>JAIOWQ010000001.1:6000000-6600000 GCA_020975405.1 Keithomyces neogunnii | reverse complement strand
GAATATCTTGATCGCTCGTCATGTTGTTGATGAGAGTCGAGTGCTCCACCGTCATGAAGAATGATGGTGGCACAATCAACCCAGGACTGTGAAAGAACAAACTTGGGCTTGCAAAGGGGTCAAACAAGTTTGACGGCATGTCGAACAAGGCAGGCATGTTTTCCTGCAGCCGATGTAGATGTGACCCTTCTGCTGGTGCCGGGGGAGCTATCGCTGTTTTGGTCCTCTTGGATGCTTTGTTAATGCGATGATCCGGAAGGAACATTGTCCAATTGTAGATGCCGTTGTAGGCCACGAAACCTCTGACGCCGAACCTAACGTGTGTATGAGATTCGGTGAGAGCAAGAGATGCCGCGAGACTGGCACCGAGGTGAGATCCATAGACGTAAATGTCGCGCCTACTGTTCTTTGGCGGAGCCAGGTTCTCAATCAGCCAGGCATAGGCGAATGAAGTGTCATGAACCGGTGTCGGCCAGTGCAAAGGAGCCAACGTCTGGTGCTCCGCCGATTCCGATGATGGGGCCCATCGGTAGTTTATACTGGCAACGGGTCGGTCTTGAAGAAATGATGGTAAGCTGGATGCCAAGCCATCGTGCTGCGGGAAAGGAGGAATGTGTATAATCAAGGCATCGTTTGGAGGGCCTCCGGAGACGTTGAACAGGCTAGACATTGGTGAGTTGTTTGGTTTCTTCCCGTCCAAGATCCAAACCCGCAACTTGGATGGAATTTGAGATGACATACTCTACAGTGACGTGGCCGCCAGAGCCACATCGTATCTTCACCCTCTCCGACGCGACAGTGCTGAATGCTCTCGGAGAGAAGCGATGAGGGATAACCCCACGCAGTCGACCCCCATGACACATGATTGGTTCAAGATCGAGAGGTAGAGGTCAGTCGGACAATCTTCCACTATTAGAAGTGCAGAACCTTTGGCAACGGGGTGGATCTGGTCATTGATGGCTGCTGCACCGGTCGCGTCGACCTTGATGGTTCATGCATATGGATCAGGTCAGTGTCGTCAAACGGAGTGTGTTGCAGTTTTTATTAATATCAAGAGCTCAGACAAATCGGTGGAAAGGCCAGTCTCAAATCAGAAAGTCGGTTGGCCTCTTCAGAAGTATTGATCAAGATGCGAGGAGAGTTGAGCATGACAAAGTCAGGGTTGAACGCGTGGAGCCACGAAATCGGGCAGACAATTGGCACAACTTTCACCACACATCGCTCTAGCAGCACAATATATTCCCATCTCTGGCCCAGCCAAAATGAGCGTCTTAACAGAGAGCACTAGCAGCAACAGTCCACCGCTTTGTCGCTTGTTGTTTATCCCATGTTGTCGCCCTGGACTATGGAAACAGGAAGGAAGTGACTTTTGACGCGTATGCGCCGCCGCTTTCGACGCGTCCAAACGATGCGAACGGCGTCATGGTTCTTGTCATTTAAGCTGTTAAAGCGACAGGTTAAAAAGAAGAATCAAAAAAGAATCCAAAAAAAATTAACCTCTTGATTGGGCTGTACCGCGAATTGAACGCGGGACCTCTTGCAGTTGAGTTGGATTACCGATCCCAAAGCAAGAATCATACCACTAGACCACACAGCCTGTTTTGTGAAAGCTGACACCATAAAATTTGATTATCAAAGGTGAGTTCTAGGCCCATTCGAGAAAACACGCCTATGCACAGACCTTTACCCCAACTGACAAGCGATGGAAACGAAAGAAGACTGTATCAACGCGGTCGGGGTCTCCCCGCGCACCAGCAACAATTTGGCGGGCAGAATTCTCCACAACGTTTCTAACATGGCTCGGATGATGACACGCACAATGGAACGTGGAACAGGGACGGCCGGCTCTCTGTGATACTCACCATGGTCATATTTGCGCTTGTGTATAGAGCAACATAAGGTCTGGTTTGATACCTGCCATATGTTTGATTGAGTTTGCTTGCCCATAATGCTGAGCTTTTGCATGGCGACCTATGAATTGAAAGCCTCTTGTTTCGGCTCATTTTAGCTGTCTGTCTTCTATCCAAATTCCTCCATTCAGAATTGGAATATTTCCTGTTGCAATTATATCTGATCAACAGCAACCCGACAACCAACTATGTTTAGGTCAATGAAGAAAACCCGAGAAAATTGACACTCTGGGATTTCTGAGTCTTGGACTATGCATTTTGGTATTGAATCGGCATTTCACTCTGAAGGTACACATGTCCTGAGAAAAGGCGCATCGTTCCGCTGCTACAGGAAGGGACATGGGCGGTGCTCCAGTGCTGATAGGCAAGCGTGGGCCCCTAATGAACGCCGTCTTCCCCTCATCCCTGCTAGGCCACGCCACAGTGTACCTAAATACTTGCACCGGACATTTTGTTGGTACCTGTTCGATATCTACGATATGATTTTATTGGCAAATAGCCTGGCGCCTCGGGTTGGCAGGCACTAGCGAGAGACTGAGATTGTTGTATTGTACTCCGTACTAGTAATGAAATTACAACTAGCTGCGACCACAAGGGAGGGGCATATTTTGGATTTTGGCTCACCTGCATGTTGTTGGCATAGTGCCTCGGTCCCCCTTGGATCATGGGCACATCATGCAGAGAGGCGACCAGACGCGACGGTCTCACAGTTTTGCATAGGGAGCGGGCCAGAACCCGTCAGACGGCTGCAGCGAGGGGAGAGACGACTGGGTTTCGTATTTTGGGAAGGCGACAGCCAACAGGTACCAAAAAGGGCATATCAATTGGAAATGGTTGGATGAGAGAGAAGAACGGGGTGTTGTCTCAGGGTGAGATTGGCGAATGACAAGGCATGTCCATCTGCAGCCAAGCCGTGACAAGATGACCCTTTGGCGTCGTCACGCAAATGGACCATTCAACACTAGTGCCGCTGTAATTAAAGCTATTCCTGGCCCAATTGTCTGACCTTTTGTGGGCACGCCCGTGTCGGGCTGCACAGGTGGCGGCCGCTTGTCTCATTTGTTTATTCAGGGATGCAAATGCGTCACAAATGGCATCAACAGCCGTACGGAGTACAATGATGTGTCTGTCTGTCTGTCTGTCTGTATGTATGTAATATGTCGGGCCACCTAGAACAGCGACCAACGTTGTGACAGCACACCGAGTGACAGCGACCCCGGTCTGATTGATCGATGTTGGAATTTAGGCTCCACGCATCACGGCCCTCCAGCAACAGGCTTAATAGTACGTGGCGACGGAGAAGAAAGAGCGCTTCTTAGTTTGAAGCCTGGGCTGTTGGCTGGGAGTCCTGCTGCTTTTATTATGCAGCTGCCAAGCGGCCAAGTTTAGATACTGCCAAGGATGGGCATTGTGACGCTCCCGTCTGCCATCTGAAGCAGCCGACTCAACAAGAGCCACATGTGCCCAGTCCATTGTACATACGGAGTACATACACATGGCGATGCATGCCATGTCTGCGTGCCAAGGGGCTCTCCACTATGAAACGACCCATTGTTAGCGGCGGCGGCCATCGAAACGCGGCCGTGGCTGGAAGGTTGTATGATGATATGAGAAGGCGTGGGCTCGTCGTGTCAATAAGGCGAGTTGGGGGCGTGGCGTGTCGGTCCCCGTCAGATGGTCATGATGCACCTGCAGGTCAGGAACGGAGGCGCTGTCTCGATCACCTACCTGCTCACGTATCGCACCTACGCAGGTATGGAGATGCGTCTCTTGACTGGTGGCCGGTGCTCCAAGGGAGCGTGTCTCCCGAGTGGTTTGCCGGGCCAGATGCACTCGAGCAGTTTTCCCCATGGCTGGCTCGTTTGTCACTAGCATGCCTACCTGGAACTTGTTGATGGAGTACTCAGGGTGATGCTGAGAGAATGTACTCGGTACTTCGCACCTGCATGTGGGCTTTGAACAAGGACCTGCGGGAGCGTCTGGAGCCAAAATGGGGCCAAAGCCGGAGCAATGCAACGCACGCCTGCAGAATGACAAACAAGAGTTGTTTAATGAGTGGGATCGGCCACCCGGTTAATCTGAGAGATTGCTGGGGCCCATCTGAAACGGTTGGTCAACGTGCAGTTGTCTTTGTCTAGGACCAAGTGCCCGAATGGAGCTGGAACTAGAGCTGTTCCTAGAGCTCTAGCTGAGCTTTCCCCAGAGCAGCATGAGCTCAAGCACGTACCCAGGTACCTCTCCTGCATGTGCGCATTTAGCTTGCACCAACTGCAAACCGCCTGGCACAGTGGCTCTGATCATTGGTGTTTTCTTATTATTGGCACTGGTCCCCCTCCTCCTCTTCTCCTCCTGGCTCAAATTTTTTTCCTGTCCTTTGCTTCCGCTCTCCTTTCCCACTCTCACCAACCAGTCCACATCTTCGCTTATTGACTTTCAGTGGCAAAGTTATTCTCTTGCTTCACCCTTTGCAAGGTACGATACTTACTTAAGTAGACTTCCCTTCACACGTGGCCTTTGGTGGGCATTTCTGTGCATGTTTTCTGGGGCCACTGCCAAATGGCCTGGGGTCAATATCCGCCAAGGCCTTTGTTGCACTTCCCCAGACTATGGGTGACCAGATATACTAACTCTCCTCGGTTGCCAGAGACAACTCCGATTGTTAAAAAGCCGTCGCGTATTATTCACCTCATCACCAGTTCTTGACATTCAAAATGCCTGGAATTCGTAAGTTAAAAATTATTCATCTTTGGAGACCAACGCAGCCCGAGTGGCCGCAGCTCTTGTTGCCTTTTGAGTGGAGCTGACAAGGTTGGTTTGCCACAGCTCTGGGTGCTCTTGACAACCTCAAGGCCAAGCTCAAGGCTGCCTTTAAGAAGAAGACCGATCCCAAGCCTGAAGCCGCAAAGCCCGCCCCAGCAGCCGAGAACAATACGGATGCCGTGAAGCCCGCTGACCCTGCCTCCGCTCCTGCTGCTGAAGCTGCTCCTGCTCCAGCTGCTGAAGCTGCCACAACCACCACTGTCACAGCTGAAGCAACCGAGACGAAGCCAGAGGCTCCTGCTCCCGCAGGTAAGCATTGATTACTCTTACAACCTGCGCTGCATTCGTCCAGTGCATTCCAGATTTCTTCCCAACTAAAACTCTTTTGCAATAGCTGAAGCTGCACCTGCAACTGAAGCACCCAAGGACGAGCCCAAGGACGAGCCCAAGGCCGAAGCTGCGCCCGAAAATACTGAAGCTCCCGCCCCCACAACTGAAGCTACCAAGACTGAGGAGGCTGCTGCTCCAGGTGAGTAACCATCGGAACTCCAAGTCGCGCGTGTCTGGCTTTATTTTAACGAGTTGTACAGCTCCCCCTGCGGCCCCTGCACCTGCACCTGAACCTGCGGCAGAGCCTGTCCCCGCTGAAGCCGCTCCCACTGCCGAACCCGCAAAGAGCGAGGAACCAGCAGCTGCGCCGGCCCCTACTACAGCATAAAAACCCAATGAAGGCTGATGCATCAATTGTTGCGCGTCACTCACAGCAATGCTGAGAGTTTGAGGCTTTTGTGCCAGTCTTGGGGGCTCAGCTGGAGCTTGTCATTTGACTCTTGGTGTCCATTTTTGTTGTGAGAATCTTACGTTGATATGGAGGCTTGGTCATGTTGCATCGACTTGCGTTGTTTTTTGCTCATGGTTGTGTTGAGCACTGGATACCCATGAGAGGAGGAGGCTTGCAATATACCCACGTGCCTGCAACTTATACCCCACGCCATCATGGTTATCGGTGTGCGTGCATTGTTTAATTCCTCCATTGTTTGGGTCTATTGCTATAATATTTTGAGAAACTTTTTGTCATACGATTCGTGTTAATCAGATAACCCATTTGTGCATGTGTCTATAACATGTTGGCCGTGACTCTGTGAGCCCACACGGCATGACACCGTCCTTTAATGGTTGAGACTCTTTTCTGCCGAGTGAACATCATTGCCGAGCCCATGGCGCCTTGGTGACGGTAATCTGTGCTGCGGCAGACTCGGAAGCCGAAGATTGGCCCCGGGCCTGTCTCGAAGCTAACGAGCCGGCGCTAGGCCCTGGGGGTACTCTTGAGTACGGGATCCCGGGACCTGATGGAGGCAGCATCCTGGATGCCTGTGCCCATGGCGCAGCCGTTCCAGCAGCCGCCGGGGGAGGTGTGGCCGTCGATGCCGTATACGTCATGGGCTGATTCGTCATGTGAACGCTCTGTTGGGGTACCGGAGCATTGGGATCAGTATCCCAAGAAAACAGCGATCCAAAGGGGAAATGCTGGACCACGGGGAACTTTGACAGCACCTCGGCGTTGAACATTTTGATCATGCCCTTGTTGATCTTGCCCCAGCCATCTTTAATCCCCGATATGTCAAACAAGATGGGTGAGTGTTCCCAAAAGGGACCCTTTTTCACGTCGCTGATGAAGCCAATGGCCGAGAAGTACATGTTTGATTGGCGCAGTTTCTCAACAGCATCTGATTTGGTGACGTCGCCTGGTTTGGGACTGCCCCTGACAGATCCCTCGAGGGGCATGGGGTCAGTGTCGAGGGCGATTGGGCGCGTGAACTGGGCAGAGCCGAAGATGTAGGGGATGAAGGAGTGGTCATCGAGTCCCCATACCCCGTGGGAACCAGCGGGCTCAAGCGTGTACTCGAGGATAAGTGTGCGGACGACCCGGAGGTAGCTGGTTGCTTGGTGTTAGTTGCGTCGACAAGGTGACTTGTATGCCAAGGAGTGCTTCCTAGCCAAGCATGGGACATACGTACGGCTCAATGACGTTGAGGACGATCTCCCTCTCGATATCACCCCCCTGGCTGGCGTCCTTGAAAAATGACAGTTTCCAGAGACATGCTACAAAGGCCACGAAGCTCAGCTCGTGCCCGGTTCCGTAGTCCAGTCGTTGGGGACTCCCAAAGGATCCCAGCAGGTAGGCGCCCACTTCATCCTTTGCCGTGATACCGTCCAAGCCTCTCGCGGCCAGTGTCTCGCCTAGTATGCCCTTTTCCAGCAAAGAGTCGAGCTTCTCTTCGACGAGATGGTACCATTTTCGAAAACTGACATTTCCGAACCGCCGAGGGCCTGGGTCTGGGGGAGCTTGTTCAATGAGAGCCTTGATATCGGACAAGAGCTGCTGAAGAGCTAGGATGGAGGGCGTGGAGGATGGCGATCCAGGGACGAGGGGAAATGTGCGTGGGGCAGGCGAGGATGCCTGGCTCTGGGGGCAGAGGGAGTGGTTCAGCTGAAGGATGAAGGTGACGACGTCGGTATAGGCCTTGGATGTGAGGAAGTGGGCGACGTGGTGGCCTTCGTTTATGCGTTTGCTGGGCTTGACGAATGTGAGAGAGTGGAGCTGAGTGGATGGGATGACCTCTAGGGTAGCGACATTTGTGATGCTGGAAGGGTTGGACATGGCAACGGGTGTGATTCGGCGTGTGACAAATTCTTGCTGAACGTGGGAGGCTGAATCGGGTATGTGAGCCAGGTGGTACCTGGAATAGCGGGCGTTGGTAGAGGTTGAGAGATGAGGTCATGACGTTGAAACTGGACTGAATGGGTGATGCTCTCTTTAGTCAGCAATATACTTGAAAACAGCAAAATGACCAAGACGAAGAACCTCGGACGAATGAGCAATAAATTAGACTGGAAAGACGCGGTAGAAAATAGTATTATTCAAGTACAATAAATAACCACACACTTCGCACTATAATGTATTCGTCTGCTCGTCCAAAAACCCGGGCTTCGTTCCGAGACAGACCAGACGCGAGCATGGGTGAAGCACGTGGGGCAGGCGCGTCTGAGACACACCGTCTGCTCTCTACCGACTGCATGGAACCCGACTGCCAACCAGGCAGACTACAAAGCTTGAGGGGCGCCGTTCTTTAGCCTTGATATGGATTCGCCACGTCAGGACCAAGACCACGCTCAATCACATCCGTCAGCATGGTCACTACGAGGCGCGGTGCCGGGGCGCGAACCAGCGGCGCTTCGAATACAGCAGCGACACGCGTTGCCGAAAGCCGCAATGCGCGGATAACAAGACGACAAGCTGCCAGGGAGGCAGCACCGCAATTTACGACAACGAGAAATACACGCGGGCGTGGTCGAAAAAAGTCGAAACCAGACACGCCGCCCGCGCAGGAGTCACAATCCGAGAACTCAGAAGATGACGAGCAAGATGATGATGCCCCCGAGGACTCGGGGTTTTACAATCGCATCAACGATAGTGTGACCGGCAAAGCAGGCGCAAAGAGGAAAGCAAGCGCTAGTGCTGGCGAAGATGCAGAAGCAGAGAAGCAATTACTGCAAGAGAGCCAGGAAAGAGAGGAGGTCGATGTGGCAGAAGAATCAGAAGGGGATCAAGGTCCACAGGAATGTGAAATGGCCGACACACGGGAGGAAAACAATGAACAAGACGAATCGCAGAAGGAGGGGGGCGTATATGTAAATGCGGAGAGTGACCAGGACTCTGACGAGGTCTCCAGCGAAGACGAGGACGAAGACATGGAAGAACAAGCGGAGAGGAGCGTTGGGGTCGACGATGCCAACGTGCGAGGGACGGCACGCCGTGCGAGCAGTGCCACAGCGCCCGGCAGCTCCATCCGTTGGGGTGATATGGAGTACATTGCTCGTATAGATGTTATTTCCACCGACATGGAATACGTCGAGCCGGAACGCCAGGACGCAAAGGCCTCAACGTTCCTGCTTAGCTGTGACGGACTTAATTCAATGATTGCCGCAATGGGCAAGCGAGCATGGACGAACCAAAAGGGTGATTGGGAAGCTAAGCTGCGTGAAGACGAATCCGAGGGCGTCACCGAGGACAAAGACTGCACAGCACTCTGGCACGAATTGGCCGATTTACAGGAGATTTGCAGCAGCATGCCCAAGGCACCAAATCTGCAAGCACAGGCTTTGTATTTACGGGAGAACTCTGAGAAAATTTGCAAAACCCTCCAGCTGGCAAGGTCTCTGACAGGGCTGGTTCAGAAGAACGCCCCAAAACCAGAACAAGGCAAAACAAAGCGACAGAGAGCGGCGCGGAAGAAGAGACGACAGGTGTTGACTTGGATTTATAAAAAATTGATGCCGGCGCTTGTTCTGGCGCTCAAAGAGGCACTGCTTCTAGGAGGATACTCTCAGCTCAAGACAAGACCATCGGCCATCAGCAAAACACACGGGCAGTTCATGGCGTGCACTCTGCAGTTCGCCCTTTGGACCGTGGGATTCATCGAGCGGCTGTACAGCGTGGTATCGATGCAGTTGACATTTGAGGAGGAGACGAGCAGTTCAAAAGACGCCAGCCAACGGAGGAATCGGAGGGCATTTGCAAATCATATCCAGGTGCTGAAACACCGCGTACTGGCGGGCATGAGTGAGCTCAAGCGCCTTGCGCAAATGCCCATGCGTCTTGCAGAACTAAGAGAGCAGTCGAGCCGTGCGCAGGAGCTACAGGAGCACATAGACCGAGAAATCGAGGAGAAGCGAAAGAAGCAACTGCTGCTGTTTATTGCTTCGACACATAGGCTGTCGGAGGATTCCCGGCGACCACCACGAGACGCGTACTACGACAAGCACGGCTGGCGATTACGGGAAGACGAGGCCCTGCTCGGGGCGATTCGAAAGACAAGAAGCCCGGATATGGCGTCGCTGGCTCGCCTGGTGCCGCGTCGGACTGTGAACGAGGTGGCGAACCGCATAGGGGAGCTGAGGGTATTGATGAAGGCAAAGTTTGAGAAGGCGGGCTTGCAACCTCCGAAATGGTGCTATTATTAAGACCCAGGTCTTGTATGGTGATTTCGGCGGAGCCGGCGATTTTATGATGCCATGATGTGAATGGGTTTACGACAGTTGTGTATGACTATGGCGTTCAGCGGGTCATGGAATTTAGTAATAATGGAAGTGAGTTTACTGTGTCAGAGCTTCAGACAGGCCGCTGCGATGTTAAATGCCGCCGTATCAGTGACGCCTCTTGCCCTTTGCCGACGTTGCGGCCTTTGAAGCAGCACTTTACAAGCTCGCTCAATGTAGGAAGCGAGGCGCGAGCGGAGCGCCAACATAACAACTCCATCTGGCTCGCCACGGGCGAGGCATGCCGGCAAGCGGCGATCAAATCATACGGGTGGGAATCGGCCGGGGACGGGTCGTAGACGAACCGGGACCGAGGCGGGCAAGGTTTTATTCCCCAGAGGGTTTCCTTGTCTACTAGAAGAATAGGGGTACTAGCGAAATAGCTTAGCCATAGCCAGCTATCTAGTGTAATTAAATAAATAAATAAATAAGCTCGCTCAATGGCGTGCGTCTGCTAGGGGCAGACGAGGTTCAGAATAAGAAAAAAGGAGGCGGGGTCAAAAGGGTGCCGCGGCGTTGAGGCGCTTTACTTGTGTCAACATTTCCTTGTTTATAAGATCTTGTCTAAAAATACCTTGGTCAACAAGATGTACCACTTGGGTAACCAACTTGTCATAGTATCCATAAACACGCCCATCTCCGAGGTGCTTGCAACATCTCTGGAGATATTAACGAACCGTGTAGTTTGCGTAACCTTTGTGAACCACCCAAGACTGTTCTGAAACCGGGCCAATGGACACAATATAATCAACCATGTCAATAGGCCCCGTGAACGGACACCGTACACAGATGGTGATGTGGGAATGACATAAGCCTCATTCAACAACTTACATTCCTACTCGCTGTCGCTGTCGCCAAATATCGTTTTTAAAACATCCGCATTCGCCACCTTGCCCTCCACAGCCTCATTCCTTTCCGGGTCGACTGCTGACGTTTGCTCTATTGCCTTTTGTGTCCTTGATAACATTGGTGCCTCAGCCTGTGCCGTCACTGCTGGAGGTGCCGCACCAGGGGCGGTCGAAACGGTGGCAGACCATTGCGCTCGCATTTTCCAGCCGTCACCAGCGTTGGAAGAAGGCGGGGCGCTCTCTGCCTCGTGATCTGGTCCGGCGTGTGCGGGTGCGCGCACATTAAACCTCTTGCAGAGCAGGCGTGTTGGGTAGAAGTCTTCCACGGAACGCGTCATGTGTCCAAACATGCCCACCTTGGCAGCTTCTTCAGCTGGATCTGAGCTCTTTGGTTCTGGTTTTGACAGCAAATCTGCATTGGCCTTGTTGTCGCTTCCATCGTTGTTGCTGCCTGAGGATGGATTGAGCATCGTCTTTGATGCCGTGAATCTGGATGCCATGAAGCCTGTCATTGGTTTGAATATCCTGGCGCAGTTATAAAACTCGTTCATTTCCCGTATATAGTCCTGATCAGTTGCGCTCGGCATTTTGTCTGGAGGATCCTGTCCGGGGTTTGCTTGAGACAATAGATATTTTCTGTAGCGGCCACGCTTTGCCTCATCGTCCGCATATGGCCCAGCGGAACTGTGCGACAGAGCAGCCGCAGCTGTATGCTGGTCCAGCTTGGGGGCTTGATCCCACAATGCCTTGCGTTTCTCATCTTCTGTCAAGGGGCCATGGCCCTCAGGGACCTCGCCTAAACCCGGGGGGAGGGATTGATTCCCGGACACGGCGGCCAGTCTGTCTCGTGAAGACGACGATATGAAGTCAAAGACCGATTTTCCTGGGAGAGATTTCTCACCGAGAAGTGCCGCTCGAGATCTCGGGTCCAGTGTAGACGCTTTCGCAGCGTCTGTGGCCGATGTGTAGCTAGAAGATTGTGCCGAGGCCAACTGGTCTTTTGATGATGCCCAACCCTCTGGTATTGAAGGCGGTGCGTATTGCGACAGCGCAGCGGTCAATTCCTCGACAACCTTGGCCAAGATAAATCCATCTAGTGGGAGGCGACCGTCGTGACATCGACGAAGGCTGTTCCCAGCTCTTGCTGTCTTGGGTAGAAACACGGGGGCCTTTTTGAGAGAAGGATTGGTTGCCGCCGTGGCTTTCTTCTTCTTTTTCTTATCTCCACCCATAACGCGACTGTACCTAATCTTGGGTCCCATTTCGTACGGATCTTCTTCGTCGGAGCCGGTGTCGTTGAGTACACCAACCCCAAAAGCGCCACGCTCAGGTTTGGCCTTCTTCTTTTGTGTAGAGAACAATGACAATGTGTCACCCTTCCTGCCTTGATCATCATCGTCTTCATCCTCTGCATCAGAGCCTTCTGCCCTCCCCAATGCCTGCAATCTAGCGCCGCCTTGATGCCCAAGTCCCATTCTGTCTGTCTTTCGAACAAACTGTATCATCTGAGAATCATCCGGTGCAAATAGATACGTCTTGTCATCTGATTGGGCACCGCTTCTGCCGGCGTCAACAAGACGAGCGCCTCTTCGCACCTTGGGTCCAATTCCCTGGCCGTCTTTCCAACCCATTTTTCGTAGAAGCTGCAGGCCCATCGTGTCTCCGGACGGCTGGAATAGTCCTGTGAGCCCACCAGCGCGCAGGTCATCTTGGTCAGATGACCCTAGTCCTGCAAAGGCATTCGAGGTTTGGATTTGCTGTGCTTCCGCGGCATCTTCCAAATCTTCCTCATCCATGTACTCCTCTGCTCGCTTTTGAATCGAGGCTGATGCGGCATCATCTCTTCGGCGTTTTGAACGGCTGGATACAAATGTAGAGGGTGTCCATCCCTCCTTTGAACCCACGGTATTGAAGTAGCTAGGAGCAAAGGCCATGTTAGCATTCAACGAAAAATTACAGCGCTAGGCTCATTCAATTGCACTTGCCCTGCGCTCCAACCACCAGTAAAGGCACCGTGAAGTCGCCTTCTGCCCTTTTCATCCCTCGCATCCTGCTTCCACAGAGGTAGGTATGAGCCGTCGTCGCGCGCGTCATTCTCGTTGGGCAGGGGTGTGCCAAAGAGAGCATATGGGGCGTGAAGATCTGCCTCAAACGTCGACCGAGAACGCTTGTACGACATGACGGTCCTTGAGCTACGAAACTGCCATCGGAGTCGTGTGTTGCTGTTATGACCAGGCGAAGAAGCTGGTTTGTTTTTTTAATCAAAGTGGTTGATGCAATGCGAGAGAAGTCGCGGAAGCTTAGAGTCTGGTGCGTCTTATCGATAAGAGGGTAGCCCAGAGCTCCAATCCCATGAATGCTTGGGTAAACTAGAAATGCACCTGAGCTGTGAAGCCGCTTCAACATTGATGTGTCTGGAGTTTCCACGTCAAGTTGAACGCGCCATCTACTCTGCTCGAAGCGTATTGCTCCTTGCTCCTTGCTCAATAGTACATAGAGAGGGCAGGGTGAAGGGAACTTTGAACAGTCGGCCGTAAGACCCATCAGCATTACCTCCCACGTACCTAGGCAAGTACCTGTCCCCCCAAAAGCCGGATCCAACAGCCACGTGGTTGGACAGCATGATGCATGTGGGTTTTGTTTGGAAAGTGAAACACTCAAAAAAAGTACCCGAAGAGTGAAGGCTCAATTGCACAGTACGATTCAGAGCGCATATCTAGTCTCGAGAGGAATCAGATCAAGGCGGAATAGGAATAGCAACTGCGGATACTCAACAGACCTCACATCATGATGGAATGGGAGCCTTGTTCGAAGCTGACCCTGCTGCCCTGAAAATGATATGTACCAATCAGCCAAAGCAGCAAGTGGCTTCCCAAAGATGACTGGCGTATAGAGGGGCTGATCATGATGTCAGCGACTCCTTCCGGAAAGTACAGTGCAATCTGGGGGCACGCGTGGCTCCACCCCATTCCAATGTTCCCTGTGTCACTTCAATGTTGGTCATCTCTTCAGGCGATGAGGCCCTGGATATATTAATGCGATGAAGCGGAATACGTGCAACAAGGAGTACCATGGGCTCAAACGTGTTGTGCATCTTTGTCCGGCCAGGCCATCTTGACACGGAGTGGTCATCCAATGCATACATACCTTATAGAGCCGAGTATTCCGTACTGTCCTGCATGTCAACCCATAATCCATGTCTTGTTCCCATTCCCATTCCCATTCCCATTCCCATTCCCATTCCCTGACGTCTGGATGCTTGCAGGGCCGTGGGTCTGCCTGTGTGTTGGCGGAAAGGCTGTTGCCCAGGCCCAACACGGGGCAAACCTTGTTGCTACTTTACGAACAAGGTTTTGGATCTCGCTGTTGTTTGGTCTTGTCCAATGTCAGGTTAGCCGAAAATACAAAGCTGGTGCCTTGGCCAAGCCGGCCGGCCACCGTCATCCGAATGCATCCAGGTAGTTCTTGGGGTTGACCAACAATCTCTGGCTCCCAAGGACATGGCGGGGCGCGCAATGGCTATCGCGGCAGCTTACCGATTTATCCGTTGCTTCGTTCGATATTTCATCATCAACTCCATGCAGGGGGTTCGGTCTGGTTGGCGCCTAGCAAGGACAAAAAGATGGCTGGCACAGTACCGAGCACTGCATGGCAAAGAAACACGTGTCTGCGGTACAGAAAACTTACTGCACCTATTACTCCGTATGTACATGGTGTTGCATATTACACCAGACATTCTGTGCTGCGGTTGAGCCAGGGCCATAGCCTCCGCTTCCGGGCCACAATTTCTTCTTCTCTGCATCGCCAGGTTGACGTCTTGCATTGCTTTGCCCTTGCATCTGTCCAATTGTCTGGCCTGTGCAACAGACCCCCCTCCCTTGTTGTGCAGCCTTTTCGCCCGACTACCCTGCTCCTCCTCAGGATGTACATGTGGCCTGGGGTTTCCCACCTGTGACCGTGCCATTTCCTAAGTAGGTGCTCAAGTAGGCATCCTGCAGACAGACTGGACCAAGAAGAAGAAGAAGAGGGAAAAAGAAAAGAAGTGTCATCACTCTTCCTCTCCCCGTTTCCCCTAAATACAAATATGCAGCCATCGTGTGCGCCTGAACCGTCTCCCTCTCTCTCATTTTCGCCCCCGCTTTCCCTCCTCCCTCCCGCTGCGCATGGTACCAGTACCATCCAATCTCAGCACACGCACCAAGCTTCTTGATTCCACTACCCAGCAACGCCCAGGATTCTAATAAAGTTACTTGGGGACCCCCCTTAGCCACGCATCAATTGGGTTAGAGCACTCCGTACGCAGCGTGCTGTGTAGCACAGCTTATTCGCCTTTTTGTACTAGCCAAGTCTCGCCAGGGGCCCAAGGACCGAATTGCAGCCCTCAGCTGGTGCCAATGGATGATCCCTGAATCAGGCCGCTTACTCAGCTCAGCAAGCCCTGCCAGATCCACCCGTCGTCCTCAACGCGGCAGTCGCTGCTTGTATAAGCTCAGCTGCCCGAACAAGAGTCAACAGAAACCGGCCCGCCACTGCACATTCAACGTTTGAGAAAAACTCAGCGTTGACATGGTTACTCAGGGCACTGTATAATACGGCGTACAATATTACGGTACCACAGTTCGTCGCGAGCACACAGTCAAACAGCCAACGATCAAGCCTGCTAATGCCCAGAACAGGCCGTGTGGCTGCGTGGCTGCGATTAGCATCAAAATCCATCAGTCTCCCCAGCCAGCGTCCCCCAGTTATTAGTTGGCTACACGGCAGTGTAAAAGCCTGTGCGCAGCTCTGCCACCCTCGAATCCGCAGCACATTGAGTTTGGGGCGGCAAGCAAAGGGGGTACATCGACACTTTTTGAATTTTGAATACGCCGCGATTTTTCTTTTTCTCTCTCTCGAGTTTGCTTTTATTTCCCTCTGCATTTCTGCTTGTAAGGGTAAGGGCGTTTAATTCGCCTTGTACACGAGTCGTAGCACCTTGCCATTTGATTCACCAGTTCCCCCCTTTTCGTATCTTGTCCTGACCGGCAAATTCGCATCGCATCATACAAGCAAACCCCAGCCCAGCCCTCGTCGTCAAACGCAACGCCTTGAATGACTGCACTGGTCCCTGCCTGGCGCAACCAGATGCTACAGTCCCCGGCTGCCATGGCCGCACACTCTCAACACTCTCCAGCCTCCCCCTCATTCTTGTCGACAAGGTCTCGCCACGCAAATGCTGAAGGCGGGAATGGTACCAGTGGTGGATATCGAGTAATAAATGGATTGACCCCATCTCGGTCCCAGTCCACCAGGTCCATGTCTGGCCGATCCCAGCGTTCGACATATTCTCCATCTCCAGCGGCAACGACTGGTCCTTCTTCTGCTCCTGCTCCTGCTCCAACTCCAGCTCCGCGCTCCTCTCGCCCTCATCGCTCAGCATCGTCTGGAGACTCAGCTGCCATTGCTGCCACTGGCTCCGCTGCCCGCGGCCACTCGCCTCCTCGTCGCTTGCCTGCCAGCTCGTCGCTGCCCAGCCCGTCGACCCAAAGCCAAGGCCCCCAGACATTGAGCCCCCCCGGCACCACCAACCACGGCCAGCACCACCACCACATTGCTGATGCTGCCCGCTCCACCAGCGCCCACAGCCAAGGCCATCATCACCCTCAGCAGCTCCTCCAACACCGGCGTCATCATCACCGCCGCGCGTCCACATCCTCTCGCTCTGGCCAGGATATCCTCCCCCATCATGACTATGAGGCTTCGCGCTTAGTATCTAGTTCTCAGTCAAACCGCAATTCCAGTAGAGATCGCACGCCGCACCCATCTTCGACAAGGGGCGCCGTCGCCGCCACCGAGTCCCCTTCCGTCTCCTCGTCCCCAGGTGCCGCCCCATCGACACATCGCCGCACCAGGACGCGCTCCTCCTCGTCATCCCAACGACGCCATCACCAGCCCTATCCCTCGAGCGACATGGCTCCCTCGGCCGTTGCCACCAACAATGGCGGCACGGCTGCTCCTCCAGCCTCCCACGCCGCCTCCGATGCTCACCACCAGTCACATTCCGCTGGCAAACAGACCAGATCACGCACCACCATTCCTACCCAGTCAGGAAAATGGATTCTCGGCAAGACAATCGGCGCGGGCAGTATGGGCAAGGTGAAACTTGCCCGTAAAGAAGATGGCAGCGAGCAGGTTAGTAAATGCTTTCCCCTCTTGGTTGGGCGTGTCGTCTTCAGCATCCATCCAAATCACTCCTCTCTCTCTCTCTCTCTGCCCCTCACATAAATGTCTCTCGGCCGTCTGAGCAGTCTTGTTGGCTGCGACGCGCCTGGTTGGGCACCCACCGACGCAGCTATTGGAATAAACCGTCTAACCACGTGCACTTTTGTCCACCCTGCAGGTCGCTTGCAAAATTGTCCCTCGAGGCTCGACCGAAGAACATCAGACTCGTGCGGATAAGGAGCGAGCAGATCAGTCCAAGGAGATTCGAACAGCTCGAGAAGCCGCCATTGTCACCCTGCTGAATCACCCCCACATTTGCGGCATGCGAGACGTCGTCCGCACCAACTACCACTGGTACATGCTGTTTGAGTATGTCAATGGTGGTCAAATGCTCGACTACATCATCTCGCACGGCAAGCTCAAGGAAAAGCAAGCGAGAAAGTTTAGTCGCCAAATAGCCAGTGCCCTAGACTACTGTCACCGCAACAGCATCGTTCATCGCGATCTCAAGATCGAAAACATATTAATCAGCAAAACTGGCGATATCAAGATTATTGATTTTGGCCTCAGCAATCTCTTTTCGCCGCGCGGCCACCTCAAGACCTTTTGTGGCAGTCTTTACTTCGCTGCCCCTGAGCTTTTGCAAGCCAGAGCATATACTGGCCCCGAGGTGGATGTATGGAGCTTCGGTATCGTGCTCTACGTCCTCGTTTGTGGTAAGGTGCCATTCGACGACCAGAGCATGCCTGCTCTTCATGCCAAGATTAAGAAGGGTCTGGTAGATTATCCTAGCTGGCTTTCGAGTGGTACGTAACTGTCTCCCGCCCCTTCAAAAGAGTGCTCTGGACCTCCCCCTTCCCGACATCTCGGCAAATGCCTCAATCTTGCTAACTGGTTGTCCCAAGAATGCAAGCACCTCATGTCCCGCATGTTGGTAACTGACCCTAAGCAACGAGCAACCATGCAAGAGGTCATGAACCATCCTTGGATGACAAAGGGATTTAACGGACCCCCTGATAATTATCTTCCCGTCCGTGAACCTTTGACGCATCCTCTCGATCCTGACGTTATCCAAGCCATGCAAGGTTTCAACTTTGGGTCGCCCGAGACTATTCGGGCTCAACTGAGCAAGATCATCGAATCCGAGGACTACCAGCATGCGGTCAAGGCATATCAACGAGAACGCGAGCTTCCCGCTCCCGCCAAAGACTCGGAGAAAAAGAGAGGTTTTGGGTTCGACTTCTATAAGAGAAGAAACTCTGCCAATAGCAGAGACACCCTGACCGGCCCCAGCAGCGACACCTTGCAGCTAGGACACGACCCTCTGTACGCCTTTAGTCCGCTGTTGTCTATATATTACCTGGTCAAGGAGAAGCAAGACCGTGAGCCAGTTGCGCAAGCATCTGCAGCATCGGGTAACCCTCGTGAAAAGGAGAAGACTCGGGAACGGGAAAGGGAGAGGGAGAGGGACCGAGACCACCGCGACCGAGATTATAGAGAACGCGAGAAGGGTACCGAGCCCATGCCAGAACTTGCGCCCCCTCAGGCCGCTCATACCAACGCAACTGCCTACGAAATGCCTGGTGAGCGGCCTACGGGCGGGCGCTCAAGGCCTCGTGCACGTACACATGGTGAAGATGATGCCCCAGCGTCAGCAAAACCACAAGCTCATCCACCACCACCCCCTGCGCCGGAGACCAAGGTGGAACAGCTGCAAAAGAAGGAAGGCACCGCTGCTGGACTGCTTCGACGATTCAGCACTCGAAAGCGCCGAGAACCTGAGAGGCTAGACAAGGATCGCTCGCACCCCCCAATGGTGCAAGTCCACTCGCCACCCGACTCAGCAGGCCCAGCAACTCCAAAGAAGAGCTTCAGCATCCGTCGCGGTCGACGCGATCGTGACGAACCTCCCGTCCCGGCTATTCGATCGGGAAGCAGCCAACCACAACACAGCGCGCTCCTCAGTCCTCCCTTGTCTTCTCATGGCACACGGGACAACCGAAAGTCTGGTCTAGGACGATCTACGAGTGTCAATTCGGCAGAAATGCGTCGTCGTGATGGAGGCAGACTTCCCAAGGAGACGGCCGTCGCCAGTGGTTCCGATCAGTCGGTATCAAATGATCAGTCCGGACCATCACAGAGAGCTCATGGCCATTCCCGGTCTGCCTCAATGAGGACCAAGTCGCTGGGCCATGCCCGTCGCGAGAGCATCCAGCGTCGCCGCCTGAAGCGTGAGGGCCTCCAGGAAGCTGACCTGCCCGAAGAGACCGACTTTGAACCGGATCAAAGCGGAGTGTCTACAGATCGACTAGACAGCGCTGAGTTGGCGAAACCAGTCTTCTTGAAGGGTCTGTTCAGTGTGTCAACAACGTCTGGCAAATCTGTGCCTGCAATCCGTGCAGACATCAAGCGCGTGCTCAAACAATTGAATGTGGATTTCACAGAGATCAAGGGAGGCTTTGCTTGCCGACACACACCAAGTATCGACCTGCACAAGGTGCATGATCCCCCCAACAGCCCGGGCCAGAACCCAGGCCATCGACGGCGCTTCAGCTTTGGCGGCTTGATACGCAACGATGACCGAGACGAGATCCGAGACCTTGACCAACGAGAACAACGACCGCCTCCTACTCCTAGGACACCAGGCCGGCTGGATCGTGATAGGTTGGACCGAGAGAGAGACCGCTCCGACCGTGATCGTTCTGATCGCGAGCGCGATCGCAGCTACTCCAACTCGGAGACGTCGGTGGATAGTATTCCTCGACAAAATGGGGGCACTACAAGGAGGGTACCGGGTGAGACCAGCACCCAGGTCCAGAGTGACCTGGGCGAGAGCATGGTGCTGGAGTTTGAGATTTTCATTGTCAAGGTCCCTCTCCTGTCGCTGCATGGAATCCAGTTCAAGAGGATGACAGGCAACACCTGGCAGTTCAAGAACATGGCAGACCAGATCCTGCGGGACCTGCGACTGTAGTGCCACCGTGGTGGCTTCTTTAAACGACAAGCGGTATCTTGTAACCAATAGCACAATGTCGCACTATGTCGGGGCATTCGTAGACTAGCGATGGACCAGTCTGCTAAGCACCCTCCTGCGACTCCGATGCGTGTTGCTTCCCGCCCCCAGAAAAGGCGCCAAGCATACGACATGTCAGCCAGTGTGTGGCCGGGTTCGACCATCTTTGAGACCAAAAATACCACAGTTTGTGGTATGGGGCAAATCATCCATACGCGACAAAGCAGGCATCACTTGTTTGACATTATGGGCATATTGAGCGTTGAGAAACAGTTCTTCGTGCGGCATTTCTTTCTTTCTTGCATCTTCATCTTGCCTTTTTTCTTTGCACTTTTTTTTTTGACCAGGAGGATTCACAGAGGACTCAGCAACAGGTCGAGTGAAGAGTACATTTTCGGCGCCCCAGAGCTAGATGGGGAAGTTTTCTTGGTTGTGGGTTTGAATGAGATGGCATTTACGTAGTTACATAGGAGACAGTCAGTAACATTAGTAATGACGCACCCTGGTGCCAGTGTACACGTTGTTTATAATGCCCTGCAGTGTCGCCTGGCTGAGAAGGCGTGTTGGAGAGGTTTAGATGACATGTGTTGACATGACATGCTTTGGTGGGATTGACGTGGTGGTGGTGACAAATTACCAGACATGAAAAAAAGATGACTTGACGCAGGTCCGTCCAATGTTCCAGCTAGAACCAGCTATTCCACAACCCTCTCCTTTTCGTTGAATTCATATGCTTATTGTGCAGGAACGCAAAAAAGAAAGTAATGGAGAAACGGGGAATTGAACCCCGGACCTTTTGCAGATGCTTGGAAGATGCAAAGCAAACGTGATAACCCCTACACTATTTCCCCGAATTGTTGTAGCCCGCACAAGGGGCGACCGAGTCTAGGGTAGCATGGATTAATTATTATGGTTCAAAATGGTTAGTGGTCAGGCTCTCCGCCATTACTCCGTACAACAAACCACATCAGTTCCTGCTGACATAAGGACGGTGCGTGGAGGTTGGTTGGGCCGCGTCAGGCTGAGGAACAGGAGGCGAGGCTGAGCGTTCCTTCCC
This sequence comes from Keithomyces neogunnii, assembly GCA_020975405.1. Classification (NCBI taxonomy): domain Eukaryota; kingdom Fungi; phylum Ascomycota; class Sordariomycetes; order Hypocreales; family Clavicipitaceae; genus Keithomyces; species Keithomyces neogunnii. The sequence goes on along the minus strand of JAIOWQ010000001.1, from coordinate 6,579,111 downwards.
CACATCTTGCCCGGAACTGGCGCACTGATTCGCCGACGCGGCAGTTTCTGTCTGGTCCGTGCACCATGAAGGCAGGTGCCCCAGGGAGGAAACCTCTTCTTTTCATTCGGCTCGGCCATGAAGCGGAGCAAGAAGAGCATGACCGTGAGGCGGTGGAGCGCAATCCGAGCACCACCAAGGCCCTTCTCATCACGACAACTCGACGGCCCCCCCAACAATCACCGCATCTACCGAAGCCTCTGCCTTTGCATAGCCGTCTGCTCCCTGTGCGTTTTTCACCGTCTATACGTTGCCATCTCCAGGTAATCTGCTGCACGACGCACACGCGCATCCAACAGCGTTTCAAAACTCCGACCCGCCCTCGTCCTGACAGACGACAGCCAGCTCCGTCGTCTCCCTCTGGGCAACACACGAACCTTTTTTTTTTTTGTTTCGTGGGGGTCCCCCCGGCGACTCTTGATCCAGTCACTGGAAGCACTTGAACCATCTAGCGCTGCAGTAGGCTCTTCTCCCGAGCCTGCTGACCTGACAAAAACCCATCCGGAAAATCCGATATTCGACGCCGCAACCCGGACCGAGGGGAGTGAATTGAAAAACAATACCGCGTCAATCACGACTGCTCGCCCAAGATGATGTCTTCGGCGCATGTTTATACACACCACCAGTACACCCCCCAGGGCGACAACAGCTGGATGCACCAGCAGCCGCCGCACCACCAGCAAAGTCATGTCTCTGTTGCTCAGCAGCAACAGCAGCAGCAGCAGCAAGCCCAACAGCAGGCCCAGCAGCAGGCCCAGCAGCAGCAGCAACAACAACAACAGCAGGCACAGCAGCAGCAATCACACTTCAACCGCTTGGCGGGAAGCCACTCTGCCGGCGGAGGTGGCGGGAATCTAGGCGGTGCGCATGCCCAGGACGCGGGTCACGAAAGCATCTCCGAGGATAATCGGCGCACCATGGCATACATTGCCGATCTGCTCAACGAGAACACAAGAGAGGCGGCTTTGCTGGAACTCAGCAAGAAGAGGGAGCAGGTCCCCGAGCTCGCCCTCATCCTGTGGCACTCATTCGGTATGTCTGTGTGTCCTGCTGAAGCACACCAATCAATGCTGACGTTATTCGCTTATTCAGGTGTCATGACCTCTCTCCTCCAGGAGATCATTTCTGTCTACACCCTTCTAAACCCCTCGCAACTCACAGCTGCGGCATCGAATCGTGTCTGCAACGCCTTGGCGCTTCTGCAGTGCGTCGCGTCTCACAATGACACCCGAACCTTGTTCTTGAATGGTGAGCCAGGTTGCCCTTCCTGGGAGCTGCGCAATAGTGAATAGACGAGCTGATGCATGGGTAAAATAGCGCACATTCCTTTGTTCCTGTACCCCTTCCTCAACACGACGTCCAAGTCACGTCCCTTTGAGTACCTGCGTCTGACCAGCTTGGGCGTCATTGGCGCCCTGGTCAAGAATGACTCGTCGGACGTCATCAACTTCCTCCTCACGACTGAGATCATTCCTCTGTGCCTTCGGATCATGGAAACCGGCTCAGAGCTTAGCAAGACTGTGGCCATATTTATCGTCCAGAAGATCTTGCTGGACGACAATGGCCTCAACTACATCTGCGCAACCTATGAGCGCTTCTACGCCGTAGGCACTGTCCTGAGCAATATGGTTGCTCAGCTTGTCGAGTCGCAAACTGCTCGGCTCCTCAAGCACGTCGTACGGTGCTTCCTCAGGTGAGTTTTTATACACGGGACGCTCCCCGGCCTTGTCAAAATGAAACGAAGCCGCCGACTAACACTGCATATCTAGACTTAGCGACAACGCCCGTGCCCGCGAGGCTCTTCGCCAGTGCCTCCCAGAACCCCTCCGAGATGCTACCTTCTCTTCCGTCCTCAGAGATGACGCTGCGACCAAGAGATGCCTTGCCCAACTCCTGATCAATCTGTCGGACAATGTGGTGGACAACTCGCAGGGAGTATCGACCATGTGAATACCGTGCCGCACAAAACATGAGAATAAAAAGAGTGACAGAGACGCAAAATTTTAATCAAGAATCGCACACCACGTCTTTTACGACGCATTTGTAAAACAAGCAACGACGGAACTGCATTTGTTATGGCGAAAACAGTGGAAAAGGAAGTCGATTCCGAGGAGAAAACCTGCTTCTATTTGCTGGTAATTTGGTGTTCTTTTTTTTTTCTTTCCCGAAACGCGCACGAGAGAGCTTCCAAGAAGGAAACACTGGAGACAAAAAGCATGCGGCATTGGTTCATATGCTCCTTGACCACTGCTGTCTCCCAAGCTGAATGGACACCTTTACTTCAACACGTTGAGGGTTTATTTGTTTTTCTTTCCGCACAAGGCAAAAAGTCTGGGCTTGGCAGCTGGACCACGGTGGTTTGAGCATGTATGATTCGGGGAGGGAAGGCATCAGAGCTGGGTCACGATGTCTTGCACGACGTTGGAGCTGGGGAGGGCTTTGTTCTTTTTTTTTTCCCACATGGAAAGGGAAGGGGAGTTTATGGCGTTTCTTTTTCATTTTTTTTTCCCGGGAGGGGCGGTTTCGACAAGGGGATATCTTTGCGGTTTTGCGTCTGGTGTTGTTTTCTTCTTCACGTTTTGGCATGTACTAGAGTAGAGACATGACAGGGGAGGCGCGGCGGAACGGGATGCAGCTATGATATCGGGACGGGAGACTGGTGTACATTTAGGTTCGTGACGAAATGCATTTCCTCTTGGCAGTGATGCTGTTTGTAAGCACCCCATGTCGAGTGTTTTTGCGAAGAACAAGTGCGTGCGGCGGTACTCTGTGGGGTCGTGGTGACCAGGCCAGATACGACTCGACACAACCGGGCCGCTGGCTCGGTAGGTGGGGGGGGGCCTCATCGAGCCTCTTTTGGGAAGAGCCCTGCGACTATCACCCTGTCAGGAAACATGCTGCGCCCATTCAACAGGTGAACCAGCCTCGGCAAGATGGAAGGGAGGAAATAGTGTTCGACACCCCCCCCCCCCCCCCCGGTGATCCCATGCTGTTTCAAATCCTGCGCAACGGTCGAGCGACTGGTGGCGACTGGCTAGCCAAAAGAAGAAATTGAGCCCTGCGTATTCTACCCGCGTGGCAGTTGTTTTTAACAAGGTGCTATATTAGGCTGCTCGGGAAAGTTTGTATGCCGAGAGAGACTGGACTGGCGCCCCCTCCTCTTCTCCCCTAGGCCATGGACAAATCTGGACGCATCACGGTCTGGACTCGATTGTGCGCCTCCACCGTTCTGCCTGTCTTCTTCCTGTCTCGTCAAACAGGGCAACGGGGCGATTACCAAGGAACATTTGGACAGTGCTCATGGCCCGTTACGCATTCGTAAATACGATATAGCGAGTGCCTGGCGGTTCTATTCTTAACCCAACTAGACAAATACATATTTGCTCAACACCCCCAGGCTACATGGAAACAGACTAGTATGTAGGTACGTATACTCCGTACTGGGCTCAACAGACCATGGTTCGTCATGGGCGCTGCCGTCTTTTGCTTCATGGCGACGAATACACATAGCCATACTGCTTCTTGGCCTTGTCAACCAAATCCTTGAGCTCCTTTGATTTTTCGGCTGCCTCCCGTTCCTCGGGCTTGAGAGCCAACGACGATGGCGCTGCAGGAATCTGAAAGCCTCGCTGCACAGCTGGACGTTGCCAGCAACGTGTCAACCATGCTTTGACTGCAGGAAATTGGTCAATCGAGATGGTTGTGCGTCGAATGTTGTTGGCCCATCCCAGAATGGCGATGTCAGCAATGCTGTACTTGCCGCGTCCTGGACCTACAACATAGTCCCTGTCCTTGAGGCGAGCATCCAGGATGCCATACAACCGCTCCGTCTCGCCAACGTAGCGCTGCAACCCATAGGCGATCTTTTCCTTGGCAGAGCGTACAAAGTTGTTGGCTTGTCCCTGCATGGGACCCAAGCCGCCATGCTGCCAGCCAATCCAAGACTCTGCGCGTGTATATTCATCATCATCTGGCGCAAAGGAAAAGAGTCTTTTTGTGTCATAGCGACGAGTCAGGTACGACAAAATTGCATTGCCCTCAAAAACAGCCAAGTCCCCGTTGTCATGGTCGACAATGGCAGGAATACGGCCGTTGGGGTTGATGGCAGTGAACCATGGTTCTTTCTGGATGTCCTGACCAATGTTGATGCTCTGGGTGGTATACTGCAGCCCATACGCTTCTTTCAACTCCTCGAGGAGAATGCTGGCCTTGTAGCCATTAGGTGTATCTACACGTGGTTGGAGCGGCAAGTTAGCACTGAAGAGCTCACTATCAAATTTGGCCTGCATCCTGCTTGCCCCTGACCCCATTCGTCAAAGCAAACACACCATACGCATCTCGCGCCAATGTACAAGCAGCATCAGGGGCACATTCCTTGTCCGTACATATTCCCCTTGCTCCTCTAGCTCAACTGCATCACCTGCACTTGCTTTTGGGGGTCGAGTAAAGGGGGCGTGGAAATATGAGATGCTACCAAGTAGAGGATAAATTCAAGCCCATTGCCAGCTCCTCCCAACCCATTGATGGATAATAATAAGACCCCGTCCCCCCAGACCATCGGCAGGGCAGACTCCGAGCCAAAGCAACCAGAGCGGGGATTCCACGAGGATCTCTCATGTCGGCCAACCTTTTGGGAGAGAGGAAGCAGGCAACAGGGTTCCTTTGTCGTGCATGGTAATTTAATAGAGATAAGAAGCCATCAACACGCAAGCTGCCACCGTAGAAACAGGTTGTTTTGAGTTCCATGGGCATGTCCCATGATATTTGCCCGTAAGAGGAATACCCCAAGGCCAGGGCTTTCTCCATAAGGCGCTGTACTGATGGATTACTTGACCCATACGCTGCACAGCAAAGTGTCATGGCTGAAGAGACTGGGGAAGAGTAGCGTCCGAGCAAGTATGAGAGGCAGAAATAGGTAATGTGAAGCATTAAAGGTTTAGGCAGATCTTCTAGTGCTCCCTGCGATGCCAGGTGTAGTAGACCAAAGCAGTAGGGCGACATATAACCAGAACAACTCTTCCCATAAGGGAGTAATGGGCCAGTCGGATGAGGCAAGGGGGGGGGGGCAGGATGACCAACAGATATTCGGTACACAAGTAACTGTTTCTACAGGAATGTCTTACTCCATGTGAGAAGTTCAATGCCTTTGAAGGCAACAAGGCCAGTTGGGCGAGCCATCTCGGGCGGTGATGCTGGCAGTGATGGTGAAGTCGAGGTTTAAAATGGAGTGGTCGGTCTCTGGTAGCGCGGAAAGTGCTTGTTCTGGACTGCTCTGTTCTGGTGGTCAGACGAGTTTTGGCGATGGATGATGAAGCAATTGACGGAGAGGTTTCGTGGCGTTGAGATGGCAGAGAGGGGTCAGAAGCTTTGCGACGGCACATGCGCTGCGTTTGCAAAGGGAAGGAACTACCAAGTGTTGCATCAATGGCGACTCCGGCATTAAACGTCACTCACAGGTGAATGCAATTGCTACAGGCGTTCCTTCTGCTGCATACTTTATGAACAACCCGATGTTTGCAATCGCCTCATCCGCGCTCTGGATTCATCAGCAAGCAGGCTGGTTGTTTTGATTTGTAACCAATCGCAGCACCACACACAATTAGGATCAATGACGTGATGGGCCACTACTGCGCCGACTCCTCCTGTGCCACATCTCTGGCGGATTTGGTCCCTCTGCCCTCAATTTTGCGCTTCCGGGAAGAACGTTGAACCTCTTATGATTAGGCCCATGAACAAGTCGTTTTTCCACTTGCGGGAAGACGCCGAGCGTTTTTGCTGCCAAATCGATGTGTGGAGAGGCAAGCCGCGCAATTTATTGTCTTCCCTCTTTTGTGGAGCACCAAGGACTGGAAACGGGCAAAAAGCCACCAGGACGGCGGCGGCCATCTGACACGATCTCAATGCATATTGATACCATATGAAACGAGTCGCCTCTTTGCCACCTTTGTCATGGCACGTTGCCGCTTGAGTGCTTTCTCCCTGTCAAGAAATTCTTCTTGTCTGCGATTCGTCTGTGAAATGGCATGGTTATCCGGTAACCACACTCCCATCCCTGGATCTCGACTATACCAGGGCCTCGGACCATATTGATACGAATGAAAAGGGGGGGCTTGAGAACTGCAAGACCCCAGCACTTGCCAAAGTACCAAAAGCAGCCAGTCAATTGCGCGAAAACAGCTGCTTCCAGAATGCTTCCGTAGCTGCATTGCGCCTGGACGAAATGGGTTTCAAGCGCGCGGCAGGTCATGTCACGAGCAGCCTAGTAAAGTTCAAGTAGGTGCCATGATCCTATAAAGAAGCTGACAAGTTGTGCCACCCACCCCCCTTTGCGTGCCAGTGGGAGCAATATTCCATGCTGTGTGGCAACTCCCTCCCGCATTTTATCCTACATGCGCGATCAGTCTCCTCCTGGCCGAGGAAGCATCGGGAACCAGTCGTGTCCTTGATGTTGAAACGTGGCAAGCGTTGCACTGCAGTGTCCTAGGCGAGGAGGCCGAAATGGCCGAAATGGCCACCACCAGACAAATCCAACGCTGGGGACCTCTGAAGCCCGCATCGCCGAGCTGAATAGACAGCTGTGTTGGTTATTTCATGTCGCCCGAGACATTAGCCCGTGGGAGATTGCCCTAGTCTTAACCAAAGGCTACAGCTTGAAGCATTGCAACGTAAAAAGCATGATAAGCCATAGTAGAGGGAGGGACTTGGCACCAGGAGGAAGGCGTCCGTAAAGCACAACATCGCCCGCAATTGCCGATCTAAACAAAGGGTTCCTGGCCTGGCGCATACTCGCCCTGTTTCACTCCATACAGAAGGGCCTCTGTTGGCAATTAAAAGACCTGCTTTGTTAGAGCGATTTTATGTAGCTAGTACGAGAGCGGCTGGACCAAAGACAGTCTCGGCATCATGTGGATGATTCAACAGAGGGTTGGCAAGTCAAGAGGATCAGGAATGATTGCCAGCAGCATCACTTGATATCTAGGATCTGGAAAACCGGGAATTGCAGGCGCCGGTGTCGCATCGAATATCCTGCGGCTTTTTTTCCTTCGCCTTTTTTTTTCTTTCTACCGCAACTGGAAATATCGGGTTGTCACCCGCGCGATTTTTGGTCTGGGCTGTTGATGGGCATCCAGCGCCCCCATTGACTCTTCGCGGGTTTGAATGAAAATCATCCGATATCCCATCATGAGGGAGAACACGAGCGGCAATAGAGATTGTATATCCGATACCCCCCCCCTTCGTCTCCGGGACACTTTGCTCACCATGACTGGTGAGCTCGGAGGAGGCCAAGTCGGTAAAAGCGGACCTACCAACAGATCAAACATAGCGAGATGCGGGCGATAGCCAGTTTACACCCGGGGGTCGAAGAGCGTTTTTCGGCGTTTGGCCTTGCGCCAAATACATACATCCATCACTGTAACGTCCCCTCCAACCGCGTGGCTCTCCACGAAAAGCGGCTTGTTGGAGAAGAGCTAAAGTCGGTACCCGCAACTCTGGAGCCATCAATCGAGCTGAGTGGGCATAGCCCTGTAGCCCCCAAATGCGAAGGCTTGAATCAGTCGCCCGATTCAATTTGGAGACATAACGGCCTCTCGAGAGCTCCCGCAGGCAAGTCATTTGGATCGGAGCTGAAATCCACCGCCGGGTCCTTGATTTAACCCATCATCCCCAAAATGGCGTGATGGCACCATCAAGTCGACGGAACAAAGGGTTTTCGCACAAGGCAACGAGGGTCTATTGGAGATGGGAGATGGGAGATTGCAACAAAATCTGAGACCTTGTACGGTAAGTATGAGCAAGCCAGGCCAGAGCAAGGGACCCTGTTTGAGCAACATGGGAAGGGCCTTGCACTAGTGAATACGCTCCGGCAGGTGTGCAGCGAGTACTGACAGTGTGTCTGCTGCTAAAGTTGTCACTGGGGGCCGTTGCTATTGAGTCCCGTTGGGCGTCAAGGGCGCAGACGTGGACTCTCCACGGAAGATAGCCGGGAAAGAGGGACCTGCAAAAGGACCCAAGCCAGGGGGGAGGGGGAGCAACGCCTTCACTATCTTGCACCCAATCCAGCTCGAACTACTGGCGGATGCAGGCCAACTTTGTTACCAATGGGTCTGGTACCTTGGCTCTTGCGCTCTTGGCCTTTAAGGGAGACAACTGCCCGCGCTTTCAAACCGCACAACAACACATCTCCAGGTACCACCGGTTCCCCAAAGCGGTAAGGCTTCTCCATACCCACACCCCGGCTTGTGTCTTGGTGCATTTCTGCCACGAGGCACAAGGCCGACACCTGATGGAACAGTGCACAACAATGGGATAATTAAGCTATTAATTATATGGATGAACCCCAGGCACCACTGAACAGGTTTGATCCACTAAGAAAAAAAGAATCAAGCAAGGGCGTGTCTTCACCATATCAGACCTTCAGGGTCCAAGTCAAAGACAGGGTCGGCCGCCTCCAATCCTGAGCAGGTCTCAAATTCCATTGTAGCTACAAGTTGGCATTAGCCAAAGAGAGGGAAAGAAAAATAAACAACTTCTCTCATTATTTAGGCCGTTTGACTTGTGGTCGAGCTTCGTAACTATTTAAGCATGCGATGTCACATTTGAAAGCGATCCGTTTCGTCCCATGTCGTGCATTGGACGGTCCGAACGCCCACGAGCTGTCGAGGTGGCTTCGATACATGACACCAACCACTCAAACGTCCTTGATCCAGCACAGAAGAATTGACAGTAATTTTGGGAGTGAACTGATCGATGTCTCCTTGGCAGACCTGCCCCCACCAAGTTTGGGAACCGGCATTCGTCCCGAGTTGAAAGTCAAGCCCCCCTATCTTGATCTGATATACGCGGACGCATGAACGAGGCCAGTTGCATGCATTTGAGCACCTGCCTCGCCCACACGCCCCCCTTTCCAAGCTACATGGCTTCGGCAACGAGTCGGCGAGACTCGTGTAGCCAACCGCAGCCACACCGTCATTCAGGCGTAGCAGCGAGCCCCATCCCAGTTGTTCGTCCCCAGCCTGTGGCTCCGCCAGTTTGGAGCGTCTTCCGCCACTTCGCCAGCCAAATGAAACGACTCTCACCCAGAACTGGCGGGCGCCGGGGACTCTGACCCCATGCCAACTTGGACGCACCATGCGTACAACGTACATGCCCACATGCACAGCACACCACGTCTTCGGCTGCAACCGGGCGTGGGTGGCGTTCAAATATCGATTTCATGGTATCCCTCGCTTGCAATGTGGGACGCAAGTGCAAATTAAAGAAAAAAAAAGATAATTTGGGTCAATCATTCGTCTTTGCATTCACCATGATGCACTCTTGCCATCAAGTCCCCGGAACATCTGCCTTGCACAAGCAGGTGTCCCTCGGGTAGTTTTGTGGTTGGTTCGTTGATGGGGCGTGTGGTTCCAATGGTTTTCCGTTTCCACTCTGTTTATTAGTCCACCAAACTCAACTTCCAGCCATGCATCCTCCCAAACAGGGCATGAAGCTTGTGGCAGTTTCTGCATGACCTGATCTTGGAGACGGCATCCGATTATTCCTCACCCTTGGACTGCATGGGGATGTTTAGTGGCTCAAAATGTCGAGGTGTGTCCCTGGGCCTCTTGAAAATGTCACCGCAAGGTGCTGCCGCCGCCCTGAGCTGGAGCAGATTCTACACCATATCACCCGCGCCACATGGCGTTTGTCAGATGTTTTTCTCAAACCAGGGAACCGATTGACATGTGCTTGGCGAATCTCGACAATCTGCCAGATATGTATGAATGATCGTAGTGTGGTTTATGCGCTGATGATACGGGCATCGAGAACATGCAACCGAACAAAGCTCCGGCTCGATGCATTGTGCAACAACGTGGGTGGGGAAGAGTTTGGCCTGGTGCTCGCTGCAATGTATTCAAGGACTGCAGTGTTGGATCGATGGACTGGCCGCAGAAGGAATCCACGCAATCCGACGCGGCCAATCAGCAATCTATGCGACAGCCAGCTCCTCGGCCCGAGATCCCAGCAACTGTCTCCCTTTTTCCACGCTCATGGTTCCACACCCCCTGGTATCAATCAGGTGGATGATGATCACAGTCCCACTCAGCCCTATCGATATGGTAGGTACCATGAACAGACGGGGCAGGGGTATGACATGTGGGTGTGGAAAGAATGGGATAGGCTGTACGAGGTACAGTATCGTACCGCAGCTGTTGCCCAAAGCCAGTTGAGAACCTTGCCACGCAGAGTGATGCTGCGGTTGCCCTTGGTACTACCCCATGGATAACCTTGTCCTGGTGTTTCTTGGCCCTGCCATTGTTTCGGCGTGGCCGAGTCACATTTCCAGAACTTTGCCGTGATCAAATTGCTTGTACTCGGTAGACAACATCTCGGGCATGTTTGTGCAAGGCTCTCGGGTTCTGGGCGCTTTTGCATAGCACACCTAGAATGTGCGGCATATCGTCCCTTGTAAGGGATTCGTCAGCAGGTACAACTTCTGACCACGTCCTGATCTTTGTCATGTCAGGGCTTGGTCTGGTGTGTGCTGGGGCTAGTATTGTATCCCGTAGAAGTGGGAATATTCTTAGCGTACCTGTGCTAGTGTCCATTGCCGGCACAAGTCTTGAAAGGAACAGCAAGCTTCAGGCTTTTGGGGGCCTCGATAGCCTTATGACGCCCCAAGTACCGAGAACTACCGTTGGTGAGAATCATGGTCAAATTGGAAACAGGCTTGGCGACACGTCAGCATTTGTGAGAAGCCGTATTCAGGCAACAAGGTGTAAATCAGAGGACGGCGAAACATGGCTTTGTGGCAGCTGCATTTTGACCGCCTCATAGTATGTGACGCGGAGAACCATTGCTCGTGGGAGCACGTTGCTTTGTGGTGAAGCAAGCATAGCCTTGGCTGCTCGACCCCGCTTTCTTCAACCACACACTTGTTGCACCCTGTTGCCTAGTAGCTAGGCTTGCGCAAGTGGAGAGTCTCAGCCATTTCCCAAGCGCCAAAGCACGTGATGGACACGGCGGGAAATTTAGCCCCCATTATCCCCACCAGATGACCAAACAAATGACATCGAGTGAAGCTCCACCAGGCCCTTTGGCGGTATTCAGTTTTGAGATCTCAAACACAGCAAGAGCCCCACCTCCCACCTCCCGGCACCCCTGGTTTCGTCGTGGCCCCCAAAACCTTGCATTATCCGCCCACTAAACGGCCGGGTTACTGTGCACTCGTCGCCCATTCCAGCGCATCGTGGCTTGAAGCTTCTGTTATCAATATGCCATTAGAAATTGTTGATTGTGAGTTGAGAGGCCACATACCTCTCCCGGAGTTCAATCACTGCGGGATTTAGTCGCCAAGCAAGGGTCAATCCAGGCCAATACACTATCGTACAGTGCCTTTACTTAAGTATTACTGATGCATCTGTAACTACCTAGGTACTACCTGACCCAGAGATTCCCCGAGTGTCGACGGCCCAAGCTCAACACTTCTAATCTGGGATAACCCCCGTATTCACATAGCATGGTCTTCCCAGAACATGCAAGCCTACATATATATGCTTACTCAATAATGGCAGGCTGTCAACAATGCCGAGAAATCTTGGCGATATTCAAGTCCATCATAATTTCACCTTTGTGAAACAAACCAAGGAGTTACAGTACGGCAATTCAGGACAAGGGGCCAGTTCACCGCGAGCATTATTAGAATAAACCGCCATGATTACGAAGTTGGACACATACCGAAACAAAGTGTTGGAAACTCTGTGAGTAATTCGGCACTCGCCGTGCACTATATGCGCAGCCCGAACACAAAACCTTCTGTTGGGGTCCATCAGCTTGGATGGCCCCTTGATGGCAGGGGAGCTGGCACAGGGCCTCTACCAAAGTGCTGAGAATACTGATATATCCAGGGAGCACTGACTGACAAACCACTTCATACAGCAAACGCTTAGCGCCCACCCAAAGGTTCCGTTGCAGTAGAAGGAGTCTGGTATGCCCATGGAGGGACCCTGATGCACCAGCCAAGGCGACGGCATCTGGTGCTAGGCGACCTCAAGATCCTCTTAGCGAGATGCAGCGATAGCCGGCTCTAGTGTTATGTGGGCACCGTGTGCTCGGTCATCAATTTAGCCTAGCTTTATCTGTACTAGCGCGTATGCATGATCGCATGACTCTACCCGATTAAGCAAATGGGCTCTGAGAGTCCGTCACAGCAAGGACCCAGGAAGCAACTAGGCTGGCACTGCTCTGCCCAAAAAAAGTGTAGATATGGTTGCACCAACACCACTTCAAATGCAGGTACATTATCAAAACTGAAGCAGGCAAGCTTGTATATTGCACGCGGGAGGAAATGCGCGGGGTGGCGGGGGGCGGTAGGGGCGGCGCGACTGGCCGTTGTTTATCATCAGACCTTCCAAACAGGCAGCTAAGTTTGGTGATCGTCGGGCGTTGAAGTGTACTTGGGCTTCGTGTTTTGCCCCAAAAGCATTAGACTCAACCTTGGAGGCTTTGGGAGCCCTCGCAAGCACTGACTTGGCGTGCATTGAGAACTCACGATACATGGGGAGGCAGGGTGAGGCTGCAGTGGTGCTGCGGGATTCGCGTGTCCACGGCAGCTAGATGGCAAAGGGTCCTTCCATTTGGGTCACGACACACGCCCAACGAATGATGTTGTAGGCGGAGCGAGTTGTGTGTGCATGTCAGTATGTCAGTTGGCTGAATGACGGGCGGAGAGAAGTGCCGCTGCCTGCTTCGGGACCGAGCAATCGTAGGGCTGCCAGATACAATCAGATGTTTGAGGTTTGGCCACGACTTGGCGGGAAAAGGAGTGTCATTGGCCATGTGGAGAAATACGGTCTGCAGGGGGCACGAAACTCCATAGCGGCTCTTTGTTCGCCCCGTCGCTCTGCCCTTGATATTTGGAACTGGAACAGCCAGCCAATTGACAGCGAATGCGGCTGGTGGGTCCGGAATGGGACTTGAATGATTGCCCAACCACCATTGCGCAAATATATCTCCTACATGGGGTATGTTCATGTGATACGGCGTAAATGGGGAGGGCGAGTGACATGCTATGCATGCATGTGTTGAGGGAGTAGGAGCCCGGAGTCCGAAGCAGAGGTCGTTGTTTTGTTTCATCCGAACACGATGGAGCCTCTCCTTTGAAGTGGTGGTGTTTTTCTTTGAATCTATAAAGAAAATACGACAAGAAGCGCATTGGCGCGACTCCACCACAGCGTAACACACAAGGTGGGTGGCACCATTGGGAACACGCGCGCCAGCGTGCTGCGAGAGCGGTTTCTATTCTGCGTCGCACAGGGCAGTGCAGCGCTTAATCAACCACTATTTCAAATATCTACACATTTCTAGGCGTGGCAGTGAAAGTGCTCTGCATGTGGAGGAGGCGGAGCGAGTAATGCCAGGGAAGAAAGAGGGGGCGGCTACTTTTAGAGGCGGAGAGGACTCGCTGTCCCCCCCTTGACAGCAGCGGGGCTGGGCAACACAAAATGGGGGCGGTTCCGTAAAGGGAAGTTGGTGTGACCGCGCCTGGGCGCTTGAATGCTCCAATGGGAAGCGACGGAGGTTAAAGAGCGATTGATTGACAGGTCTTGTGGTGACACGTCAGGCAGGCTAGCCAACCAGGGCACGGTTCGCATATTTGTAAGGCACTTGGGCCAAAAATAGGACCATGACAAAGCGCAGAGTAAAGATGCAACTCAGGCAAGAGCAGCAGAGCTCGAGGTGTCGTTGGACCGTCTGCACCTGCTGCGAGTGCCATTATTCCTTTTCCCCATGTGCCTTCCCAAGGTACCTGGTAGGGGAGGACGTATGTACAATGGGCCATTCTGTTTCCAACAATGCTTTACCCAACGTCACATCAGGACGCTCCATTCGGCCAGAATGCAAACCTAGTGCACAGGGCTAGCAGTCCGCCGTACTCCCAAGTTGGAGTGGCGCCCGCTGTTGGATGTATGTACATTGTGCGTTGTCACCTGTCCTGCTCTGGGTTGCCGCCGCCCATGAAGCCCGGCTATCGCTGCCACGATTCACGTGAAGCACAAGAAAGGGATTTCGCCACGACCTGGTAAGCTCCACCCGTTGTGGCCACTGGAAGACAGACGTTGCCTGCCCTCTGCTGAGCCTCTCGGTAAGTGCCCGAGGCCCGATACCCGATGCCCCGAGTTTTGCAAACTGGACTGATTTTGAAAGAAGCTGTTCGGGCATCGCTGGTTGTACGACAAATAGGCTTTCCCCAGATACGACGGGACGCACGGGGCAGTTAGTGCCGATTGGAATTAGCAGCGAATCCTGGTATCATAGACTGGCTGTGCCCTCGTGCAGAAGGAAGCAAGATCAATATTTGTCATTCTGAAGACCAAAAGGGCCAAATAAGCGTGCACTCTGTACCAGACCACAATAGCGCTGGTGGACGAACAACAACAAGGCCGCGGCGTGGTGCAAGTTAGGCTACGCAATGAAATGGAATGGCAGGGGGGGTTGTTCTTGACGTCCTGGGCCCTCCCCCCAACGACGTTGTGGTCCGCGGCCTCTGGAGCGGCGCCCTGACTCCACAGATCATCTACTTGACGGACCGGAAATAAACGTGCCTTGCTTGGAGCCCCATTCCACTGTCCATGGAGGACTGTCGTCCTCTCCTTGCTAGCACGGCGTGGGCTCACAACGGACGAGAGTCTGAGAGCTGGAAGGAAGTTGCCTGTCCAGAAGGCTTCGAAAGGACTGCCAGAGCTGGTATTGATTTCGCCAGGGCACCAGTTGAATGCTCACTGCAAGAGCTCACTGCAAGAGCTCACGACAGCTGCCCGCGACGTTGGATTTGGGGGCCACGGTCAGTTTGGGATGCGTCATTGGTGCTCATCCGGTCGCATCACAGCCCTACGCCCAAGCCCCAACGACTCAACGATCGTCCTGCCAAACTCCCGACCAAGCCTCAGTTCAGAACTTTGTGCCACTGAGAACAGCTATTTCCGGTGTTCGGACCTTGCTAGTTCAGCAACCACAGCCAGACCGTCGTGCCAGCGGAGCTACGGAGCAGATTGAAGGCCAAATTTGCCCTGCATCCACTACAAGGTACTTCCCTACTTTGGCTTTGAGAATGTCGGAGGCGGTGCCGCCCCCGTCGTTTCCTGAGAGACACACCCTTTCGTCTGGTGGCAGCCAGCACCACACACCAGGGCTTGAACACGCCGGGTCACCCCCCTGTCTCTGCTCTATGACCTTCAGGCCTTCAGATACGCTCTGCCCAGGGCAGAGAGATCTGCCCAGTCATGTTGGAGAAGGGGGTATGAGACAGGGTGAACGAGGACCGCAGCCATGGGGGTCTCTGTGCTAGGGGTGGCTCCAGAGGAGGGTCCAAAGACCAGGGTAGAGTGTGTGGCATGTCCTTCTGCAACAAAAGCCAAATGTGCGCTCGATGATACAAGGCAGAGTATATATTCAACAGCCCTTCCACTTCATCACGACTCTCTCGAGCAGTCCATCATTTTCACTTACTTTAACGACAGACACAACCATCTTGCCAACCTGGATAGCCAATTTCACTTGCCTGACATACGTGCTTCCCAAACCAAGCTTGTTACAATTACAAAGAAATAGTCTTAGCACACCAGCAGACCTATCTCAAGGCCTCGCTGGCTCACAGCTTTGAACAACAGCTCGTGGTAAACGAGCAACTCCTTCTTCTTGCTTCTCTTTCGCCTTGATCACCACATCACTTTTTCACAATGTCCATGTTTGCCGCGCCACAACACGCCTACGTCTACGGCGGACCTCCGGCTCCTTCTAGACAGTATTCTGCCCATGGCACCAGCAGTGCCTTTAGCAGCTCTGCCCATCCTGACGAGGATTGGACCAAGATCTCAGACCTTGCTGAGCGCCGAAGGATACAAAACCGTATTGCACAGCGCAATTACCGTAAGTATTGACCATTGATCTACCGACTATGGAGCTTCACTTACCTAACTGGACTTTTTTTTGTATCCTTTAGGCAAAAAGCTCAAGCGTCGCCTGGAAGACCTTGAGCGCCGTGCGGGCTCATCAGATGATGGCGAGACCGAGAAGAAGCCTCAGTCGGCCAGCCCCAGCAAACCCAAGCGCCAATCGGTATCGAAAACGCAAACACCATCTACACCAGCTCCCGTAACCAAACCCATTTGTGTTTCCCAGGGCCAATTCACTCCTCCCATGGAAAGCAACGAGGAAATGGCCTTTGGTGGAGGCTTTGGGAAGCGAGAGCGCTCACACACTCCGCCCATGTTCTCATATCCATCATACCCTGCGCCAGATGACTTGCTGCTGGATTCCTACGCTGCCGCGCAACCTTACCCTTCCATCTCTGCCGCCGATGCTTATCCCGACTACATGACGGCCACCACGGTGCCGCCGACGCTGCCATCCTTGACCAACTTTGCCGAGCCGATGAAAGCGTGCGATGAAGCCCTGCACCCATATATGAACTACAGCTTTGTCCCAAGCGTCGACATCAATATCGCTAGTCATTATGAGTCCTCCAACGCTCATGTGAGTTTTTTGCGACGAAGCATCTCCCCGTCCATCTAGACGCGCCTTGCTGATTTGTTGATTTAATAGACACCCCCATTGTCTCACTCGTATGAAACTTCCACCTCATGTTCCGAGGTTGGCTACGAGTACCCGACCACGCCGCTGTCAATGCCAGGGTCGCCTGGCTTAATACACAGCCAGCATTAGATGCGGCGGCGAGGAAACCGCAAGAAGCAAAAACAAGGAGGCATGGGACTCTCTGAACAAAACAGAAGCCTCTCTCCCTCTCTCCCTCTCTCCCTCTCTCCCTCTCTCTCTATTTCTCTCTCCACTTTTGACCCTTGATGGTCATTTGTCATACAAACATTGCCATGCCCTACATGACCGCCCCATCCGGCTGTGTCTCTCCAGCTGGCAGCCTGGGTGCAGCTGTGTGGGTGTACGGACAGTATGCCTTTCCCAACTGGAGGTTACCAGGTGGTAGCACAAGACGAGAGAGAGGGAGAGAGGGCTCGCGACGCTCAGTTGGTTGGGAAGAGGCTGAAGGTCTTGGGGCTCGTCTATCTGTTTTCTTTCTTTCTGCGTCCAGCGCGGCGCGGGAGAAGGCGGCAAGAGGGACGAAAGGTCACTACCATGGATTTATTAAACTGTCATGTCTGTCATGACGGAACCTTTCTCCCCTCTTGAACCCCCCTCCTTTCGATATATACGTTTTGGTTATTAGGATGCCTCGTCTGGGGCTTGCACACACTGTGCCTACGACATGTATGATGCTACAAGGCTTTTTTGGACCGGTATTCTATACTCGGCCAGGCGTTTTGGTTTTTTTTTTTTTTTTTTTTGGTGTGCTGGCGCCGGCAACCAGGTTTTGGGGTTTGATGCTTTGTGTTAGTCTGGAGGATACCAGGACAAGATTTTGATTCGTTTTATTTTTGAACGAGATTCTTGGGATATGTATACACGGTAGTGACTTTATTCAAGAAGTCAGCGACAGGAAATAGAAGCAGCTCTGGTGCTCTTGACAAAAGGTTCTGTGGCCAGTTGTCATGATACGTGGTTGGAGTGCAGACGCTAAGTCGACCAACCACAAGACAGTTGGAGTATGGGCCAGTGTGACGTCGACGGACCAGACTCTATCTGGACGCGCCAGGACACACAACAAGAGAGAGAGAGAGAGAGAGAGAGAGAGAGAGAGCAAAGGTGCGCATGAGCTGTCGAGGCAGTGGAAATGGCGCGAAAGAGAGGAGCTCGACGTAGACACATTATTTTGTCTCGGAGTCGGCGGACACATTTCCCATGTGTCACTTGTGATAGCATGCGGGCCAACCTACTGCGTACGCCTTGGGTGCGCCTCTCTGCGTTACCCGACTTTCTGTCGGACGTGGGTTCTGGGGCCCTGGGGAAGACTGGTGCACTGGGTGCAACCCAGCTCTGCAGAGGGCTGGAGCAGCCCCTTAAGGTGCGCCTGGCTGGGGGGGGGGGGTTATAAGATTGCTGGGTGGTAGGCAGGGGAGTTTAAACAGGCAGGAGCAAAGAGGCTCTCCAGGCGTGTCTGGTGGATGGGCAAGGCCTGGTTGGGTTGCAGCGTCTGGTCCTTCACGCCAAGACAGCGTTGTTGCTTCCCACGACGGCGGGCAATGATCAGCGGGCCTCTGGGAGCTTTGGGTTGACGGAGAGCTGAAGCCGGGCATGAGGCTGCAAACCTTTGCCGGGCAGTTGAATGGGATGGGCAAGGCACACTACACTACACTGGTGAGACAAGGCCTGGATATGTGCATGGCGCAATGTCTAATTTTTTTTTTCTCGGTTCTTGCCTAAGTTTAAGCAGGCTGCAGGCCGAAGAACAAGGCAACGAATTGCACCAGGGGGCACACGAGTATTTGCAGCTGTCTGTCTGCCTCCTGTCAGGACTCCTGAACAAGATTCAGGGGCTGCTGCGAATTAGTGAAAAAAAAGAGCATGCGTATTACCATGCTTGAGATTCAGGTGGAGCGGGCTCGACACACGTGGGCGCAAGACTGGAAAGAAGGAGTACGCATGGCAGCATAGAGGTCGTTGCGGAGAAATTGCCGGAAGAACTCGAGCTCAAGAGGCGCGAAGGCCAAAAAAGGGCCCTGGGGTTCGGGCGGTGGCAAGGTCTGGTGCGGGTGGAACAAACACAAATACCAGAATGCTTCCATTCGACAGTGGCGGACAGCGGGGCAGCGGGCACACGTGCACTGCGCTAGAATCGAAGATGGGGATTCCAACGGCCCGTAAATCCGTAGACGAGAGACGGACGAAAACGCCTGCCAGGTGAGGCGAGGCCCCCCAGGATTTGTCAGGGGGGCGTGTAAAGGGCCTTTTCCCGCCTGCACCGAATTGGGGTGCGCAGAGAACGTTGAACTGGGACAAGGCCCAACTCGAGACTTGAACGAGCGAGCCAGCGCGTGTACGGAGTACACGTATGTATAATGCGATACACTAGTATGTCAATTCAAATACATCCCAGCCTTCGCCCAGCAAGGCGGGCAAGCAATGCCCGGTACATACGGGGCGCGATTGTCGTTTGGCCCCCAAGGGTGTGACGGGCGACGCCGAGTCTGGAATCAGCGAAAGAAAACGCCCAAGAAGCCGCTGACGTGTCGGGAGCGCTTCTGGTTGGGTGCCAGCAGCTGCCCCGTCTCCGTTACCAAGTTGGAGAAGTGTGCTGTGTGCTGCCAGCCAAGAGCCGTGGGTCGGGGGGCGGGGGCGGGGGGTGGTGTCAGTTCTTTTGGAGCAGACGACTGGAGCCAGCCAGACCAGACGCAAGTTGCAGGCGCAGGCGCGTACAGCAGGCAGTCTAGGGGGGCGTGGTCCTCGGGTAGGGCAGCTGCAGGAGCGCAATTGCGATGCAGATAGATGCGCGGTCCGCAGAACCACGCTGGTGCTACTACTAGTCTATCAACAACGGCGGGTCTCCAGCTTCTTTCTGGCACCAATCGAGCGGCATTTGAAATTGCGTACACGGCGGTTCGAGGCTATTGAAACCCCGACTGGCAGTCTGGCAGATTTGGTGGGGCGGCCGTCGTGTCCGGCGTTAGGATTGGACCCATCCGGATTTTGAATTGCCGGCTTCGGGACGTGGGGGGCTGGTCCCTCGCCTTGCACCGTCATGATGATTTGCCTCGAGTGCAAGTCATGACTGCCAAATTCAAGTGCAATTTTATTCATCAAGATGCCGTGACGGACACGGGGGGGAACTGGATGCTGTGGGTTTGGTGCAACGGCGCACCGGCTCCTCCTGACGACGACAACAGAGGCAGTGATTTCGTCCGTCTCTGGTTATTCCCGGCATACATCGACGTTGCATCTGCGAAGCATTTAGGAAATATATCGCGACTTAAGCCCGCTTGGATGTGCCCTGGCCCCTTGCCCCTGGCCCCCTCCCGAAAATGCAGCAAGCACCAAGTTGGAGACCAACCCCACAGCCTCAGGCGCGAGAGTGCTCAGATGCACTTACCCGCCACCATGCATCTATCGCGAGTGGATAAGCGAGCTGGGCCGAAGCCTACAGGGGCGGCATGTCACTGACGTATTCTTGTGTCTTTCCAAAGTCATGGCATCATACTACGTACATGCCCACAAGCCGCATCCCCTCCACCACCAACAGCCGCTTGAACGACGCCTGCATCTTGCAGGGGTGGTGCCGCACCCAGGGGCAAGACCAAAGCAGCTTGACAGAGTAAATGCCGGCGCTCTCCAGCACTGCATCGGGCAACCATTGCAGCATGCCTGATCAGATTCTTTACCTTTATGGCGGAGATGGGTATGATTTCTCTCGCCCTTGTCCGCCAGTGCCGCGGACCCTTTTTGCCCTTGAAACTTTTAAGCACACCCCCCCCCTCTTCATCTTGATTGATATGCCCTCAGTTACTGACATGACCTTGCAAGACCATGGGCGCCGGGCACTTGGGTGACGTCGGATGACCGCGTGCGCGGCGGCGCCAGCCATTCCCATCTCACAGTCGAGGGCCCTGATCACGCCCGCTTCCACGGCCATTTGGACATCAAGGCCCTTGGCGGAGCCGGCTTCGCCTCGCAGCACTCGCTGGGCCTGCTTTCGCTCGACCTGCGTGCCTACGAGGGCATCATTGTTTCCATCAGGGGGCCGGACAAGGCAGACGGGAAGAAGTATGTCCTGGCGCTCAAGAACGACCTTTTGCCACCCGGCGACAATGGCCGTGAGCAGAGCACAGTGAGCTGGGAGGCCGAGTTTGTGGCCGACAAGCCCCGCGATGTGAAGCTGAAGTGGGTTCAATTCAAGCCGACATACAGAGGAAGGGAGAGGCAGGATGCCGGGCAGCTGGATCTGGGCAATATTAAGAGGGTCTCGCTGATGATGAGAAGGTGAGCGCATGTTTTGATGGGACAAGAGTACGAGCGCTGACTTGTGTCTTGTTTTTCAGCTTCTTCGGGGGTCAAGAGGGCGACTTTGAGTTGCATCTGTTTTCCATTTCGGCATTCAAACATGTCCCGTTTGAGACACACGACGACCACGACGACGACGACGAGGGAGAAGACATCAAGGCCGGACAAGGGGGGCAGCAGCGTGGCAAAAAGAAATGGTGGAAACGGGTGCTCTGTGGCCTAGTCTAGAGCATCAAGACGTTTTGATCCCTAAAGTAATTTCGTGATGAGAATGCCTAGCAATATCACCGTGCGTCCTGCAGCATGAATGAGTCTCTGGCAGATGTTTTGTTGCCAAGGCCTGTGGGGCGATTGGGGGCAACGTCCATCATGAACGTCATGACTGTTGTACCGCGATCGATCAAGAGGTAAATATGCACGTGTCGGGTGCGCGCGCCGACTCGAGACTGAAAGGGGCATTTCCCCCTCCTCTCCCTCCTTGCCCATTTGTCTTCGTTGCAAAATCACTTGGAGGCAGCCATGACCATCATCAACCACCTGCTGCACTTGACGAGCTTCAAATCCGTGCTCCTGCGGACCATTGTTCCCTCTGTCGGCACCGCAATCGCGCTCCAATGCGCGGCCGGAGTCCCCAGCGTTGTCGCGGGCTCAGAGCGCTTCTTTGACGCGTCGGGCTCCGTCACCTTTGTCGCCGTCGGCGCGCTGAGCCTGTACCTGCCGCGACTGAGGAACGCATCCATTGGCGCGGGCGCGGGCGCCCGTAACTGGCGACAGGTGGCGGCGACGGCCATGGCCATGACCTGGGCCAGCAGGCGTACGTATATACCCTCGAGCCTAAGGAGTGAAATGGTGAAATAGTGAAATGCGAGAGACGAAAAGCTGAATCCCGGCACAGTGGGCTTCTACCTCTTCCGCCGGATCAGCAGGGACGGCCACGACGCACGCTTCGACAAGCTCCGCACGCAGCCGCTGCGCTTCGCCTTTTCCTTCTTGATGCAGGCCGTCTGGGTGTCGCTGATGCTGATGCCCGTCATGGCGCTCAACGCCGTGCCGGCCGCCGCGCTCGCCGCCGCCGCGCCCCGCGCCACCCTCACCGATGTCCTGGGCATCGCCCTCTGGACCGGCGGGCTTGCCCTCGAGACGGCGGCCGACGTGCAGAAGAGCAGATGGGTGGACGCCAAGAGGAACAAGGAGCACGACGAGCCCTTTCTCAGGACGGGACTCTTTGGGCTATGGTACGCAACCCCCCTCCCCTTTCTTGCTTCTTTTTCTTACACCAGAGGTGGCATGTTGATAATCCAGTCGCTTCCCGCACTATCTGGGCGAAATCTCCCTCTGGACCGGGCTCGCGGTGACGTGCGGCGGCGCGCTGGCGCTCAAGCCCGTCCAGCTGGCGCTGGGGTTCGCCTCGCCGGCCGGTGTCGTCGGCACATGGGCGCTGTCGCTTGTTGCGCCCGCCTTTTCCGCCCTCTTGTTGACTTGCGTCTCGGGCATTCCCCTTACCGAGGCGCGGCACGACCAAAAGTATGGCGCGAGGAAGGAGTATCGGGATTGGAAGAGGGATACGCCCCGGCTTGTGCCACGGCTGCCGCGGTTCTGGTAGCTGCGGGGATGGAAACGGCATCTAAGCGTATGCGCAATAAGACGAGGTTTTAGTACCATCAACGTGCTAGGTACATGTATCCTGCCGAGCTGACAATATCACGGTCAAAGTATGAATGTGCCCTGCAATGCTTATTGATACTACTAACCCCCCCCCCCCCCCCCCCCCCCCAATTCATTACAAAAAGACCAGTCCTTTATTTGTGAAACGCCTTGACCTTTTCAATCTCATCATAGCTGCCCATGAAAATACCAGAGCGGTCGTGGATATGCTCGGGCGCAACCTCCATCATGCGCTTCATGTTGCTGTCGAGAGCCTGGCCGCCGGCTGCGTTGAACGGTTAGCAAAATATACACGGGGATGCAGGGACGCAGGCTCGGACACGACTCACCATTCTCAAACACCATGGCCATGGGCGCGCACTCGTACAGGATGCGCAGCTTGCCCTTGGGGCTCTTCTTGTCGGCCGGGTAGGCAAAGATGCCGCCGTACAGCAGGGTCCGGTAGGCGTCGGCCACCATGGACCCAATGTACCGCGACGAGTAGGGCTTGCCGTCCGACTGGGCCTGCTTGAGCGAGTCAAAGTACCGGATGGTGCTGTCCTCCCAGTAGAGCGAGTTGCCCTCGTTGACCGAGTAGATGGCCCTGGACCTGGGGATGCGCATGTTGGGGTGGGTCAGGATGAACTCGCCGATGCCGTTGTCAAGGGTGAAGCCGTTGACGGAGCTGTCCTTCATGGTGAGCACGAGCTGGGCCGAGGCGCCGTACATGGTGAAGCCGGCCGCCACCAGCTCGGTGCCAGGCTTGAGGATGTCCTCGGGGGAGCCCTGGGAGCCGTCGGGCAGCTTGTGGATGGCGAAGATGGTGCCGACGGACACGCCCGCGTCCAGGTTGGACGAGCCGTCAATGGGGTCGCAGGCCACGGCGTAGCGCGCCCCGGAGGCGTTGCCGAAGTAGATGATGTTCTCCTCCTCCTCCGACACGAGCAGCGCGCACTTGTTGGAGGAGCGCATGGCCTCGATGAAGAGGTCGTTGGAGATGACGTCGAGCTTCTTTTGCTCGTCGCCCGTCGTGTTGGACGAGCCCGCCAGGCCCGTGAGGTTGACCAGCGTCGCGCGACGGATGTAGTAGGCAATCGACTTGAATGAGAACTGGAGCGCGTGGCAGAGGAGGCTATCACACTTTAGTAATTTTGTTTCTCTCACACATCATCGACTGGGCTGGTTACATACGTAAAGTCACCGCTGGCCTCCTTGTGCTTGACCTGCTCCTCGTTCAGGAACCGGGTAAGAGTGACAATGTTGGTGTTGACCTTTTCGCCATTGTCCGCGTCCGCCATGGTGCCTGTTTTTGATAATTTGTTGAAAGAGGGATATTTGAGTGCCACGAGAGGAATTGACCTTGTAGTGATGGGCTGCGGTCGGGTTGAAACGACGTCGGGTACCTCAATGGCTAACCTCGGCGGAGGGGCAGCGGGGTATCGTCATGTATGATGCTTGATTCCGAAGTCTGACGTAGAGACGGCGGACGACGACGACGACGACCAAGACAGCAATGATGCAAACGGGTCGGGTGTGTCGAGTCGATAAAAAATAAAGACACAAGCAAGTTTGGAGGAGGCAGAAACAGTCGGATTAAGAAAGGGGGAAACCAAGGTCACGAGCTCTCTTCCGAGCCGCCGCGAGACGAGACGAAAATGAGGTCACGATAATGGGGAACCACCCCGTTTGGGCGGCAACAGCAGCACGGCAACCAACGACAATTCCTTCCGTGTCTCCGTCATGTCAAATTCCCACGAATAGACAGACCTGCCGCCCACGGACGCCCTTGCCTGAGCATTCGGTTATTCGAGGCTCGGTCCTTGACACCGAGCTGCTCCCGGGTCGAGTGCCGACCTGTGGGCAATCTCGGGAAGGGGCCCCACCAGCGCTGTGGGATTGTTGGAGAAGACGACGACCAGATTAGCTCATTGCAAGAGGATTTCCCGGAACCTTGTCCATCTCGGCAGTGTGGCTAGTGACCCCCCTGTGGCTCGACCGCCCGGTTGAGGCGCAACCAGCGCTCACGTGCGTTTTCGGGTGATTGCTTCTCCGGTCCCCGGAAATTGCGTCCCCGGCCCGGGAGGAGGAGGTGGCCCCGTTCTGGGCAGTCGTCGCCGAAGGAGCACCACCTCCTTCCCCATGGGATTCCAGCGCGCACAAGCCTCGGCATGTGCTCCTCCAGTTCCACCGATGCCGTCAACGGGCTCCTGGCATTAAAATCAAATTTGACGCCGGTGCTCGATCCCTCCTCTCCAGCACAGGAGCCTCGCGCTGCATATATCCAGCGTCCCGTCCCGTCTTGCTCGACGCCCTCCTGCCGTGGCATAGCATACCAGCAAAACACATCAGCACCCGACCGACCCTCGGCACTCTCCGGCATCCGGCAACCGCAAAGCCCAACCACCACGTACAATTGCCGCCTCACGCCCACACACCTCTCCTCGTCTCCTCCCCTCCGTCAATAACAACCAGAACCAAAATACACTCCCTCTTCAAAATCGCAGTCATGGTCGCCGACGCTCTCGCCTACCACCCCTCCGTCGCGCACTACCTGCGCTTCGTCGCCACCACCGTCGGCCGCGACAAGCTGCTGCGCACGATCCAATACTTTGCCCGCTTCTACGCCTGGTACCTCCTGCGCACAAACGCCACCAAGGCCCAAATCGCCCCCTGGGACGCGACTAAGAAGCAGTTTGGCCTGACGCGCAAGATCCTCCGCGTCGGCAAGAACGTCGAGCACCTCAAGGCCGCCGTCGTCGCCGCCGACACAAAGTCGCTCGACTCCTTCCTGCGCTACGCCGCCATCGGCAGACAGATTGGATACGCGGGCTACCTGACCTTTGACTCGGCCGCCGTCCCCGACGCCGCCGGCATCCGCAAGTGGGACAAGGCCAAGACCCTGCAGGCCTACGGGTACAGGTTCTGGGCCATGGGCCTCGTCTTCAGCATCTCGGCCCAGCTGTACACCCTGTACCAGCTGAAGCAGCGCGAGGCCAGGATTGACCGCAAGGACGGCGAGGGCGTTGTCGAGAGCAAGCGCATCACGCTGTGAGTTGCCACCCCCCCTCTCTCCGAACCGTACCTACGTACACGTTGGGCGCGCTAACTTTGCATCTTCACCGTAGTGAGCGATCTGCCAGCCAGCTACAGATCATCTCCGACCTCTGCGACCTGACCGTCCCCTCGTCTGCCCTCGGCTGGGTCGGCTTCGACGACGGCTTCGTCGGTCTCGCTGGTACCCTCAGCAGTTTGATCGGCATGTACAGCCAGTGGAAGAAGACTGCTTAGATGGAAGAGGCCCGCACGAGCAATCCGGGCCAAAACGCTCAGTCGCTCCGATGCCCTGATTTCCATCAATCGGAAACCCTCTCCCACGAGGCCGACACTTTCCTCGACAGGGAAGCCCGTCTGTCTGCTTTTGACTGCTTCGCCATCTCACCGCCAGCTTCCACACATGCCACATATCCAAGATGTGAGGAATCTGCCGAAAATATTGCAGCGTATATAGTACGAGAACCAAGCCAGAAAAATGCCGTGTCACAACCTAATTCTGAGCGATCACTATAGTCTTTATTACGAATGGACACCTTTTTTTATTTTAGCAAATGTTTTTATAGAATCTCAACTTCATTGTTTTGTCATGAGCACAGCAGCCTAATCTTCAGTGACCGATCCCCTCCCCAGAATTCCATGCTGTAATTACGCCCCCCCTAGCACAGACGCGGGGACATTGACGCTATAGATATGATAAGAAGTAAACTGGTCAAGGAAGTAAAAGAAGGAATCAAATTAAGAAAAGAATCAAAACGCAAAAAAAAAACGTGGCATGCGTTGTGGTATTCGTACACATCGTGTTCATTCGCTGCAAGCTCTCGGTCGAGAACATGCCACGATTGATTCTCGTTGACGTCGGTTATCCCCCTTTCCCCAAAAGGTCCAGTCCCTTGTTGCCTTGCTGTCGTGGCCATCCAGCAAATTCACCCTTTCACGCGCCATCCCAACTGAGCAATCATACTCCGGCTTGTCTGCGTTACGGTAGCCAGGCCCTTACCAAAATAGACCGAATAAAAAGAAGGAAATAAAAAAGCAATACTGAGCAACCCAATTCTCGACACCAATCGCCGCCCCCGTAATCATACTCAGATGCCACAATGGCAGGTTGGTTCTTGTCGGATTTTCAACTTATCCATGTGCGTACGACCAATGTATGCCTTTGATCTGGCGGATTTCGGCGAGCAATTATCTAGTACTCAGGTCAAGGCCAAGTTCTTGGTTAAGGGCACGACGGGCTCCACCAAAGCGGCAAGCCCACAAGGCAACGCTAAGCAATGACACGCGAGGAATAAAATTTACCAGTAGCGTCCACCCCTGTCATATTCGCGGGCATACCCATCTCGAGGCGGGTACGCAGGCTCTCGAGGAGGGAAGTCTCGGGTGGGCCGGTCATATTGACGGCCGTTGGCGTACGGATCGGAAGGAGGGGGAGGAGGATAGTCTCGGCGGTAAGGGTCCTCATATCGGCCGCGAGCTGGAGGGTAGTCCTCCACGGGAGGGGGTCCACGGGGTGGAGAGTGGTAGCGCGCTCGGTCGTCGTAATACTCTCGCCTTGGGCTTCGATCACGATAGCCATAGGGCCCAGGGTCTCGGCGTGGGCTGTAGCCTCCACGAGGAGGACCGCGACGGTCGTATTGGTCAAATCGGGGCGGCACATGAGGTCGTCGGCCACCGCCTGGCGAACGCGAGCGACCGCGGCCTTCTCTGGGGGGCATGTCCGGCTGGGTCTGTAGCAAGAGACGTCAGCAACAAGATTCTGACGTGGGATGTGAAGGAGCTGCAAAAGATGCACTGACGTCGGCAACACATTGGACTCGGTTTCCCTTGAACTCGCGACCATCGAGCTTCTCTACAGCGGTCCGAAGATCGGCGGCGGTCTCATACTCAACAAAGCTAAAGAGAGTGAGTTAGCACAACAAAACACGTGGCATGAAGATGAAGCTGGTGAATGGGGAGAATTACCCCCTGCCGTTAGAGTCTCGACCCGTTTCGGAATAGACTACGTCAAGGCCGGGTTGACGCGCAAAGTCTTTGAGGTCCTATATCCAGAAAGCCGTGTAAGTCCTTGTCCCTAGGAATGATTGTATAATTCTTGCGACGCCGAAATAGCTCGCGGGTCATGCAGCCAAAGTCTGCGAAAAGGCTGCGAGGAATCCCGTGATACAACAAAACCGGACATTGCGAGCCATGGGCAACGAAGACCGGTGCCTAGGATTTCTTCCCTGGAGCGACGCTGGCAATGTGTGCTGGCAGTCCCAAAGAGAAATGAAACTAGTAGCCAAACAAGCCTCAGGGAGTTGTATCCCAGCCGACAAGAGGGTGCAGAAAGGATCCAGGTGACACGGGTGGGGAGGAATATATCCATGGAATCCAGTGACAAAGAGCGGGGAGATATAGACAGACCTGCCAACTGGTTTCGTTTGGAAGCCCGGTTATTTGCATCCGGTGAGGAGTTCGTCGAGGTCGTGGCGGAGCGCGCTCGTGGCCACCAAAGCCGCCTTCCCTCTGTCGCGGTCCACGGGCGAACTGAACAGTCAGGCGCTCTCCCATGAAGTCGGATCCGTCTGGGCAATTTCTGTTAGCAGACGTGTGTGACCAGAGGCGTGGGAGGGCACGTACGAAAGGCTATCATGGGACGCGCCAGTCATTGGCCATTGAGTTAGCAAAGTCGATTCCATAGCGTGCGTCTCTTGAGGTCCAGACCCAAGTGATTTTGGAGTCAAGAAAAAGGGTCGACTAACCCGGAACAACGTCTCGGGCATCCATAGGGTCCTTGTATTCGATGAAGCCGAAGCCATTCATCAGCTTGACTTCGGTAATCTCCCCGGTGCCATGAGTCGCAAAATGAGCCTCGATGTCGGCCTTGGTAGCTGCCGGGAAAGCGGGTCAGTTGGAATCCAAAGGGCCGAGGAAAGGTAGAGGTGGTTATGGGTTATGAACCATTGCGAGGAAGGTTGCCCAGGTAGAGCCGCGTAGCCGATACCTCGGTAGTCATGATGGGCGAGGCTGCAAATCGAGGATCACGGAATCCTGGAAAGTGTGTGGCAGGTATCAAGGCGTAGCTCAGGCAGCCAGTCAGTGGGTATCTGGTTGAGATAGAGGAAAGATGGATCCAAGGAAAGACAGCAGGCTCTGCAAGGCCAGGCTGTGGGTTGCAAGGGTAAAGAAGACGACAACCGTCGCGTGGTGGGGGGCGACGAAGAGCGTCGAGAGTCGAGAGTCGAGCTGGATAAGAGGCGTCGACAACAGGGTGAGGAGAAACTCAGAACCTGGAACCTGGGGAAAGCTGTTCGGCTCAACTGACCAGATGCGATGCTGAGGCTGGCGCGGGCGGTGGGACCCGGCAAAATCCCCAAGGGCTGCTGGCTCCACTTTCTCTCGCCTTCTGTACTTCTGTTGGGTTTTAGGATGATGAAGCCTGTAAGCAGCCCCAGAGCAGCCCCAGACACCTCGGATCCCGGCTGCGTATGCACACATGTGTGCTGTGATGGGCGCCCAGCCAACCAGCTTTAGAGGACAACAGCCATTGCGCGCGTCTGTCCCAGGTCAACAAATGGCACTGCGAAACACCAACTGTCAACTGGTCCGCCTTTGATACCTGCATGTTTCATCCTTTGCCTTATTATTACAGGGTACCGTCTACCAAATATCCCTTCTTTCGGCTGAAACACAATGAGGCCACCCCCAAAGACCCAGACCCAAGACGCCATGCCATGCTTACAACAAACATCCTTCGCTTACTTCTTCGCTCGCTATGCATCTTCAAACATGATGGATATCATCTCATCCAGTATAGTGAATACCAAATGCGCACTAGATGGATAATAATTAGCAACTGTCAACCCTCAAATCTTCCCACGTCCGTCCCGCCCTTGGTTTCGGCACATGCGCGACAAGAATACGTACTTGAGCCTGGAATTATTCAGCGTGGCAAAGATGCGTCGACTAGCGGTTTGCGCGTTTACTCTCCCGACAACGTTTCCGGCAAGGTCTGGCACAAGCGTAGCCAGCATGAGGCTTGCCTCTGTGCGCGTCTTCTTCTTCTGCGCCTCAGACCTTGGTTTTCTGTCGCGTTGCAAAACACCATTCGGCCACATGTTCTCTTCAACCAGAGCAACATACCGGAGAATAGACTCATCCTGCAGTAGCATCTTGACATTGTCGCGTACTTTCCTCTCAATGGTGCCCCCAAGAAGTTGCTGCAAAACCACCACCACGGCCCGTCCGCGGAGCCAGTTGTTTCCCCTGTTCAGCTCAAAGACTTCCAGGAATATGTCACAAATCGGTTTGATGAAGGGTTCCAGCTCTTTATTTTCAAACGCATTGAGTTCTGCCTCTGCCTCGGCGGCAGGGAATGTGTCTTCATCCACGTTGAGCGGAATTGCATTTAGTTGATTGGTGGCAGCGGCAATGAGATTCTGACCAGCCACGGAAATCTGGTCCAAAACCGGAATGTTGCCCAAAATATCGTCCATGCCATCTGCAACAGAGTCATAGAGCCGAGAGACAATGTCCTTCTTGTCCTCACGATCCAGGATATCCTGGCCAGGGATGATGACGCTTTGTGACAAAAACGCTCGCATGTCTCTGCTGCGGCACACTTCGGGGAGGAGAAGCAGCTCTCGCAAATACTTTTCCAGGGCCTCTCTTCTTTTCCGAAGGAACTCGCTCTGGAATTTCATAACTACCCTTCGACGCGGGAAGTCCAGGTTCCTTACCGACGGGTATCTGGATCGCAGCTTCTGGTGGAGGTCGTGGAATTCACTATACCGTCTCGTGACTATCCATGATGCTGCAGGCATTTGCTCGCCAGCGTTTCGTTGCACCTCAACAACATACATGGCGAATTCTCGGCCGTCATCCTCCCGCCCCACTTGAATCGACTTGATCTTGATTGTAGAACGGCCATAAAGACTGTTGTCGCTCTCCTGAACAACGTACTGTTGTCGTTGAAGCTCCTTGCGTCGAATTTCTCTTTGCAAGCTTGCCTTGGACTTGCGCAAAATCCGCAACTCGGACGTGTTGTTTGTCAGTTCCGCCTTTCTTGTCAAAGAGTCGACAACGGCTTCTTGTGCGGCTAGGCGATCGATATCGTTGGTCAGTGCTGTGATGGCTTCTGCAAGGCCAAGGTCTCCCGGCGCTGCTTCGTGAACTTCGTCTTCCTCGTCTCTGTCGGTGTTGCCGTCACCAGCATCTTCGACTTCGTCCGCAAGAAATCTATCCTCATCCTCAAACAAGTCGTCATCCACGAAAACACCAATTCTAGATGCAGCGCTGACCAACCCCAAGGAAGACAAACTAGGCTTCTCCTGGTCTTTGGCAACAATGAGAGGTCGCCCGGAATCTATGGAGCCTCGGTTAGACTCGCGATCGTGGCCCGTGAGGAAGCTTCCTCCATTCTCATCAGCATCTCCAAATAGAGAGGCTCTCAAATCCTCGGCTGTTTGAGGCTTTTCGTCATCTAAGATGTTGCTCAGGGCCTGTTCCACCGCTTGGACAACATGCGTATCCGGGGTCACGTCTAGGCGTGCTTCGGGATCCATCGCACTGTGAACCGAGTCCATCAACCCGTCATTGTCCACGTCATCGTCGTCAAACAGCGGTGCCGAACCTGACTCATCCAAGGAACGTCGAGATTGGGACAATGGGTCTGGCCCGGCAGCGTTGCCATCCAAGCCGCGGAGGTCTGCCGTGGATCCAGAGCGTCTTGCATTTTGGGCGGTGGTTGACATTGCAAGCCGAGAAACCGGCTTTGGCTTGGCCTGATGAGGTATTGATGCCCGCGTGGTCGGTGCATGTGTCGGTGCATGTGTCGGTGCAAAGGGCGGCGGCGCCAAGGCCGCTGTGGATGTCTCTTGTGATGCGAGGCATTTGTAGTATAAGTCAGACTTCTTGAAGCCATGGTAGTGTTGTGACTGCATTTCTTCCAAAACTGCACTTTGTGCTCTCAGAATCGACTTTCTGGCCCGGTGATATTGCAAAGGTGAGGCAGATTTTCCGGCCTCAAGGAACCGACGCACCTCTCTTCTGGACAATTCTGGAACATGTAATTCAGGCTTCGACAGATACGCCTGGTTGATCTGTTGCAAGTCCATTCGATCTGACTCGGACCACATAGGCAGGTTGGAAGAATCCTGTTCATCTTCATGGCCATCATCTTCCAGCGGGTTTCGAAATCCATCCACGACCAGCCAAAACTGGACGAGAGACATCAGATGCTGACGGTCCATGTATTCCATGAAATATGAGAGCCCGGATGCGTCCCTCAAAAGATCTACAAGAGAAGCGTTCTCCAATTTGGATGTGATTGCTCCAGGGGCGGGCGCTGGGTTCAGGGGTACGAATCCGCGGTCACCGCCAGCGGCCAATTGCTGAACTCTTTGCTCCAGCAGCCGCTTGCCCATTTCCAAGCGCCGCAAATACATCGGATCCTGGTTGTCCTGTAACGAATCTCGCTTCAGTTGGCTGGCTACCTCGCTGCGAAACCGGCGTGCATCTGACAAATTGTTTACTTTTCGTATGCTCCGAATAAACTTTTCAAACTTTCGTTCGCTGTCCCCTGGGGCAAGGCGAGGCGCCGGTGCCATCTTTATCGTCCGGGGTGTCGGTGATGCATGCTGATCGAGAGCTGCTCTGAGTTTGCGCACTGTTGACCTGTCCTGCAGCATGCTGCGGCCATAATTTTCCATGACTTGGTTCCAGGTGTCTGGATCGGACAACAGCTGCAGCACGGGGGACAGCACGGCGCAGCTGACAATCTCACGGATGATGATAGAGACGGACCGACTGGCCAGCATTTGCTCGGGTAGCACCTTTGGAACTATTCGCTCAACCAGGGAGCGCAGATAGTC
Source organism: Keithomyces neogunnii (assembly GCA_020975405.1). Taxonomy (NCBI): domain Eukaryota; kingdom Fungi; phylum Ascomycota; class Sordariomycetes; order Hypocreales; family Clavicipitaceae; genus Keithomyces; species Keithomyces neogunnii. Next base: position 6,546,640 of record JAIOWQ010000001.1, on the reverse strand, counting down.
CTGCTGCACCATCTTGGTGTCGGGAAAGGAAAGCGAGGCGGCAGGATGCAGCCGTCCATCTTTGTACTTGGACGCAATGGCCAAGTCCAACTCCTCAGATTCAGTCACAGATCGATTTAGCTTCTTCCCTCGCACCGACTTTTCAGCTTCGTAGAAATCGCGGAAATGCGCCGTGAGAATGGGGATAAGTCGACTCGTGACGATTTCGGCCAGGTCCTTGTGGCGCAGTGACTCGAGCAAACTCGTAATAGCCATGCGCACGGCTCGGTCAACTTGGTTGGCGAAAACCAGGTTGGGGCTAATGTGAGAGTACCAGCTGCACACGAAGTCGCGAAGCACCAGGTCGAGCAGGCCTTCGACGGCATCAACAACATGCGGTGAGCACCCAAGCTCCAGCCTCTGTCTCTCGTAGGCTTGTCGTTTCTTCAAAGCGGATACTTCTTTCTTCCAGCGATTGGCGGCGAGGAACGAGGCTCTGGGGAGCTGGGACGGCTCGTGTTTGGGCCGTTGCGCAGTCAATAATAAAGTCGCTGCGAGGCCGACGAGCGAGGCTAGAACGCCAGCGATGAATGCATATCCAGCCCATCGTAACACGGAGAACCAGCTTACAGCATAGCCCCAGGCAACGAAGGCGGCTACGGCAGCAATAGCCACGTCTCTTCGCTTCAGGGCCATGGCCAGAGCTGCGGACGATCGAGCCGCATGGTCTGAATGTTGAGTATGAAGGATCGAGGTATCGACGTCGGCGTCAAATATCCTTGCGTTTGGCCCAGTACGGACTGGGAGGGGAGCCAGGGAATGGCTTGGCAGGTGCCACCCAACTGTGTGCTCTTATCGATTGAGCCGAGGAGCTGGAGCTTTGCGGCTGGGGCAGGAGCTACTACTATTATTATTGCTGGCAGCTTTTAGTCCGTCGCCTAGCGTCATCGTCCCTCATATGTTGCCCGTCAGGTGGGCAACCAAGTACCTAGGTACCTATGGTGTCTCTCCATAACCTGTCCCAGCAATTGGGGTTGACTTGGGAACAGTATGTCCACTATCCGGAGCATGAATGCATTGACCACAATCCTCAAGTAGCTATTACAGCGCTCGGTTTCGTGCACCAATTGCCCCCTCAATCCTCAAACATGTGTCAAGCTTACATGTGGGTGGCGACCTTTCAAACATCGCCAACCCCAAACCGATTGGTGACGGCTCTAACTTCTAAACAGTCTTACCAGGTTTCAAGTAAAACCGGCAAGTAAACTCAGAGGTATCTGCACGGCACGTGATAAAGACCAGTATGGAACGTGAAAATGATTGTTCACTTTAATGCTACATAGACTTGAAATATTATATCACCAGCTACTCCCACGGAGGATCCTCAACGCGTCGAAACAAGGCAACAAATTTCTGTCCCTTGTTCCTTGCCACCTTCTTCCCTTCCTCAGTCTCACATCGCATCACATGGACACACTCGTCCTTCTTTACCTCCTCCTCAGACACCCGCTCAAAAGAAGGGTGAGCATCCAGATGCTGCACCATCCACTGATGCAACGCTTCCACATCTGTGATTGTGTATACAATACCCCCAGGTCGCAGTGCGTACGCGTATTCCGAATTCAACGTGGTTGAGACAATTCTCGCCTTGTGTTTTCTGGCTTTGAAGTGTGGGTCGGGGAAGCAAATAAAGATTTTGCTTAGCTGGGCCTTTTTGAAGAAATTGGGGAGAAACTTCATCGTATTGGCGCGTATGCAGGCCGCATTTTGGTATAGTTTGCCTTCGTTTTGTTCTCGTAGTGCCCATATTTTCTCTTGCACAAATTGTGTTACGCTGGTTCTAATTTCCAGTCCTGAAAACTATGTTAGTCTCACACCATCGGGATGCATCATCCAATATCTGTCCGCCACAGCCTTTTCGCCGCCAAATATACGTACCCAGCATCAGAGTCTCTGGTAGAAGGGGGGCCAATGCCACAAGCAATCCTCCGAAACCGCATCCGATATCGACAACCTCCACATCTCTGGTCAACTTCTTCAACTGAGTCGAATCCCCCGGGGATTCTTCTGTTGCATAGGCAGGGTAGTAAGATGCCCAGTCCATGGCAGTGGGAGACGGCGGGCTGTAATACCAGTCAATATTTCAAAATACTGAGAGATTCATCTGTCGAAATGGAATTCTGTAAAATAAACATACTATTCAAGAGTATGGTCTGAGAAAGGGTTGGCGTGAGCTCGTTGACGATAGAATCGCTTGCGAGGCAATCTTGCGACGCCATCCTGGTCCTTGGCATGGCTGAATTTCTGGCGGTTCTCCCGCTTTCTCGGTGCTCCTGTCATATTGAGGGGTTTAAAGGCGCGTAAGGATTGTCCGTGTTGTTCTCAATCCCTTGCCAATCTTGCACCACCCTTTTAGTAGATTTGTGGTTACTTGAGTGATGAGAAAGTAGTTTTGCGATGTCACAGACTCTTCGCCCAGGCATGTATGAAAAAGGCAGGCGGTGAAAGCCGCCCCAGTTGTACCCTCTTGCTCACTCAAGCGTTTGAATGTCAGTCAATGTGTTCGCGCCCAGCACGACAGCTTTTATTATTACGGAGTAGTGGCAGGGCAGTCCGATATCACCCAAACCGGCGCGTGTTCCTGCTATTCCTCCTGATGGAAGCTTGGCTGGCTTGCATCTCGGCTCGACAAATTTGATTTCTGGCAATATGACGTGTGCAAGACATAGCGCCCTCGTAGATTGTCACGGCTACCTTGGCACATAAATGTAGCATAATATATTACTGTCAGCAGTTTGCGAAGTTTTGAGGCGCCGGGATTAAATCATCTTGGGCTGATGACTGCTTCCTGTTTCTGGTGGTTCAGCATCGGGGCACGTGCCAGCTAACACTGACCAGAAAACACGCCACTTGCGTATACTAGTTACGACTCCGAACTCCCTACTTTCGCACACTTTTAAGCACCTTAGGTGCCCGCAACAGGTTGCGCGCCACCGCCAGGCGCCAGAATTGTCTTCGCCTCCCCCTGAGCTGCTCTCTACCTTCCCCAACAGAGCCCTCCACACAGACAGAAGGTTTCCACTTGCCGAACATCGACCCATACATTGCGAGCTGCGTCGCAAACAGTCACGACGTTCTTTTGTTTCACACCAAACCACAGCATCTATAATGTCTGAATCAGTGCAAGCAGACTCGTGGGACTTTAGTCGCATCTTCGTGCCTCAGTCCCCCTCCTTCTTCATTCGGTCCATTTCCGCTCTATGTGTACGCGCGTCCAACACCTGATGCTTTCTATGGACTAGATCTAACATTGTGTGGTTTTTGGCATTAGGCATTCATTGGTACTATATTTATTCTGCCGCTATTCTTCTTCCTTGCCATAGATATATCCCTATGGATATGGAGACATCTTTCGAATCGCAACGAGACCGATCATAATCATTCGACCGACACGACATCCGGTTCTTCGTCAAGTGTAACAACAGCCCATTCGCGCGACACACGCAAACGATAGATAATATGGCTCACTGTCATTAACAAATCGGGACTATTTTGCTCGTCCGACGTGTTGAAATTCTCCCTTCCTACCTTGTTTAGGCAATCTGTCCAATAACCTTGATCAAATCCGCGGTTACTCCCATTGCAGTCACGTCTCCGCCAGCACCAGCGCCCTGAACGATTAGAGGGTTACTTCCGTATCTTTTGGTGTAGAAGCTGATGATGTTGTCACTGCCTTTGAGAGCGGCAATGGGATGGGAGGCATCAAAGATCTGAAGACCAACCCTGACACTTCTGGTAGCGACATCGATGCTACCAACGAATCGAAGAACTTGGTTTCCAGCAGACGCCTTCTTCTCTTCCATTTGCTGGTCAAAGGCAGGAAGCTTTTCCAGGAACTCATCGCCGCTGGAGCAAGACTCTAGCTCCTTGGGAATCAAGCTCTCGACCGGGAAGGCGGTTGGTGACTCGACGGGTAAGCCAGCCAGACGAGCCAAAATGGTCAGCTTGCGGGCAACATCCAAGCCGTTGAGATCATCGCGAGGATCAGGTTCCGTATAACCAAGAGCCTTGGCCTTCTTGACTTCTTCGGACCACTTGCCACCGCTGCCACTAACGGGGGCAAATGAGTTGAAGAGGAACGACATGGTACCACTAAAGACACCCTCAATTTTGGTCACCTCGTCGCCGGTCTCCACGAGATCCTTCAAAGTGGAAATCACGGGTAACCCAGCACCGACAGACGACTCGTGGTAGACCTTGGCTCCAGAAGCCGCAGAGGCTTGGAAGATGTCCTGCCACAGTTGATACGATCCTGAAAACGCCTTTTTGTTTGGGGTGACGACACTGACACCAGCCTTCAGGGCCGTGGGGTATGCATCAGCAACATCTTGGGAACTCGTGTTGTCGACAATAATAGCCTTGCCCGGTGCTTTCGTAAGGTAGGCCACAAGGTCAGGAAGAGAGGGCGGGGTCTTCGAGGAAGAGGCCAAGGCATCGATAGCACCATCCAGATTGATTGCCGTGTAGTCATCATTGTAGAGAGCTTTGCGACTAGTAGAGATGTAGCATAGGTTCAGCTTTGGGAAAGGTCGGCGGACTGCGAGGTCTCGCAATTGGGACAAGAAGCACTTGCCCACTCCGCCAGCGCCTGCATATCATTAGTATTCAACCATAATCTCTAAGATTTACGTATTAACAACGTACCAATCACGGCAATGAAGACAGGGTTTGTGTTTGCCATTGTGTAATTCGTTTTCGGTGGAATTGTAGTTGCAAGAAGTCAATTTCTCTCTCATCCGATAGCGGGGAGAGACATCTGGTGAGATCGAAGCTGTGGCTTGGGGAGCTATGGAGGGGCAGCTGTGGCTAACACAGGTGTGTACTGTGGCTGGTCATCATCACCCGCCCATTGAACCCCAGACAACCACATATTTTCTTGCTCAAGGTTGAGAGAATGAATGCATTAAGCAAGACCTTCTCAGATGCCAGAGAATCGATTTGAAACGAATATTAAGACTGCGAAAAATAATTTTGGGACTGAGCTGAAATAGTCTCGCCTTGAACGACTTCTACTTCAAAGATCCTGTAAAGGAGACGCATCTTGTTTCTTGTCTTTTGTCAACGTCAACTGCGGCATCACCAGATGCCGTGCTCAAATAAACTGCTTTAGCAAGCCAGACACATCCACACTCACGAGGCACAGAATGCCTCAAGATCCGAATCTCTACGGCCAACGGCCGGCCAAGAAGCAAAAGAAAGATACGGCGCTCTCGTCGTCTCTGGATTTCACGGCACATCTGACATCACTCATGTCCAACAGCACATCTTCTGGTGCAAAGCCAGGCCGCACAAAGCCTGCCAAAGAATCAAAGCAAGACTTATTCCGGAAACAGAACCCAAATCAATCAAATTCCCGCAAGGATGACTCCAAACTGGTACTCAAGGACGTGGCGGGCACCGAAGAGGAGACCCAGGACTTGGCACGTGCAAGACGGAAGATGGAGGACAAGGCGCGGCTCTATGCAGCAATGAAGCGAGGGGACTACGTGCCGAAAGAGAATGAGACGGCTCCTCTCGTGGATTTTGACCGAAAATGGGCGGAGAATGTTGAAGGGCGAGAAGACTACTCCAGCTCAAGTTCGGATGATGACGCGGACGATGCGAATGAAGTGATTGAGTACGAGGATGAATTCGGGCGACTTAGGCGGGGAACCAGAGCTGACAAGGAGCGCATGGAGCGTCGAGAGCGAAGAGGATTACTAGGCGCTGAGGAGCTTGAGCGCATGTCTGCTCGACCCAAAGCGCCAACAAATCTGATTTACGGAGATTCTGTGCAAGCAATGGCATTCAATCCCGATGACCCCGAGAAGATGGCAGAGTTGGCTAGAAAGCGGGACCGTAGCGCAACACCACCAGACCAGAAGCACTACGACGCTGACAGTGAGATTCGAACAAAGGGTGTGGGCTTCTTCAAATTCAGCAAGGACGAAGATACCAGGGCAAGGGAAATGAAGGAGCTGTCAGAGGAGCGAGAGCGAACCGAAACACAGCGGCAGAGTCGCGAGGAGCAAAAGGAGGCACGACGTCGAGAGATGGATCAACGGCGACGGGACATGGGGGCACGGCGGGCTCAACGCCAGGCAGATAGCTTCCTGGAAGGGCTGATGGGGCGAGAGGCTTAGACACGGAGGTGGGCAGACGCAGACTCTCAACCATTAGATCAATGCGATGCCAGCATGCAGCAAGGGGGGCTATGAACACTGAATGGAACCTATCACCTGTCAGCGAGTGTCCCTTCAACTGTCCGAGGCTGTTGTTTCGGTTGATTATTGTGGTCTCAGGCCAAGCCAAGCCACCCTGGTGCTACCTTTGCGTTATGGTGGCCCATGGCAGAGGGTTATGCATTTGCTTGACGGGGCTTCTGTTCCAATGGCTTTCATAAGCCAATGAGCTCAGCAGCTTTTCCCCACGACATGGAGTGCGTGTCTAATTTCCCGTTTTAACTAACTGCAATAATCTTTCCTCCATTCCGCGTATTCCGTGTCGCCGAGAAGCCTGAGCGAGTGGAAAGCACGAGCGATATTATGGCCCACCTTGGCGGCGAATACGGGTTAGGAAGCAGGTTGAGCACCGTTGGATAGACATGATAGGGGCGCTGGCTGGATGTGAGATTTCGGCGTCTGCTTCTTTGGGACAACTCTAATGCAACCGTGATACAGCCCCCGTTTTGGAGGAAGATGTTATGTGTCTTTGAGTCTGTGTTGTGAGCATTCGGCAGATACCAGACAAGAAAACCAAAGTCTCAATGGCTTGCGCATCATCGGGAGCCGTCAACAACATGGCCAGGCATCTGCACTCTCGAACAGACCCCACGCTCGACCTGAGCGCTGGGGCTGGGCTTTTGCCTCGTTGAAAAGGAGCGGCCAGTCCCAACGCGGTTAATGCAGGAAAAAAAAGTGTGAGTCACCGGTCAGACCCACCAACTAACGACTTCAAAGGGCGTGGTACCTGACGAGGCGTACTTAGCCCTTAACATTCTAGAGTAGAATGCCAACTCATCTGTGTTAGGGCTGTATACTGCTCCTCCCTGGCCCGGTCTGGTACCGCACCCGTCGGACGCGCGCATTCCGCTGCTTGCTGCCTGAGAAATACAAAACCACCCCATATTCTCGACCAGGCTCTGATTCTTTTTTCTCCTCCACCCCAAACTTTTTTTTAACCATACCACACGTCACGTTCACGCCTCAGGCGGCTTTCAAGATGCTGTAAACCACTTCTCTCAGAGTGTTCCCTCACAACCTGTCAAAATTTCGTCTCACGATATAAACAACTTTTACCCCACTCAACCCTCCCCCCGTTCAGCTCACCTTTTGGTTGATCTGGACTTCAGCACTGCTATAGAAAGCATCGGCTCGAGTTCTCCTCTCACCACCGCCACCATTTCGGCCCAAGACTTCCCAGTCTTCACCACGGATTCCCAATCAACATGGCTTCCCAACTCCCCATCAGCCCTGCCGGCACCCTCCGCGCATCAACACCAGAGCCCCGTCGAGAATCAGCAGGACTTTGTCTTGTTCGACAATCCCCAGCCCCGTCAAGTCCCTAATCGGTCTTCTATTCCGCTGTCCAGCCAGCGCCGTCATTCATACCACAATCGCAGAGACAAGCTAGTTCCCTCGGCCGTCCAGAACCAGCGAGTGGCCCAAATTTTACAGGCTATTGGACATCAGTCATCTTCAGTCAACGTCAACCGTTTAGCGAATCAGTTTTACGCCTCCTCGGCTCCATCGTCTTCCGTCTCCCTGAGCAATCAGAGAATTCAGCAACAGCCCCGTTCTGCCAGACCTCCTGTACCTTTGTTTAATCAAAGCGCCGGTGATATACATCAATCTGCCAAGATGATGAACGCAGCAGACGTAGACCTGGATGAGTTCACCGCCTTTGAAGGCGGGGCCTCCACGGCGTTCTCCTCTCCATCGGTTCCATCCATTATGGACTTCAATGGTAGCATGTCAAGCTCTACTTCAAATTTGGGCACAATTTCGCCTCAAGATTTGCTCGTCCAAGAGCCCTTCATGTCCGCGCCGAACTCGTCTGCCCTCACTGCTCTCACGTCGCCATCCATTTACAACGAATCCCCGGATTTTGATGGATTCGATGTTTCTCCCAACTTTGGTAGTGCAGATTTCGACACCTCTGGCGACCCCTGGTATCCTTTATTCCCTCAGGACTCTAACAACAGTGCTCCCGAGGTGAACTCGGAGGATTCACCAGCGCCAAAGTCTGACGATGCTGACTCAGTTGGTCATACCACTGGCTCCGGTAGGAGTAAGAAGGCCACCAACTCGCCCACCAGCAGCAGTCGCCATTCTTCTGTTGCCGGGGTCAGTTCACGCAAGCGAGACAAGCCTTTGCCGCCCATCATTGTTGAGGATCCCCATGATACTGTAGCAATGAAGCGAGCTCGCAATACCCTCGCTGCTCGCAAGTCACGAGAGCGGAAGGCTCAGCGATTTGAGGAGCTGGAGGATCGTATTGCGAAGCTCGAGGCTGAGCGTGACCACTGGAAGAAGATTGCTCTCTCGCAATCTGGCGCGCAAATATAAAAGTTGGTTGATATTTTTGGTTCTTGTTTCTTAACTTTTCCTATCGCCAGTTAACAAAGGTTTCCTGGGAGAGAGTTTCAGTGTGTGTTTTTGTTAGTTCATACACAGTGTATAATTTTACTACTTTTTCTTTCGAACTATACTCCGCACTGAGGGCGTCAATTATGAAAACAGCCGCTGTGTGCAATTACAAACGGCATGACGGTCCATTGCTCTTGTTCCGCGTAAAATATGCATATTGCGAGGGGTTGTTACAAGTCTTTGTGTATTGGAGTGCAGATGTTGTAGTCTGCTGCTGTTATTAATGAGTCAGTAGTAAGTGCCAATGACTACCTACAAATCTCCTGGCATGCATCATTTCCGTTGTCTTGGAAGACTAGACTGTGACGACGGCATATTAGGTGTCTGTTCCCAAGTCAGATCACAGGTCCAGGCTTGTAGGCAATGCGTCACCGAAGCTAGCCTGTATAATTCCACATCTACTATTATCGGGTCCTGAGCAACGATGTGAAACCACCGCTTATTAGTCCCATAGGCACACCCCAGACAAATTACTGCCAGTTCAGGCAGTCACCGAGGAGCATCTCAAAATTAGCTGGGGACCCGCACAGACTAGTGGCCAGGGATAAAAAGCAGAACTGCCCCTTTCGTGGCTCATGATTGAACTCCCAGGACGGTGTTTTTGTGTTTTCAGTCCCTCCCTTTATACTCCGCATTAACATTATCATTCGTTTGTTCTGTTTCAATTTTGAGATTCATCCTACCTGTCACTGTTCCAACGCTCTTCCGCACCAACTTCTCCTTCACCATGAGCCTCCGGTCGTTTGCCATTGGTGCACTGTGCCTCGCCTCGTCGGCTCTTGCCCGTACGGATCTTGTCGGTTGCACGTACTTTGATACAGTCAGCGCCTACCCAGGCGGGCGGCCGTTCGCAACCCGTATCTGGTATGTCCCGGACTCTGGCGAGCTCTGCGACATTCTCGACTGCGGCGGCGGCCGAGCCCCTCCCAAGACGACGGTGCCAGGATGTCTCCTCTACAAGGGCACAGAGACGTACTCGCCTTCTTTCATCGACCCAAAGACTCTAGGCCACGCCCCGGTCACGCAAAGCACTCCCACTACCACCGCCAACTCTGCGCCGATTACAACTCCTGCGGCCTCGTCCAAAATCACCACTTCCAGCGCTCCTGTTACAACGACTGCCCCCGAGGCGTCGCAAATCAGTTCCGACACGGCAACGGTGACTGTGATCCCGTCCAGCTCTGGGAGCAGTGTCGCTGCTGCGTCTAACAGCACGACGAAGCCAGTCACGACGACGTCAAGCACTGCTGCGGCAGCTGCTCTCCCCACCGCCGCCGCGGCGTTGTGTCCTTGGTTGGTAGCAGGCGTCGCTGCTGGACTTGGCCTCTTTTAGACCACCTGTTGTAGGATACCGTGGGTTGTACTCCGTACACAATGTATATTAGGTCTATGTATGAATAGTAAAGGCCTGCGAGTCCATTGGCATACCCGCAGAGTTGGGAATGGACTTTGGTTGGGCGTATACAGTATACCTGGCGTGGACATGTGCTTCACCATGGTGGATGAGATTAAGCCACCTTGTGCATTTGACTTGGGCCTACAGTCTCTCCATTTTCATGACCCAATGCTTGCGAGTGCCGTCACTTGGTAATCACGGCAGCTCCTTCCGTGCATCGACCCCCAGGCCAGGTCAGGGCTTTGTGTGAGCTGTCATGTAGTTGTCCTCGCCCAGTCTGATGCACGAATGGGCCTCTTTGGTTGGGTAAGCACGGAGGGGCGCGTCATGATGTGCTATCATGGCTGATGGGCAGACCCTAATCAAGTTGGAAAGTGAAGTAGTGTCAGGAAAATTGTATGCTTGCTGCAAGACACATGCCGTGCCCAGCCGGTGAGGACACTGAGAGTCGTCGTTGACAGAGGAAGTAAACCACCTGGGGCACAAGAACAGGGGGGGTAGTTCCCAAAAAATTAAGTTGATACAAATTGCCCTGTACTCGGCACAGTTCAATAGTAAAGTACTCCATGTCGGCACCAGACCTTCACAGGGGTTCTATATAAAGTACTTAGCTATGGGGCGAGCTCCACTGACTTGGTCAGGCAGGTGCTCAGAGCACAGAGCTAAGGTTGGCGCACTGTTTACTCCTCGCTCCAGTGTGCAAGGAAAAGTAACAAGTTACATGGACTGCATATTACTCTGGATATTAAAGTTCATCCCAGCGTGCCCAACCAACCCCCTCATGTTACCCATCACCGGGAACTGAAGTGTTGGGAAAGCGACTGATAGGCTTGCTTTTTGTGTGCAATGCATGAGGGGGCATCCGGTCCGGGCTGTCATTCCCGGGGCCGAGCTGAATGACCAGAGAGAAAAGAGAGAGCGACGGGCATGGGAAGATCCAAGTTTTCCATTGAGCCAGGCAACGGTGGGGAAACACCAGCTCTTGACAAAATTGAAGAATATCTTGTCTCCTGTGGGGATGACGCTGTCTCGTCACGGCTCAGATGACTCTACAGATAAGCGCGGATCGCCGGATGGGGTAAATGTGGAAGGTGCGTTCCGTAACAGACTCCGGCAGAGGATCCGAAAAGGTGCATCGTTGAAGGGGGAAAGAGCGATACACTAATATGTGTTACGATTATGTATCTCTTGGCAACAACACCATTTACAATTTTCCCCTGCATCTTCCCATCATTCCAACACGCCTGTCCAGGCCCGAAGCTCTGCATCCACGAGGGCAGCAACTGGCCCGTGTCCCAATAACGACCGTCACCTCGCTCCATGAGCCAACAGAAACCACCTACAGTAATGAAGCGCTCCACCTGCAAAAGGCTCGAGGCGAATGTTGTTCCGGGGCCACACTCGGCCCAGTGGAAACAACATCGTTCTGCCCTTCCCCCCCCGCAATCTTTAACGGCTAGCTTGATGGCCCTGCAAAACATGTCGTGGCATGAAAGGAGCAGAAAAGGAGCGGACGTTCAATGTTGTGATGCTTCGATTCTACGCCGACCTGCCCCATCAGTCCACCTGACCCACGCCATCGCCGCCTGGGGTCCTGGTTCTTGGCTGTACGCTCCTTGCCCCAAACCTTGCCTTTGATTCTTTGTCTCATTGTGGCCCACACACACCAAACCCAACCGCGCCGGACCAACCAACTACGGCCGCCCACCGACTCGGGAGACGTATTGCTCCAGGCGTTCCAGCGCCGGCCAACGGAGCGGCGGTGGCCCCGGGGGGGGGGAACATCGCGTTGCTGTCTTCTCTGGGGAGGGCGGGCGGAAGAAACTGTGGAGGAGATGCGCAGCTGACTCGAATCACAGGGCCACAATAGTACGTAATGGGGCCGTAGGTAACCGTTCCACGCCGCCCAGCAAAGGCTGGCATTGGCAGGCTACGGCAGTCCATGGTGCTTCTGCAAGACCTTCCAGCTGGTGGTACCCTTGATGTTTCTGCTTTCTTGATCGGTGGGTACCGAGAGGAACGAGCCATGGCATACGTAGCCAGTCATGATGGTGGCTTTCCATGTCGTGGTAAGACCAGCATGGGATCTGGGAATCTCTTAACCAAGATCTTGCCTACTCTTGTAGCCACTTACACCCATCCACACTTCTCTTCCTCTTCTTTCCTCCCACAGCGACGGTTGCACGTATAGCCTTGCCGACCTTTATTTCAACGCCAACAACCTGGGGAAAGAGCAAACGACTCCTATTGGACAATGGTTTTGTGTGTCACCTTCACTCCACCCGTGTTTGACCTCTACATCCATCTTCACAGCCGGACCGCCCCGTCATAGGGGATCTGAGAAACAAAGTCTATTTGGCTCTCCATCTAGCAGATCTGCTCGGGCAGAAATATCTCCGATTTCGAACATTATGGGCTCCCGGGGCAGCATTCTTCAGCCAGAGGGCAGGCCTCGTTCCTGGTGCAGAGACAACTTTTTCTTGACGACGGAAAAGACATTTCTCGACCCGAAAGCCGTCAATGACGTTTTCAAGTCGGACCTCATGTGGTGGAATGATCCGCTTGAGCTTAGCCAGATGCGCAAGATGCTCGACAACTGCCTTACCCTGGCACTCTATTCTGTTCCAGATACCGAAGAGGATATGAAGAGTAAGTCATCACCTCAAACCTCCGGGTTGCAGTACCATGTTGTTTTCCCGTGCGTACCTAGTACTAGACACGCAGGTCTAACTTTTGGCTGTGTGGTGCAAACAGGCAACGGAGACAAGCCTCGAAGCATGAGCGGCCCCGAATTCAGAATGATTGGCCTGGCTCGCATTGTCACAGACTACGTCACCTTTGCGTACCTCACCGACGTCTTCATCGTTGAAGAGTTCCAACGCCGCGGCCTTGCTTCATGGATGATGTGTGCTCTGAAAGAACTGGTCGACGAGTGGCCGAACCTTCGCGGGCTGATGCTCATGACGCACGACAAAGCCGCGGCTCGCATGTACCAACGCACTCTTGGCGCCGTCGACTTTGACAAGGGCCCTTCAGCAGGGCTAGTAATGTTGGAGATGGGGGGAAAGGGGCAAAAAGACGTCCCGGAAGGTCATTAATATAGGAACAAGGATACAGCCAAAAAGAGGGAAAATGGGGAGCCCAGAGACAAACACTGGAACGATGATGACCTGATGGTATGACGTGCTCATGTCCTTTCTTTGCCATTATTCTCTTTGCCTCCCAATCATGTTGTCTCATTTTGAGCAAATGGAGTCAAGTCATGGCTTCGATACGCCCTTGGCATGCCGTGTGGAGCTTTGTATGTTTAGCGTACTGCCTTGGATTGTGCCGCACGCAGCGCGATGGCTCTTTTATATGGCGGCGCAATGGGAGGCTGGACAGGATCAAGCGAGACATGATCCTCGGGGAGCACATAGGAGGCATCGGAGTCGAATGCTGATAGATCTCCGCAAGCAATAAAGGGCGCGATCCACCGCGTGCTTCTGTCGCTGTTGTCCATGTCGTCTGTTTCGTCGTAGAGCTCAATCTCGGTGACGGCAGCAGAAGCCTGGCCATGAGCAGCGGAAAGAGAGGCGTCTGGGCCGGCATCCCACGCCCCCGTCTGGGGATTCTGCATGGTGACGGGGGCCACGAAGGGCAGCTGCAGCTCCCTCTCCTTGACCATGCGGTCCAGTCTCTGCCCCACGCCCAAGGGTTCCTCCAGGCTGGCAGTGAAGCCCGGCGGGGGTCTAAAGTTGAGACAGACGATAAAGGCCTCGATGCTGCTGGCCCTGGAGCTCCTGGGCTTGGCGACGACGACGTGGTCAAAGAAAATCTTGAGCTGGGCGTACAAGACGTCGACGTTGCGGCCCCTGAATATCTTGGCGACAAACTTGCCGCCGGGCTTGAGCACGCACAGGGCCAGGTTGAGCGCGGCAAAGAGCAGCTGGCTCTGCACGTAAATGTCGAGGTCGTGCAGGCCCGTGACGTCGGGCGCGCCGTCGCTCAGCACCAGGTCCACGAGGTGCTGCGAGGCCTTGCCCTTGCCCTTGCCCTCGGCGCCGGCGCCGGCGTCGTGCCCCTCCGGATCCAGCGCAGCGAGCAGCAGCGGCACCGTCGCAGGGTGCGTAATGTCCGCCTGCAGCGTCGTGATGCCCGCCAGCGGCGCCATGGGCTGCAGGTCGATTGACACAATCTTTACACCGTCCCGCGGCTTGGACGCCTCGCGCTGCGCGGCAAGCGAGGGCTCGATGGAGGCCGCCGCCGCCGCGGGGGGCACGACGACGGACAGCATGGCGCGTCGCAGGTGCGCTTCGTTGTTCTGCCACGCCGTGAGCCCAAACTCTTCGTTCTGGATCAGCACGCGCGAGAGCACCTGCGACCACGACCCCGGGGCCGCGCACAGGTCGACTACCCGCGACACGTTGGCGAAGAGGTTGAACTCTGCGCCGAAGCAGTTAGCCTTCTTTCTCTGGCATTCGGGGCAAGGAAGGGGGCGCCGTCGTGCGTACCCTCGTCTAGCTGCAGCAGCTTGAACGCGCTGCGAGCCCGCCAGCCTTGCTCTTTTGCTAGGCGGTAGTATGCGTCGCGCTTGTCCTTGGACGATTTGCCCATTGTTTCTGTATTCGTTTGCTGCGACGCTATGCTTTTGCGAGGACAATGTTGACATGTGCAAGGTTATTTTTTTTTTTTGGCCCCGCCATTTTCTGAGGTGGCATGGATTTGTGCCCCCTCTCCCCCCCCCCAAACCATTCCCCAGTCACTCACTTACACGGACTGGTCTGGCTTTACAGCGTATTTTGTGCGATTCTTGATACAGTGTACATGTATGTGTCTTATAGGCTTCGGCGAGAAAATACTTGTACAAAATAACCGTGCCTCTGGAGCATGCGGCACTCAAACAATGATGCCCAGCTCACCGCCCACCGCCTCCATTGCCTCGCCCAGCAGTCTCATGACCGTGTCGTCGCCTCCTACTCCCAATGCCCGCACCAACAGGGGATATAGTCGCAAGAGGTGCTTCCTCCTTTCTCCCCCGGCCTTTTCCAGGGACGGAATGGCCTCGCCGCGGCTCTCGAGCTCGACCAGCTTCGTGAGCGTCCAAACCAGCTCTTTGCGCTGGCTGAGGGGTTGCGGCATTCGTCCACGCAGGGGTTGGTCGGCGACATAGGCGCGGATGGTGAGTGCGCATCGGAGCATGAGAAACGGTGCCATGGTGCTGGCGATGCGGTTGCGCAGCGTCGACCGGGCATCCCTTTGTGCAGCTTGTTTGCTACTGCTCTTGGGCGTGTGGTGATTCGTGACCTCGCCGGCGTCTGTGACAGACACCAAGGAAAAGAGCTCGTCAAAGGCAACAAATGCCATCTTCTTGCGTCGTGTCGGTAGAACCGCCATCGTGCGACCTGGCCTCGGCGCGTAGAGCAAGGATAGACCGCCTTCGTATTCCTTGCCTGAAAATTCTTGCTCTGCCTGGGTAAAATTGTGGACGATGGAGCTTTTGAACAGACTCTCGGCGTATGACTTTCTGGCTTCATTGGGAACCTTCTCTGAGCCGAGACCCGGGATGATCAACGACCGGAGGTGACGGAACGATGAAATGTCAAATGTTTCGTCCTCCTCAACGGATAGCTCACTGGTGCCCTTTTCAGCCTCCGCGCTGAGGATGCCGTCTGCCACTGCCGCCACAGTGACCCAGATATCTTGAACCCTTTCCCGGGACACGTCCAGCACATCAAGCTGTGCAAGTGTTGCCTCCAGTATGGACAGCACCGATCTTGTTGCCAGCCTCCAAGGCTGTTCCGACTTGGTGGTGATTGGAAAGTCGTATTTCAGAGCAATTGGCTTGCCAAGAGCCAAGAGTGCGTCTGAGACCGCGCCGCTCATGTAAATATCCTTGTCGGACTTGTGGTTCAGTATGAGAGTCTCCGCGAGCTTCATACTAGCTTTGGACATGGCCACATACGTGCGCTTTGAGCCAGATGCAGAAAGATGCCCGTCGTACGCCAGTGTCACAAACTCCGACACCTGTTTAATCACGGCCGACGGCACGCCTTCCACATCAGTTCGGATCATTTGCACAGCCGCGAGCGTTTGCGTCTGGAGGCTCGTAGCATGCTCAATGTCTTGAGCATACGTGCCGACTGACGCTTCTTCTACCGTCTGACGCAGCAATGTGAGCATGCGCTTGACAGTGCCAACGGTCATGTCAGCTTGAATCAGCTTGTACACGTCCCCGAGTGCCGCCACATACGCCACCAAACAGTTCTGATTGTCTTCTTCTTTGTTCCCAGTCGGTTTTGAAATCGGTATGCCTCTCGACCATAGGTCCCAGGCAAATTCGACCGTCGTCTTGTTGAAGATGGGCTTCTTGTCGTCCCCAGTCTGCGAAAGAACATGGCTCAAGGCCTTGAATGCCGCAGTATTGATCTCAAGGACCTGCAAATCAAGCAAGGTCGCAAAGTGCCCAAGTAGTTCTCGCCACAGTTGGTTAAAGGACGGGTGAGCAGTGAGCAGGTCGATGTGGTTGGCAAGAAGGCCAGAGATACCATCGAGAACGACAACGGCAGTGCCGTGCCAGTCCGCTCTATCCCTTTCGCTCACATCGTCATTAGAGGCGACTTCGAGTTCCTCCTCTAGGGAACACAGGAGCTTGAAAATGACCGATTTGATACATATTGACCAGGCTTCTGGGCTAAGACGACCGCCGTAGGCATCAAAAATTCTCAAGAGCGTCTGAATGGCCGAGTTTCGCAAGTCAAGTCGCTCATCTGAGGTAAGTGTGGCCAGTCTCAGGAGTAGTAGCATCCACAAAGCGGCATCCGACCCCTTTTGTGCATCCGCGGCCTTCTTTTCCAGCTCAGACTCGTCAGACCCATCCAAAAGACTGGCACTGATATCCAGCGTTGTCGCTTTGGCAGAGAGGAAATCGGAAAGAACCCAAAAAAAGGTGACTGTCTGCAAAGTTTTGTCAATGTCCAGCAAAAGTACGCAAGAGTAACATGGTTTCTGACTTACTGTAAGCGCAATGTTGAGGTCGTCATCCTGAGAGCAAAACTTGTACAGTGTGTCCACTAGGATTAAGAAGCAGGAATTAGGAAGGGATGACAGGAAATCAGAGCAAATAAGCTGCAATGAACCAAAGGCTGACCGAGTCAGTTTTGGGGACCGCGTGGATAGCAGCCCGGCCTCTGAGCCACGTCTGTGCTCCTGTATAGCATTGGACGTGACAAATCCGCTGCCAATGATGTCAAAGGCGATATCCCACCCGCTCACCAGGGCCTCCCCGCAGCCTTCGATGAGACTCTTCAGACCCTCGAGAAGAATCCTGTGAACATCAATGTCTGTTGCTACACTAGCAACCGATGCAGCACGCGCATTCTTATTCAAACAAGACAATGCATCCCGCAATGACGAAAGTAACCGAAACTGTACCGGGCCGCGATCCTCCTCCGGCATCGAGGCCGTTGCTATGGCTGCTTCGAGTACAAGTCGTGCAAGCGTCTCCGCAGCCTTCAGCCTCACGGGGGCACCTAGAATTGGAGAGTCAAGCGCGTGGATAATCTCGTCCACCAGGATATTCCAACCTGAAGCTGTTGGGCTATTCATGAGCAATCTCTCCAAGTTGACACTCGCAATTTCACCAAGTTTGGCCAATGCGAACAGAAATTCTTGATTTGGCTGTGCAGACGTTGTGCTTGAAAAGCTCAACACGCGGCGATGGCCATAGCCGACTTGCTTCTGTGAGGGCTCGGCGAGTAAGGGGGAACCGGGGCCGCTGACTTCCTGCTTCTCTGGGGACTCTCGTTCCAGGAGGTTACACACGGCCTCGACAACTTCAACAAAAGGTGCGTTGGGAAAGTCAACAGTGCTCTCGATTAATCTCGAGGCCGCCGTCTCGACAGATCTTATCTCATTGCTAAAGTTGGCCATTAATGAGTCCGAATCGCCACTTTCGGCAGCGCGGCCAACGGAAGGAGTTCGACCGGGCGTCTTCCCGGTGGCAAACAAGACAAAATCTGCTTGTTGTAATGTCTCAAAGATGATACCCCATGCCGAGCCAAGAGTTGGGCCAAGGGCAATACCGAGATTTAAAAGGGCTCGCAGACAGAGCAGATTACGGGTGTTCAACGATACCGCCCCGACATCAAATGAGGCCTGGCGCTGCTTTTCTGTTGAAGGAGACCCTGGTGTCAATGCTTCGACGCTTAGAAGACCACGAGCATTGCTGAAGAGTGTGTTTGCAGTCTCAGAAGGTGTGCTGGCCGGGGTCGGTTTGGCCTGCCCAGAGGCCATGCAAGCGGTGAGCAGATTAGGAGGCACAGCGGACTTGCCCAACGTTGACAAGAAGGCGTCTCTAGGAGTCGTGAGTTGTAGCAGTCCAGAAACATGTGCGAATCTTTGAAACGAGCGAACCAGGCCATGGTAATACTCGGAATCGAGAGCCGCATATAAGAATGTGGAGAATGTGGCAAGAATGGCGGGCCAGCACTCCTCAACAATGGCAGCGCAAATCTTGACATCTGGATACATGGGATGGTCTTCTAGTTGGAGCGGATTGACTGGAACTGGGTTCCTTTTGAAAGAAGCTGATCGTTGCAAGCCTGCCTGTTTCTTCACTGATGAATCAGGGGCGGGAGATTCTCGACCAGGATCGTGCTTAGACGTCTTGCGGCGATTGCGGCTCTCGCTTGGGACTGTGAGGGGTAGTATGAACTTGGCCAAGCCATCAGATAATGATGACAGGCAAGAGAGTATTAGGCTATAAACGTAGGATTCCGGGATCGTCGGCGGCTCCGTCTTGTCAAGCTGGTCAATGCATGGTACTCTGATAGAGCTCCATTGCGTGCTGATGCCAGTAGTGGAAGATTCAGAATTGATGGAGCTGCTGATTATGCCGCTCATGCCAGCTTCGAGCATTGCCTGATCTGTGGAGGCGCCGATATTGCTCGACAGATCGGACATTGGCACGGTGGACTGATGACCAAGTCCGATTACTGCAGGCTTTTCCGTGCTGAGTCTGACAAAGGTAGCCGCCAGCGTCTTGATAACGTTCTTTTCCTTTTCTTGGGCGTCATACAAGGAGAAAATTTTCCGGACCAATGCGTAGTCGCTAAATATGCTTCTGAATACTTCCATACAAAGGGCTCGCTTCCACAACGTAGAATCCTGGTCTAATAGGTGGGTTAGGATCTCCAGGGCGTCACCGCATTCCTTGGGGAGAATGCTAATGTGTCTTCGCAGCAATGTATATAGAATGCGGACCAGTCTGACAGTCGTGGCAAACGAGGGCTTGCCCTTCAAAGCGCTGACGATAAGGGGCATAACTGTGATGCGGAGAATTTGTGCTTGCTCAGGGTGCGTGCTAAAGACCGAGGCATGATTTGTGATTACCGACTCAATCAATTCCAGGCCAAACGTTTGTGGCATATTGGAGAATCTCAGGAAATCCGGTCTCTGGTTCTCAGTCATGAGACACAAATCTTTGAAAATCTGCCCAGACCAGTTAGCTACAGTCGTCTCCCAGCCAACATCAGAGGCCTTACTCTGTATGCATCAAGGGCAGCGGCGCGAAGCTGAACTGTCCCGTCCGCAGATGGTGCTTCACCAGCCACGGGACCGTCTGATCCATTCTCTAAGCAAACATGTTAGTTCCAATGTCCCAGAACAGGCATACGTGTCCCAGAGAATGGAAACAGGGTGGAGGCAGAGCGTACTATCTTCCGCAACGACTTGATCAAACACTGAAACAACCAACTGCTGCAACGTTGCAGCACTCGTGTTGTTTACAATCGCATTCTTGCTACTCTGTAAAATGAAACAAATGTTCAACGTGGTTACCAGCAAGTCGCCCTTCAACTCAGATGAGTAGTTCTGCAATAATGATGGAAGAGCCTGCAGGATCTTGAGCTGAACATCTAGCCCAGCAGAGGATGCCTGCATCAGCGCCTCCAGGACTTGACTGAGCTTGGATTTGGGCAAAGCTTTGGAGACGATGAGCCGCTGGAGGCACACGATGGCGATGGCTGTGAATTTGGCATTTTTGGTTCCGCACGCTATTATAAACGGGTTGACAAAGCTGGTCCTTTGTGAGAGCACTGCCGTTTCTAACGATTAGATGTGAAAGTTGGTGAGAAATGTGGCTTTGGTGAATCCCATACACTCAGGAGCTGCTTGCTCAGACACACTTGCGAGCTGTTTGAGCTCCTCGAGGGATTTCTCAGCAGCCTACGAATGGACATTAGTACCAAAATCAAGATAGGAGGCAGATAATAGCACAGATGCCGTGCATCAGAACGCACCTGTCTCAAGTCATTATGCTTCCTCTTGCTCTCCTGGATGAGGTTGGCCAGCTCGTTGGCCAACAGCTGCGTCGTCATGTTGGACAAGCCAGCGCGCAAACCCGCCCGTACGTGCGCATACAAGCCCGTTCCCTTTCCATGCAGTAGCTGACAGAATCGAGTAGAGCCCAATTTGGGGTTTCAAGTGAAGTTGTGAATCTCGTGCATCTGTCTGTCCACCCCGGGATGGCACGCGGCCGCGTCCTCTAGGTGTGATTGATGTCTGCCAACAAGCAAGGGGGGACGTGGCACATTGAGACCCACACACACATGCGAAAACGTGGGAAAGCCAGCTTACTCAGCAAAGCCTGAATGCAATATACAAGGTCTAATTGGACTTTGGCTTTTGCCCCCAATCTTCCTTGCCGCTCTTGTGTAGATACTAATTGCTGGAGGATATCCATCTAGCCACATATATACAGTGCATACGATCAGGACAGGAAAGATTTGGCAATAGTTGTTCCCAGAGCGCAGCCCCATCAAGCCACACCGTCTCATGTATTTAAGACCAACTACCCATGCATGTAGGGTCGTCCGTGGTTCTTCTTTCATGCATGGCCCATTGCCCATACAATGGACAAGTCAAGCTCCATGCTACTTGGAGCAATGTGATTGTGAGGAGGGACAATGGCAGAGCCAAGTCTGCGGGTGCAATGGCCACGAGGCCCGAGGCCCGGGCAAGGAACATGCACTTCAATCTAAGGTTACTCCAAGACACAACAAAGTTTTGTTGTTAAATTTGAACAAATCATTGCATCATTCCGCCATCAACGAGCGAGCAAGCCAGGCTTCCCGAGACACACAAGACACAAAACCACGCGCAGTACTGGCAAGATGTCGTAAGCCTGAAGCTGTCACACTTTAACGTTGTATTCACAAGCAACTTACTGACGCCAAACATTATTGTTCAATTCAGCCAGAAACACACAAACACTTAGACAGGGGCGTTGGTGAAGAGGTAAGAAACTGATTCGCCGTTGTGGGTGCGGCGGATGGCCTGTGAACAGCAGTTAGCGACCGTCATCCCCGCTGCTGGGTGCTTGAAGCTGCGCCTACCTCTGCCAGCGTGGCCGAGACGTCAATCACCTTAAGTTTGGGACATCTCTCCGTCTTGTCACCGAGGGGAACGGCTGTGAAAGAGCTTAGCATGCTATGCCAACAGGTCAACGGGGTTCAAATGGATCTCACTGTTCGTGACAACCAGGCCGGCGAGGCAGGAAGCGTTGATGTTTTCAATAGCCCTGCCACTTAGAATGCCGTGAGTGACAATGGCATAAACTTCTTTGGCACCGTGCTGGTTCACGGTTTCCGCAGCTTTGACGAGCTGTTGTAGCTTGGTTAGCCGGGCGAAACACAGCAGGACCAGGAAGGGAGCAGGGTGACAAACCGTTCCGCACGTATCAGCCATGTCGTCAACCAGGATGGCAACCTTGTCCTGAACGTCGCCCACCAGGACCATGCGACCAACGACGTTGGGTCGGGGTCGCTCTTTGTGGATCAGGGCAAAGCCGACATTGAGACGGTCGGCAATGGCAGTCGCTCGCTTGGCGCCGCCTGCATCAGGAGACACAATGACGCAGTTCTCTGACTCCAGGTTCTCGCGGATCCAGCGAAGAACAGAGGGTTCGGCATAGAGGTTGTCCACAGGCACATTGAAGAAGCCCTGGATCTGGGAAGCATGCAAGTCCATGGTGATGACGTGGTTCTAGTGAGCAGCATGTTAGCACCGAGCTGAGGGCAAATGGTAGTCTCATGGTTCAAGGGCATTGACATACGCATCCAGAAACCTGCAACATGTTCGCAATAAGTTTCGCACTGATGGGGGCACGGGACTTGTCTTTCTTGTCCTGCCGAGCATAGGGAAAGTTGGGAATGACGGCAGTAATGCGACGAGCAGAAGCAGTTCGGCAAGCATGGATCATGATGAGCAACTCCATGAGCCCGTCGTTGACGTCTCCGGGGGCGGTCGACTGGAGGATGAATACATCTTCGTCGCGAACGGATTCTCCAATGGACACGCTGGTCTCTTGATTTGAGTAGTTGAGGCTCATTGTGTTGGCGACCTCGATGCCTAGTCTGGGGAAGTCACTGTCAGTGGCTCATTCATTGATAGAGCGCGTATGAGCCATGAGAGAGTGACGGCGGCGTGCAGCAGGTGCAGCAGGGATTGCGGCGTCACTTGCAAGACTCGCAAAAAACAGCAGACATACCGGCTGGCGACTTTGGCGCTCAGCTCCGGGTGCGAGCTCCCCGAAATGAGCTTGATTTCGTTCGCCATTTGGTCCAACATTGCTGTTGAATTTTGGGCGGAAGGAGCGAGCGAACGGGAAGAGGTGAGGTTGATGTGTGAGAAATTTTTAGCGCGAAGCTGCCAGGCTCGGGACTCGCACCAACGAATGAGACAGACAGTGAGGCCAAGATATAGCCTCGGGCTAGGGGCTGCACAGATTTCGATCTTGAAGCTGGCAGGAGGCAGATTGAATGAGTCACTAGTGTCGTGTCTTGTAGCTTCAGATGCCTTTACGATAATGATGAGGGCATCGAAAGTTTTTTGGACGTCGGCTGGCTTTGGCCCATGGCTTCAAGTCTGCGCCATGACTGGGTCCATCAATTCCTGCTCCAACTCCAACTCCGTCCATCTCTGGGCAGCGCCCCGTTCCCGGCTTCTTCCTCCAGTGCCGAGTCATGTGACAGCGCTGTGTGAGGAGGGCCAAGGCTGGCTGGGTGTACTGAAACTACCAGGTGCCAATGGCTTTGCTTAGAAGATTCAATATTTCTCATGACGCTGCAAGAAGACGTGTTTGCCCCGACGCACGCATTAATCTCCGTGAGTTTTGTGCCCAAGGAGCTGCCCAGCGCTGGTTGTGCGACCAAGTTCACCGTGAGACCAACTACATGTACCCAAGTACCTTTCCTCAATTTGTTTGCAGTCCCCCAAGTGCACCAGACCTGAGTCAGCAGTTGTGACGTACATGCCTGAAACTCAAGCACATCCTCACTACCAGGAGGGTTCGACCTTACGAGAGTACGGTAGTATGCAAGCGCTAAGGCCGCTGCCACCAGACCCTTCCCCATTTCCCCAAGCTTCCATAACCAGTCAGTCTGGTCCGCTCCTGGCTCCAGCTGCTAAATCCAGATCCCACCCATTCCATCGAATCCTTTTCCCACTGCAGTCCAAAGCTAAAAACCGTTTGCTCAACGTCTTTCCCTCGTCATTGTGCGATGCAGTGGCCATCCAACACTCAGTCATCCCGTAATTTGAACCGCCTTGACCTCCATTTGTACGGCGTATAGAATCAACCTGCATCCTCGAACCTGCTAGAGAATCAAAGGGACCAATCACCTCTTTTGGCCACTCCTTTGGGGAGTCGACGCCCGCCGCATCCTGGGCCTGATTGTGCACGTTGCCAATCGGCGACGCTGCCCAAACCTCGTCTCGCCTATCGCCATCTGCATTCGTGCTCACCGCTCCAACCCCGCGGTCCTTTTAAGAGTCCTCATCATGTCCTTCGACCCGACATCTATATTATCATGGAGAACGTCTCGTTTCTTCCGCCGCGACTAACATCGTCGACATCGCCATGCTCGTCACTGCACGACATGTCGTGGCGAAATCGCAAGCTACACATGCTCGTTGCTGCCACCGGTCCCCGTGATACATCATGGGCCCAAGCCTTGGTTGTGCGACTATCCAAGAATCCCCATATCGAGATGCGCGCTATCGTCGACGATGTCGTCCCCCGACTTACACAAACCATTATTGTCATGGAAAACAGGAGCCTTGCTGTGGGGCAAGGCGAACGCGCCGACGACGTCGAATTCTTCCGCCAGCAAGCCTTTGAACTGGTCGAATGGGCCGATATTTTGGTCTGCGTCCCTCTCGATGCGGATGGAATTGCCAAAATGCTTGCTGGCATCGCCGACACCTTTCTTGGCGAGGTACTTCGAGGATGGAACACGCAAAAGAACATTGTGCTGGTCCCCGGCATGAGTACTCATATGTGGTCGAATCCAATGACAAAACGACAACTCAGTAAAATACACAGAAAATGGAACTGGATTCGCATCATGACCCCCATTCTATGGCACTACGAAGGACAGCTGAATCCCAAAAGGGTGCCCAACTGGAATGGTTTCAATGAGGTGCTTGGAATTGTTAAAAACCAAGCAGATCTACTAGGACTTGGCCGAGATGTCGAAATCGCAACCGGAACCGCCGTGATCCCCGATAGCAACGTTCGAATTCGCTCAAAACTACCGCCCGAGATATGGACAATGATTCTCGATCATGCAGGCGACTGGGAACTCGCCAAAGCACTTGGCATGTACACTAACCTCGCTATGCCACTGGCGTGGTCTCTCGAACCCAAGGATCCCTCTGACACCCTTAAAGTTTACGAGCATGAGTTGGAGTGGACTGTCCTTACCGGTAACTCGGCCGCAATATGCAAAAAGCTGTCGCAATCGCCCCCCAACTTTCGAGACGTGCCTGCCCTGGTCGTCAAGCTCATCATTCGCTTTGCTCTTGTAGATGTGCTGGCTTACATGGAAGCCAATCGACCAGACCTATTCAAAGCTTTTGACGGAACCACGCTGCCGACGAATGCCTCAGCATACTATCCGCGAACCGACGTCCTCGACTTTTGGAAACACAGCGCATGGTTTCGTGACGAACACATGTATGACACAGAGGCTGTGGATGGTGCCTCAAAAAACGGCCACGTCCGCATCCTGGATTGGTGGTGGCGCCGCTCGGGTCTGCCCCTACGATACACTGAAACAGCCCTCGAACAAGCCAGCGGCCGCGGACACCTGCTAGTTCTCGAGTGGTGGCGTGATGCCGCGGCCCAAGACGAAGGAATCGTCCTTCGGCCTGGCCGGTCCCTTCTCTGGGCCTCACAGTACGGTCAAGCGGACGTTCTCAAATGGTGGGACGCCTCAGGCATACCCGTCGCCCACGGTGATGCCGTTGCCAAGGTCGCCTCTCGCTGGGGTCAGGTTCAAGTTCTCGAGACTTGGCGCCGCATCAAAGGTGACAACAAGCTTGTATTTGATGCCGAAGTTTTGCTCAGCTCAACCATCTACCAGCACGTCGACGTGCTAGAGTGGTGGCGCAAGTTTGCCCACGGCGAACTGGAGGGTATGGAGGGGAGAAAACAACTCGTTGAGTTCCGGACGTGTAATATTGAAGAGGCCCTGGAGGATAGCATTGGCGATTTGGACCAAAACAGGGCGAGGAAATGGTGGGCTCAGTATGGACTGGATCTACGCATGAGGAATGAGGAATGGCTACAGACGAGGTACTTGTAAGCTGATGACGACAAGCTTGCTGGGGGGATTCCATGGCTTGTTGGCAATGTTTCTTTGAGGCTCTGGATTCATGCATGGCGTTGGGAGAAATCCTTTGTACTGATTTTTGGGTCCATTTCCGTTTAGCCGCCATGTCATACCGTTTGGCGGACATGGTAAAACGCCAACAGGATAGTTAAAAGTTCGAGTTTCCTGTATTCTAACCGTTGATACCACCACATTTGAACTGGTTTGCTGCGATTTTGGTCTTGTACTAAAGAAGCAGACCCGTGTGAATTAAACCTGTTGCGAGCCGCCACCTTGCCTATTATAGGACATGTCGCTAAGAAGACAATGCCAAATATTGTACTACCCGTCAGAGGTCATGCCAAATAGCACCTCGGCAATGAAGACACTGCACAATTGGCCTGAAGTAAACTCGAGTTTGGTGCATCAATGGCGCGAGGGTCCTTGCTCGTGCAAGAGTTCGAACTGGGAATTACTACTGCTCTGTACTCCGTAAGCAAGTTGGGAAACAAACCCCTTTGTTGGATGATACAACACTGCCATGCCATGGGAGCCAAGGGGGGGAGGGATTTGCGCCCAAAAACGACAATGTGCTCCAGGGTACCGAGGTGCAGAAACAAGGCTGTTCAGCCTTCTTCGGAAAATCTGGGCGCCAAGACAGGCTCAATTCGTAGGAACCAATACTGTAATAAGCAAACATGCAGAGCAGTGCCGGAGCATCCTGTCTTGGCCCCCCTTCCCCCTTTCCGCATCATTACCCATGCCAAGCTTTCTCAACCTTGTGCGATGTAATCCCAATACCCACATACGTACACAGGTCATTTGTTCATTGGCTGTCATGAGATTGGCGACTGATGGATAAACAAAATCTGGTGGGATTTGTCTGCAACCAAAACACCGGGAAGGAAGGGTGGCAAACATACATATTTCAATCGGTTAATCTAAGACAATGCTTAGCAAACTGACGTGGAAAAAGAAGGAAAGAAAAACACCCGATATTGCGTCGGAGGCTGTCAAAAAAGCAAACCTCGGACGGAGTCGATGGCCACATATGCCCAGAGTGGCAATCATCGTCAATCTTTCATCTCCCGTTCTCCACATTCAGCGGCGGGCGAGCGAAAAAGATCTGTGGGTGGGTTCTGGCATGCGCAAGGGCCCAAGTGGTTAGGCTGGGACTATTGGCCCGTTATAATACTTCCAAAACTACCTATAGTACTGCGCAGTATTTATCAAGTACATTGAGTTATATCCGGGAAGACACTACTCCGTCCAGAGCAGTAGACCCATCGGGAGCTGTGGCCAGATGGCGTTCCCCCTTTTTTTTTTTGGCCCCTCGCTCGTTTGGCTGGCTCGTTTGGCTGGGACGTCGGTTCGTGGCACTAGAGAGACCACTCTTCTAGAATGCCGAGCTTCCAAAGACAGGGACCAGGGGCCCTCGAGTCAGATGCCAACTTGTCATTTATCAGGAGCAGGCTATTGTCTCGCATCTCGCAGCAGGCTGCAAGCAACTAATACCTGGGCTCTGTGTCCAGCCAGTGTCAGCTGTCGAGGTGTGAGCACCGAGGGCGCATGGCGGAGTCCAACGTTGCCCA
Source organism: Keithomyces neogunnii (assembly GCA_020975405.1). Classification (NCBI taxonomy): domain Eukaryota; kingdom Fungi; phylum Ascomycota; class Sordariomycetes; order Hypocreales; family Clavicipitaceae; genus Keithomyces; species Keithomyces neogunnii. The sequence goes on along the minus strand of JAIOWQ010000001.1, from coordinate 6,519,351 downwards.
TCGGGGACACAACGCACGGTGGCACTCTGTTGTTGTAGCTTGAACTAAGAAGCCAGCTTCCGTTATCGGTTATGGTTATGCCTGTGCGTGTGTTTACCAACTCTCTGGCTAGCTGAGCTGTTGGGGCGTCCATCTCTCTGTGCGGGCAAGCCATTAATGGGGGCCTTTTTTTGTGGACGAATTATTCGTCGCCCTTCTTTCTGCGCCAGAAAATTGATGCATTACTTCTCGATGCAGAGTCGGCTGGCCGCTGCCTCTGCTGTTGGTGCGAGATGTTCCACGGTGGTCAATTTTGCAGCAACGTCTTCGGATGTAGGTGACAGGTCTTTCCTTTCTTCCTTCCTTCCTTCCTTCCTTGGAGGAACAAATGGCATGCCTTTGCTCCGTTGTTGGCCATGCACCTGGGCTCTTCTTTCTGTCTCATGACCGACCGTTGGAAAGAGTCGAGGCGTGCCAGAGCCCAGTTTCTCATCCACCCCAATACGGAGTACTTCTTCCCCAGATAATGGCGGAGCATCAACGCCTTGCCCAAGTTTGTTTGCCTTCTGCATGGCGTCAATAAGACTCGTCACTTTGGCGTCCCACCGAAAGCCACCACCGCCGCCATCAGAACAAACATTCGAGGTCGAATTGTCGCCGACGACGACGTGGCCGTATGTACTCGGTACAGGACACAGCGTCGTCTCGGGGTTTGCGTGAATGGCCAGTCTTTTCTTGGACAAAAGACTGCCAGCGCCGACATGCAATCTCCTCGCAAGACACCCATACCCAGCCTGTGCAGAATTGCCCTGGACCCGGCAAGGAATGCACCACATTACTCGTTACTGTATTCAGTGTTTGTATTGCATGTGTCGAGAAGCAGTTGTTCTGGGTGGCGGCGGCTGCAGTCCGGAGCCACGCGAGACAAGAGAGCCTGTTCCCATTGCCATGGACCTCGACCACCCAGTCACAATGCTTTGGTTGTGAGGTTAATGACCACAGAGGCTTTTTAGTAGTGCTTTTTAGTCGTTGCACTTTGTGCCTGGGTCCAAGGCGCTCAGAATGGAGCCCGGCAAGGACTCGTTAGCCGACCCTCTTTTGATTGAGGAGCCCTCATCTCCAAGTCGAGCTAGCACCACGCCGTCATCTTCAGCACCCACGCCGCGAGGGATCAGCGAACAGGACATGGACACCGACAGGGGCCCAGCAGCCAGCCTCTCGATGGATGGTGGTTGAGCCAATCCGCCATGGGCTGCTTGACCCCAGACAAAGAGGCAAGCCAGCGCCAAAGCGAATTGGTCCCCTTAGGAAATAACTGTGTGGGAAGCCCGTGGTATTGAGGACAGAATGAATTGATCTGGCAGGTACATTGACAAGTCCTTTCGTTCAATCTTGGCTCTTGGCTGGGGCGAGCTGTTCCCTGAAGCCCGACTTTATTATAGCCAAGCATCGCCCTTGTGTGTCCAGGGCATTTCGTCAACTCTCCCGCATGACCACTTGCTGATTTTGTGTCTGCCCGCTGTGCTTCGCGTGCTCCGAGAAAAGGGCAAACAAACATCACTGGGACACCTCGGTCGGGCCGTTGCCGTCGTCTACGGCCTGAACACCTGGCGAGCAAGGCTATCTCGTCCAGCATCCCCTGGCTCTGGTTGATCGGCTTCATGCATTCTAGCATCCCTTCTGATTAGACAGAGCCGGAACCATATGCCTCTCCTCATTTCTTATATCCTCGCCGAGCCCCAGTCAAAGTGAGCCTTTACTCGACTAAGACGAAGCCGGATCTAGAAAGCTGACGAGTCGACAAGGCGGCAAACCGCCCTCACCCATCTTGTAGCCATACGATAGCTGCATCTGTTTGCATCACCAGCGGAGGCACCTGTTGCGGCCTGCGGCCTTGGGAACTCGTCGAATGGGTTGCTGAGACACAGAGGCCGACCGCGGTTTAAAGAGGAAACGGGAGGGAAGGCGCTCTCGCCGCTTCACACACATGACTCCTTTACCATTGCCGATTTGCGTTTGAGATAGCAAAGCGGGAAGCGCAGGGTTGTCGAACAGCTTCCCACGAGGACGCGACGGAGCCATGGCTAGATTTCCGTTCTCCATCAATGGCCGCAAGAAGCAAAATGTACACCCTCCACCAAATGGACAGCCCATGAGCAAGGCGCAAAAGATTCTAGGCGCGGCGCCATTAAACATCGATGCTCCGGGCGGCTGGGATGACGCCACTGGGTCGGTCATCGGCGACGATAGGCCGGCGACCAGCGCCGTCAGTCTTTTTGAATCTGAACTGCGACGCTATGAGCACGACCCCCGAGTTGTCATGAGAAAGGGGGACGAGGATTGGGACGAAGAATCGGAAATCATCCCCGACCTTTCAAGAATGAACGGTAGTGGGCTCGGAGATCAAAACGGAACAGGCCGGACAACCAAGGCCTCGGCATTGAGGAAGAGTCGCTCGTCCTCGACAATTCGCTCGTGGTATGACAAGTCAAAACTACCTCTATCAATTTCACAACAAACGTCCTCATCTGCCATTGCAAAAGGACCGCCTGTTCGCGTGCAGCAAGCACTCAACCCACGAGACATGGAAGCACTGGGTTCCAAGAAGAAACCTGCGAAGCTAGATCTTGCCTTTACATCTCGCAAAGGGAGCGATGCTACATCGAGGGGATTGGGTACAGGGTCGACTTTTGATCGCATGCTGCGTTCGCCATCTAGCTTATCTCCCTTTTCACCCGCCTCTACGCAATCTCGTGGGTCGCAGAAGTTTCGAAAAGCACTCGCCGAAGACGATCTCCGCTCCCCAATTGCTGAAACGCATCGACCAGGGACCAGTGGCAGCAGCCTATTAAGTCCCGGCACTCCTCATGAGCTACCTTCACTCTATGATCACTATGAGAAAATGTCCTTTCGTCGTATCATGAGACAGAGCTCGACCCCTAGCTTGCGAATGACCGAGAACGGCATCTTGACACTCGACAATGTGGCAGAGGGACTTTACGAGGACCAAGACGATGAGTTAGTCATTGACCCGCGGTGTCTTATACCTCAAACGCCCAAAACGACGGGCTTTACCAAGTCAGATTTGCATTCATCGCCTGGTGATGGCGCTAGGAGCATCTCCAGTCACCACACCAAGACGTCCAAGACGTCGAAGAGTACAGATAGATCTCTAGAGGGCACTGACCTGCTGCAGACGAGTGTGCTGGTGCTTTCTTCCGACTCTGAAGATGACGATGTCGAAGGACATCCGACGGCCCAGTTTCTAACTGCAGCACCAATGAGGCGATCATCGAATACAGAAGACAGAGTACCCCCGCTCGAGGAATGCCGACCCAAGAAGTCCTGTGTCTCGAGACCAAGCGAGAAACAAACAAGTCAGTCGAGCAAACAGGTCAAACGAGCAAGTTTCGCCACACCAAAATCGTATACACTCATACCAAACCCTACCAAAGGCCACGGAGTGACTGGACCCCGTGACTCTAGGTCCGGAATGCCCTTGGGAAGATTATCTCAAAAGCTATCTTCCCCCAGAAACTCTGTCATGTCAGATTTCTCAATAGATTCAGCCATGACATGGCAAGAAAGGTCTGATTATGGTGTTCAAGAAGCCCGTGCCATAACCATGTTACCGGCCCGCCGGCCTTTGGACGCGAACATCACAGAGGAACAAGACGAATCTTTGTTTGCGAGTGACGTAGCCTCAGAAGAACCTACTCATACATCATCGTCAACGGAGCAACCAACGCCACCTCTGAGTCCTTCATCGGTCGATTTCTATGTCCGCTCAGCGCATTCGTCTGTCGATGGCCCGGGAAGCCACGGCCGCCTGATGGCCGTCACCCGCCAAGAGCAAATGCTCCTCTCTGCACTGCGGAAGAAGCAGCACGCTATGGGCAGGAGGTCCATGATCCAAGTTTCCGAAGAATCCGAGAGCGAGAGCAACCGGAGCATTCAACAGGGCGCCAAGAATACCGGAGATGATCAGAGCATCGCCGAATCCGAGGTGTCGTCTAATGATTCGAAATATCTATTTGAGGAACATCAACAAACGGTACACCATCAGCAACACGGCTCGCAGAAGACCATAACCAGCTCGACGTTTGACTTTGGGTTCCCGGCTCCCCCCACGTTCAAAGATCGTGCAACCAAGGGCCCGGGTTTGGCGCGACCCAAGTCCCGCGGCGCTGCTCCCGCCCAGACGGAAACTCGCAGCTTACCTCTTGGCAAAGATTCCTTTCCTCCCAGCCCTGTGGGACCTCCCCCAACTCTTGCGCTGCCTGAGCTCCCGAAACGCATCGCTAGCATCAACTCCTCGTCGAGCCGCGGCAGTGCTAGCACGCCGAGTCCGTACAATGCATCACCATCTTTTGAAGATGCTGAGCCAAGTCCAGACTGTGCGGGTATGCTAGATTGGGAGCCTCCCCCAGCCTCACCCCTTGCAGAGGAGTTGACTCTAGATTCTCTGCTGGACACACCTTGGTCTGAAACCGAATCCGGCAGCGGCGAGAGGGCAATTTCTCCGGCCATCTCAGACTTGCAGTCGTTCCTTGGTTCCAACGGCTTCCCCGAGTACACCATGCGGGGGTTTGAGGAAGACGAGGAAGAAGAAGAAGATGATGATGATGAAGTCGAGGATATACCGCGCCCAGATAGCCCTATTTCTCCTACATCATTTCCAGCCGTCCCCACGAAACGAACAACAAGGGCCAATATGGCGCGTCTAAGCGCAGTTGGGTCGGGCCTATTGAGCAGTGCTGGAGAACTGGGCTGGTGGGGGGATGATGATTAACTCTCATGACGACTCTTACGACACATACAAACGCGCCGAACTCGGCATCAACCTTTCTTTACTTGGTAGTTCCTCTTTTTCCTTGGGTTTTATTCCACTACCTGCACCCATTTCTTTCCAGAACAAAACAACAGTGCGACAGATGTCATCTGAAACATGGAATCTGTCCGCCTCCAATGTTTTGTATACCGCATATGATAGAGACGTCCTTGGCCTTGACATTCTAATGTTGGGTAACGCAGAGGCGAGATTGCCAGGACACGTACATAATGTTTCTTGCTTGGAGCACCATATGAGGTGGATACACCACCTTTTTAGATGTTGGATTAACGTCATGACCAGCGGGTTGGAATAGTATAACCTGCTAGACATGATGCAAATCGATTAATTTAACGCACGAGGAAAACTGCATAATTTGAAAGTGCTAGATTTATGGCTATTGACTTGAACATTTGTAAATTCGTCAGGATTTGGCGCGATGCTCTTCATCTACTCTCACCGTCTAAAACATCCCATCATGGAAACTTGCACACAGCACATGGCTTCGGTAACTCATGAGTAGGTCGAGCCCTCGGGGGGTTGGGGCGTCTTCTTATTCATCGGAGCCGCCATATATCTAGAGCGCGGGGTCAGCTAGGTGAAATTGGAGAAACGCGGTCCGCGGGGGACACGGTACCTTCTCAATTCAATGAGCACCGTCTCCATGGTATTTTCTCGTTTCCACTGGGCAAGACAGGGCAGCTGATTGGGGTCGACCATGCCGTTGTGTGGGTTGACGCAGGGCAGATTCACCTGACTGACGAACTGGATGGTGGGGGGCGCGTCGGGGTAGTTGTTGCCGCAGTGCATCTTGACGCTGTAGATGCGGTTCTCGTGGACAGACTAGGGGTGCAGAGGAATCATGATTGTCAGAAACAAACAGAAGAAAAGGCAGCTCGTTCTGGCCAAGCATTCACATGGACCTCTGCGGTTCGGCGGGCATGGCAGCGACTCGAGAGGGCGGCTTGACGTGTTCGGGCTCGACAAACACGGCAATCTAGATAACTCACATGGGGTGGTCCTAGAATGGTACCATTCCAGTTGCTCATGAGCAAATCTTCGCCGTCCTCCAGGCCATAACTGCAGGCTTCAGCGCCAAGCCCCTTCTCGCCCTTCTCGAGCTCCTCCAGCAGGCGAAAGTTGCGCGGAACCTTGGCCGTCATGTTTGTTGGCGAAACAGGAGCGGCCCTCTTTTTTGTCGACGTGAGCGGTGTGTGTGTGTGTGAGTTTGGGCGGTCCAGGTGGCCAAGTCGAGTGCGGCAGGCCGGTGATGGACTTGTCAGAGCCGGATTGTTTGGGTTCAAGGGTCTAGAGGCTTGCACGCAGTTTACTATTTAAAGTGGTCTGGTACGAGAAACAATGATTGTCAACGCGGGGCACCTTTTATTAGGTTCATGGGTGGCTCCTTCCCAACACTGAAGTGTGCCAACGCGGGCTGAGGCTGTCGTCGCGGGTAAATCTCGGCCCGTCAATGTACCTCTCTCTCTCTCAACAGCTCGGGCGGCCGGCCACGAGCGTCTGGAAGGGTCTTTCCGGCTATTTGTTACGTAGCTGCTCATTCTCTCCGGTTCGACTTTCCCGCCGTCGCCGTCTCGCCTTTCCGAGGGAATAAAGCAGCAAAGCAGTCCACGAGGCCCGGCTCATGAGCGGCACCAATCGCATTGAGCCGCCGTGACGTACTTGAGAAGAAGAAGCCCACCATGGCGACCTTGTCTCTGACCAGAGCTGCTCTCCGTGGCCCGCTGCTCTCGCAGCAGGCTCGTCACTTCACCGCGTCGTCCCCGAGGCTTCTTCCCGCCAGCTTCGCCGGACCGTTGCCTTCATATTTCCAGAAACCGCGGCTTCCGGCAAACACGGTTGTTCGCTTCGTCCCTCAGCAGACGGCGTGGATTGTCGAGCGTATGGGCAAGTTCAACCGCATCCTCGAACCGGGACTGGCCGTCTTAATACCCTTCATTGATCGCATTGCCTATGTCAAGAGCCTCAAGGAAGTTGCCATTGAGATTCCCAGCCAGAGCGCCATTACCGCCGACAACGTGACCCTCGAGCTCGATGGTGTGCTGTTTACTCGCGTCTTTGACGCCTACAAGGCCAGGTAAGATTGCTGGGTGTGCTCCCCGGGGCCACTTCACTGTGCTTGCATTGCAGCACCCTTGCGGCCATGCGTCGGCCAAGCGATGCAGGTACGAGGCTGACACAACCATCCCCCCCTTTAGCTATGGCGTCGAAGATGCGGAATATGCCATTTCTCAGCTCGCGCAGACGACGATGCGTTCCGAAATCGGCCAGCTCACCTTGGACCACGTCCTCAAGGAGCGCGCAGCCCTCAACACCAACATCACTGCCGCCATCAACGATGCCGCCGAGGCATGGGGCGTCACGTGTTTAAGATACGAAATTCGAGACATCCACGCCCCCGCGGCCGTTGTGGAGGCCATGCACCGGCAGGTCACAGCCGAGCGATCCAAGCGAGCCGAGATTCTAGACTCGGAGGGTCAGCGACAGAGTGCCATCAATATTGCCGAGGGTAAGAAGCAGAGTGTCATTCTGGCCTCGGAGGCTATGCGCGCCGAACGCATCAACGCGGCCGATGGTGACGCGGAAGCAATCCTACTCAAAGCTCGCGCCACGGCTGAAGGAATCGACGCCGTGTCCAGGGCCATCCTTGACGGCCGAGAAGGTGCCAAGGGCGCCATAAGCTTGACCGTTGCCGAGAAGTACGTCGAGGCCTTTGGCAAGTTGGCCAAGGAGGGCACTGCGGTGGTGGTGCCCGGCAACGTCGGTGACATTGGCGGCATGATTGCCACCGGATTGAGCGTGTATGGAAAAGTAGGGGAGGCCCAAGCCAGGACCATGGCCAAGAACGCCATTGACACGTCTGCCTCAACACAAGGCGGCGATAGGAAGAAGGAAATCGAGCAGCCTTTATCCGAAGAAGAGGCCTCGACCCGAAGGAAGGAGGCCATGAGGGAAAGCATGCTGGACGGCTTCAACCAGACGGCTGCCAAGAAATGAAGCAAGTTTCAAGCTTGACAGATGAAGGCGTCCCAAGCATGCATTTGGCCACAACTCGACTCGGCAAGAAACAGGAATCAAGAGGCACCAACACGCCACTCAGTCACGACACCGGCGCCAAAGGCGCTCAGCATGGGAGGAGGAAATCAGTGTAATTTACCAGTGGTAGGGTGTAATTCACCAACTTGTACTGCAGAGCAGGGTGGGCAGAGGAGAAAAGAAAAATAGGTTCCTTTGTGGTTTTCTTTTTTTTTTTGATCTTTGTCGGTCAGGCATGAGCGGCATCAAAAGGGGAAGGGGTATTATAGAGCAACGCGTCGCGACATGGGGAGGGTTCGTGGCGTGTTTACTGTACTCATAGGCGAAAGGCATCTTTCTGCGCTGAAATATATATTTCGAAGTATGTATTTGGCTTTGCGATTGCTCCACGTCTTTGTTGCCGGCAAAAGTCATCAACTACGCTAACGGTTTGAATACTAGCTTATAATATTTGCCACCTGGGTCTATATACAGCGACGAAGCTCTGTCCATGTGTTCAGCTGGCTTTTGCCGATGCCCAGCTCGAATGATGCAACTTGCACCCAGAAGCAGCAGGAGTCCATGACTTGGGCGTGCAAGCCGTACCGTTACAGGAGGAAAGGAGCGGCAGCCAGGAGGCCGAGCAGCACGTTGGGACCGCTGATGGCGCCACTGCTTCCCGGGGTGGGAGGATGGCTCTGCCTGTCGGTGGGAGAGGAGCTGCCGCCGGAGCTCGATCCAGAGCCGCTGCCGCTGCCGCTGCCGCTGTCGGCGGTGCTGGTGCTGGTGCTGGTGCTGGTGCTGGTGCTGGGTGTAAGAGAATATACCTTGGTGGCACCGCTGCCCTTGGTGGTTGCGACTCCGGCAAAGGCATCAGAGGAGGAGGCACCCGAGCCGGGTCCTTGAGGACCGCTGCACTTGGTGGTGTTGATGCAGGTTGTCCCGGAAACACACCAGTCGCCGGTGGACTGGGAGCAGCAGTCGGAGCCGGCGGGGATGCAGACATTGCCGCACTCGACGCGGCCGCCGTCGCAGCCGCCCACAGGAGGGCCGGAGCAGGACTTGCCAACGGGGCAGCAGCCGTCGGTGTCGCAGACGTATCCGAGCTTGCAGTAGGTGCCGTCGGTGGCGGAGCAGCACGAGGCGCCGATGGGGATGCAGCTGTTGGCGCAGGCGGTGCCAATGTCGCACGTCGCAGAGGCCCGAAGAGCAAGAGCCCCGACATGGCCAAGGGGAGATGCCGTGGACTCGAAGCGGACCTTGTCGGCGGCAACGAGCCCGGCGAGGGAGAGGACAACGGCCGAGGCGCGCATCGTCGTGTCTTGATGTTCTTGAATGGGGGGGACCGACGGAATTTGTACGCTTAACAAACCGGATCTTTGGGCGGCAAAAAGGTTAAAAAAAAAGAGCGTCGTGTGAGCAAATGTGTCACGGAATTGCACGATCAAACGGCAAGTGGTCCTCCAGTCGTCCTCTTATAACCTCGGATCATGGCCGACGGGAACGAGAGAGGGCATCATTCTGGACAAGCCGCCAGGGCCCTGGTATGACGGTCTGCCTTTGCTTCTTTGCATCTTGAGTGGCCCTTTGGCGTGGTCCTCGCAGCTGTTGGAGACAAGATACAGCCAAGATGCACTCAGCCCAATCGACCTAGCCAGGGGTCCAGCAGCCACAAACCCGAGTCCCGGGCAAGGCAAAGGGCTGCCTTGTCAGGCGCTGAAGTTGGATATGCAGCAAATTAAACAGCCGCCACAGCTGGGGATACCCCTGCCTCGGGCTTGTCCAAGGCTCCAAGCCATGCTCAAGGCGCAGAGCATGTTAGCTTCAGAAAATGCAGCAACGGGGTCACCTTCAGTCAAGCAAAAACACCAGAAAGGGGGGCGCAAGTCGGTCGGTCTATTCTGACTCTGTGTCCAATTCTGTACAAGAGACAAATGCTGGAGTGCTTCCATGCAAATACTTTCCTGAAAAGCGAAACTATTATACAAAGCTCGCCGACCCTGTCATGTCTGTCTCTCATACTTCCACCACGCAGCTGCTCGGTGTAAGACCGGCCCAGCTTCAGCCCGTCCTTTGCACTACATGTGTCAAGTCGTCTGAGTGGAGATTGCAAGTTTCAACATCACATGTTCTGCAAGCCGAGAAATCTCTGAGGCGGGAGAAGCGTTTGAGGCAGCAATAGACGTGGGCCAAGTTGAACACTGAAAGACTGTGCAATTGATGCTTGTCCCCTTCAAGTCGAACACACATTCACCATCTCACTTATCATATCCCACTTGGCAGCTGAGAGGCACACCGTCACCTTTGCCAGACGGATGTGTCAAATGTTTCTCAGCATGCAGCACGTCGCCCGACAATGCTGGTCGTATTCTTCGGTTACTTGGCCCCTCATGAAACCACCATTTCATATTCATTAGTATTCATTACTATGTCACCACGCGCTAATCTTCCGGGGGGGGGGTCTCTTCCAATGTGATGCCCGTTATGATGCCTTCAAACCCACCTTGCACTCGACACGTCTCCATTGACAGCTTGAACACGCTTGCCACATTGGACCAATGGCCCATTGCAGAGGTGGAACATGTGCTCAAGCCATGCCTCCAACCCTTTGCCATCAGGGCATCTGATGGAATGACTGAACAACAGTACCAACTATCTCTTCGCAGGCCAACTGGAGACCTATTTTCTCGCCGCTCCTCGCCTCCAATCTCACAACGACTTCTTTGCCTTCTTCAAGCTTCTTAACACTCCCGCGCCAAAACCAAACAAGTCTACCATCGTCGCCTTCCACCACTAGTGTAACCCGGGGGTTGTTTTTATTCCAGCGGGGTACCTGAACGTTATGGTAAGCCAGCACAATCCGACAGATCCAGAGCAGCTGCTGTGACACCGGTAGCTGGTCATCACCATGGACATCTTGGGCAGGTCGCAAGTGGTTGTCGATAACCTCGAATCGACAAGACAGCTTGGGAAACCCAGCCAGCTGTTGCAAGAGTTGATGGCCAAATGGGGGGTTGCGGCTCATCAGCCTCTCAATGTTGCCGAAATCGAGCTCTGCCAGTTGGTGAATACTCCTGATGCCGCTTCGGAAAAACTTTTCCATCTTTACAGCACCTATTCCATCAATCAGAAGCAGTTCTTTCCCCGACCCTTCCCAGACACCCGACTTGATGCTTCGCAAGACATCCAATCCCACACTAACACCTCTTCCGTCCCGCCTCAATCCAATAATATCTACAAGGCATCTTAATATCCGGTCTAGAAGCCCATATATCCGTCCTCTTTCTTGATACAGCTCTCGTCTTGTCTCTGCAGAAATCTTGTTGGGCCAGCTGGTACGGAGAAGGTCCATTTGAACCAGGAGAAAGATCTTATGCCAAGGTTGCATAATAACTTCTTGAATTGTATACGGAATGGCAGTATGATCGTTAATCTCGCGGAAGAAACTCCTTTCGCGCTGCCTCATTGCAAACGAACGAAATTCACTTGCAAGGCAAGACTTGTAGAGCACCTCCCGCCGATCAGGAGCCTTTGAGACGCTTCGTAGCGTTTTCATGGTGACGGAGGAAAGTTTGTATCGCAGTTGTATGTCGTGGAACCCAACATCTGTGCCTTTTTCCTTGCTGCAGGAATCAACTGGGTCTCTTGTTTCCCCCATCTCAATGTTGGATTGGGACGATTTCGGCATTGGCCTTTGGTGATGCGCCATGGTGGAAAATGCTGATGGATTGTCACAAATTGTATACAAGGCCAAATTTTGTGAGATCAACCTCGTGCCAGAAATCAAAATTTCGGCATCTACAGTCTCTTCACCCAGCATTCTCCAAGCACCAAATTGACCACGGGGGCATGCTAGGTTGAGCAAGAGCCACCAGACTCATGTTGGCAGGCAGGTGCGACAGCAGAAGGGAAGGAGCAGACCGACATGGGCTTGAACCGTGGACCGTGTTAATACTGCTCCAGAAGTGTCTGTCTTGATATCGTGGCTCAGTGCCTGCAGAACACTGTAGCATTAATCATGTTTCTCTTCGCCCCAAGAGAGTCTGTCTTGTTATTCGCAATCTACCATTTCCCTTCAGGCAAGCAGGCAAAGTTGTCATTTCTTATCGCCATTCTTCATGGGTGCATAGGATTGCAAATTTATATCCTGGTTATATGTCTCTTTTTGAAGGAACATGCGTCATTAGACTCAGTTGAGTCGCTCGATAAGTGGCTGAGACATGGCATGCGATGAGAACAAGCTCACGGGTAATTTTCCTCGCAAACCCCATCTGGGGATCTCAGCTCCCCGGGTTCAGATCAGCAATATCCCACCAAGCGTGCAAGCAAGCTACGTCTTGAGCTCTGCTGCTACTACAAATAATGAAGAGGCGAGTCTGACCAAAGAAGCTGGTCATTGTAGTCGCATCACCCAAGCACGCACCGCAACATGGGTCGAATGTCTTAATGAGCAACTCGTACTTGAGAAGTTGGTCATCGAGGTTTGATTGATCATGTGGCGCTACAAAACAAAGCGACGCCACAGATTCGGCCCGGGCCTCCAACAAGGAAATTCACACAGGCTGGGCGAGCTGCCATGGAAAGGATGCCACACTCGGCAGCGATGATGACTGTAATTGGCCAAGATGATGATCACTCCAGATGGTGAGTGGAGTTGTGACTGATGAGCTGCCCGATAAGAGCTGAGGAAACCTTGTTCTGGACCTTTGCTCGATTTCTATCCTTGGATTTCAACTGCCGACAACTCCTCCACAGATCGGTGTGTGTGCCGCAAAGCTGGCTGATTGGTAACAATTGGTCTCGGCCTAAGCCTCCGACTCCCAGCCGCCTTCTTGCCGCAATGCAGCTTGACACGTAAAATGTCATTTGCTTCTTTTGCTTGCCACTGAGGGGTAAAATTGAAGTGAGTTTTGGGGGCTAAAAGGTCAGGATGCGACGTAAATTGTGATGGTCGAGGGTTTTGATAGCCAATACACAGTAGCCTTCGTTCAGCGGCACAGCCGTCTCAGCTGTCAAGTGGCTCATCTGAAGGTTGGAATCAGTCGGCTCGACTCTCTTAAACATGACGAGCCAATCATGGCTGCCGAGAGGCGAGGCCGGCCGGAACGCCATGGCGTGACAGGCAGAGAGATGCTTGAGGCACACGAGTGATCGAGGGATAATCAAGATTGGGAAAACGATGAGGGGAAACGAACAGCCCGGCCGTTCCTGCCCAGTCCGTTTGCACAACGCTAAACGGCAAGTATTTAAGGCAAGAGGCAGCTGCTCAAGAACATCAAGAACCAGACCGCTGTCCTCCCCAGCTACTTCTTACTTCTGCCTCTCTACACTCCCCAATCATCCCAGTAAACATCTCCTTTACCTATTCCCTGTTCACTTGAGCCTCAGAGTCGTTTTCGGCTTCCCTAGTGATCATCATGTCTTGCCACTGCTTCATTGTGCCGCCTCACCTTCTCAAGGCGATTGCAGACTCGACTCACAATTCGGAAGAGATTCGCCAAAACGCACAGAAATGCGTAGACTTCCATGAAAAGCTGATCAGCGTTCGCAGGGAGCGCTTGGCCGCTCTGAACCAGCCTCGTGGTTCTCGCGGCGAGACTCCTGCTATTCGTGCTTCGCCATTCATTCCAGAAAGCGTGCTGCACCAGCTGTCTACAGCTGAAGATGTTGACGAGGCTACTCGCTCACGTGCCAAGAGAGACTTGGAACATGCCCAAATGTTGATGACTCTTAAAGGTTGGGTTTTACTGGCATATTTTCCTCTCAAGCAGAGCAAGCTAACCGAAAGATTGTGACATAGCTGAACCCCAGGAAGGAACACTGTCCCTGTCCAAGCCAAAGAAAAGCCCAAAGGAGGCTCCATATCGAGCCGTCTATGATGCTGGAAACACTATCGATGAAGACAAGCTACCCGGAAAGCTGAAGAGGGCCGAGGGCCAGCCCAAGTCAAAGGACAAGGCTGTCAATGAAGCCTACGACAATGTCGGTGCTGTTCTCGAATTCTACAAGGAGAAATTCAAGTGGAATTCAATCGACAACAAGAATAGCGATGTCATCTCTTCAGTTCATTTTGGGGAGAGCTACGAAAACGCTTGTTTGTCAAAGCCCAATCTAGTTTGTCGTCTTGCCCGTGAACTAATATTAAATGATAGTCTGGGACCCACAACGCCTGCAAATGGTCTTTGGCGATGGTGGCGAGTTTCTGAACAACTTCACTGGTTGTATTGATGTCATCGGACACGAGTTGACTCATGCCATTACGGAGCACACTAGTCCCCTCGACTACCAAGACCAACCAGGTGCCCTGAATGAACATGTCTCTGATGTTTTCGGCATTATGATCAAGCAGAAGGTCGAGGATGAGCCTGCCGACAAGGCCGACTGGCTCATTGGCGAGGGTTGTCTGTTGCCTGATGTGAAGGGCCTGGCTCTCCGCAGCATGAAGGCCCCAGGAACTGCCTACAACGATGCCCGATTTGTGAGTGAACTGCGCTGTGCGCTCGTCTGGATAACATTTTAACCACTCTCTACAGGGCAAAGATCCTCAGGTTGATGACATGGCTAATTACCAGAAGACTTTTGATGACTATGGTGGCGTTCACATTTTCTCTGGCATCCCAAACAAGGCATTTTATCTGGCATCGGTTGCTTTTGGAGGTTACTCTTGGGAGAAGGCAGGGCAGATATGGTGGAAGGCTTTGAATAGTGGGAAGATTCCAGGCAGATGCAGTTTCAAGCAATTTGCCGATGTCACTGTTGACTGCGCCGAGGAAGAATTTGGCAAAGACGCAGCCAAGATTGTCCGCAAGGCATGGACTGACGTTGGGGTCACTCGAAGCATCTAGAAGAGTGACAAATGGTGCCATCCGTGGTGATTATGCGGGGCATATTTGTCTTGATGGGTTTACCTATGCTATGATTCTTGATTCTGTTACCTATACACCTTTATGCAAACACGTTTCATGGGTTCGATCTGCCTCGTGGTTGAGGCGCAGAAGTATTTACACTTGGGTTGATTGCCCTGAAGGTCAGTGTATAAGTTTCTGTCTGTGAAATGAAGCAATATTTTATACTGGGTCGTCTGGATGGAGCAGCTCTGAACAGCAGAAACCCTCGTCAAGTACATGATTGAAGTACACTGCGGGTGGATGAATCGCAAAATGAGATGTTGAAGATATGAAGGTACTTGGTATAGAAGAGAAGAAGGCAAGAGAGACAAGAGAGAAACAGATGTGCCGTTAACTGTGGATTGTGGGGTGTAAATACATCTCGATCCGCTGCCACGAATGCATATTCAAGCCGTGGACAGGAAGCTTGGTCCGCTCCACAGTCTGGGTACGATATCGAGTTATCGTAATATATCGTGGGCTGATGCAGATGGAGGTTCCATTCCTCCCGTTGCGGCCAAGACCTGGGCATTGTGGAAACCCATGCCCCAGGGTAAACCTTGAATGCACGTTTCCCAAGGGTCTTGTTTAGGTGCACGTCGGAACCATTATCAGCAGTGCGGCTGGCGAAATGCTTCAGGAAAATGTAGCACATGGTTCCATTCGGCACTTGTTCCAAGGTCGCACCCGTCGTAATTACGCCGGTGTGGCTTCACACGGCTCGACGCTCGTTTGCAAATATATGACGAAGATCAATGTGCCGTCTTTCTCCACCTCGGGACACTCCGGCAATGTCGTAAATGCAGAAACTTTGGAAGTTGGGCCCTGTAAAGTACGCGATGCGTGTTCGCTTGCCTGGACGTCATTCGCGCACGGCAGACACGGCGGACACGCACGCCCCCGAGTCGCCAAGCCAAGCTAGCAGTAATGTTCCTGGCCTTGGCGACCACCTCACACCAGACGCCACCCCCATTGTCTGGGCCCGCCCCACGTCGTTTGGTTAGCTCCCAGCCATTGTGCGCTCGGATTATTGGCGCGAGCACCAACACAAGGCTTCCCCAAGAACAGTTGCGGCCGATATTACAGTTGGTTGGTTGGCCATTTGCGGAAATTTATGTTGTTTTCGCCCCCAGGCAGCGACTTTTTGCTGGCCAATCAGCCAAAACCGCTCAGAGGCATACATACGCCCTTTGTTTCGTTGCAATCTGCCAAAAGGTCCTTGGTACATTTAACATGCAAGATTAATAGCAAGAACCCGCCTAAGCCAAGCATGGGTTAGCGCTGGCGGTAGAGGGTATTTTCAAGCATAATTTTACTAGGACATGACAAAAACACTTTGTTGCACTTGGACGGAGCAGTCTTGCAAGGGCTCACAAGTTTGTTCGTAAATTGTAATAGCACGTGGTTTCTCCTCCTATTCTGTGTCAAGCTGAACCTGGACTGGAGAGTTCGATCAAAGCCGAGGCAAGCCTATCAAAACTAGACGGGGAACCAAACAGGGAATCTTCCATACGAGCATGTCGCAACACCATGCCCAGCTCTCCGATTAACTTTCTGTCTCCGAATTCATCTGACTTGCCGCTTTTGGCTCGATTCCGATGAGCAACGGTCAGCTCCCCGGTCATTTCAGGGCAGTAGTTGTCGCAAGAAAGACGCCATACGTCATTCCATTCCGGCACAACTTGCACTTGAGGCCTGATCTCACACCCGGGCTTCAGCTCATGTAGCTTTCGAAGCTGGAAGTCGCCAAGTCCAGGGCCTTGTTGGTCCATGCGCGCGAGGAAGTAATAACGGTATACTGCGCGATCATCGGCAGTTTCAGTTCCGACAGTGCCCCAATGCTCAATAATGATTCGGCAACGTATATGCTCCTGTATCATATCTACAAATTCCGCAGGCTTCATGAGAGTGTCCAGCGAGCATTCAAGACAGAACCAATATGAGTAGATGTTTAGCTGCGAGTCGCGGGGTCGCCTGAGCTGTTGGTCACGGCCGCATTCCAGCGAAGGCATTGCGTTACTATTCATGTAAGTGAGCGTACGGTTTTCAGTTTGGCTTGAGAAAATGAATGGGCAGAACCGTACCCCAACACGATGTAATTCTTGTTTGAAAGAAGAAGGGAGTCGCGCCAGCAACCTGCGATATTCACCGTCAATGTAGACGGATGGAGCATGTATAGATGAGATGCCTAGAAAAGAGCACATTGCATTGCTAAAATAGCCATAATGCTGCCGTTTCTTTATAGGCATTCTGGGCGCAGGCAAAGCTGCGGTAGCCAGGCTATCTCTCTATTCATCATCTGTCTCTTGTTCATCTCTCTAGTTATTATTCTCTCTCTGTCATCTCTCTTGTTCATCATCTCTCTTGTTCATCTCTCTTGTTCATCTCTCTTGTTCATCTCTCTTGTTCATCTCTCTTGTTCATCTCTCTTGTTCATCTCTCTTGTTCATCTCTCTTGTTCATCTCTCTTGTTCATCTCTCTTGTTCATCTCTCTTGTTCATCTCTTGTTCATCTCTCTAGTATTCTCCATCTTCGTCTCCTGCCTGCGGCGCTGCTAACCTGCCACAGCACCACAACACGCCCACTAATATCATCAACACGGCACAAACCTTAAATTCCCCACCGTCTAATCGCATAGGCAACGCGGGAAGCTGTAGCCTGCAGAACTGCATCTTGCGCCTTTATTTCGCATACCAACGCAAAACTTGGGCGCAGCGCCGCCTTGCCTGATTAAGCAGTTGAGGCAGTAGTGCTTGGTTTGGAGCTGCTCGTGCCGCCTCCCATTCCTCAAGCCGCCACGAGACGGGGGGTGCAACAATGCGCCACCACCACTTCACCCACACGGCCCCACAAAGTCTCCCAATCTGACATCGTCCGCTGCATCGTTTTGAGAACAAGGTTGGAGCCACAGGGTCTTGCTATTAGATATCTGACAACGTTGAAGCAGCGACACCCATTAAGCCTTGTATTGTACTATACTCGCGTCGTGTCGTGTAATCTAAATTCTAAAAAGTGCAAAGGTACCCGCTGTGCAATCCACTGCCAACACCTCGAGTTCCGCCATTGGCCAAAAGTCCCTGTCCGTCAAGTCTTTGACGCCGAATTGAATAATAGGAAACCCTCCACATGAAGCATTGGCGATATATGCTCATACCCGGAAAAGCCCAAGTTTGCAAGTAAAAAAGGGGAAAAAAGGAAGCGAGAATCAAGTCGAAAATGTATAGTATTAGATGGTCTGCTCTCTGCGTGTGACGTTGTATATCCATTTCTGCCTCACACTACATGCTGTGTCTCATGACCAAGAAATTGTACATCCAGAATAGAAGGGACTACTTAGATCGGCGATCCCCTTTTCAAAGTTTACAGAAACAGCTGAGCAAAGACAACACCTGCACCAGCCAGCAAGGCACCAACGGCGGCGGCGCCGCGGGGAACAGCGTTGCCTGCGCTCTTGGGAACAGTGGTGGGGGCAGGGCTGCCGGTGCTCTGGGAGCCAGGAGCCGAGGTGACGCCGCCGGTAGAGTTGCCGGAAGTCGAGGTGACCGTGGCGATGGTGGTCTGGGCATCCGACGTCTTGGAGGCGTCTGGTGCCTTGGTTGAGGTGGGCTTCACCGTGGTCGTGGCCTGAGTAGATGAACCCTTGGTGGATGACTGGGCGGCGGAGGAGGAAGAGTCGTCGCTGGTGCCGTCGCCCTTGACAACCTTGATGCTCTCCCAGGTACCGGTCATGTCGCCGTAGATGTACTCCTTGATGCCACCGTTGGCCGGGCTGTCCTTTCCAGCGTAGTCGGTGATGGAAACGCTCTTGTAGTAGGCGTTGAAGGGGGCCTTGGAGAAGTCGGTGAAACCACCAGCCCACTGACGGGTGCCCTCGGGAGAGTTCTTGCCACCAGCGCACCAGGTTCCAAGCTTGACCTGCATGGGGGTCTGGGGGAACTTGGCGCCGACGGTGGCAGCACTGAGGACACGCACGCTCTGGCCGTCAATCATCCAGTTAACCTGCTTGGAAGTCCACTCCACGGTGTAGGTGTGGAATTGGCCGGTAGGGTTGCTAACGGGGTGGTAGGCGCCACGGTCGTAGGTGGTGGTGTCGCCCTTGCTGAAGTAGTTGGTCTGAACCTGCGCGTTGTCGGAGCCGACAAACTCCCAGTCAATCTATTCGCAACGCACCGGGTCAGCCATTGCCAAGCGTAAATCGAACTGTGCCGCCCAAGGGACACTTACCTCATCGAGATCATCCGACTGCAACACAGACGAGGTGATGATACCGGCGCCGGGAGCGGCCTGCATAACAACATCCACGCGACCGAAGAAGAGGTACTTTCCGGTGCTCACAGTGGGAGCGTTGGTCTCGGTCTGGATAGCGAAGACGGCGCCGTTGTCCTTGTAGGCGAGAGTGGTGCCATCGGCCGGGCTGAAGATGGAGCAAGCACCCTTTGTGAAGTCGCAGGTCGTCCCCTTGCCGAAGGCAGGATCGGCAGGGCAAGCTATCCATTGAATTAGGCTCTGGTGTTCCAACGAAATCCTGCATGCAGCATTGCTCAAAATGACCAGTTCTTACTCTTCTTGGTAGGGTCGCAAGAGGTGTGCGTCTTTTTTTACCACAACTGTTAGCTGTAAAGAAACATGGAGCATTTTCGAATGGCGGTTGTTACCTGGCACGAGACCGAAGCGGCGAGCGCAACGACGGTAATGGACAGAGCCTTGGAAAACATTTTGACGTGAAATATGCGTGCTTATCAAACGATGGTACTAAATCGATATGTAATATGGAAAAGAAAAATCCCTTCGTTCACGGCCGCGCGCGTGAGTAAGAGGGCGGCGGTTGGGATATGGCGAGAACGAAAGCAATAGCGCTGTTTAGCGAGAGACGGGAAGATTGATCAGAAAGAAAAAGCACACACAAAGTGTCAACGAAAGTGGATGAAGCCTTGTGATATGAAGAACAGGAGAACAAAGGATCCAAGAGACCGAAGGGGGGGGGGGCGACTCTGGGAGCTGAGACGGGTGTTTTATTACTTTCTGGGGGGTGAGACTGGTAGCCATCTGGAACAAGACCAATGAGCCAATAACACCCGCCGTCTCGGTATCCATCTGTCCATCTTGGGCCACCGTCAGCCATGGGCATCCAGGGGACCCGTCTCCTTCGTGGATCCCGGTGCTTTTTTGCTGGTCTCGGCAGCGCCAATCCATGTCCCCTGGACCGCCACTCGAGAACATGAGACAATTCACACGCCCAGACTGGATCATGCATGGCAATCACGGCTCCCTCCCCAAGGCCCCTCGCGGTCCTGCCCCAGCCACCCCTGCCTGGCCCCCTTCTGGCTCCATCCATTACGAAGGGCAGAGCTGTGTAGGGCCGCCTAGAGCCGCAAACTGACAGCCAGCCCTGCTGTCCCTGTTGTGTTGGACGTGGGCAACATGGCAACATGGTGGTCGCATGCGGTCCTGACTCTGCATATGGGGTCAGTAGTTTGTCTCTGATGCTGACAAAAATGGTCCTCGTGTTCAACACTAGCAGAAGCACGGAGTGCAGTGCGGACCTTGTCGCTTAGAGCTGGAGTGCTTGACTCACCAAAATCTAAAAATACGCCCCGTGAGTGAAGAATAGCAACAAGGGACGAAAATCCGTCACTTGGCAATGGGGACGCCGGATTGGACGCCTTTGCTCACCTGGCCCCCAGAGGAAAGAGAGATGATGAGGTAGGTGTGTGGTCAGTGTCCAGGGACGCAATGAGCAACGGCTTCTTTTTCGTGGATGGGACGGACTGGCAGGTAATGACCATTTGGGAGAACAGTGCTCCGGCGGCATAGCCCTGTACTACTTTACCTACCTGTAGGTACTTAAGTACCTACTTTACCTACCTAGGTACCTAGGTAGGTAGGTAAGTACTCAAGTACTGTAGGTAGCTGGTCTCCCTAGTATTATTATTATGTACATACTTTACTGAAGTACTTGGTTCGACCGTGCGTCACTCTTCAACACAGTGCTGTTTCCCTCGCAGTGTGGCGTGACTCTCCTCACCGTCCCCCTTGCTGGAGCGGCTCTTTCCCTTTTGTGCCCCTCTTATTAAGTACCCTTATTACGCTTCAATCCTCCACTGGTTATAAAGTGCTGCCCGAGCATGGAACAACCTTGCTGGCGCAGAGTGCACAAGGAGAAGAGAGTGTGGTCAATCGCGGGGGTTCATCTCAACGGACCTGGCCATGACCCGGCGGCCATGACCCTGCCAACTTTGCTGTGCAGTTCCTTGTCCTTCTTTGTCGCTCGCTTGTTGGTACTGTCTGGTGCTCGTTAGCACCAAGGCAAATGCCACCTTGAACACATCTGGAGTAACGTGTGACCGCCTGGCTTGCATTGCAGACTGTCGGGCACTGCGGCATTGATGTGCATGAATTCGGGGCACAACATCTGATATGAGTAATGCGTGAGCCTTCAATCAGCTTCGACGCCGAGGCCTGCTGACCGCACTTTGGAGTAGGCAAGCTCCCCAAGGTTCGTGTGCCAGAACCACTGTTGTGGACACCTGAGGGGCCACCGATAAGGGCCTGGTGACAACTGAAACAGAAGGAAGGATTTTTCCTCTGTGGCCACAAACAAAACTTCCTCGCTCCGGGCATCAAGCTGGTCTCTTCGGTGCGCATCTCTCCAACTGTGCCGACGCTTTTGGACATTCCAGCATTCTTCTGGGACCTCGTTCGGGGGGGGTGGATGGTTCCGTGAGCTATTACGCAAGCCGAGTGCAAGCTGCGTCAAATCTCTGGAAATTTGCCGAGCATGCACGAGAAACCGGCATGTGGCTACGTGAGCTTCCAAATCGATGGCATCTGGGGCAGACTATTGGGGGCTCCGGGGCTTCACACCTTGACGCCCTCGTATCCAAACCGTGGTGGATGGTGGGTCCAGGTGTTTCGCCATGGGGGCTGTGCGGCAAAACCTGTCCATCCTTGTCATCATGTGGTTCAGGTCTTTCTGCTTTTTTCTTTTTTCCCCTCGAGCTTCCGGCCTCGGCAACTGCCAATTTGGGCGGCACCCTCTAGTAATGTACGAGGGAAGAACAAATACAATGTTTGGTGAAGTAACCATGGCCTCTCGGCCCAGCCGACGCTGTAGCAAGGCAAGCTCATCGCCTCGACTTTCGACGGGATTGGCAGGACCTACCTACCTAGGTAGGCCAACTAGCAAATACTAACTTGGCCATGTGTTGTTGCTCGACAGTATTACGGAGCAGGCCTCTCCAGAATCCCAGCCACATCGAGTACCCAACACCGACTAGCTCGGCCGCATTGCATCACCTCCCGCTCGCTGCTTCTAAATTTACCTTGCCATGGACTAGCTTTTTGCCACATGAATTCTTGACGCTTCCCTTGAGGATTTTGGCGTGATGGGTCGAGCCATTATTTCACCCGGCCGAGCCAAGCAACTTGGCCTCATATGCCGTTCATCTCCATGACTTGCGAATTCGTTGGCAAGCTGGATTGGCAACGCGTGTGCGAGTGCGTCAAGAGCAAAAGGGTAAACACCCTCTCCCTGAAGTATTACTGTCCGAAACATACATATGCTGTGTTCAACCCTGATCTCTATTCTCCGTAGCTTCCGGCCATGACCTTCATCTCTGTCGCTGCTCCGTACATGGTCTTGATCGCCCCTCAGCATCTGTCTCGCATAGAGCCTGAATCAATCCGTATGCTTGCTCAGTTCTATCCTCTGAAGGAGAGCGATGACATCCCTGTTCCCAGGAGTTTCTGTATCCTACCCAGCCTTTCTCACTGGACACCCTCGGCCCCATTGGAAGCACTGGTTGGCGCAAATGGCGGCAATCCATGGAGACGTTAGCAACTCCCTTGCGCAGTGCCTCTTACTGTTCATCCATCCGAAACAATGTGGCCAACCAAGGGTTGATTGGCGTTTTGGTGCGTGGGAATTTTTCGTCGGTTGGCTCATTAACGGAAGTGGCCAGCCCTTTTGCCTTGCTGCAGATAAAACGTGACTCCGATGCAAGGCACCAATAATGCATGCAATGGTGACAATTGATGATGCAGCTGCCCGTCCCAAGGCCCTACGACCGTACGACTCGAGTGGCCATGTTGGACATTCAGGGTGATACAGGAGGACCTGACTTGGAATAAATGGGTTGACTGTTTCTTGCCAACGCACATTGCCTGGTGCCGTTCAAATTGCTCTTTCGAATCTGATCACTGATGTTTATATATATGAACCGCAAACCCAAGCTGCCAAGTGTGCTTTGTTCTTGAACCTTTCCACTAATACGGGCACACAAATCCAGACACGTGGGTAGTTGCAACCAAACCATGGGCAATGCAGCTAGAGTGTGAATAGGCCTTTTGGTAGTTGTGCTGCCCAGTCGTCCAATATTGCAGCCGTTGGGGCCTCCAACCACTCCACTGGCCAAATGTGAAACGAGCCGAAGCAGGACGGTTTCGAGAACAGGGTGCGTCGTCTGAGCTCATCTCTGACAAAGATCTGATCTTTTCCTGACAAGACTGCTTGCAATGCGTTTAAAATATGGAACCGCTCTGCGGGCATCATCATCTGAAGGATCATGGTGTTTCGCATAAATCGTGTTAAAATCAGACTAAATAGCAAGACTCGCTATAGGGTAAGTCCCACATCGCCCCCTCACCGCCTTCCCCTCCCGTGAAATGCCCAAACCACCGACGACGTCACAGCCCGTCTCTCAACACCAAAGAATCTTCACCGTCGATCCTCCAACCCCCCTCCCCTACAAAGGCCCTAAGCCGCCGACCTCGCCCACCATGCAGGGCTTCAATATGGGGCGCTATGTCCCGCCCGATCTGGAAGGGACAACATCCGCGAACAAAGTGCACAAGAAACATGCCCTCGGCCAGCGCGCGTCCAAACTTGCCTCGCACGGCATCCTCACGGTGCGCTTCGAGATGCCCTTCCCGATATGGTGCTCCTCGTGCCCAAAGCCCACCATAATAGGCCAGGGAGTGCGCTTCAATGCCGAAAAGAAAAAGGTAGGCAGCTACTACACCTCGCCCATCTGGAGCTTCCGCTTCCGCCACGCCCATTGCGGCGGCGCAATCGAGATGCGGACCGACCCTAAAAACACGGCCTACGTCGTGGTGGAGGGAGCGACCAAGCGGGACACGGGCGAGGACAAGGCCCTCCGCGAGGGAGACGAAGCGCTGGTCATTATGACGGACCAGGAGCGCGAGGCGCTGCGGAAGAATGCCTTTGCGAGTTTGGAAAAGACCATTCAAGACAGAGAGAGACTGAAGGCTGCCACGGAGCGGATCGACGACTTGATTGATGCGCAGGATAAGTTCTGGGAGGACCCGTACGCGCAGAACCAAAAGCTGCGTAGGGCGTTCCGCGCGGGAAGAAAGGAGCGGGAGCGCGAGTCGGAGCGCACCGAGGACTTGAAGGACAGGATGAGCCTGGGCATCCATCTTGTCCCTGCGACGGATGAGGATGCCAAGAGGGCCGCATTGGTTGATTTCGGGCCAGGCGAGGATGACGACGGCGGCGCGGAAAGGGCTATGGCAAGACCTCTGTTCGAGACGAGGCGCCACGGACACCGTCCTAAAGGCGGCAAGGACGCGCCGAGGCAGAAGAATAGTTTCGTGGCCACCGTCATGAACAACACCCGTGCGGTCAAGGATCCCTTCTTACGGAAGAGGGAGGGTTCGAAGGAAGCGAGGATTCAAGGCGTAAAGAGGAAGCGAGCCGAAGAGGGCGAGACGCCTGCCGGTGATGCAAAGAAAGGTAGTAGCGCCTTGGTGGATTATGATTCCGATTGATGGGTTTGGTCGACAATGGGCATAGCATGGCGTTTTTCTTTTCTTTCGGGTTCTTGGCCGAGCACAATACCCCTTTCCTGCTCGCCATGTTGGGTTGGTAAAGTATTAAAATGCCATGAAATCTTACAGCCGTGTAATGATTTGCCATGTACAACTGCTTCTTCACCGGGTGTAGCATTCATCTATTGAAGAAGGCTCGGACTATTATCTACCCCGGATCTTCAGCGCCTTTTCATCATAAATGTGTAATAGGCAATCCAGGTACAGAAATGTTGACCTGGAGAGCATGAGAGACAAGCCATGGCGGCGAAGAAAAGGCTTTCTTTGCCTCGCGACGCACGGCACGCAAGTCGACATTGTTTGGCAGCATCTTGTTCGAATCGGGACCAGTGGCCCGGTGGGCCGGCCGTGGAACGGGACGCCAGGTGAGACAAGCAGGTGGGGCCGAACTTGGTTGCCATGGTGAGATCACGTGTCAAATGCAGGGGATGCTGCAGGGAACAATGAAGGGTTGTAAGTCAACAAACGGGTGAGCCAAGGCAATGCGAATTCCAGCGCGCATCGATATTTTGTGCCCAGGCTCTGAGCGCCGTCCCGCTTGCTCTTCTCAGCCTTTACTGTCTGTACATATTGCATTGTTGTTGCTGCCATCAGTTGCCTGACTTTTGTTCTCTTGAGCAGTCGCGACCGCCCGCCAACTCTAACCACATTGGATCGCATATTGATTGCGCTACGTTATCACGGACGAGCGTCTTCTCGATAGGCTGGCATGTTGGTGCGCACACACACACATCAACACTTGCGCATCTAGACGATTCTGCTCAACGCCATAGATCAACATGGGCCCCCCGAAAACAAGAGCCCATCATTTCCTCGCCCAGAGAGGCCGGTTCCAAGAAGGGTCCATGAACGACCGCGTGTCTGCTGCGCCGCCGGGACATTTCCTCGGACCCCAGGAGAGGGAGGCGCTGGAAGGACCTATTTACACGGATAATTCGTCTGTTGCTGCGGCTGCTGCGGCTTGTGACCCGGCTTTCTTTGGGGCATGTGAAGACAAGCAGCCGCAACCGCAGCAGCTCCCCGAAACGCGCAAACCTGTTGTCAAGACGAGTATCCTCGGACAGATGTGGGAGGGAGTCCGAGGCAAGTTCCGACGAAGGGACGCAGATGAGAGAGAGAGGGCCAGAGCCGACAAGAAGAAGAAGGATCGCGGGCTGAGCACCGCCGCACAGGAAGAAATGCCTTCCAGAGACCAAGTCTTTGCCAATTACCAACAGCTCGTGGCATCGGGCTTCTTCTCCGCCCACGCCATACAGTCTACTCGTCACGGTCCGCCACCTAACCATCGGCCATCTACAGCCCATGGCACCCAGGGCATGCATTATACGCCTCAGTGGCCGCTTGCACCTCCGCCGTTGACGCCAAAAGCACAGCCCCAGGCCCAGGCTGTATGCTCCCCCGTCAGCGCGGCGTCTTCTCGTGGAACGAAGCGCGCCGCCGAGGACTCGCCCACACAAGGCGTAGACGAAAATGCCGACGAGGAGCACGATGACGGCGAAGATGAATCCACCCTAGCGCACCGCTTCCTTCCAAAGAGACTCCGCAAGTCGGCGTCGAGGGACATTTCCCTTCCCAAGCTGAGAAGTGTTGCCTCTAGGAAGAACATGCGTGCTGCGGTGGCTGCCTCTCACAGAAGTCTGTCCATGGGCGCACACGAACGTGAGCCGAACAAGCTTACCAAGAGAGCGCCGCCACTGGCTCATCAATTTGGCGGCGGGTTGCCTACAGCTAGAGCGTCGCTGGACGTGGCGCCCAAGGCACGCAACTCGAACGATGCATATGGCAGCGTGACGCGCAAGATTCGACGTCCTACTAGTACTAGGAATCTGAGGCCTGCATCGAGAGAGAAGCCGATTGATAGTGGGTTGAAGGTGATACCAGATGTGAACAGGGGAATTCCAAAGGTGCCCGATATTCCCGTCAAGTTTACGTATGGAGAGGATAGGGAAAATGGCGAGCCCTGGAGGGGGCTGAGAAGATGAATGGGGTGATTGAGGTTCTTGTTTGGCGATTAGCCCACCTTTGAGCACTTGCGTGGATGATGTTTACGAGCACTGGCATGCATAGCCTCATGATTTGATGAACCGGCAAGGGATATGGCGCCAAGGAACTGATGATATTTAGGATTTGTTTGCGTTTTGTAATGCATCAAGGGACCGACAGTGGCATGGTATGGAATGTGAACTGGTGGCAGGGCGAAGTGGACTATGGATGAGACAAATGATGACTTTCTGGACTCTGTATGGAGACGACTTACGCTCGGATGTTTCACGGTGTTTGTGTGTACACGTATATATCGGGAATGTACATGATGGCATATGTTGTCGACACTCACTTGCCCCCAATTGTGAGCACTGAATATTTGGTGTACTGTCAGGTACGGGTGAACCCGGTGCTTCGGCAAATTGATACGCACGTATGACTTGTCAATTGCTGACGCCTAAAAGGAGAAATTGTCGGTTGCAGCTGGCTGCAAGATTCCGTGAAACATGCGGTGCCAAGCATATATGTAGCTTTGGTGCGATGAAGCTTACATTGCCCTCGGTGGAAATACATGTGATTGACCAAACAACGACTGGATAAGCCAAAGGCCAGTGGTCAGACTAAAGCTGACTTGTCGTGAGTTGAACGAGTGGGTGGATGATTCTGGTGCTCGCTGTTGCTCAAGGGGCCTTGACCGTCCGCACCTTGGCCGAGCAAACTGAAGATGCTTGTCCCATCTGAGCTCGACGGCCAATGTCATGATGGTTTTAGAAGATGAAATTTGTCTTGTAATTGGAAGCTCTCATATTTCCGATGATTTGGAAGAGCGTGAGAGATGCTATCGGGGACAAATACGGTCCTCCTGCCGACTTTCGTCACCGACGTACTCGATCATGTGCCCGGATGCAGCTCCCGATCGCTAGTAATCACCACCTGCCCTCTGTAAAAATCATGATGAGCTCAAGCTACCCTGTGGCGGCCGATATGCAGGTGAGACTAAAGTGCCTGGAGTGGCCGGGAATTAGGTAGCGGATGGCAGTGTCAACGAGGCGAGGAGCTGGCCGGGGAAGCCAGTGCCCGTGATACAGGAACAAGAGTGACACGCTCGTCGAGTTTCTTATCTTTTGTTTCCCATTTGCACTAGCGAGGCTGGCGAACTGGCGACTGGTTGCTGGCTTTGTTGTTGCTATCTCTGTCGAATCGTGTCGTTCCGGCCCTGACGAGGCATGACTGTTCACCATGACGGACCATGATACTATCTGCTCGCGGTTATCTATACGCGCTTACTACTTGCAAGCCACCGTTTTGGAAATTTGGAAAGACCAAGGCCTCAACCTGGTAGTCGGTCTGCTGGGTATCATGGCCTGCCCACGATGGCCGGCAGAGGCTGCTTTTACGGGGTGCGCAATGGCTAGCGAAAATGGGAAAAGGCAAGGTCCCGATATCTGCAAGGCATTATTGAAATTTCCTGCGTCGGGGATTTGGCGCCCGTCTTGGGGGTTTGACGTGATTTAAAAGGGCTGCTTGGCTGCTTGGCTTGCTCTTCTTGATAGGGTTTCCTGAGCCGCAGCGAGATTGTCTTGCGACTTGTCCACGGGCCAAAAGTCGAGCCTCGATCGAGCGTTCGTTCTCCCGTCTGCTTCTGTCTGAGTGAGGGTGTATCTTTAATATCGCGACGCAGCATGACCAAGTCTGAACTTGGGGCCGCGACTGCCCTTGAAATTTCGGCCAATGCCAAGTCCAACTCGACGCCAAAAGGAAGTAGCGATGGTGGCCGTGCAGGTGTCTTGACAGCCTCTGGCTCGTCTGAATATCTCGCAGGAATCGATGACGAGGAAAAGGCCAGGGACATTGCAAACGAGGATCTGCAGGGGCCGGGAAAGCCGGTATGTTGGCGGTTCCTTGGTTGGGCGGCTCCTTGGGCCAGCCAGTTTTGCGACACAGGAGGGAATCTAGGCTGACACGCTCGACAGAAACACTCGCGAGCCGTATTGCTCTGGCTCAGTTTCCAGGCCACGGGCGTCATTTACGGCGACATTGGCACCTCGCCCCTCTACGTCTACTCGTCGACCTTTACGGCCCAGCCCTCGTGGGAAGATCTCGTTGGTTGCTTGTCCATCATCATCTGGTCCCTCACCCTGCTCGTGACGCTCAAGTACTGCTTCATCGTGCTGCAAGCCGACGACAACGGCCAGGGCGGCACCTTTGCGCTCTACAGTCTCCTCTCCAGATATACCAACATTGACAAACAGGACCCGAAACTGCCTCCTGGCATTCGCATGCGCCGATATGCCACCAACGATCTCAAGCTGGGCGGCAGGACTCTCAGAGGCTTCATCGAACGATCCCGCGTCACCAAGTTTCTCCTGCAATTCATCGGCGTCCTGGGCGTCTCCATGGTCATGGCAGATGGCCTCTTGACTCCCGCCCAATCCGTCCTGGGAGCCATTCAAGGCATCAAGGTCGCCAACCCATCCCTGGGCACGCCAGCCGTTGTGGGCACATCGAGCGCCATCATCGTCGTGCTCTTCTTGATTCAGCCCTTTGGCACGTCAAAGATCGGAACTTCCTTTGCCCCAATCGTCGTCATCTGGCTCCTCTTCAACTTCGCTGCGGGCATTTACAACCTCGCCGTCCACGACTACACCGTGCTCAAGGCATTCAGTCCTCACTATGCCTTCACCTACCTCAGCCGCAACGGCACAGACGGGTGGAGGTCGCTCGGAGGGCTGCTGCTCGCCTTTACCGGCGTCGAGGCTCTGTTTGCTGACCTGGGTGCCTTCAGCAAGACGGCCGTGCAGATCTCATGGCTCTGCCTGACGTATCCGTGTCTGCTGTTGGCCTACATTGGCCAGGCAGCCTACATCTCGACTGATGAGACCCAGACGGCCTACACCAACCCCTTTTTCAACACGGTTCCTCCCGGCAGCTTCTACTTCGGCTTGGTCATCTCCATCCTGGCTGCCATCGTGGCTTCCCAGGCCATGATCACCTCCACCTTTCAGCTGATCACGCAAATTATGAGGCTGTCGTACTTCCCCCACATCAAGGTCGTCCATACCAGTCGGCTTTTCCATGACCAGGTGTACATGCCTCTGGCCAACTGGCTGCTGCTGATTGGAACTGTCATTGTCACTGCCGTGTACAACAACGTTTGTAATCCCTACCCTGTGGATCATTTGATGCGCGTTCCACCTTGAAAACTAACCAAGTGCTAGACGACATCTCTCGGAAATGCCTACGGTGTCTGCGTCATCTTTGTGACCTTTAGTAAGGACCTCTTCTTTCCAAATCGTGTTTGAGCCAGGCTGACCCTTTCCCATAGTTACGACTTGTATGGTGGCCCTTGTGGCAATTCTCGTTTGGAGACTACCTGCCTACATTGTTCTCCCCGTCTGGCTCATCTTTGCAGCCCTCGATGGAGCCTTCCTCAGCTCCGTACTTACAAAGGTGCCAGACGGTGCCTGGTTCACCCTCGTCCTGGCCTTCATCCTGGCTTCTATATTCACACTCTGGCGCTTCGGCAAGGAGACGCAATGGCGAGCCGAGTCGACGCACCTCCTGAAACCCTCTGCACTGTTGGACGTGAGTCCCAGTTCTGCCACGGGCCACTCATCCTCTGTTGCTCTTAAACCTGCCTTTGGCGGTCTTGCCATCTCGACGGTCCCTGGCCTGGGTATCTTCTTCGACAAGGCAGGTGATCCAGCAAGCTTGCCACCCTGCTTTGCCGAGTTCGTCAAGAAGTTTGCTGCGAGACCAGCTGTGGTCGTATTCTTCCACATGAGGCCCTTGCCCAAGCCTTCGATTCCGCAGAATGAACGCTACATTGTCACCCGCATGCCTGGCCTGGCCAGTTGCTACAACGTCACCCTGCGACACGGGTATACAGATGACGTGCTGCATCCTGACATGGCTCGGGACCTCGTCAGCCAGATCGAGCTCGCAATCTCTCGGGCTCCGCAGACTAACGCTTTGAGC
The DNA here is from genome assembly GCA_020975405.1 of Keithomyces neogunnii. NCBI lineage: Eukaryota > Fungi > Ascomycota > Sordariomycetes > Hypocreales > Clavicipitaceae > Keithomyces > Keithomyces neogunnii. The sequence continues at coordinate 6,488,810 of JAIOWQ010000001.1, read as the reverse complement.
GAGGAACTGGAAACTCTGCGACTCTCGTATTCTTCCCAGATGGTGTACATCCTTGGCAAAGAGGTCATGAAAATCCGCGACACAGGCAGCCGATTCTCCCCATTGGGATTTATTCGTCACTTTTTTCTGTGGATCTTTCTCTGGCTCAGAGAGAATTCGCGAGCCAAGTTGGCGGATCTGGATATCGATGCGGATAAACTTATTGAAGTTGGCTTTGTCAAGGAGATTTAGACGCACAATTTGCGCAACCTTGAAGTGAGGGTTCCTTTTTGTTAAAATACAAAGAACCCTCGCATCCAAGGTCCTGCTGCTAAGCCATCGTCATTTCTTGCATGTATTTGAAATTTGTAATTATGCCTAATACCCCCGAGGCAGTCTAGAGATTACCTTGTAATTGAATGCTGACCCAATGGAATAACCCGTGTTTCTACCAATTGTGAATGCGCTGCCACACATTGTCAGCAAGTGGTCCAGTCGGCAATCCGCCAACATTCAAGACACTTGTTGACCACGTGTAACAAAGAGAGACATGTCCTTCTGATCCTCGCCAGTGACCCTCTCTGAGACGTGGCTACAAGAGGAAGCATACAGTCCACTTATCAAGGCCATCTTACGAGGTATAGAATACAATTCTACCTACCAGTCTGGCTGAATCACCAGACCGCCATCTACCTACGAGCTAGTATCATCAAATCCCTAAAATGAATATACCTGTTTTCTGGTACCCTTACTCTCCGACGCCATCGACAACGAATGATCCTCGAAGCAAAACCCCGTATTAAAAGAAGAAAAATGTAGAAAAATGCACACAGCAAATAGGAAAATCCGGTTCCATTCGCTGTCCCATCCGATATGTGCCCACAAGAGAAATCCATCACGAATCCCCAACTCAAAAGTATCCCCAAAAGAAGTGCCCTTAGATTGTAATCGCTCACAAAACTCTGTTCCGCAAGAAGATGCTTCGTTCCGGTACGAAACGGTCCCCCGCAACAAGCTGAATATAGTATGAAGAAAGGAATGTCGGTGACGTCGCGGTCAAGGGCCCGCGGCCAAGATGAATAATAATAATAATAATAATAATAAATAAAAATCCCGTAGGGTCATGTCAGTCGCAAGACTCAAGGTTCAACACACTTTGCCTAGAAGCTCCTTCTCTAGCAGCCGCATAGAATAACCATCATCATCACGTCAGTCATACTTCCACGACACGTTCGGGCGCCGTGTTCATCAGTCGAGGTGCTCGGCTGTGGCCAGCCTGTAGCAGGGCTCGGACAGAAGTCCAAAGAAAAGGAAAAAGCGATGGGAAGTAACTATACAACATGGCGCACACCATGACGAGGAGGAGAGGAATCTAAAAAAAAAAAGTTAGTGAAAAGCTGCCCCTACAATTTGACCGACTCTTGATTCAAGCTTACCCAAACAAAGAAGAGATTCCGATCACTACGGAGGCTCTTTAGCCTGATCTCACGTGCCCGCAGAAATTGCTCCTGTTGCTCCTTGGTGATGGCATTCTTGCGTCCAATCTTGAGAACCTCGGGGGCATCGTTGGGGGTTTGCATCCTGGTTGTGGCCGCAGCCGATGTGGATTGGTCGTACAAGCTTGAACACTTGATATCAGCCTCGGCTTCCGCAGCTGCTAGTATGGCTGATTCTTGCTTTCTGTCCATGTCCTTGTGCGGGAAAATGTCTTCGTAGGCGGGGGGCGGCGCTGCGCCGTTGTTGCTGCTGTTGTTCATGTATGAAGTAATATCCCACCAGCGGCCATCCATCTTGCCTTGATTTTCACCTGCCGACCCAGGACGGGCGCCGGATATGCCTGGCATGAGCTGCTGGACGCGCTGTAGATATGCCTGGTAGTCGGGGAGCATCGCCATTCCGGGAAGGGCTGGCATCTGAGGGAGATGGGTCAGGTTCTGCAGATGCAGTGTCATCGACTGTTGGAATTGTTGCAGCTGCTGTTGCACCTGATCCTTCAAGGCTGCGGCAAGTGCCGTCGTAGGCGAAGCCATTCCGCCATCAGGCTGGTGTGGCTCGTCGCTGTTCTCCGTAGACTCGTCCTCCTGCCTTATGGAGCTGGCTCGTCTCATTGTGAGGTAGAGATCCTCATCTGGGTCCTCATCTTCGAAATCTCCCGAAGTATATTCGGGGCTCTCCTCGCTCGAATCGACAGAGATGGGCTCATCGTGGGTGTGCGCTCTTGTGATCGGCTCCCACAGAGAGCGAAGTGAGGTGGCACTGCTAGTTCGACTGTGGAGAGAACCACCGCTGCGAGATCGTATGTGTCGTTCAGAGTGGCGGATCGCGCGCAAAACAGAGCGTGATTGCGCAACATCGGCGGGGGTGAGGCTGGACAAGCTTCGAATCGTGGGGTCAGCGCCAACAAGCATCAGCCGCCTGACTATCTCGGGGTGACTGTGAATAGCGGCCATGTGCAATGGCGTAAATCCTCCCTTGTCTCGAGCATCTGGGTTGGCTCCACGGGCAAGAAGGGCAGCGACAAATCTATGATATCCCAGCGAGCAAGCCAAATGCAGCATAGTATGACCAGTGGGCCGTTTGAGGTCAAGACGCGTCTTGTAAGTGCTATCATCCAGGTCAATGAGGTCTAGGCATTTGAGAAGTTGAGACTCGAGATGTTCGTGAGAGCTGGCGGCGTGGTTAAACATGGGGCCGCCAGTTGACGATGACGAGCCGCCTCCGCTTGCCCAAGTCGAGTTGCCATCGTTGAGGATTCGGCGCGCCAAGTCGCTCACATCAACCATTTGACCAGACATTTTGTGCCCGAGCACGGACAGCGCTGTTCGAATGAGCTTGTCTTCATTGTCGTCAATGTACTTGAACGAAGGTGGATGCTTGCTCATGGCAAAGTTTTGGGGTCCAGGCACGCCTTGGTGCTTGAAGGTGACAGCAACGGTGCCGGCGACCGGCGAGGGCGGAAGGAGGCAGACCAAGGAAGAATCGCCCCAGTATGTTGTCGTGGTGGCCTTTTGATCGCCAAAGTAGACCTCGAGGCCTTGGAAGAAGGCAGCACCCAAGACTGTAACCTCGATGCCTCCAATTTTGGGTCCCTCGTTGGGAATGATCTTGTGGATGGTAGGCGGCGCTCTTGGTTGGTTCACGTTGAGTGGCAGGGAATATAGATTTGCTGCGAGGCCTTGGGTGAATTGGCTTTGCAGTCCGTTGGTCACGCTGTTTCTCAAGCCGTTGGGACTGGGAGCACGGCTGGGATGGCTCGACGTGGGTGCAGAGTACAATTGGGCCATGGCCAAGTTGTCCATGCTCGCAGAACGGTTGGAGAAGAATGGCACTTGGTCACTGCTGCCCGGTGTTGGAGGCCCATTGGCAAACGGCGCTTGACCATTGAGGGCTCCAAAGATCTGCTCTGGTTGCTGAAACGGGCTTGGATTCGGCGAGAAGGGAGACGTGGCAGTGGAAATATGCGACGATGTCGTCTGCGAACCGGGCGGCGGCGAAGTATCCAACCTCGTCATCGTTAAACCGTTGGGCACTCTCGAGTTACTCGACTTTCTCTTCTTGGCGGGACCCCCTTGATTCGGTGACGAAGGCCGGGAGAGAGTCCGACCAGTAACTGTCGCGGTGCTCATGGTGGGAGTTGTCTTGCCAGACGTCACGGATCCTGAGTAGGGTGACTGTCCGCCTCGCTGGGTATTGCCGTCGCCGTTAGTCTGCGGTACCTGGAAAGCGGCGCCAGTCTGAGCGCCGGTGATTGGCACAATATGGTTAGTTTCCATGGGCTGAGGCATGTTGACGGGAACCGTGGTCGAGGTGACTGCCTCTGATACTTGGGGGTTCGAGGCTTGAGCCATAGGGTGCGTCTTGTGGTCATCGGTAATCATGATCGGGTTGGACATGGCCTGCGCGATAACCCGATCTTGGAAGTCTTTTATGGTGAAGATGACGTTGAAGCCCATTTTCTCGCTTTGATGCCTGCAGTAACAAGCGATTCGCATGGGGGCATCGATCTGCATGGCGCGACTGACCGCCGCGTCTGGCCGCCCGCTGGCATCCAGAAGGGGGCTCAAGGGCTGCCACTCCTTGATCTCCTTTGTATTGAAGACGATGACACGTCGCTCCTCGTCCTGACTCCAAATCTTCTCTTCCTCGGGCTTCTTGATCTTCTTTCGAGCAGCGCGTTTTCGTTCTCGTGTAATGCAACCGGCGCAGATCCGAACCTCTCCTCCGTTTTGCGGTGAGTTCTCCTCATCATCTAGGTCTGGAAGGTACCCCTGAGGCACAGCCGCAGCCCTCTCCAGCGCCTTCCTCTTCAGTTCCAGTTGCTCCATAGCACTTGTACAGACCAAGCTGACGTAGAGTTCGAGGGTGTCAGGAGATCGTTCGGGGCTCGGCCGAGCCAGAAGCTTTGGCTTGGAAATGGTGTGGCCCGGCAAGTGCAGCTTCGTCACTCCCGGCGGCAAAGGCGACAGGGCCATCTTGATAGGGATTTGCGTCTCGACACGCGATTTCAGAGGAGTGGGCAATATTCTCAATTCGTAGCCGCCGGTGAAATTGTACACCGGGGCGTTGGTGTACAGCGGTAATTGTTGAGGAATGGACACTGACTGAGGCATCTGGCTACCGAACTGGGTGGGTGTGGGCAGGACATCGGGTGCTGTGGCCGCCGCAACGTCCACCCTGTTGGGCCAGACAGTGTTTCCATTGATATGGTTGCCGAGAGGGGAGGGCGAGTTGAAGAAGGTGGCCGCTGGAGAAGAGTTGTGGCTCGTTACCATGACCGACATGGGCGAGACCTCTCTCTTGACACCACTTGATGATGTCGAATATTGCTGTCAAAAAAGTTAGGATTCGAACGATGGCGGGAAAATCAGGAGCCAAAGCGTCTGCTCAATAACCAAATCTGACTTACCGAGCCTTGCTTCTTGTGATTGGCCATCTTGGCTTTTCTGGTATGGGCTTGGGCCGATGCCGCCTTGTTGGGGCTTTTGTTCTTGATAGTGGGCATGGCAGGTGTTGCAGTGCTGGTTTGACCGACCGCCTGGGCCTCGGGGCTACTTGATGCACTCTCAAAGTCGAATGAGCGATCCATGAAACTGTCGTCCTGCTCACCAAATCCGTATAAGCTGTCCACGGCGGAAGAATCAGCCTCGCGGCCAAATGTAAATGTGTTCTCGTCGTCATCGAAACCACTGTAGGTGACGGCACCCCAATCCATCTGCACATCGGCGTTGTCGTTCATGGCCCCGTCTCCAGGCGCAGGAGGCGTTTTGGACGAACCGGAACTCTCTGCCCTCTTCGAGGAAGATGCGGACTCGGACGACGAGTCGTGGTACGAGCCGTTTGGCGAATCAGGAATAGGCCCGGCTCCGGCGGCGGTCAGCTCCTGGGGGTTCAAAAAAGATTTCTGGTCGTTGGAGCTTATAGCATCCAGACTCTGCAAAGTATCGGGGCTATTTGAGAAGTCGAAAAGGTTGGAGGCCGCAAACTCATCGTCGGACAAGTCGTTAAAGTCGCCGCTGGCCATTCCTGCTCCCGCTATCATAGGGCCTCCAGCGACGTTGCCTGCTGCGGATGTCATGACCAGCAGGCCAGGCCGTGCGCGATCCGCTACGCGCGGTCGGGGACGATCAGTGCCTGCAGGCACAGTTCGCCTCGGCAGGCGAGAGTTTCAATCCGCTACGCGGGTTCTGCGACGAGACGATGTTGCGGGACGAGAATGGGAAGGAGAGACTGCAATAAAACCAGGGTTCCACCGGAGCGAATCAATCAGACTGTTATAGGGCAAACAGCAAGCGTCTGCAAAATTGACGATGGTTGACTGTGTCTCAGGGTCCGGGGCTTGCAGATGCACTAATTCGACATTGGGCAGAGCCAGAAAAGCGACCACACGTCGGAAAAACGAAATAGACACGACAAGTTTCGGGTGTCACGGCGCAAACAAGGTGCTGGAGATGAGAATACGTCGGGCAAAAGATCGCGGCTGAGAATTGTCGGCAAGTGGTGACAAGGTGGCCAAAGCAATCAAGCAAGAGGTGCAGATAGAAACGTCGGTCGACGCCACACTCAACGTTTTTTCTCGCAGGTCGATGTCAGGTCGTGGATTATTCCCTGGCGTCGGGTGCGAAAAAGGGGCGTCTTGTCGAGCGAGAAATGGTACAAACGGGAAGTGGCGGATAGCGTGGCCGGCCAAAATTGCCAAGGAGAGTGTCGACGAAGGGAAAGAATCTGGCCAGACGACGAGACGAAACGAGACGGGAGAAGAGTTGAGGGAGCGGATGGATTAGGATGGGTATGGCTTGACCTAAGACGCCAAGTGGAGGGAGGTTTGATGGATGGAGTGACTGTCGACTGGGGGCAGGATGCGGGCGCTGACTTGGCACGCTGGGTGATTCTGAACGAGGGTGCGTCTCTGTTGGGTCTTGGCCTGGTGCACACTCTCCTCTTGGGCGGTGCATGTGGGCACAGGGCTCGCCGCACTTATTAGTCACTGACAGGCAGCGCAGCGGGCATCGAGACTAGTGTGCCATGGGCTCCATAGATGAGCCCTGGAGAGATGCTGGAGCTCGACTCAGTGGACCTGGTGCAACTGATGAAGACAATGAAAGGGTCCCCAGCCCCGGACAGGCTCCCGGCTCCTGCCCCCCCCCCTTCCCTCTCAGACTCCAGCCACGTCCTCGACAATTGGCACGGCGGCGTTTCGCCGGACGCTCTGTTGTGGGTCCGAGGGTAAGGGAATAAATACTTTCTGGCGAAAAGACTAGGCCGTAGACATTGACGACAGGATCCGTTATTCGGCGTTGAATAGTGCACAGGAAAAAACCCATCCTCAAAAGCCCGCACCGTATGGCTGCGCTCGGCTGCGCCTTACAAGCACAGTGTCAAATGTTTTCGCCCCTCCCTCTTCCCAAGTTTTTGGTGTGAATGGAGCCATAGCCATCCAATCACAACATGCCTATCTGATGGTCATGATTGCAATGTCCAATGGCCATTTGCACCTATTGACCTCTCATTATTAGCAAAACTGCCGACGCCCAGCAACTAACTGTACAGCGGCATTTCAGGTTGCCCAGTGGCTGCGCGCATCACGCACTGCCCGGTTGTCCCTGTCGGCGGCGCATACCTCCTCCGTACATGCACCTGCAATCTTCCGTGGGCCAGCCGGGCCAGCCAGGCCAGCCAGGCCGCCCGATCTGCCCCTGCTAGCTAGCAGCAGAACTTGATGCACCTACGGCTTGGCCCAGTAATGCACTCAGCAGGCAAGTTGCCGACGACAGCACACAACAAACTCGGGTTGCCCGTTCCGTTGTTTTGTTGATGGACCATCTGTCCACTTCTGCATCTTCTCTGCCCCCAACACAGCAGACATTCTCGTCATCATCGTCGTCACCCTTCTTCTCCGACTTTCCATGGTGCTCTCCAGATCTCCGAACCAACCGGGTGCAAATGCCCATGCACCAGGTAGGCCAAAATGCCACGTTGTCTCCTGCGGACTTTTTCATCATCATGCCGCCTTTTGGCAAGTTGGTGGGAAGCCTCGGAGAGACGCGCCATAATAGCTGCCGTCTTCATGTCTCTCCACAGCACGCGCACTCTGGTTGGTGCCTTGGAATGGGTCACTTTGGTGCATCATCATCGTCGTCGTCATTATATTCCTCTCCGACCATTTTGGGGTCCATGATTGAGCAAAAGGGCCTCTTTGCGACATATGTCCTTGATGCGCGTATGCGAGCAACTAGGGTACGAAGTACGGAGGAACTGGGCCCCCCTTGACTTGCCATGATTCCGGATTGCGCCATGCGGATTGCATATGCCGCGTAGATTGGCATAGAAGGCACGCTTTCTGCAGCAAACAAATTAATAAGTCATGTTATCCCCCTGGGGTGCATCAGCCCCCCTTTGCACCGTGCCATTCCGCGCAAATACGCTGTCGCCCAGCATCAGCACCGCATCATTCAATTGAAAGAAGATGCACCATGCGGCGGAACGGCCCGGGCTAAACATTCAACCAGCTCACCAATTGGACTGCACTCCGCAGTCCATGGTGTTCAATTCGCGAGTCAAACCCATCGCTTAAGCTTCAAACTATCAATCCGAAGAAGCTGCATTCCCAGTTTAAGAAGAAGAAGAAAAAACCCTCAGCAAGGCTGGACCACATGGCTTGCAGTTCGCGCCCCTTGTCTACGGCATCTTTCCCCATTGATGCATGAAAACTTGCCAACACGAGCGCGACTTCATCTTGGTATCATCATTATCCACTCACCCGCGTCGCTGGTGGTGTGCAACAACTCCATCCAGCCAATTAGTAGGGACTGCTGCATCGTTCATTACTGGCCCTTTGGCAGGCACACCCAACCACGCCATGCCTTGCCATGTTGTTTGGCGTTCTGTAGTGGATGGACCATTTTGCATGCTGTGCAGTAGTCCGGCGGTCTGTGGCTTTGGTTTGGCCCGTTCCCCTCCAGCCTCGTTGTAAACAACAAGTGATGCCTTGATGGATGAGGATTTGCCTTGGTTGTCGGACCGATGTGCTGGGCGCTCTTATCGAAGCCACTGGCTGGTCTGCTGCGAGATGTTAACTTTGTACATTTCACCATGTCACCTAAACGGGCAGAATCAGGCAGCTGCGCTTTGTCTTTGATAGCATGCGATCCGTGTCTTAGGCTAGCTCCGAGTCGGCGCCATTATCATCTCATTGAAACATCGCGCATCCCTTGCCACACTGCCGCACCCTCTTCTCCTAACCACCCACATCTTCTCGCGCCACCATGCCCCTGAATCGTCCCGATTATCACCGAGACAGCGACAATGATTAGGGAAGGGGAAAGCAAAAACAAGGCCTGTGGCTTGCCCCGTTCGCATTCCCAGTTGCCGGTGATGGCGGCAACTGATAAAGCCCTCACCTCCATTCCACCTCACTTCGCCACAGCTGCCTCCCGATTCTCTAAGACCTCATCGGAGAATTGGATCTCCCTTCTTGTGCTCCGAGCCGGAGTGTTTGTTCCACAACCTCCAGGTTCCTCGCCAAAGAACTGGATCTCTCTCTTTGCTGGGTTCCACGTTCCCGAACCTTCACCAATCTGGGCGCCCGGGGGTCCTTGTTCCGGTTTCTTGATCTTGGAGGGTACAGTCCCCTGACCCGTTCGAGTGATTGGTACCGTTCCACGACGTACTTGCGCCGCGAGATTTGCTTCAGCATCATCCGGCTTCTTCATGAATCTGCCAACAATGGGAATGCGTCTGCGAGCCGCCGAGTATCTGTCGGAACTTAGGCTTTCGCTCAGACTCTCGCTCAGCACGCGGTGGATCATGGGCGCCATATATCCTAGTTTGCCGAGGGGAATACTCAAACCGTGAATGACCTGCCCGAGGTGTTAGTACTACGGCCATATGAGGTGGAAGCATCCAACCATGCGCCGCAGGCAGCCAGTCCCGAGAATCTCGAAACAACAGGACTTACAATACTGCACACTGCAAGGAACCAAACAACAATCTTGATTGTCTCAGCCAAGTCCTTGATGTCAGACCTAGGAATGCCATTTTCATCACTCAGGTGCTTCTGAATGAACTCTAGGCTGATGTAGAGGTAGAATACGGCAGATACGCCAATTGGTCCGAAAAAGCCCACGAAAATTGCATGTCGAGAGTGCTCAATCTGGGGAATCCATTTGTGCATGCCGAACACCCACGGGAGCCGTCGTAAGAGCAGAACCAGTAGACCCAGGGCGATCAGTCGACTCAGTGGAATAACGGAATTGTGGGCAAACTCTTGCCACGGCAGATAAGCCCCATACCAGAGGAATATTGTGACATTGAGAAGCATATCAATCGTGGGCTGTAGCGAGTCGTCCTTGGTCTCTAGACGGAACCAATCGTCCCAGGTGAATGCATTTCCGGCGATGAAGCAGGCCAACACATCGTCTGTGCCAATCATGCCGCAAGTACCCAGGACAAAGAGGGCCAAGGCGATGGCAAAAACGAGAAAGCTTTCGCGATCGACGTAATTGTGTTTCTCAGCATAGTGGAGCAATTCCTTGCCCAGCCAGCCCACCACGGCGCCGTAAATGATGCTGAGAATGATTGTGTATCCCCATGTGTATGCAAACCAGAGGCCTATGGCATCAGCGGCACCGCCCTCGGTGGCCCCTGATCCAACATATTTGATGAGGTAGAGGGCAAAGAATAAAAAGGGATATCCGAGGCCATCATTGGTCCCCGACTCAGCAACAATGAGGTCTTGCAGGCTTTTGGGGATGTTGTGGTCGGCGAACTTGCCCTTGACAATGACGGCAGACAGAACGGGATCGGTTGGAGTAACGCATGCTCCAACAGCGAGGGCGTGCAAGAAGCTAGGCGTACCGATAAGACCCCAGACAAGCAGGCTCGTGGCTATCCACATGCATGCCATGCCAGGGCCGACGAGCAGCAAGACAGGTTTCAGCTGGGTCCAAAGATACTTGCTGGGCAGTTGAACCCCGGCGAGAACCAGCTGCACACCAAGGACCAGTCTGGAAAAGTTGAGCGTCACAGAATTAAGTCGTTCTTGGCAGCGAGTATCTGTAAGGCCATCGGGGTGGCAAGCGGCATAAGACCATGGTTGAATCCAATCGGCGGCAAGGGGCCCAAAGGCCAAACCAACCAAGAGCGATATCACTGTTGAGAAGAGGTCGGTCAGTTTCCCAGGCGCAATAACGAGACGACTATGACAGGATTCCCCCAAGTCCAGGAAACGAGCCTCCCGGAACAGCGAGTTGATGTTGAGCCTGCAAAAAAGCAGGTTGTATACACACGCATTTCCGCATTTGGGGGAGAACAAAAAACAAGCGGACCGGAGGGCGGAAGAGCGGAAGCGAAAGTCGAATCTAATAATGAGACTTTGTACTCACGAGCTTCGGAGAGATAGTAGCTCTCTTTCAAGAGATACGACACCAGCCCGAATAAAGAAATAAATCCACCCAGCAGGGCAACCAAGACATTGAAATCTGTAATGGCCAAGGGAACGGCCCAGATGTCATTGCCCTCGTGCAGAGTGTAGTTGGCCATCCCGGCGAAAGCAGGCGTTAGCAAACTGGGGAGCAGGCGGCAGTGACGACGGCGGTAGCAGAGAATGGTAGGCTAGACAGCATTCTCCGGGTAGATGAGATCATGGATGTGGTGGGCAGCAATGGATAGAAGACGAGGGCGACGAAAGCTCGCAAGCAGAGCCGCGGCTACTCTTGGGTCGAATCGGCTTGGCGACAGGGACGGACTGAAGCGTAATTTGAAGCGGTGATCCGCTGCGGGTGTAGGCAATTCCCGAAGGGGAAGTAGACAGAGTTCGACGGGAGCAGGGAGCAGGATTGTAGAATGTACAGAGTCCAGACGAATGGATGCGGAGTTCAGTTCGACATCAGTGATGCTGCAGTATGGGGTCCCGACAGGATCGAACCCCACAGCAAGGCTCCATGTCATTTTTTTCTTTTCTTTTGGGCCCTGACGCGGCACTTGCCGCCTCCAGTCGAGATGGCCCAACGGCCAATGAAACGGCTCGCCCAACCGCTCGAGGACTCATGGCCTCATCACATATTAATTATCAATACAAATCCTGCCCACCACGTTGATTCTCCCTCGCCTATTTCCCAATTCCCAGAAATGACGCCAGGCCAATGCCCATTTCCTAGCACGTCCAATCAACATTTCTGCCCAGGCCCAATCAACAGTCATCCAAAACCTGGCCATATCTCTCATCGCCCAATTGTGAAAGTTGATCAAAGGGCTCAAAGTAGTCTGTATTGGCTGCATGATTCCATGTTGCACAAAAGCTGCGTCCAATAGAGCGTCTCTGCAAAATTAGACACAACCTCTGCATGAACTGATGGGCAACCAACAGCCGAGTCGACAAAAGGCACCACACGAGAGCACAAGCAGAGGAGCAGCCAACACATAATACATACATACAAACATACATACGAAAGGGGCAGGTCGTTAATTGCAGACGTCGACAGGAAAAACAAATGAGTTGGAATGGAGAAACTTTGTCTTCAGCTCTACGCCTTGAGCCCAGGTTTTAGTCCCTGTGCCATCTTAATACCGGTATTATTATATCATCCTATCTCATACACCCCCATTCTGCGTGCGTGATTCGGAGTGGAATACGGAGAATATCTGAACCATCAAGTCACACCGATAGCTGCAGATGGCTTGATTCTGTCTGCTGGTGCACAGAGAACGTCTCCCATGCGTCGGGCACTCCAATCTCAATGCACCCTCACGGATTGCGGCCCAAAAACGCAATCTGGCCAGGTGTGCTGCCCCATGCCGGCGATTTGTTCCTGCGAGAGGGGAAGAGGATGAGACCTGCACCGTTGTCCACAAATAGATGCAACAGTACCCATGTCATGGACGTTACACACGACCTGGATATGTTCATGGCTGCAGGATAGACCAGAGGATGCTTGAGACGACCAGAAGCCTGCTCTTCTGCCAATGTAGTTCGATTCAAGCGGGTTTTCAGACTGTTGCGAGAGTCAAGCACCTGGTTCACCTGTTCCTCCTGATGACGCAACATGATGGATGGCCCCCATGAAAGCATCTAGGTAGTTGTAAACTTTGCGTCGTTCTTTTCTTCGTCTCGGCAAGGCTACCACTTCGCGAGAATAATCACGCAACAAAGGGCTTCCACCTCTGTAATATAATTCCGAATAAAAGACGCCAGACCTCTCGTTGAGTTCAAGGAATCATTCAATCATGAAACACAATGTCCAGTCCGCCGCCGCTCTCTGTCCAAGATGGTGCCAATCTCCTCCCGACAGCCTGACACATTTCTCCCTCATGATTTCCCTTGTACATGAAAGATAACCGTCCACCCCATGATGGTTGTGAAATACTTCGGGCTTCATCTCTTGCACGAGTGTGCGTACCAGACCGTGACGAGCGGCAACCTAATATACTTCGCCAGGATCTAGAGATATCCTTCGAGCAACCAGGCGGGTAAGTCCCCAAGGAACAGAGAAACTGACAAGGAGCCGAACCAGTACGAAGCCTTCATGTACAAAATGCAGCCCGACCACCCCGAAAAAAGGTCGAGGCAAAAAGCTTGATGTGACCCAAGCCAAGAAACGTCCTACATGGTGCCCATATACGGCTGCTCGACAGCCGCTCAAACACGCCAGAGGTGAGGCGACAATGGCCCGGCGAACCACCAGATGCGAGGAAAGATGGGGAAACTGCTAACCGCATGTATTAAGGTATCATCATGACAGACCTACATGGTCCGTGTACGCTCTCAGAAGACGCCGCCAGTCGTCCGTGTTACATATACCACAAGAATCAACGCAAAATGTCTCGCAGACCTCGAACCACCACAAGCCCCCAAAAGACTTTCCCATAGCGCATGGATTTGCTCCATATTCCCTTCACAAAATGAAAGTCCACCTTGACATCGTCTTGTTGATGTCGCAAGGGTTGGACCCGTACAAGTTCCTTGGCAATTTCAAATTGCTCTGAACCAGACTTGATTCCTGCCCGAATGCTCCCCCTTCAGTTGCTCATCCGTCCAGACCTCATGAAGTCATTTTCGCCCCTCGCACCGCTAGCCTATCGGCTGCAACGTTTCCTCGATCCGAAGCATGACCCTTGACCCAATGGAAATAGGTATGGGCACCAGCCTTGGTCCTCTCGTCCATCTTGTCCAGTACGGCTCTAATGATGTCCTGGTTCTTGACGTCCTCTCCTGTAGCCGTTTTCCACCCTTTTTGTTTCCATCCAACAGCCCATTGTGTTACGCATTTGATCGAGTACTGGCTGTCGCTGATAATCTGCACTGTTTGATCAACGGGGGCGACCTGCAATGCTCGCAGCATGGCCATCAACTCGGCGCGCTGGTTGGTCTGCGGATCGCCAACAAGCCTCTCAGATACGTTCCGAGGATCACCGTCTCCGAAATACACGCCCACGCCGGCCCTGGACCCGGCCTTACCATTTGCGAGACTGCTGCCGTCCGTATAAATTTGCAGCACGTCCTCGGCTGGACGTTGGATTCCTCCATCAGTCTTTGCTGCAGCCGTTTTGCCGGTCGTCGAAGTTTTCTTTGGAGCGACTGCCGACGTTGATGATGTCATGACGGCATTTGGTGCCACTGTATACGTCTCTCCCAGAGCTTCGATGGCTTCCCTGTTGCCGAATTGTCTGATATACCCCATGGCCTCCCCCCGTGATCCAAACCGTTTGTACTTGGGGCCTTTGACGCCCTTGATAGCCAGCGCCGCTTCGTTCCAGTCTGTGTATATGCCCGTTGGATTTCCCACGGCCACGGCGTAAAATCTCTCCGGCTCATCAGAAGAAGCCGCCACTTTCTTCCCTGCCGCGAATGCCTCCGCATCGGACCTAGATATGAAGGATTTGACTGCGGGGAAAGAACCAATTAGCAAAACCGAGCTTCACTATACATTTCTTGCTGTTCCGAGGCTTGTAATGCGTAAAACAGAGCTCACTCACAAACTGCACCCTTGAAGCCAGCCGTTTGGGCAGAGCACTCGGCATAAGTCATGTACACGCCGGGACGGAACCCGGCCTGGACCGCGTAAAACTTTTGCACATTGTCCGTCTTTCGCTTCTTGGGCGGGCTAGCTGCCGCCGATATTCCGCCCGGTGCAGATCGCTTGTTCATGTCTTCTGTACTGCAGTTGAAAAAGCCAGGAATCTGCCTAATCGGTGTCGTTGAAAGCGATCTGGTAGGCGCAAAGATTTGCACCTGTCTTCTTCTCGCAGAGTCACAATGTCGTCCGATTGATCGAATAAAGCGGGACGCGCAGCTGCGGACGCGAGGCTGCAATGCCTTGGGCGTAGGCTTAATGATGTTGACGGGTGTTGCGCAAGACCAAAGACCAACTGCAGGTAGTCAAAGCGATGGCATCCTCCTCATTAACGCAGACAACACAAAAGATCCGACTGCTCTGCCAAACCAAAGTGTTCAAAAAAAAATTCGGCACAAAAAAGGGCTTTATAATCGTTTAGTAGAGGGTGTTTTGGCTTAGGCAGGTGCATGAGGAGGATTGTCGCCGGATACAAACAGGGTCATTTGAAGAAAGACAGAGAGCAGAGAGAGAGGAGGGGGGGGGGGGGGGGGCTCTTGTTTTTCGGGCCAGGCACGGCGCCACACCCAACCCTCGTGATGCGCGTCTGTTTGAGAGGGGCAATTGAACAGAACATTAATTGGGGACCCAGGCACAAGCAAATGCAATGCCTTCACAGCCCACCTCTTCACAGACCAGTCAACTCCAGCTTGCGCCTTTCGCTCCTGCATCGTGATTGCGACGCCACGAATGGAGCATGTGAACAGGCTACTTTTTATATATATATAAGAACAGTGGGTTTGTGTAAGCCGTCTTCTTGTAGTTGATAGCTGGCTTGCCGCTACATGCAAAGCGAGAAGCTTCTGCTCCCACCGATTATGGCTTGAAAGTGCATCTTGACTGTCGCCTGTTTTGCTCCTGATGATCGGCCTTTATATCTGTACACTTAATTTGACAAAATCCGACGCCTCGCCTCGCCATGCCTTGCTCCATTCACCAAGCTGCTTGTAGCAATGCAAAGAGTCGATAACAGCCATAGTTCCATGCCAGTGGACCATAGAGGACTATCTAAACCCTCTCGCACTCTCTGCCTCGCCTCCCAATCAATGGTCCACCAGACGTAAATGTAAATAAGCAACTTCGTCAAACCCGAGACAGAGTCATACAGATGTTTCGTTCATGGCATAATTCGTCATGTCGCCACAATCTTTCTGCGTGTGGCAACAACAAGACTATGACAACTCCCCCATCGTCCCATGTGTTGTTTTGAGGGGCCTTTGAGAAGTGATCGCATACAGGGAGAAAATAAGCGCCAAATCGGATGAGTTCTAGGTTGACCTCGGAGGTAGTAATCCTAAACATGAGTAGTTGGGTCGATGAGAGGGAGATCGGGTACGTTTTCACGCTCCCATGCCCAGGCCAGTAAGCTCCAATTGAGCTCCCGTCTCCAGAATAATCCCAACCCTCGTCCACCTCCATCCGGACGATCATCCGAACTCAATCCACCAGTACGGCCCATGTGGTGGCAAAACACAGCCTTGCCCATACGGGAATGAAGTATCCCCATTGAACAGGCAACACACGGCTCGTGTGTGACATATAGCTCCAATCCATGACAAAGGTACCCGTCCTTGTTTGGGTGGTCCTGCTCAAAACACTGGCGTTCCAACTCAATCAAGGGCTGGTCTTGAAAACAATCGTAAAGCAAGTTCGCCGTTTCGGTTTTTATGCCAGCCTCTCGGTGTTCATGTCTCACAAGCTTTTGTGCAACCATGCTTATAGCTCGGAGTACGCAGTGTGTCAGGGTGTTGTTCAGAATTGCTCCGTTACATTCCTGATGTTTACGGGCATCGCCAGCAAGACCAACCAACTCGGCTCCGTTCTCTCCTCTCTGAACAATGACAGCTCCCATGGCTTCCCCGATACCTGCCTCTTTTGCTTGCAGGGCGACTCGGTGGGCCAGGGCCATCCACAAAGACGCGTCCTCCTTTATCTCATCGGTTCCTCGCCCCACCATGCTAGGATGAGGTCCAAGAGGGTTATTCTTTCGGTACACCGTTGGCCAGTACTGCGACGACCACAGCGCTGCTTGAACTTGCGATGTAGGCGCCAATAAGGGAATGGTGATAGTGGCAATAAACGGGTCGTTTTCCAGCGCTTCCACTGTACACAAAGTCTTTATGAGGTCGGCTTTGGCAATCTCCCTGACCTCACCGGCAATGATATAAATCCACATGGACTTTGCGGTGTGAATTTGGCGACCCACAGGGTCATCGTTCATGAATTGAGTCTTGAGGTGCGCCGGCAAGTCTGTAGGCTTTGCACAGGTGCGAAGATGGGCAAGGGGATTAGCACCGCCCTCCGGACGCAATGCTCGCAATGCCCTGTTGTCCAGTTAGCTAACTATGCTGGCTTCGTCTGTCCATGTAAACATGATGAATATAGCACCGTGCAGTAGGTTGGAAATTCTTACGATATGACGTCGTTGGCAGACTTTGTCGGGGCCCGGGTAATGTACGCTTGAACCGTTGTATGGTCCTGGCGGACTTCTTGGGTCGTCTTGAGCGGTATCAAGACTCCCTTGTTCAGATGATGCGCCTTCAAATGGTCCACAATGGGATTTGGCAAGACTCCTGGCATCGGGACAGGATCACTATGCTTGTCTTCCGCAATCGAGTCGCCAGATGTATGGCTATAATTAACTTGGTCCGCCATTTTGCGTTTGGTTCAAGCGGAGGATGGTTGTGTCAAAGATGCGGCATACGCTTTCTGGAGAGCGTTTGTCGATGGGCTTATGCTAGCCAGTTCCAAGAAGAAAAATGAAGCACAAGGTTTACCTGGTCAAATCAGGTGAGACTATTTTGGATATCAAAGCCGGCCCTAGTTTAACTCCTCGACATGGAGCGAATGTGAGGAGGCTTGATTCAAAAGGATGTTGCTGCAGCAATGCAAGCCGTAGTGATAGGCTTGGTCTTCCCCAAGCGATGAGAGGCGTACTTGAGGAAAGTCAAAGGTGGTTCTTTCTCGCAGGATACCGATAGGGGGCAAGCAACTGCTTTCTTGGGCGAAAATTGTCGGCACCTGGCAAGATGTTGGGCCATCAAGGCAGTACCGGTCTGTGGCCAGCCCTTGGGCGCAGAGTGCAGCTATGACCCATAGACCAGGGTTGTTCCCTGAAGGCTTCTTTGTGTCCTGTTGTTATACCCCTTGAAGAATGCAGTATCAAGTCGGAGATCAACACAACGGCATGAAGCCTCTTGTCATGGCGCTTTGAAATTGATATAGAGGGCCGAATGAAGTTGGCAGAGCGTAGATAGGATACCTTGTTCCCTGTCGTGTGCTGCCGGTGAGGTAAAGGACGATGAAAAAGCGACTCTGTACTGGATGGGTTGACGATGCACGCCTGTGTCGGGGAGACGTCTGGCAACAGCTGGCAGAGACGCCAAATCACCGGCCTCGGCTGTGCCTTGGCTGTTGATTCAGTTTATCGATACAGCAGTAGACAGCAGCTGGACGCTACGGCATATGCTGCAAATTTCGAGGTTTCAATCAATCAAGTTACCAGAAACCAACCACGATTGAGATATCCCGAATGAATGCGGTACAAATCGACGTTGGGCAGTTCAAACAAGCCATGATTTGCTCTCTTGAGAAGATGAAAGTTTGAGATGTGGCTGAGAAACTTTGTGGCTGCCAGTTTCTTCTGCCCGAGCCACATCTTCTGGAAGCCATCTGGTGCAGAAACAGGTGGACCAGGAAGGATGGAGGACAAGAAATGACTGACTCTCTGAGCCGCGATACAATATGATCAATTATACGTGGGAGGCAAAGGTCCATGGAATGGTATGACAGTCTTGGTGCCGATGCAAAAGATCGCCTCCCTTGGGGTTATGGTATCAAGCTGCTGTGAATTCTTCTCATCGGGAGCTCGAGCCAAGCAGTTGCACTAATTAGCACTCGATAAAAGAGCTACAATGCCTGGACAAATTTTCTATCCAGAATTGCTGCAAGCTTCGTTACAACGATGGAAAGAAACTGCGTGTCCATCATCCTTTACTGTAGGAGGAGGATTTGGTGCCGCGTAAAAAGCGCCAAACTCTGGGTTTGTGGTGTCTGCGAGAGGAGCCATTCAATAGGTCTTTTCAGAATAATCCCCATCTAGACACCATTCCCTGATTTCGAGCTGTCCGCTTCAGAAGCTTCGGTGCTACTTTGTCGTGGCTGCAGCTGTGTGGATGCCATGTCGCAGTTGGACCATGCAACTCCAGGGAGGGGAGACATGGAGCTTCAGGGGGTACCGAGCATAAATGTCAAAAGATTCTTGAGTGCACCAGATCAGACCATACAGTGCAGCGTTGAAAGTATGTACTCTGTATGTATCTAGTCACTTGTCAGTCAACCTCGCAACTATTCCCAAAGAAAAAAGTAAAGGGTTAAGTGAAAACGGGCAAGACGTGCATGCATATCTACATCTTAGGTTAGGTAGGTTACACCTACCTAGGTACCTACCTGTACCTTGGACTGCATTGTACCAGCATCTCGGTGCCACTGGTCGCAGTTGCCCTGGATGATGGAGAATGTACCCCGCCTTCTCTGCACGCACCACGAGATAAGATCCAAGGCAGCATGCAGTTCGTAATTTGAATCGGGAGAGTTGCAGCCCCTGTTGTGTAACTGCTTACTACTACTCCGTACTGTGAATGCTAGTACCAAGATGCATTCACTCGAATAAAGTGGGCAATACAGATCTCGCATGATGCAAAGGTGAGCCCCCCTTGATTGCATCAACATATTCCGTACAATAATCGTTGCGAGAGCACCTGTCAGCCGGCTGATCCTGTGCTTAGGGAAAGGAGTCAACAACCCAGTCAAGTTTTGTTGAGTGTGGCATTGAAAGCTGTGCCCCGTCAATGCCAAGCCAAATGTCCCAAAATAATATTTGCAATCCGCAATAAAACAAAGCAAATGTTCGAGGCACCAAGGGCTCCGGCTCCAATGCAACGGCAATGGGTCTGTAGTTTAAGCATATTGTTTGGCTGGTTTCACATCAATGCGACCAAGATGACAAGCTTATTCTGTTGAGGCGCTGTCATGTCTCACCTTGTTCTTCAGAGGAATGCTAACCAAAAACAAGGGCAGAAGTATTTTGAGACATTCAAGGTTGCATCCGCCTTGATGGTAGTCACATCGACCAAGGCACAGTTTCAAAGGGGTGCGAAAGCCGCTCAACAAAATGTGTCCGAAAAGGAGTTAGACAAGTTGGTGCAGGATGATAACAAGTACCAGACACTTCGGTTGTGGTTACAGAAGGTCTGATAGTCCGGGCTGTTCAGATCCATGGGCGTCAGCGTGCATCAAATGTGGGGAATGATCCGAGATGGGAGCCACAATCGCGGTGGGCAGCATTGCATTACGCAAAACTAGGGGTAATGGGCATGGCTCTATCATGGCACATACAGTACTCCGTACCCAGGCACGAGTGAGCGGCTACCAGGCCACGGCACGTCCCAGATCAAGGTATGCAGGGATATTGTTTGACGGATCCTCGGCCCTGGGGCCTAGTGGTCTGGTGGTCTGGTGGTCCAGTGGAGTGCCTCCTGCCTGGGTGGCGACATCGGAACCCCAGATGCACGAATTCCAAGGAGCTTTGGCAAAGCAAAGCAGACAGCTTGTGCAGGTGCAACGCGGCCATGCCAACAGGCTTTTTGGCTTCCTTGCATGCCCCGTAGCTGTGAGATACAGATAATTGCAACCGCACGGCCTGACGATGTCTGAGACTTGATGCTCAAGCCGGCCAACAGCAAGATGCTGGTAGACCGATGTTACACGGGACGGTGCGTGAACTCACAGCCTCCGAAGTCCGTTGACAGCTAATGACAGCTTCCTCGAGCGGCCATGGACAGACGCCCATTTCGTTTCAATGCCAGCACGATAACACGAACAACGAACTCTGCAAGTTGTTTGAGAGAGCGGACTGTCACCCAAGCACAGGTCGCCCATATGCGATGCGAAAGGGCGTCCATGGAATCTGCACAATAGCGCCCGCTCCATGAACCCAACACCACCTGTTACGAAGTTTGGAGTCAAGGCGACCTGAAAGGACAACGAAACTACTCTGTACTATTCAAAACATCGGGGTGGTGTCCTCCAGAGGCCAGGGACCCCGGCTCAGTCGGGGGTTGGTCTGACAAGATTTTGGAACATGGCAAAGGTCACAATAACTCCGAAACGTGCTCCAAAAGCTGTTGTCAAGCGACGTGCAATTTCGGTGGTGGTGATGCTCCGCAGTCGCCTTCGTTCCCATGTTGAAAATGGACGTTTGAGGTATCTCTAGATGCAAAACTGCGGCAGCCCATGTATGTGTAGCTATTTGTGACCAAACCGAGTTGTCAAGGTGAGACGAACAGGTGTGCCGCGGACGTGCAAGGTGAGCCGCGCATCCTCCTTTCTCACCTGCGACTTCTGGCACAATGTGTGGTAGCAGCATCTATAGTATTAGAATCGAGACCAGTTCGAAGTGGATGGTTATCGGCCACCTTGGGGGTTTAAAAGGACGAGTGCAGCTTCACCCCTCTTGCTTTGCGTGCCAAGTTGTGCAACGGCGGGAAGATTTACATTGACACCTTTCGGCTGAGACGGCGGACAAAGAAGCCAACGACAGCTCAGCTCAAAAGCAGACGTCGATAAGGAACAGCTCGACTTCAGCCGCTCATTGGACACATCCGTGCATACCACATCAATTTCTCGCGCAGGACGCGGAAACTCTTCATAAACCTATCCAACTGTGGCCAAGCTTGGAAGCATTGGGACGACAGGTAGGTGACTGGCTTCATGCTCAAGTTAGTGGTGGGGGGTGTGAGGGCAAGCCATCCCACCAGCTTGTTAAAGGTGTGCGTGCGCCGATATTAACTTCCATGGCACATTTTCCATTTGTGTCTCTAAACAGTCATAATCTCAAACCTCTTTCCCTTTCACACCCAATAACGGACGATGGACAGCGCATGCACACTTACATGCATTCTTCTATTCCCTTTTACTCATTGTCGTCGCCAACGCCGCCGTCTCCATTGATCTTGAAAACAACCGTGCGGCAACTCGTGTATTCCAGTCATTTTCTTACTCTGATAGCTGCGAAGCAATTTCTAATAGTTCCTGTCTCGGTGTTCGGCTGCCGAAGCCTCTCCACAACGTCTCCATCAGAGTAGGAGAAAACCAAAGCCAACAAACATCCTTGGGTCAAGGCCGCTGGCCCACTGAACAGCACCTTTTTGGCGGCGTCGGCCTCTCAGCTGGTAAGCCTCCGCTTTGTTCTGGCTCGAGTTTGAACAACTCGCGAGTTAATAAAAGGAATCAATTAATTGAAAATGCTGTGCGGGGGTGCAGTGCCATGTGTTGCTGACATGGGAGATAGCGCCCGAGATTGTCGTCCCCCCAGTATCATCAACCAAGCCAGTCAGTCATTCATTCGGTAGCGCAATCGCAAACTCTGAGGCTGGCTGTAAGTTGCAGACTCGCCTCCCGCCACAAACCCTTGCCAACTAGAGGGCCTAGGGCCTAGGGCCTAGGACCACGGACCGAGTCAGAGTCACCACCAAGACGCTCCCACTAATAACACTAACTCACGGGCGGCCAAGGACAAGGCTATTGGCTTGGAGTGCAGGTGAGTGTGAAGGTTGACGAGGGCAACGCAGGCTCAGCTGGTGCGACACCTTGCTGCTGCGCTGCAAAACATTGCCTGGTGGATGCATGAAAACTGAATGAGGCTAACATGGCTTGCGTTGCAGGCGGGTTATTCAAGCCAAACTCTCACTTTTACGGGGTGCAAGCAGAGACAGCTCGACCGGACGCGCCGGTCTTCCTTCGCCTCGAAGTACCATTTGACCCCATAGCCAGGGTCCTCCCCCTCGCTGTCAAACAAGCGTCAGATTCTTGGGGCTTTTCCCAGCGCCGTCAGCGACCCGGCCAATCCGATCCCTCGCATTCGTCGTGCCCACTTATATTGAATCGCTTTGTTGGCTGTAGAGGCCACTAGCGCTGGTTGATCTCGCCCACCTCTGAATTTCCCACGAGCCGGTTTCGCTGGCTGCCGGCTTCCTACAGACCATCAACGTCATTGGACAGGACCACCAAGCGATCAATTTGATCCAAGGCTTCCCACTGGTCAACGGGGTGAGGCGCATTAGTCTCCCTGACTGACCTTTGACTGACCTTGGTCTTGGCG
This sequence comes from Keithomyces neogunnii, assembly GCA_020975405.1. Lineage (NCBI taxonomy): Eukaryota > Fungi > Ascomycota > Sordariomycetes > Hypocreales > Clavicipitaceae > Keithomyces > Keithomyces neogunnii. The sequence goes on along the minus strand of JAIOWQ010000001.1, from coordinate 6,466,064 downwards.
TTTTGGCACTGCACAACAAAGTCGCAGCTTGTTGAGGCGTTCTGTGCTGAGGCTTGCCAGCTCCTGCACTAACTGACAGAGTTGCAGCCCGGCGCTGGGTGCTGGGCGCTGAGTCTGCCACGCCTTCAGTCGCGCCAGCTGCTACCATATATATTTTTTTCTCGACGACGGTCCGCCGCCCTCCTCTTCGCAACATCTCGTCATGCCGTCTGCAGTGCCTCCTCTCAGACAAGGTGTGTGATACAAGGCCGTCCTGCGTCCTGCTCTTTGGTTATTAATTCTTCGTTTCCTGTCCTTATTGTTGTGCTCTATTTTTTCTCTCGTGATTCTCTTGAGCACAGCGCTGTCTCTTTCTCTGCCCCTCCACGGTGCCACCTTGTCTAATTAAGCAGGTGCAACTGCCCGCCGCTGCTTCCTTATCAATCAAAATCGGAATTATTCAAGACAAGATTGAATCCTTGGCTAACTCCTGCTTGCCTGTTTCTCTTCGCCACTCAGACGCTGGCCTTCTTCGACAAGCCAAACAGTCTGAACTCGCCAAGCTTGTCATGCAAAACCAGTTCGGTGTCGCTTCGTCTCGCTCGTCAAACTCGCCCACACCAGAGCCTGAGCAGCAATTCGCTGTACAGCCTCACCCGTCATACCCTCGAGATGGTGCTTCTCATACAAATATAAGCAGCCATGGAGCTGCGCACTGCTACTCCATGTCCGCTCCTGTAAACATTCCCGCCATGGCTTCCGCGCTCAGGATGATGAAGGACCTTACCGAAACGCCTCCGCTGTCGCAGAGCGTGAATTCCACCGCTCCGAGCTCGCCTCGCATGTAAGTCTTCAATGCCGCCCATGCGCTAGTCGCACGCACATCGTTTTGTCCAGTCTCTTGCCCGTGTTTCTCACCGTCAATCACGTGGTTCCTGCATACTCATCGCTCATTCTTATGTGGTGTTACCTTTGACTGACGGCTTCTCTTTTACCACTTCTCACAGTCCACCTTTGCGCCAGAACTCGGGCAGCCAGACCCCTCGTGTACGCCCCCATGCAACAACCCTCAACATCCCCGGCATGACGAGATCGCGCGTCTCTCCTGACGGCAGGATTCCTCAGAGAGATGTGGCCGCCAAGCTCGTCATTGTCATGGTTGGCCTGCCAGCCCGTGGCAAGTCATATATAACCAAGAAGCTCCAACGTTACCTTTCATGGCAACAACATGAGTCTCGAATTTTCAATGTCGGCAATCGGAGGCGCAACGCCGCTGCCATCAAAGCCTCTGCCCATGGCAACTTTGTCCCAGAAGCGCACCGCCTGGATCCTCCCGTTGAGGCTGCCACCATTTTACTGAACGGTGTGCCAGCCACCAATGATGAAATCCCCCCCGAGACAAGAGAGCCTTCTGCTTTAAATTTAGACGAAACAAACGGCGAGGGTCAGGAAGAGATTGATCAGTCAGCTAAATTCTTTGACCCAAACAACGAGGCCGCTGCTGCGCTGAGACATCAGGTGGCCATGGAAACCCTAGACGAGCTTCTTGACTATCTGTTGAATCAAGGTGGCGCGGTCGGTATCCTCGACGCAACAAATAGCACAATTAAGAGGAGACAGCAGATTGTCGATCGAATTAGAGAGCGCGAGCCTAAACTGGGCATCCTATTTATTGAAAGTATATGCAGAGACCCTCATCTTCTCGAGGCGAATATGCGCCTCAAGCTGTCTGGTCCGGACTATCGCAACAAGGATCCCGTCAAGTCGTTGGAGGATTTCAAGGCCAGGGTCGCGGCATACGCTAGCGCATACGTGCCTTTGGGCGAGTATGAAGAGGATAATGACTTGCAGTACATTCAAGTAAGTAAAGGCTCTGTACTCCAACGCAGTATGACAATCATTCTCCTAACCAAGTTCTAGATGGTCGACGTTGGTAGAAAGCTCGTGCAGCACCGACTCAAGGGTTTCCTGAGCGGCGGTATTAGCACATACTTGTCAAGCTTCAACCTTTCACCGCGACAGATTTGGATAACTCGCCACGGTCAAAGCGTGGACAATGAGCTTGGCAAGCTTGGTGGCGACTCCATCCTTACTGAGCGCGGTCATTGTTACGGCCTTGCGTTGTACAAGTTCATCACACAGAAGCGCAAGGAGTGGCTCATGGAGCAAAAGAGCAAGCTAGCCCAAGCGACCTTCCCGCCTTTGCCGGGTGACAACACACCTCCTTATCCGGACATGCACAAGGACCTGGACGAGAAGAACTTTTGTGTCTGGACCTCGATGCTTCAGCGCAGCGTAGAAACTGCCGAGTACTTCGACGCTGACGACGATTACGACGTTAAAAACTGGGAGATGCTCAACGAGTTAAATACAGGGCAATTCGAAGGCATGACGTACGATGAGATTGCTCACAAGTATCCAGAGGAATTTCACAAACGCTCCGCGGATAAACTCAACTATATCTACCCAGGTGTTGGTGGTGAGGGTTACCTCCAGGTTATCAGCCGCCTGCGTGACATGGTCAGAGAGATTGAGCGCATCACGGACCATGTCTTGATCATTGGACACCGTTCAATTTGCCGAGTTCTTATGGCCTACTTTATGGACCTGACACGAGATGATATCACCGACATGGATGTTCCGTTGGGAATGCTCTACTCCATTGAGCCGAAGCCGTACGGCATAGCCTTCCATGCCTATAAATATGACGAGGCGAACGGCTGGTTTGACGAGTTGCCCAACTACAGGCCCCAAAAGGCTGCCCGTGGAAGCGTTTAACGGGCTCCTACTTGCCGCAATTCGACCTGTTACTCACAACTGCGTTGTCTTTTCCTTTCAACTAACCACACTGGGTATCACAGTCCCAGTGAGGATGTACAACATACTTGGGACGCCAAAAGGGAATGGCGGGGGAGGATTGACTTTTTTTTTTCAAATTTCACGAAATAAACCAAGGCGCTGGGAATAACAATTTGAGGGACGGGCGAACCTAGACAACAAGGAGTTTTTCAATAGCGGCGAATAGTGTGTCGGCATTTGGCGACTTGTTTCTTTCTCTTTGGTTTTCCTTTGGTTCTCCCTGCCTTTTTTTTTTTTTGACGAAACGAACGAATACCCTGCACTGGAACTTGCAAGTCCATCACGCTCGTGCAATTTTACAACCGCCTCTTTTTCTTTTCTTCTTTTTTTCTCTCTTTCTGTAACGATGGTCTTTGGGGGTGTCTAGCCAAGATAACTATCGGAACGTGTATTTTTGGGGATCCGGGGGCGTTGATGGGTATTGGCATTTCTTGATTTGACTCGACACGGTGAGCCTGTCAATGAAGGCTTTGAGATTGCAGTAGCGATGAATGCTGTATGCTCAGACTACCACAAGGCAGATTCCATGGGCCTCTTTGGAACTTGACTCGTACTTTGATCACTTAGTTACATTTACAAGCAAGTTGCATTATATTGCGCGGCATGCTTCCTGTAATCCGTGCATGCTCCGTTGTTCTTTAGCTTTTTGGAGAGGCTATGATCGTGTATCTTGAATCGCGAGGTGCAATTTGGCACGGGGCAGCCAGCCATATTAAAAGCAAGGTCACCTGCACAAGGTGTCAAGGTGTCAGACACAGACAGGTCATTGTCATTATTGGTCCGAGGTATATTTAGTTTACCAGCGACTAAGCTTGTCGTAGTTTTAACAGGCCAAATTTTCATCATGATCAGGTCCGAAATGCTCCCATAACGCCACGCCATGCTTTTTAACCAGCTTGATGTCAAGAAATGTACATCCACCGCCCACAAGACAACCTTTTATTTCTCCTTTGCCAAGATCATCTTCTCTCTTTCGCTCTTCCTCCTCTCAAATTGCTTCTTGGTATGTCTTCGCTCATTCTCTTCCTTTCTCTTGATGCTCTTGATTTCCTGGGTCTTGATCTCGCCGGCCTTCTTGACGACCATGGGAATATGCCTGTGTCTCTTGATGCGTCGAATCTCAGGCATGTGTGCGAATCTCTGCGTCAGCGCCTCGTTGTACTCGAGTGCCTGGCGCTGTCGCGCAGACTTGATGCCTCCGCTCTCGGAGGCTTTGGCGCGCCAGATGCGAATGTTGCCGTCATCTGAGCCAGAGAGGACGTACTTGGCGTCGGGGGTCCACTTGGCCGACATGACGCGCTGCATGCGTTTGGTGTGGTAAATGTCGCGAGAGTGGCCATGGTCGCGGTTCCAGAGGCGCACGGTACGGTCCCAGGAGGCGGAGACGAGTTCTTCGCCCGTGGGTGAGAATTCGACATCCATGACGGCGGCGACGTGGTCCTTGAGCACGTTGAGCGCTCGGTTCATCTTGCGCATGTCGAAGAGATAGATGTTGTGGTCTTCGGAGGCGGTGGCAAAGTTGAATGCCTCCATGGGCGACCAAGCGATGCGGTTGCTCGCAAATTTGAGTATGGTCTTTGTGACGGGGGTGGAGGTGCGGAGGTCGTAGATGACGATGGAGCGGTCGTTGGAGCACGATGCCAGAATGGGCGTCTCGACGTAGTTGAAGGCCACGTTGGTGATGGTGTCGGTCGACGTCGGCCACTGGAGAACTTCTGGCGCGGCCGTGTGTCGCTCGAGGTCGTAGATGGATATGACGCTCGAGGCCGCGGCGAAGGCGTTTCGGGAGCGGTGGTGTGACAAGCTGGTGAATGCGCCGGTGCCGAGCCACGAGGCGATGGGCTTCGATTCGGCCCGGGTGTTGTATGGATCAAACATCTTGATGGTGCGGTCCGCGGCGCAGGTCAGCAGCTTCTGGTCCCGAGTCCAATCCATGCCCTTGACGATGTTCTCGTGCGCAGACGTGTGCCAGATGGAGTCGTCTCGGCTTGTCAGATCCCACACCTTGACGACGCCATCACCGCTGCCGCTGGCGAATCTTTCCAAGGAATTGGGATCCTTGGCAATAGAATAGACGCCGTCGACGTGCCCGCGTCCCAGTTGCCCGACAAAGGGCTTGGCGTGCATGCGCTCCAGCTTGACGGCATTGAGGGCTCGTTGGTATTCTCTTGCCCGCTCGAACGGATGGAGGGCTGAGTCGAGATTTCGGGGAACTTTGGCGGCATCGGAGCCGGCGGGTTGGTGGTCGGCCAAGGACCTGTTGAGGGCTTTGATCTTCATTATTTCTTGCTCGTGTCTGTGGTTTCTGGTCACAAACTGGTGCAGAAGTGAGGTGCTTGTCTGCCTTTTTTTTTTCTGGCTTATCTTGCCGGGTGCACAGCTGATAAGAATGTGCCCCGGATTATTGCTTCTCCGGGGGGGCAAGCACCATCAATTGCGCGTGGGTCCTCCGCCGCGTGCCTGTGAAACCCCCGTCAGTAGCGCTGCCAAGAGACGTTTGTTAGCAAGCCGAATCCTCGCCACAACATCGAAGCTTGTCACCAGGTCCCAGGACCACAGCACAACTTATCGCAGCCTTCCCCGAGGAGCTTCACCACATTCTACGGTTTTCGAGTAGACTTGGGCCGCATCTGTGGCCACTGCGGACCCGGCCACGATGGACGGCATGGATTACGATCCGATGGTGATGGATGGCGAGTCGGAGCAGCCCCAAGTCACAATCTCAGCTGTACGGCCTCTTCTCGCGCCCTGCATACCGGCGATAGCCTTGTCTAATGGCAGAGTCTAATATTTTCCTTGGTGTTTCTAGGCCGATAACATGCGCGTGGACTTTGCGCTGTCTAAAACTAACCTCTCCTTCGCCAACTCTATACGAAGAATCATCCAGGCCGAAGTGCCCACTGTTGCCATCGACCTTGTCGAGGTCGAAGTCAACACCTCGGTGCTTGCCGATGAATTTATCGCACACAGACTGGGCCTCATCCCCCTCAACGCCAAGGGTGTAAACGAACTCAACTACTCACGCGACTGCGACTGCGAACAGTACTGCGAACAGTGTAGCGTCACCTTGACTCTACACGCGAGGTGTACCAGTGATGAAATCATGAAGGTGTATGCGCGAGATCTGGTCGTTGACGGCCGTCATGCCAGCCCAGTCGGGACGCCCGTTATCAACGACCCCGAGTCTTTGGGGTGCTTGATCGCCAAGCTGCGCAAGGACCAAGAGCTGAAGCTCACGTGTATCGCGAAGAAGGGAATCGCCAAGGAACACGCCAAATGGATGCCCACGTCGGCCGTTGGATTCGAGTACGATCCTCACAATAAGCTGCATCACCTGGATCTGTGGTATGAGAATAACACCGACCCCAATAAGGAATGGTATGTACTCTCCCCTCGTCTGCTTCTCTGTCCTACTCCGACCCTGGTTTCTGATAATGGCAACGTCCAGGCCCAAGAGCAAATACGCCGAGTGGGAAGACCCGCCGCAGGAAAACGAGCCGTTCAACTACGACGCCGTCCCCGACCGGTTCTACTTCGAAGTCGAGACGTCGGGCAGCATGGAACCAGACCAGATAGTCCAGGGCGGTATCCGCGCCCTCCAACAAAAGATTGGCGCACTCCTGAAGGGTCTGGACCCCAAGAAGTATGGCGGAGAGGAGCCGGCAGAATTTGACGGTCCCAGAAGTCCGGATATGAACATGGACGGCGGCACCACTCCCTGGCAAGACGGAGGATACACCACCCCTTATGGAGGCAACATGACTTCCTACGGAGGTGGAAATACCGCGTACGGGGGAGGAAACAACACTGCTTACGGAGGTGGTGCCGGCGCATTCGGCACTACACCCTACGGCCAGTCGTCGTGGCAGTGAGCTTGAACGGCGTTTCACGGGATCAGTCGGGCGACTACTGGGGAAGGGGGGAATCATTCAAGGACAGTCTTTGTTGCCAAGTCTTTGGCAAATTGGTACGGGTGTACTGCGTTGGGCTATTGTACAGTATTTTGATTTCCCTGGCACACAAAAGGAGCATGGCGGCTATTAGAAAACGAATCGCACTGAGATGCCCAGACGGTCTGCAGTGGTCTTGCAGCACATGCAAAAGAGTTGTCGGACCACGCAGACGTGAATATACCCCCCGATTCACATCTGCCTAGGTGAAGGAAAGCCTCGCAAAGATGAACGTGAAGCCTGTTCTTTTTTGATGCAACCTTTTTGTATTGTCTAATTCCTAGTGGCTGTGCCAAGCCGCTCGTCTATAGTTCCTTGTCCGATGTACATCCCATGCAAAAGACAAATGATGCATGTCAAGAAAAAAACCGACCATGATGAGAATGCTAGTGGAACAGAAAACCAACCATGCAACGGATATAGCCCGCCGTGCAAGTCTAATGGCAACGCCAGATCTTTGGTATACACACTCTCGGACCTTTTCCCTCTTCCCCTCTTCCCCGGGAATCTATAACTTGTTTTCTTCCAACCCCTTGACGTTTCTGTACATTTTTCGGTGCATCTCGAGGAAGATGAATGTGCAAATGGTGTGTCTGGGACCGGATTGTTAGACTAGATTCTGTCAATGCCACAAAGTAAGAAGGAGGGCAAGACTTACGGCCCCAGGCGCAGGAAGCTGGGCACCCAGCCCTTGAACATCCATCTCAGCCCGTCCGTCTTGTATATATCCCCGACTATGCGCAGGATGCCCTGCTTCTGCGTCGACGACATGACGCGCGTCTTGATGACGTCGATTGGGCTCGTGGCCGTCGCAGCGGCCAGCCCGGCGAGGAAGGAGGCGGAAAAGTGCGTGGTCAGGGTATCCCCGAGCGGGGTGTAGTCGATGAGCAGGCGCTTAAAGGTGTCGTAGGTGGCCAGCTGGCCCGCCGTCATGACGGCCGCGCGGCTGCTGTTGGGAAGCCAGCCCCTGAACCAACTCAGCGCGCCCTCCTCCCTGGCCATGCGCAGCATGCCGTCGACGGCGTGCTTGTAGTTCCTGCGCTCGGCGAGGGGCAGGGCGGCGTCGTGCTGCATGCGCACGTTGAGCACGTCGGCAAAGTTGCCCGCGATGCCGCCCAGGAAGCCCGAGGCGACGGCCATGGCGGTGAGCGCGGGGAAGGTGGCCTCGCGGCCCGGCCTGGTGTACCGCGACTTCATCTCCTCGTATACGCCGAACCGGACCGTCGAGTAGGTGAGCTGGCGCAGGAGGGAGGCGGATATGCCGTTGTACAGGGCGCGAGGGCCGTCGCTCCTGACAATGTGCACAAAGGTGCCGCTCATGGATTTGGGCGCGTCGCCCTTGCGCATCTGCAGCCGGACCTGTGCGGCACGTTAGCGTCATCCGTTCGTTTGCAAGGGCCGGGCGCGGGACACGACACGCACTTTTACTGTTGCGCTGTTAGCATCTTTCTCGACCTGGGCGCTGGGGTTGGGTTTGGGACGTACCCAAGTCCAGAGGGTGCGTGACACATGCGGCCATGCTGCTCGCGCTTCCGCCAAACCAAAACGGATACCGGATGGGAGGCCCTCTCTTCTTCTTGCGCTGCTCGGCCCGCTCCTCCTTTGCGAGTTTGCGGGCCGCTGCCGACTCGTCCGCCGACGAGGCCATGGTGTGCAAGAGACTCTGCTGGTGAGGTTGCAACTCTTATGACTGCATTGCATGGATGCGCCGAGGTGTGCTCCTTTTTTTTTGCTTTTTTCCCCTCCAATGCTGTCGGGGAAGATACAGTTCCCGCTTCGCAATTGCAATTGCCAAGCTGGCAAACAAAGGGTGCAGGATTGGGCGTGCGAGGCTCCGAAAAGAAGTTGTGTGGTGAAAATAAGCATTCATCTCGGCCTTGATGTCGGATACGAATGGCAGAAAAATGGGACCCGATGATAGGCGGTGACGTAGGTGGTCAGGGTCCCTACCAGCCGGGCTATTCCCTCGGCGACTTGCTGCTGTAAACGGGTGAAATTGGCCAGGGCGCAGTCTGTTTACTCATCTTTATTGTATTTTCGGCCCGAGACTCGAATCAATGCGGGATACACTGGTGGTACTTGATTGTCCGATAACGGGAGTGCTTCATGTAAAGACTCAAGAAGAACACGCCGTATTAGAGGAACCCCCGCGCAAAATCAAAACACGTATAAAAAAAAGACGACCATGTGCAACAAGAATTATTATCCCCGAGAGGCACAAGAGTCCATGTGTCTCATCACCTTGACTCCCATCTAGTACAGGTTTTGCTGGCAATCCGACGGGTTACAGCAAAATCCGGCGGCCCGCTACAGGGTAAGTCCATCATGGGCAGAGCCAACTTTCGAGCTTCGACACTTTTTGCCTTTGCCAAACTACATCGCCACCAAGAATTCGCGCCGAACCTGTCGACAAAGCGCCAGATAATGGGCAGATAATGTAACATAAACACACGCTTCACGCAGTAATCAGCATGTCGATACGAATTGGGGCTGTGCGCGGCCTTTTGACGTGCAGCCGCCAGGCTCACATCTCCCCAAGCTTCAGACAGTCATGCGCGAGCCGCCAGTTTTCCTCAAGTTTGTTGCATTGCGCGTCCTCCTCCAGTTGAACCACGACCGTGCTAATTCCCGGAATCACCACCAGAAATCCCGCCATTGTCGAATCCAGCACATGACGCCAATGGCTCAGTATCCATCCGAGGTAGCACGTACAAGACAGATCCCTCATGGTTCAATGTGCCCCCAAACGTGGTAGAGGCCACCTCGCGCAGACTACACCTTCAGAAAGACCATCCCGTGTACATAACGCGGCAAATAATCGAGTCGCATTTCCCCTCGCCCACGTTCAAATACTACAACGAATACAACCCCGTCGTGACAACGCATCAAAACTTTGACTCGCTCGGCTTCCCGCCAAACCACCCAGGGCGAGCCTTGTCCGATACCTACTACATAGACGAAAAGACCCTGCTTCGAACACACACAAGCGCCCACCAGGCCGATACCTTCCGGGCAGACGAAAGCGATGGCTACCTGATTTCTGCCGATGTGTATCGACGAGATGCCATTGACCGCAGCCACTACCCCGTCTTCCACCAGATGGAGGGAGCTAGATCCTGGGATCGGAGCAAAGTCCCCCACGGCGATATCGCCGCCGCCGTACGGGCCGACTTGGAAACACTGACGAGACACAATGTCGAGGTCGAGGACCCCAACCCCCCCTACCACGACGAGCGCAACCCCCTGCAAGACTGCCACTCTGGCGCCGAAGCCGAGGCAATCGGAGCGCACCTCAAGCGGTCGCTCGAGAACATGGTGGTTGACGTCTTTTCCAGAGCCAAAGCCGCCGCCCTGCGCCAGGACCCCGGGTTTGTCGACGAGCCCCTGCGTATGCGATGGGTAGAAGCATACTTTCCCTTCACCAGCCCGTCCTGGGAGCTGGAAGTTTACTACGCAGGCGACTGGTTGGAGGTGCTGGGCTGCGGAGTGGTCAGGCAAAGTCTCTACAACAACGCGGGCGTGCCCTCGCAGCTGGGATGGGCCTTTGGGATAGGCATTGACCGCATTGCCATGCTGCTGTTCAAGATCCCCGACATCCGCCTCTTCTGGTCCCGGGACCAACGATTCCTGTCCCAGTTCACCGGCGTGTCCGACAACCTCGACAAGCTCAAGAGGTTCGCCCCCTTTTCGAAATACCCGCCTTGCCCCAAGGACGTCTCGTTCTGGTTGGCCTCGACGTCTGCCGCCGGGGGGAATACAAAGGGCCAGTTCCACGAGAACGACGTCATGGAGATTGTGCGCAATGTGGCAGGCGACGTTGTTGAGGACGTGAGGCTCATTGACGAGTTCGTGCACCCCAGAACTGGGCGCAAGAGCATGGCCTATCGCATCGTCTATCGCAGCCTAGAACGGACCCTCACCAACGAGGAAGCCAACAACTTCCATCAAGGTGTTCGAGACGCTCTGGTTAGGGAACTCGGGGTTGAGCTCCGCTAGGCGGGATGGAGATGCACATCTGCCTCGGATGTATTTGCCCACCGCGAGCAGACCGTGCCACGCTGTAAGACTATGTATACTAAACTGTAGTTTCTGGGTCAATGGTAGTTTGACCACGTGGGAGCAGTCAGCTTGCTTCCCTTGCTGCCACATGCCACCGTCTCTCTCAACTCCATGTGCTCACAACGAGTCGTATTTGTCACGTTTAGCGACTCGCCCCGTCGAAGACAGGATGTGTATGTAGAGGTATTTTCTTGAAAGCCTCTACTACTCGTTGGCCAGCCGCGTCTGTTCATCTGGGAGACTGACGACATGTTGACATGCTCTGCATGCACAATCTAGAAGCTCAACTCCCGCCCTCGTACTGCGGCATTCCCAGTTTGTACAAGCGCCATCGCAAGTGTGCCTATAGCCAAGTAGATGACAAGTAGCGAATGATTTTGGCGCAGCGCCGTAACTAAAGAAGACGACAACACATTGGACGGGAGGGACAACATGGGCCAGCTACACCACAATATTGCATCTTTTGGCCCAGGCAGGCAGGTCGCAAATACTGATACGCCTAGTGTCCGCTAATAATCCGAGGAGACCAGAAGGATGCCGGTAAAGGATTGAGGCAGTGTTGTCTTGGCGTTGATAGCAGACGCTTGTCACAACATATTTCGCGAGTTCCACTCGATACCGGAGGAGCTGTTGACAAATTGGAAGATAAAGTATAATGCCACCAGTCCAAGCCGGCCCGGCGTTGATGCAGGTGCTCCGGGCATGTAGTTCCTGTTACAGTTTCTTTCCGTGGCCAATAGAGCTCAAGTACGTCTGGGGTTCAAGCTGCATCAAACATGTTGAACTGATGAGGAGGAGACACTGCATCATGCATGGTAACCTTGGCATGGTGCAGGCGGGGGAGGGACGCTGTACCCGACAAGTTGCAGCCGTTGAACCTGACGCCCAGGGATGCCACAACAAATCTGTGTCTGGCACCATAAGGAAAGCTTCTTCACATGCACTGCCTCTTTGGTCCCATCGTAATGGCCTCAGCGCAGAGCAGCAGTGGGACGAACATGATGAAGCGAACAAGAGCGAGGCCATTGGCGCAGAGGTTGATGTCCCACGACAGCTAGACAAATGAGGCACAATGTGCCAGCCGCAAAGTAAGCTGTTTCCGCACCCCGCGCCCATGGGCTGCCGCCGCTCCTAGCGCCAATGCAAACAAGCTTCGGGACAAGTCTGGGCTCATGTTTTTGGGCATAGGTGGATCGTCTCAGTGGGCCAGCAAACTACCAGGGTCTGGTTCCTGGGTACGGTGCCGCTTTTGCGACCTCTGAACTGGTGCTGAGTATCCCATGTCGTTAAAGGGGCTGAGGGAAGCTCTGCGTCGAGATGGCCCAGGGTCTTATGAGCTCCAAGTTTCGTCTGCCCAGGCAGTCTTGCCAGTTCTCCCGAAGATGACTGATGACAAGCACTGCCAGCAGCACCGCCTCGTCAATCAGCTCGCTGCGTATCTCTCAAATACTCCGTACTAACATCATCCGGCAACTCAGATGTCTCAGCCAGAGAATTCGTCCTCAGAACCGCCCCTGGCCAACGAGGCTTGGTTTTCTGTGCCCCACCACTGAATCACTGACCAGTAAAATGATCAGCTTGTTCACGCCCACGTCTTTGTGCAAGTCGACAAGTGGACGGACGGGCCACAGCCATGTTTTAGCATGCGCCAACTCATTTCATCAAACAACCTTGGGCAAAGTAGACGAACATGACCAGCCGTGGAAGCAGCCCCGCAAACTCTGAAACATCCTGTTGCATTGCCTCAGCCATTGGTTAACGTGGATGATGCTGGAGCAGCATGATAGATTACACTGACGTTGTCTGCAAGATATCCCGACATTTGTATCGTGTATTGTTCACGGCATGTACTTGTACTCTGCAAGTAGAACTCTAATGTCGCCGGTGTCGAAGGGCGCAGCGGTCCCATCTCAAGCATGAATGAGATACTTTGGCCTTGGTATCCTTTGAGTGTCCTTTGTTGAATCTCGGCCCTTTCGCACTTTGTACATGAACATGGTCTTGACTTTGTCATGTAGATGAACAATCGCAGAAGAAGCCGTAATTTAGGCCGCAGACGACCTGGTGATTTGGCTGTACATGATTAGAATACTCGGTACATCACTTGGTATCACAAGGCGGCGGCTTACATAAATCCGCTGTCCAAATTCCAGCCACATCGAATGCCGGGCAGCAGGACTGTGTGCGAGCCTGGAAGACACTGGGAAGTGAGCCTAAAGCTGGATATTTGCCACGTGGATATGTACATGCAGCTGCCGTGTCTAGCAGCCTCGTTACGAAGACACGCTCACCAGGTCTTGGGATGCAAGGCACAGCCCGCAACTGAGCCATCTTCATTTCGTCGGCCCTGTTTGCCTGAAAGGGCCGCTGCGCAGGCTGTGAGCGTCACAAGCAGACAAGGTCATGTGTGGCTGCTAGATGACAAGCTTGACAGCTTGGATCCAGAAGCGATGCTCGGTTTTCGTGTTGTGCAACACGCATTCCTGTGGAGATGAGTGTCAAAGAAGTGGCAAAGGCGGCGATGCAGTGAGCCGTACGGAGTACGGAGTACTCCATACTCCGTATGCAGTGCACTCTGGCAGGCATTGTTTGCCTCTTGTGGGCGGGAGTGGATGAAAGGTTTTGTTGCACAGCCCTGTTGAGGTTGTTGAGTGGAGTCAAGTGGTGTCTGGTGTTGTCTGCTGTGCAATGTTGGATTTGTGATCCCTGCGGTGCGTCCGGGCCACTGCATTGCATTGCGTCTTGCACGCAGCTGGTTGTCCCCGGACCAGACACGCTGAACAGTCTGGTCCCTATGTCACTGCGTACTCGCCGCCACCACAGCCACCTTCATCATCCTGCCATCACCGCGCCGCCCGTCGCTCCTTCCACTTTGCCCAGTCACCGAAGTTATTGGCTGTGCCACGGGCCTCCAAGTTCCGTGCTTGCAAATGTGCTTGCAAATCTTGGAGTGCAGCCAGCCAGGTCGCCAGAGCTGTTGCCACAAGCCTCGCCTCTCTCTTAGCTAAGGCACTCCTGTGTGGGTTCGGCATTGTCAAGCATTATCGTGCTTGACAAATCCGCCAAGCCCGTGTGTCTGCACACCAAGGGGTCCACCATTCCCATGCACCCAACTTTGTATCAACTGCCACTTTGGGGCTGGGCTTGCGGGCCTGCATCGCCATTTCCGTCAGTCAGCACCCTCCTCCCCCACGTCAATCCTGGACATGTTAAAACTGCCTCTCCCGCCTCTGTCGCTAACCCGTCTGGTCTGTCCTCTCTGTCCTCTTTTGTCGTCACCAGTATACACCTTGGTGTCTCTGCACAGTCGCTGAACAGCTTACTTGTCACGCGACAGGGACTCTATATACCCATTGTCAAACGCATACTTAAGACCAGACCCTTGCCACGCATAGTCGGCCGTCCAGCATAATAGTCTTCCAAGACGCCAACACAAGGTCCCGCGCATTCATACAACACCTCGGCAATCATATCTACACACAGTCATCATGGAACTTACGCCTCGCCCTTCACGGTCATCGTCATCGGCCTCGCGCAAATCTGGCCTCACACTTGACCTCTCCAACCTGCCGCCCTTGGCGCAACCCACGCCTCCGTCAAATACCCTGCTCTTTACCGGGCTCAACAACGTGGATATTTTCCGACCAGATAATATCGAGCGAATACGAGGTCTGGTAGCCAAGACGGCTCCCATCCATGCCTTTGCGCCACTCAAGTCGTTCCGTCGCATTGTCGTCTCCTTCTTCGACGTCGAGTCTGCTATTGCCGTGCGCGGAATTTGGGACGGGGAGGCTGTTATCGGCGATCGTTGCCGAGTTTACTTTGGGCAGCCGACCAACGTTGAGGTCAAAGACGAGCATTTGGCCCTCCCTGACGCCGGCAAACTATTCTTCATCTCACCGCCACCCAGCCCGCCTCATGGCTGGGAGGTCCGTCTCGAAGACGCGCCCAACAAGCTGGTTCACGCCCAAGACTTGGCAGCAGCCTTGTCCAAGCTGCACAACACTCGCCAGGGACCCGAATCTCCCATCAGCCCTGCAGACGGATCTGTTGGAGGGAGCAGCAGGAGTCGCAGCTCGACACTTATTTACCGGCCGGAGGAGAATGGATGCAGCCCAGACTTGCCTGCCGTCTTCGTGGAGGATATGACGGACGAACCTGAAGTCATGAGTCCACTTGACAACTCTCGACCCATCATGGCACACACGGCTCGACCTCCTATCGAGCTGATGCACCACGCGTAGGTCTGTGACATTGATTCTGGGTTGGGAAACAAAAAAAAAAAAAGCAAACAGCGAAAAATGAAAGCATAGGCGCACTCGGCGTACTGGGTTATTGGCGCAGACGAATAAGGCTATGCACTGAGCATTCGAAACTCGGTTTAAATATTGTAGGTGGGATTGCATGATACATGAATTGTGGCATAGAGCCACCCTTTTTTATTATTTTATTATTTTATTATTTTCTGCGTTTCAATTTGTCGTCTTGACTCTGCGACAAGGCCACCGATTGCCACGCAGGTGTGCTTAGAATTGTAGAATATATAGGCAGTAGGGAATTAATACCTATCCATAGGCTATGGGCAATTCTGTGTCCCGTGCTCTTTTAGATGTGGAATATGATACTAGGACAAGCTGCAAATTGATCAACATGACGGGTCTGGTACTGTCTGGTACTTCTCCAGGCGGCCCACCCATAATCGCCTGAGGCCCAGCAGTGACGAGACCCACCAGACCCCTACCGCCCATTCGCCTGAGCCGTCTCGAAATTAGTCGCGTCGGACAACTTTTCTTTTCGTCACAAGTCTTCAAAAAACCACAAAGGGGCTCTCCACGGTGAGCTGTACGACTCATATCCTCCTGGGAAACGATGAGTTGTGCTTGTCGTGCGGCGTCCTGGAGACTATTCGTCCAGGGCCTGGTGCAGGTTCACGACGTGCGCGGCCCGACTGGAACAGCCCGACTGCTGCAATCTGCGCCGACGTTACCATCTGCCCTGCGTTGCCGTCGTAGCTTTACGACCTCAGCGCTCTGGGCCCAGGAGGCTGCGGTCCCTGCGGTCGCACCGAAAGATGTGGTCGGAACGAGCAAAGACGCGGTGACGGATACCACGGAACCTGAGGCAATTGTGGCTGCGAAGCCTGCCCGCAAGAGCCGGAAGTCGGGGAACAAGGCTCAAAATGAAGCCTCGGCCCTGGAGCCGGAAACATCTCGGAAACCGGATGACTCGTCTGCGTCCTCAAGGCCGAAACGCACACCCGACAAGCCTCAATCGCCGACCACCGACCGCAACACTTCTTCCTTCAAGCCCAAGGTGCCCGAGTGGCAGATGCAAAAGGCGGCACTGAAGGAGAAGTTTCCCGAGGGATGGAATCCTCGGAAACGACTGTCACCCGATGCTCTGGCGGGTATACGGGCCCTCAACGCGCAGTTCCCGGACACATACACTACGCAGGCGCTCGCGGACAAGTTCCAAGTATCCGTTGAGTCGATTCGACGGATTCTCAAGAGCAAGTGGATGCCGTCGGCCGAGGAGGAGCAGGAGAGGCAGGAGAGATGGTTCAGGAGAGGAATGCAGGTGTGGGAGAGACAGGCTGCAGTCGGGGTGAAGCCGCCGCGCAAGTGGAGGCGGGAAGGCATCGTGAGGGACACCGCATGGCACGAGAGGAGGAGGGGGGCGATTAGGAGAGAGAGGGAGTGGGAGGAAAAGGAAAAGGAGGTTGAGAGGGTGAGGAGGAATTACGGCGGGATAGACGCAAGATCAGACGGGAGTGGGCGGAAGCGCCAAGGGTAGTGCTGTACGATTTACTTTGGACTCTTTTATATATCGGTTATGGATACATCTCCTTTCCACGTCGCTGGTCACACTGATTTGTGCTGGGCGTTGGTGTTTTTCACGCCAGGGGAGGAGAATGTGCGCGGGGATGAGATGTCAGTCTTGCATGAACCACGCAGTTCGCATTTGAAGCTATACAGAGCATTCTGCAAGATGCACTCGTCGTCTCGGATGGAGAGTGACATTTCTGCAGCCGCCAT
Organism: Keithomyces neogunnii; assembly: GCA_020975405.1. NCBI lineage: Eukaryota > Fungi > Ascomycota > Sordariomycetes > Hypocreales > Clavicipitaceae > Keithomyces > Keithomyces neogunnii. The sequence continues at coordinate 6,449,182 of JAIOWQ010000001.1, read as the reverse complement.
GACGCCCGACGACTGGGTCCCACATTGGCGTACCTCAGCCGAGCTCCAGAAACCAGGGGTTTCGTGGGGCGTCCAGCCTGGTGCTTCACATGCTGCCCGAAATGTTTCAACCACAGAGCTAGCCACAAGGTCTTTCTGGCCCAGCTTCCAATATCTTTCGCCCTCGTCTCCTTTCTTCTCCTGCTTGATCAATCGCCTCTTGCCAACTCCTCCCGATACTTGGTGTGCACTGCCAGTCAGTTTGCCTGGCCATCTCTTGCTGCCCTCTCGACGTCATCAACGTCGCCATGTCACCAAAGAGCTATCCGCGCCCGCCGCAGCGCGATTCCTGGTTCGCCCCTCTCTCCATTGACATGCTCGTCAAGGTCCTCAGCGTGACGTTCCTGCACCCCTTTGTGTGCTGGATGATCCCGCTGTGCTTCCGGGCGCAAACAGTCCGATGGGAGGCCCCGCGCATGCTGGCGTCCATCGCGTGGGCGACGCTCGTCACGCTCTGCTGGGTGGCAGGCGCAATCAACCAGCGCGTTGCGTACGGACTGCCGAGGGAGGTGGACCTGAGCGAGGAAGTCATTGTCATCACGGGCGGTGCAAGCGGACTGGGCATGCTGGTGGCCGAGGTATACGGGATGAGGGGCGCCAGCGTGGCCGTGCTGGACGTGAACGAGATGGAAAACGGCGAGGCGCGCGGCGTGACCTACTACAGGTGCCATGTTGGCGACAAGCAGCAGGTCAAGAAGGCCGCTGCCGAAATCGAGCGAGACGTGAGCATCCATTCCACCTTGGGAAGCCCCCGGGACCGCGCGCCGCGACATGCTGACTGATTCTCCCAGCTCGGAACACCCACCGTCCTCATCAACAACGCCGCCGTCGTCATGGGCAAGTCGCTGCTCAACCTCACCCTGGACGAGATCGACAGCAGCCTTTCCACGAACCTTCTCGGCCCGTTCTACTGCCTCAAGACCTTCCTGCCGGCCATTATCCGCGGCGGCCGAGGCGGCACCATTGTCAACGTTTCTTCCGTCATTGGCCATCTTGGTGCCGCCCAACTGACCGACTACGCTGCCGCCAAGGCCGGCCTGACGGCTTTGCACCGCTCTCTCACGGCCGAATTGCGCGAGACTCACCCGGATATTCGCACCGTTCTCGTCACCCCCGGACAGCTGAGCACGCCGCTGTTTTACGGGGTGCAAACCCCAAACAGCTTCTTTGCTCCCGTCGTGGAGCCCGTCGATGTCGCCAAGGAGATTATTGCGGCCATTGACAACGGCAGAGGCGCAGTGGTGGGCATGCCGCTTTATGCCCGCTGGGTGGACTGGTATAACGTCTTGCCGGCGGGTGTGCAGGCTATTGCGAGGTTGGTCGCGGGCGTGGACAGGGGAATGAAGACTTTTATTGGGAGACAAGGATTGAGAGATGAGCTCAAGAGCAGGTGAAAACGGCGCTGGACGCTGTAATGGATTATGCATTTGTATGATACGGGCTCGGGGTCGTGGGCCGCCGGCAACGTTTGGCGAAGGCGAGCAACTGCGTGAGAGATGAGTAAGGACATACGGATCGAAGATGTCAACGTCCCATCTTGGGCAATGGCGGGTCGTTCTTAGCATCTTGATCAGTATAAGAGCGGGTTGGCACTGAATCAAATTCTCACATTTGCCATTATCAGACTAGCATTGCCTTTTTTACATGCGGGGACAAGAAGCTCGTACGCTTTTAATCGAGACCAGCTTCGATCATGGTATGCAGCATGGTGAATTTGCCCATCAAACACACAGAGGGAACACTTTTGCTCCAATCTTGAATTAATCAAGGTCACAGTGTGCCTGGCTCCGTGTGACAGGTTCAGCCTCATTACAAGGGATCCCTACTAGCAGGAGGGGGCATTGTGCTCCCCGCTAAACATAACGGCATAACGACCGACAAATTGCGCAACATGGACGACAGCGTATAAGTTCTCCGATCAATGCGAATTTCCAACTCGATGATGGACTGACGTTCTGCTTCGAGATTTACCTCTCATCGTTGTCAGGATCGACGTTTCTTCAGCATGTCAAGTGACCAGGCCAAGCGCATCGGTGCGCTTGAGGACCAAGTCAAGGGGCTGATGGAGACGGTCACTCTTCTGCATAAGCTGTACAGCCTTGATGCTTTAAATATTCCCAGGCCGGACCAATATGTCAAGGGCGCCGTGGCCGAGCTGCCGCATCGGCCTGCCCAAGCAATCGCGGCTTCAGTGGCTGCTGACTCGGAGCCGGAGCCCAAGCATCAGGTAGCCGACGTATCAAGTTTGCGCGAGTATACATACTCGCCTCTGAATCAAGAGTCTTCGGAGATACGACTTTTGGCCTTGGACATTACCGGTTCCGCCGACGACCCCATCTCATGCAGGCTCATAACAACGAGTTTGGACGACGCCCCTGAATATTCTGGCATGTACAAGTCGACGCCGATAGAATGCTTCACCCCGCTGTCGTACTGCTGGGGCACGGCGGCCTTTACAGAGAGCATCATTGTGGATGGACGGTCCTTCTTGGTTACTCCTTCGCTGCACACTGCTCTGCTACACTTCCGCAAGGCTGTTCAGCCCCCCGAAAACCCCTTCAACAGAGAAAAGAATGCAAACGAAACCTACTGGTGGATCGACGCCATATGCGTCAACCAGAATGATATCGAGGAGAGAAACAGCCAAGTTCGTCTGATGACTCGTCTGTACAGAGCGGCACACATGGTGCATGTGTGGCTTGGAGAGGAGAGGGACAACAGCTCGCAGGCCATGAAGATCATCAGGGACTTGGCCTATCTTCCAACGTCTCCAGACGAAATCGAGTCCTGGAACTATATACCCAAGAAGGCCGGACAGACCCATCGGCCGGACGGACCGGGCCGGCCGATGAAGGCGCTTCCGGTTCACGATACCACTCTGTTGTCCGACGACGAGAAGCGCCAGAACTACAGCGCGCTCATCAGCCTCTATCAGCGGCCCTGGTTCTCTCGAGTCTGGATCAGGCAGGAGGTGGCGCTCCCCGAGGACGTTACGTTCCACTGTGGCAGCGACACGTGTAATTGGAGAGACGCGATGCGCACCGCAGATATACTCACCTATCTGGCCGACGAGTACCACTTGCCAGCTTTGCAGCAGCAGGGGCTGCGGGAAGCCGACTCGTTTGGTTCGTGTTTTCGAACAGCCTTTGGCTTGTATGAGCTCCGCGAGGAAATGAATGTGCAGAGAGACGAGTACGGAGAGCTGCAAGCCCTGGCGCTCAAGTGGAGGGATTGCCAGGCCACTGATCCGAGAGACAAGGTGTTTGCCATGCTACCACTTACAAATCCCTATGACACGGATGTGTTGGCAGACTATAGCAAGGACAAAAAAGAGGTGTACAAGGAGACGACGCTGAGTCTCCTGGGAAGCAGCCTGAACTACTTGGCAGGCTGTCAGAATCCTACGCGGTCAAACGGGCTGCCATCGTGGGTTCCCGACCTGGAAGTACCTTCGAGACCTCGGTTGACCGAGACAGACTATGGCCACGAAAAGAGTCTTGAGAATCACTGGGGCGACCCGCCAGAAGACGTGGCAGAGTTTGAATATGTGCCCGAGGAAGGGCGACTCGATATCCAGGGTGTCATTTTTGACGAGGTCAGAGACATCAATGAAGACGACGTCGTTGAGTCCAGCTCATCCAACGAAGAGGTGCGAAACATATCCAACCGTTGGCAGGCGTTCTACGAGTGCCGTCGAGATGCTTTGTTCCAGGCGTGGGAAGACGAAAACAACTGGGACGGAAGACACGAGTGCATGGCCATGTTTGACGTTCCCTTTGGCGAGAGCAGTTGGCAGTGGCAAGTTTTACGCAACAATGACGCGGACGCCTATCGACTAGGAGGCGATCGGGACAATGTGCGGTTCAAGCGGTGGGAAGACGGCACCGTCGATCATGATCCCACCTTGAAGAGAGTAAAGAGGCTTCTTCCATCCGACGAGAGGCCCTTTTCCAAGCTGCTGGGCCAAGAGGATGAATATTTTGCCCATCTACGGCCATTGGCCGTCGGGCGCAAGATGTTCTTCTCATCCAGGGGAGCCATTGGCCTGCTGCCAGCCCTGGCCGAGGCGGGGGATGCAATCTGCTTTTTTGACGGGTGTGGCTGTCCTTTTGTTATCCGGAAACAAGGAAACAATGACACATGGGTGATTGTTGGACAAGCGTGTAAGTGTGCTTGCATGCCGCCTGGGTGAATGCGAAAGCGCGCCAACGGCAAGCCGATGAACTGACGTGTGAAGCAGACTACTTTGGCAGAATTGTCTTGTACCAGGCCAGACAGAAACTGCAAAAGACCAGGATTAGCGTTGTCTAGGGTTTGACGGAAGCCGGGCTGGATGGAGGGGCGCATGAGTACCGATTGGTCCTGCAACGACAGCTTCGATTCGATGCCCTGATATGGGAAGCTGGTCAGTCTGGGGATGATTGTTGCACATTGGCCATGCATGTGCTGGGTGTGAGGGAGGGCTTAACCGCTCTGCCGTGTTTCCAATGCTTCTCCAGACCAAGTGAATATATTGCAACTGTGCAGTCGATGAGCACGCACGCCAAGATGCTGCTGCGAAGGGCTGCAAAGGGCCAACCGAATCTTCCGTCAACAGGACAGTGGCAGGGTCTTTTTGCTTCACCTCGTATTCATTTTACTTGGTGCTCATGCACTCTCACGTCAAAGTACCCAACTTAGTAAGCTTGTTTGTTCTCACGAGGCACCAGACAGCAGGGGACAGGGGGCAGCTCAATCGAAATGGTCTAATTGGTCGCGCTGACCGCACCTACCCCTGACAACAGAGCTTCCTAGTACAAAACTGGTCGTTCCCGACGCCAATGTCTGGGGCACGCACATCGGCCTTGCTCTTGGTCGTTCGTGTCATCCACCCTTTTGGCATCACTTGTGACATGGGCAACCGGCCAGACCCAGCCTTGCCCAGCTACCTTGGTAGGTAGTTGACGGGGGCCACCGAGTTGTTCCTCGTGGCCCTCAAAAAAATCATCAAGGGGGGCCGGACCCCATCAACCAGCATGTCTGACGTCCATTTTCTCTCCGGCTAGCCAAGCAGGCCTGCTAATCACCCGCTAGTCAGTCGCAGCCCTGTCCACGGGGCGACATCTGAGAAAGATGGATGGAGTACTCCGTACGGAGTACAGCTGGTTCTTTATTAGGTGCAGCTGTGGCCCAACCTGCCCGGGTCGCGATTGCGATGGTGATGCCAACTCTTGCCATTGTTGTCCTGGTGCTTGCGACTTCCAGGTTTTGGCCATCGCAGCTACCCGTCCTTCGTTTTTTTTGTGTTTTTTTTTGCCTCCTTCTCTTCGCTTCGTCTCGGTGGCTCACATTCTTTTACTTGATGGGAACGACGGGTGTCCCCAAGTGTTGCTTTTCCACCTTTGCACATTACTGTCGAGGACTTTGTGTCACATTGGCATCTTCTTGTGTACATTTTGGACGAGATTCGAATCGCACCACGTCCCTCATCCGTGCCCGAGCTCGCTTATAGTTGGTTGCTGAAACATTTTGGGCTTCCTCCTTTCTGCCACGGGCTGTAACAGCCCTTCATATCAACATCGCATTGCTTCGCTCCGTTTTTTGACTGCTTGTCTCCTGACCGAAGCCTGACCGAAGCTGTCTTGGTTTCGTATTGTACGACTCACCCGTGTTAAAAAAAAAGAGTATTGTACGAAATGCATGCCGCCTCACTGTGGACAGCCGTATTCGGCTTGAGTGCTTCTGTTGCTGCTCTCGACCCTGTGGAGGCGTATGGCAACAAGTTGTTCAACAAAGATGGATCGCAATTCTTTATCAAGGGTGAGATTTTGTGACAAAAGGAACCCGTTGAGCCCTTTGAGCCATCCTTTGAATTTGCGGTGCTAATATGGGTCAGGTGTTGCGTACCAACTTGTTCCCGATGATCCCCTCATCGACACAGAACAATGCAAGCGGGACTTCTCTCTCATGAAAGAATTAGGTGTCAACACGATCCGCGTTTATCATGTGGATGCCAAAGCCAAGCATGACGGCTGCATGAAGGCGCTTGATGATGCCGGAATCTACCTCCTTGTCGACCTGGATACCTTTGACACATATATTGAGCCTGTAGGCGCCCTCCCCAAGGCTGCCCGCACACAGCTCATCAAATGGTTTCGGTCTATGTCTAACAGATGTGTAGATGAAGCTTTACTGGAACTCTACTCAGTACAAGAGGTACACAGAAGTTATGGATGCCTTCCATAGCTACAACAATGTTCTGGGATTCTTTGTTGGCAATGAAAATATTGCCAAAAAGGACGACTCCCCGGTTGCTCCGCTCCTCAAGGCCGCCGCTCGTGATATGAAGGCCTACCGGGACAATCGGGGCTACCGTAAGATCCCCGTTGGGTACTCGGCCGCCGACATCATACAGCTCCGCCCCATGCTGCAAGACTATCTCACCTGCGGAGGAAACTCAACCGAGATTGTCGACTTCTTCTCCCTCAACTCATATTCTTGGTGCGACCCCAGCACGTTTGAAACGTCCAGCTACAACCAGCTTCAGGAGTATGCCAAGAACTTCCCCGTGCCAATCTTTTTTAGCGAAACAGGTTGCAATGTTCCCGGCCCTCGAGTATGGGATGATCAGGATGCCATCTTCAGCAAACCCATGGTTGATGACTGGAGCGGTGCAATCATTTACGAGTGGATCCAGGAGCAGAATAATTACGGACTCATTTCATACGGCCCAAAGGCGGACGGTTCCCAGCAAGGCGGCGACGTTTTTGACGGCTTCCTCCGCAAAGGCAAGCCGACCCCGATCAGTCCCGACTTTGACAATCTCAAGACCAAATGGGCCAGTATCCACCCTACCGGTGTTGCGAAGAAGGACTACGACCCCAGCAAAGTGTCTACTCGTGCCTGTCCATCTTCCACGGCGAATGGCTGGTGGCAGGTGGATGGAAATGTCAAGCTGCCAACAATCGGCGAGGTCTTGAGTGGTGGCACCGTTACCACACAGGCCACCGTCACTGCTGATGCGTCGGACGATCCAAAGCCCACCAAGAGCAACAGTGCCGATGAGAGCAGTAACGATGGCAATGGAAGTAAGAGCAGTAGCGTTGAGACCACTGGTGGTGGCAGTGGCAAGAAGGGCAATGCCGCTTCGTCTGACAAGCACGTCGCCGTTGCTGGAGCTAGTATTGCGGCCGTGGTGTTGTTGTTTGCTGTTGCATTGTAACGCAGAGCAGCTTGGCGTGGAGAGCTTGCACACTTTATGAACCTTGCTCTGATACCCAATTCTCAGTTTGTTTGCAACCATTTTGCTGTTCCCCCTTCTTTCCTTTCCAAAGTGGCGCAAATCACCCACCACTGCCATGTGCCATGGCCACAAGGATTTCTTGACACCAACGTCTTATTGCTTCTTGTTCATACACAGGTTGCTGTTGCAGGCTTCCATGTACATTATGAGCGGTTGGGAATTACATTGAACAATCATTGATTAGAGCACAACTCGATTAAGTCGACGGGAAACCGGATATATACCGTTATTGCTTTGCGTGACCTTTTCTCATGAAAGCATCCGTACTGGGGCCTGTCTTAGACTGGGAAGTGTACTTTAACACTTTAATTGTGAGTACTTTTTGTGAGTCTATAGATAATGCCAACACTAAGTCTTGAATGGCATGGACGATGACGCTGAGGTGTTTGTGTGCCTTTTGAATCCGTTTGATTTGGAAAAGGCAAGTGTGCTATTAACCAGCATCTTCTGGGCTTTGCCCAATTCTTTTTGCCTATTGCCTTGGGTTACCGCGTGAGACATTGGCCCAGGTACCTACCTACCTAGGTACCTAGGTACTTGGCGCGGACGGAGTTCTCCGGAAGCCGGACACTGTGTTACAGAAACTACGGCATAAAAGTGGATACCAGTTCACTTCCGATGCTGCTGACTAACCCGAACAAGCACCGGTCATGGATTGGCGCCAGAGCCGCTATTCCATTCAGTGCTGTTCTGGGCGCGAAGAGGGTGAATGAAGGTCACAGCACAGGGAGGACCGAGTTTTGGTCCATGTGCCTATGAAATGAGACAACAAGAAGAGCCAAAGTCTATGGACTGTTTGCTTGATGTGGACTGCAGGCGTCAACATGCACGCAGAGAAAAAGAGTCAATTTCGAAATTCGGACAAGACGAATAAATTTTTTTCGGCCAAGGCTGTGAAGGTTGTGTATCTGGAGCGGCAGAATTTTGGGGCACGATATAAGGGCATTGGAGTGACTGAGTCAGCAAATTTTCTCCGACCGCCCGCCCGCATCTGTAGCGGCTGCTCTCGCAACGAGGTGCAACAGTTCGCGAGTCCCGATCCAGCCAGAATTGCGACAGCTTCTGCCGTGATACGCTGCCGCATGCTTTCCCTACTATTGCAATCGACACAATTGGCACCATGGCCGAGTCGGCGTTAGCTGAGGCGAGCGCCGTCCCTCCTGCGACAAGTATGCTTTTTTTTTGTTTGCCCCATCGCAGTTCCGCCACCGTGAAGTCGGAGACGAGGACAAGGATGATGATGATGATGGAGGACAAGCAATCGTCGACGGCGCTTTGCGGGGGACTGGCAATCGGACAAAGTGTGCTGACTGGTTTCTTCTGCAGACATAAAACAAGAAGACGGCCTGAGCAGCCTAGAGGGCCTAAACTTTTCCTTCTCGCCGGAACTCGCCTCGAAACGACCCTTTGAGGATGTCAGCACCACAGCTGCCGAAACACCAGAAGCCAAACGAGCAAAGACCGAGGTCGGCACTGAGACGGAAGAAGCTTCACTCGAAGATGGCCTGGCTCTGTTGGTACAGAATGCGCTGTCAAATGTTGGCGATCTGGTCGATCAATTCACGAGCGGAAACGATGCGGAGCAAGAAGAAACTGGGATATCAGACCCAATGGAGGTCGACACAACGATGCCTATGCCTGAGCCCCCTGTCGTCCGAGCGACATTCGCATCAGACCCCCTCAAGTTCGTTCGCGACGCCAATATCCATGCGCTGGGAAATCTTGTAGGTCAAGGCACTGCCTCGGAGAGACTGAACGCCAGGCTAACAAAACGCTCTGTCAGGCCGTGTCGCTACTGCTTATCCTGGTCCAGCCGCCCTTTGAAGACACTGTCAAGCTAGTCCGCGGCTCAAATTCACAGCACGAGCAGTCGTTTCGCAGACTTAAGGGCTCCTTTGAGCACGTCCGCGAATTATACTCATCCGAACCTGTCTTGTCTGCCGATCAACTCGAATTGCGGGAGTCCGATTCTAGAACCTTGATCGAGCTTGCGAATCTCGCGCAGCTGGGCACATGGCTAGTTGACGGAACACCAAAAGCCCTCTCTGAAGCAGACGAAAACTTTCTCGCCATGTTCCAGTGCCAGCTTTCCGACCTGCCGGCTGGAATGACGGAGCTGTACCTTGGCATCAAGACGCAGAGGGCAATTGAGTTTTTGGTTGAAAAGGAACCCGAGAAACCGTCGGAAGAGGTCATTGGAGAGGTCCTGATACAGGGACTCGAAGATGCCTTGAAGGAGCAGCATGGCGGCGGCGAGCTGACGTCTGCGGACCAGAGCTTTGTCACTTCGGTGCAAACGAGAAAGGAGACTCTTCAAGGGGAAGTAAGGGAAGAGTCGGAGCCAGGCATGTTCGACCCGATTGATGTTTTTATGCTTCACCTTTGTTGAAGAATTGGGGGCGGGGAACTAACCGTAGTGCTGCAGCCGCGCTGAGAGATAAACACCCGGTCGAAGATTTGCTGCGAAGCTACTTGGAATATGCCACGGACCGCCTCAAGTCGTTGACAGAACTAGCCGACAAGTTGGGAGTGGCAATAGAGCTCAACGAGAGCGAGCTACTACCGGAGTCTGTTTCAGAGGTCAACGGCGACGCCGACCTGGACCTGGACGACCTGTCATCCTTCTTTGAAAAGACAGCCTCTGGTCTTGTCCAGAATGCGCTGGCTGGCCTGACGGATGAGGTCGCGGAAGCAGCCACGACAGAAGCAGACGAAGCCGCAGCGCAGCAGGCCGCAAGCACAAGCACAAGCACCGAGTCCAAGACGGAAAGCATGCCTGCGCAGACGAATGGCAAGATTGACCTGATGACGGACTACAAGGAGCTCGAGGCGCTCGTGGCCGAGAGCACCTCCAACTATGTCAAAACGACGCTCAACGGACTGTCCCCCGTTCCCTACCAACCCACGGTCCCTACCAGCACCAGTAAGTTTCCAGTCCAGATGCCCGACAAGACACTGTCGTTTTCGTCCTCTTTACCTGACGCCCTCAGCAGCCGAGAGCATGGCGGCCCAACTGCCGTACCTGGCGCAGCTGCAACATCACCAAGCGCAACATCCCTACTACACATACACGCAACCGCCCCCCGAACCGCCGCAGCCCCCAGCAGCGCCGGGCGAGAACCTGCCGCCCAACCAGACCTTCCCCAGCGCCATACTGTACGACAAGGCCCGGCAAGCGGCTCTTTCAAAATCATCGTCGCATACGCGGAGAGAGGGTCTCCATTCCACCCGTCGACCCTGGACCCAAGAAGAGGAGAAGGCGCTCATGGCCGGGCTGGATATGGTCAAGGGACCGCACTGGAGTCAGATACTGACGCTGTTTGGCCAAAACGGCACCATCTCCGACATACTCAAGGACAGAACACAGGTGCAGCTCAAGGACAAGGCCCGGAACCTGAAGCTCTTCTTCCTCAAGACCAATTCCGAAATGCCCTACTATCTGCAAGCCGTGACTGGCGAGCTCAAGACCCGGGCCCCGACGCAGGCGGCCAGAAAGGAGGCCGAGGAGAGAGCCAGACTCAACTCGGAGGAGGACCAGGCCAAGCTGCAGGGCATCATGGCTCTGGCAGGCGGCCTGCAGCACCCGCCTCACGGCAGAAGCTCAGCCTCGGCCAGCCCGGGCGGCGCCGTTGTCGTCGGGACTGGCGTGGTGACGCCTGCGCAGGCGGCGGCGGCACAAGCGGCACCGTCTGTCCAACACCACCACGTCGGCCATCACCAGGCGCACATGCCGAGACCCGCGGCCACCCCGGCCTCGCAGATGCGGCCAGGCGTCCACGCAACCGCGCAGCACCTGCTGCATTCTGTCGCGCAAGCACATGCCCGTCCCCAAGCACAGCTACCACCCCAGGTTCCCAGACCGCAAGGCCAGCCGCAGCATCAGCCCGGACACCAAGCACCGCAGACACAGCAGCAGGCAAAGGCACCGCAGCCATCATCCAACACGCAGGCGCAGACGCAGACGCACCCGGCCGCAACCCAGAAACACCACGTTGCCGCCGCCCAACCGACGACACCATCCATGCACACAATCATGCCAGTGACCACGGCTCCCCCTCAAGCTACCGCTTCCTCTGCACCAAGCCAAGCTGCTCGAGCCTCTTCACCGGCCGCTCAGCCCGTACAACAGCCAACTCGGGCTGCTCCGACGCCCTCGCCAGCACCTCAACAACAACAGCACGGGATCCCTGTACCGTCGCCACCGGCCGCTCCTCCTTTCCACACCCCCCCACCCCAGGAAGCACCGAAACTCGACAGCCTCGCTCAGCAGGAACAAGACGATAATGCAGCAGAGGCAGCTCTCCTGGAGGGTCTTCAGGCGGTGGTAGCACAAAGCCTAGCGTCATGATTTTCTTTTTACGAATTGGGGCTGTACAGGCCGTATTTTCGTGGCCAGTATTTTCCACGCGTCTTGATTCCAACGACTTTACTGTATGAATGAAACTTTCTTTCTTTTTTCTTTTTCCTTTTTTCTACTGGGACGACTTATGATAGATTCCATCAGCTAGCTGATGATGTTGGGTTTAGGAGATGTCAAGGCACTCGGCGCAAGGGGTACTTGGTTTGACTCGGACACGGGACACACTGTAGACTTTTTATTTCTTGTTGTTATTCTCGGGCAAAGTCCCCCCTTGTTTTATAGAATAGGAGACACACGCCCTCTTCGCACTGCTTCAATGATACCAAGAACTGGGAGAAAAGGTTTGGAGGACAAGGTGAAATCGGCTTACGCACGCGTCACAAAGGGACTAGACAGTTAATGTACATCTGTTGGCGCATGACCGTCGTATATTTACGAGAATGGCCCGGGGGGGGGGGGGGGGGGGGGCACCGCAGCGAGACCTTGTGCGACTTGTACCGCGGGTGTCCTGATACGTGGCGTGCCATGCTGGTGCGCCGCGGGTACATGCATCCGTGGCCATCTCCGGGCACATATATCCCGCCCGTTTCTTGATTCTGGGGGGAGAGAAATAGATATCAAACGTCAGCCTCCATCCGCCATGAAGGAGAGAAACAAGATGCGACACGGGTACGCGGAACATGAGTATCCGTGTCCCGCCAACAATGGCACATGCGGCCGAGGGCTATGGACCGTCAAGATCAATGGTCGGCCGATCCTGTCCCTGTACTGCTTCCTGCACACCTGCCGCAAGGTCAAGGACAGCGGCTTGTGTGCTGGGCAGAAGAGCCCCGACGGCAAGTACTGTGTGAACCGTACGCATGACGGCCCCCGGAGGAGTCACGCTTGCTTCCCCCTTCTAACCTGGCGCAGACACCTGCCTGGAACCAGACTGCAAGGAGCAGCGGGAGGACACGGGGCACTGCAGCACGCACCGCTGCCGTAGCGCGAACCCCGTTGCCGAGCCCCGGCTGTGCTCGTATCGGGGGGGAGCGTGCCGACGGCCCTGTGGGCGGAGCGGCAGCGGAAGTGCGGCGCCGTACTGCGCCCTGCACGGCTGCGGCGTGGCAGACTGCCCCGAGGTAGTCGCCGCGGGCGCCTTTTGCGACCAACACGCACGCCGCCAGCAAGACTGCGGCGCCTGCTGTCTCGAGAACGGGTGCCCGCGGCGGAGAGAGACCCGTGGTGGTGGTGTCCCCCAGAGGACCTGCCGAGAAGGTGAGTGCCACTCCTCGGTGGATGGCGGCTTTCAGCGTCCCATTAGTCGCGCAGATTCGACAGGAGGATGCTGGGGCGCCGCGGGAGCAGAGCAGTGCGCTTCGGCCCCCGAGCCCGGGACGCGGTATTGCCTCGGCCACCTGTGTCTCATCAGATCGTGCGCCCACCCCCGCGAGGCGCAGTTCGACTACTGCACCCAGCACAGGTGCTGCGAGGCTCACTGCCACGAGCCGCGCAGGATGGGCCGGCCGGGAGGCTTGGGCGCCGCCGTCTCTCCCTTTTGCAGCTTGCACGGCTGCAGGCATGAGCGCGGATGTGCGAGCCGCGCCGACGGCCTGGGCGCCGTGTGTGCCAGGCATCGCCGTGACGTCATGGCTTGCAGTTGGCCCAATGTTTAGAGAGACTGGGCGGTTGAGCATGTACATGTGTGTTGGATTCAGGCCGTCTTGTCATGTAGCTAGCTCAAGCGCCTGTTCAAAGGAAAAGCCCCAGTGTATGTGTATGCGTGTGTGCAAGGCCTTTTTTTTTTCTTTCTGATTTCCTTTTTTTCTTGGTAGCAAAAGAGAGAATGCATCACACATCCTCCCTTTCCGTCTCTCGAGTCGCCGTCTTGTCCTTGTCGTTGCCCTTCATTCTCTCCAGTCCTGCTCGTTGCGCGTCCGCCCTCCGCTGCATCTCCTCCTTTTGCTCCTTCAGGGCGATGCAGAACTTTGATCTCGCTCGGATGCTCGGCCCCTTCCAGATAAAGATGAAGGGGATGACACACATGACGGCGCTCAGGCCCCCAATCAGCGAACACGCCCCGGGGATGCCCAGCCTCCTGAACATGGGCGCCGTCGCCAGCGGAAGCACCACGGCCAGAATGGACCGGCAGCACGAGGCGGCAGCGTTGGCAGAGGCGGCAAAGATTTCGTACGAGTCGGTCAGGTAGTTGAGGAGCGCCATGAAGATGAGCATGTAGCCCATCCCAAAGGGAATGCCCGCCAGCATGGGCGCCACGAACGGGACCGAGACCTTTGCGCTGAAGCCGAGCCAGAAGAGAGATATGACGAACAGAGGGCCGCCCATGCATGCGAGGGGGAGACGTCGTGATTCTTCACGTTTGGACCACGACGAGCCGCGCACTTGGGCCGCGACGAGAGCCGTGTCCCAGTACCAAAAGATGGGGAGGGAGAGCATGCCGCCCGCGCCGATGAGAAGGTACGTCAGGCCCGTCTGGCCGGGGCTGAGGCCGTACAGGTCGTGGAAGATGATGGGGAATGCTTGGAAGGACATGTAGAAGATGGCGTACACGAGGGCCAGGTAGGCGCATGTGGCTGTGACGATGAGCTCAGAGGCCAACATGCGAATCGGCCGCGTGATGACGACTGTGAGCAGCTGGCCGAGGCTGGTCTCTTCGAGTTCCCGGGGCGCAACGACGGCGAGAGTCGCGTCTTGCTGGCGCATCTTCCGGGCCCGCCGCTCGAGCAGCAAGGGTCCAAAGGTCTCCGGGAGCCATACGATGACGACGAGTGTGAGGCCAGCGAATATGAGACCAATCCAAAAGGCCCAGCGCCACCCGATGGTTGTGGACGTGTAGCCCGAGATGATGGGGGCGAACAAAGGTCCCCATACGGTAGCCTTTATACATGGGTCAGCAACTTGACATTAAACTCGAGCCGCCGGCCGCTTCAAGCCTCACAAACACAGAGGACCTTGAAAGAAACGAAATGGACATGGGCACTCACCACCATAAAGACAGCATATGCCCTCCCTCTGGTTCTATGGTCCCCAAAAACATCGGCCAGGATCCCTGCAACGATGGCAATTGGCGCACCGGCGCAGGCACCACAGACCAGTCTGAAGAAGAGGAAGCTTCCCCAGTTGGGTGCCAATGCACATGCCATTGTGAAGAGCGTGAAGACTATAAAAGTGACGACGGTGAGGTTCCTCCGTCCGTAGTGTTCGGTCAGAGGACCCCAAATCAACGGCCCAAAGATGTACCCAACCAAGAAGACGCTGATTGGCAAAACATCCTCTGTGTCGTCGGTAATGCCATAATTGGCTGTGATGCTGGGGATGGCCATGCTCGGGAGGGCAGAGGACATGGTTGAGTTGAGAACGAGCATCACGGCGACGAGGACGACAAAGGCTTTTCGGGCCTGTTGATGGTTAGCTGACCGGGGGGGAGGTTGGGCCTCGGGATTCAGGAAGCATCGCTTCTTACCGTTGACCAGTTGTGAGGGTTGTCGGGGTCGTCAACTTCCCAGCTTATGACAATGCGGTCGGTGTGACTGCGAGTTCTGGAACGGATGCCGGACAGCACGCCGTCGCCATAGTCTATTGCTTCAAGAGCGTATTGATTTTGGGCATCCCTCTCGCTCAGAGTGTGTATTTGCTCCAGGCGGTGGCCTTGGATCTCTCTTCCGTCTAGGCAAAAGGTCAATAACAATGGACTTGTCCAAGACACAGAGGACTCACTTACGCTCATCTTGTTCAACGGCGGGGTTGGTCTCCCGCGAATCTGTGGACACCATGATGGACAAAAGGCCAGGCTCACAGTCACAACGGCAAAGGCCAGGACACAATGTACATCTAGTCAAGCCCGAGCCTCACAAGTCGCTTGTTGGAGTCACTTTTCGGAGCCACTGCTTGTAGTCACTTGTCGCGGACACTTGTTTTATTCACTTGTTGTGCGGGAGGTTGGCAACATGAACATGTAAGAGCTGGAAAGCAAAGCTACACACAGCAAAGGAAACACCAGCAGAAGAACTGTGAAGAGGAGAAGCTCCAAGCTAACCAGACAGCGGCCCCCCCCCCCCCCCCCCCCATCCCCATCCCCAGGAAGTAGACTTCTTTCGGAGATGAGGAGCACAAAAGCAGAAAAAGGCTTACTTCGGCAAACTACTTGGGTCTGGTGGAGAAGCACCAGAAGCACCAAGAAGCGCCCGCCCTGCACGGCCAAGTGTGGGGCCGAACTTCGGTCCCTAAACCCCTCAGAGCCATGGCTATAAACAAGCTTGAAGGGACCGGTGTGCAGGGGCTGCATCCCAAGGACGAGACTGTCATGGCGGCTGCAATTGTGGTTGCCCATCCTCGACCGGTTGGTCCCAAAGGAACCCCGAAGCCGGAGCGCATGCGGAAAGTTGTGGCCGTAATCGTAGTCGGTGGGTGGTTATTTCCGGCCGGGTGAGGATTTAGTCCGGCCCACATGCCAGATCAGACCTACGTTGAATGTTGTGCCGCCCACGCCTTACTACAGGCACTGCTACAGGCACCTGGGCACTACAGCTTGGCGCCCTTTTTGACTAAAGATTGTGCTGACTTTGATATTACGGAGAACTGGGGCGGCCTTGATGGTGCCACGGTCCACTGCAGGAATCTCGGCTCATGTCGAGCCGAAATCCACTGACAATCGTCAGGAACATACATAATATGCGCTCTGTGCAACTTGGTGCATATCCTGGTGCTGCTCCGTATTCGTCGGAAACCTGATGCAAAAACCTGTGTCGGGGCTTGGGGACATTGCCTCTTGAACAAGTCAACGCCACTCAGTCGTACGGCAGACACTGCCTCGAGCGCCCGCAGTGACCAAGACACAGATTGCGCGCTCTGACGGCCTGTCCGCGCTGCCTGAGCTGGCACGCCAGACGAATCAACTGATTTTGCAGACTGCGGGCTATCTTCTGATACTGATGTGACATGATTCGAGCCTGGCCGTCGTGCTACCCGTGACAGCCCAGTCGGCATCGTGGATTCAGGAATTCCAGTCAAGCTTGGAGTGACTCCAGGTTGCTGGGCTTTGGGCTGGCGCACCACCGTCCGTCTGACCGTGTCTTGTGGAGCAGCCTGTGAAACGCCATGGGCTTTGCTCCCGAAACTGTGCGCAAAGAAAATGGGCCAAGGTTGCCGTTGGCTTCTCCAAAACATGCCGCCAGACGAGTCGTGCCTCCATGGACAGGTTGATGGAATCGTGCAACTGCGGAGCCGTCTTCCCAAAGCGAAGCGTGGGAACACAATATTTCGATATCAGAAAACTAACATGTGGGCTTGTACAGAGTAGAAATGACTGCCAAGGGCCCAATCGGTCAAGGCGGGGTGCAAAAGGAGGGCTCTCAGCAGATTTCGAGTGGGAAAAGAAAAGCACCATGTATCGCTTTGATCCATCAGAGTCGAATGTCCAAGCAAAGATGGACTGGTCGTCAGGTGGCTGGATGATTTCCAAGTGCAACCTGTACAAGACATTCGTCCCTCGCCTTGTGTCTTTTTGCGGCCCAAGACATGATTGCGGCAGTTCTGGCAAAATCCCACGCGCAAATTGTCAGGAGCTTGTTTTTCATTTGTGTAACTTCTGAATCCTCAGCCAGCAAGGCCACGTCGCAAAGCGGAACATGGAGTTGATAGCTTCGGAAGGCTCCGCGCAGCATCACTTGTATTTGCAGCAGGTGTCGACCCAGAACCAGCTGTGGCCGTCGGATTTCGCCTTGTCGCAAAAGCGGTGCATTTTTTCCAGTCCCTTTCGCCAAGGGCACGTCAAGATGTCGATACCGGTCTTCATCTCCTGGAATGACGCCTCCTCATCAACCCAGACGTGCGAAAGAATGGCGTATTCAGGTACGCCATGGCCAGGCTCGCCAACAAAGCATTTCAGCTCTAGATTAGACGTTCAAAAGACGCATCATCCAGTCATGGCGACACTGGACCTTTAGTTCCAGCCGGGTAAGATTCCGTGACCCAAAATTTGCAGCGTCACGGTTCGACCGACAAAGGAGCTGAAATCAGAGAGAGCTGCAAGGCACGTCCTTCGACCACATGATGCGAAACCTGGGCAGCAAGGTCAAAAAGTCTCGTTCCTTGATAATACGTATGGCCGGTATCAAAGTCCAACACATCCGGTGGCGTATTATTTGAAGCAGCGGTTCAGGATGCAGGAACAGCACATGGGCAACCGTCATGGTCAAATTATTATTCGCACGCTGAGTCAGCACGGCCGTTTTCCTACGCAAGGTTCAATGTGGTTAATTCCGGCTTCTTGCTATTAAACCCCTTCCATCCACTTGGTAGGCAATATCGATGCGCTGCGTCCTGAAAATGACGACAGCCGGGCATTGTTTTCGCCACACAAGACTCTTCATTGTATTTTCACCATCGCCCCATTGAATCGCACATTATATGGAATCGTATTCGCCAAAGCTATGATAAAACGTCAGATGTGATGGCAGTGCCTTTGAGTTTCTCAAGTCCCTCGCCTCCCTAGACCAAAATGTTAGCCAGATTATAACTTCAAAAGGGGGGCTATTCCGAATACTCACGTAGCTCAGTAGGGCCGAAACTTCAACACCACCCTCTGGAACCGACGTAGCACCGGCCTGCTCTACCCAACGCCGCCCTTGCGCCATGACATCGCGCCTGCTCGTATCGGGGTCATCTTGGCCCTTACCCCGAGCATTCTTGAGCGGCGAGAACTCATCTTCGCGAAGCACCTCTAGGCAAGCAAATTTATCGACAGACACCTCGGGAAACACATCAAAAATAAACTGCTCCAGCTTGATGCCGTTAGGTGAGTCGGGCTTGGTAAGTTCTCCGGTTTGCAGATCAATGGTGGGGATTTTCTTGCGAGCAATGTGATGCGGCAACTTGTCCGCCCACTTGGGAATAGACTCCAAGAAGCTTAGCGAGTAACAGTGATTGACGATGTTGGCTGCACGGAATTTGAGGACGCCGGGATGCTTGGAATCTTCCGCATGTGCCATGGCTTGGTCTATCTCAGAGTACTCGACGACGTCGGGTCTTCCATTCTTGGTCACAATCAAGCCTACAGACTCAGTGGCATCACGCTTGCGGACGACCTTGGTGGCAATGTCGACGTTTAATGCGGCCGAAAAGCCAATAAAGACGGGGTCTGCGACTTTAACGAGGCAGTTATCCACGCCGTGGACATGGACATATTGGATCCCTCGTCTGCGCATATCATCCAGCACACCGTCGGCGACCAGAGCCTTGTAGATGCCGCCATTGCCGTTGGGAGATACTGCCACTTCGCCTTTTGTTTCCAGCATAATTTTGCCCTCGTTTGAGATGCAGGGCAAAAGGCCCTGCTCAAAGATCTTGATATCGGAAGAATTGAGGCCGAAATACTGCCTCTTTTCAAAGTACGCAAGCGTCGGCTCCCGGGTCCTGCAGCTTGTCATGATGTACCAAGGAACCACGACAGAGCTGGCACTGGCACCAGACTTTTCGCTTGCTAGTTGCTGGATCTTGCGAATACGCTCGGCTTGTAATTGGAAAAGCGACTTGTGTGAAGGCAGGCCAATGTCATAGCAGCCCTTGGGGTCGGAGCTCCCAAGGCGCGTGCCTTGTCCGCCCGCCATGAGAACGACGGCCACCTTGTTTTGCGCTATCAGATCGAGGCCGGAGGCGTACCACTCATTAATGTCGTCGGGTCTTGAGTCTAATTTACTGGCCAGCGTGGAGTCGGGCAATGGTTCGACGACGGGAGCTCCTGTGTCGGCCGCGGGGTGGAGAGATCGCTGCACTATATCGTTGATGTGATGCGGATCAAGGCTAGACAGCTGCTCGAGCAGAGAATCTTTCTCGCCGTCATTCAGGGTGTCAAAGAAGGTGAAGACATGGTCTTGGCCAGCTTTGGTATAGTCGTCCTTGAGCTTGGCCAGCTTGGCAGCTCTATCCACAGAGCTCATTGTGGCAGTTGTTGAGCGTGGGTCTTGCGGCTATCGAAAAGTATGGGTGGCGTGTCGACAAATGCCTTTGGAAGAGAAGGTGCAAATATGTGCAGATTGGCAGGTAGGCGGGCTGATGTTTGCTGCCGTTTGAAAGCAAATGGGAGTCGCAGTTGAACCTGGAGATGGCTGAGGCTTGCCGGCCTGGCAACCGTTGTGGGGACAATACGAGATGGCAGCCGTTTAGCCTGATTACAGTATAGTATGTCTTGAAAATATGTAAAAGTCTTGGAAAAGATTGCAGAAGAGCGCATGGAGGTCTGTACAATCCAGAAATCCTGTCATCTGCTTTGGGTTGTCAGGTAATTGGCGGTGCGAC
Organism: Keithomyces neogunnii; assembly: GCA_020975405.1. Classification (NCBI taxonomy): domain Eukaryota; kingdom Fungi; phylum Ascomycota; class Sordariomycetes; order Hypocreales; family Clavicipitaceae; genus Keithomyces; species Keithomyces neogunnii. The sequence goes on along the minus strand of JAIOWQ010000001.1, from coordinate 6,429,206 downwards.
GATTCTTCACATCGTCACCATCGAGGAAATGGTCATTTTTGGGAGACGACCCCGCTGCCATTCAGTCACTGGTGTTTTGATCAATCATGCCAGTGGTAACCCCGCCAAACTTCGGCCCCCACGTTGTCTGGCTAGATCAGATCTTGCACAACTCCGATCCTACTTGTTTGAAAACAGGCACAATTCAGGCATGGAACTGGAAGATATTCCACTGCCATTGCCTCAACCTTTCTTCTAAGCCTGACTCAAAAAAGTTGCTGGCGAGAAATAACAGCGTGTTGCCTGCATAGCAGGCTTTCCACAATACAAAACAGCATGGTGTCCTTGCACGCATAAGTATCGCCATACACGCCTGACCCCTCTATTCGAATCAACCATCAACGACGAATTCTTCCCTCCTCAGCAGTTCCTCCCGAGAACAAAGCCAAGAGCAGGAGTACACTTCGAAGAAGAAGAAGAAAAAAAGGACCTGTTGTCACAGGGCCACCTGTTTAAATTTATCCCCCCCCCCCCCCGATTTATTCAAGGAGACACCGCAATTTGCAACAAATGCAAGAGATCCTGCACCATCTGCAAGAATGCAGCTCATTGGTGCGACTGCCTCAAATATGGAGACATCGAATCTGCTCAGAGCTGCACCCGAGAATGGCAGATGGCAGAGGTCAACTGCTACTCAAGCCGCTTAGTGGGTGACCTTGCTGATGGCTGCAACCACACAAATACGTCCCACTATACGTCATGGACTTACGTCATGTCCATGACGAGGCAGGTTCCTAGGGTGGCTTTGACATTCATCTAGGATGAGAGAGAAGGGGTCTTGTGAGAGCAGTTCTCAAGGAATGCGAGACGCTCAGTCCTCGGGAAAACTTGGTTTCTGAAATCGAACAGTGGTTGGAATAACGTAAGCGCGTTGTCCTGTACGTCTCCCATCCTCGCACACCATTTGTCCATCATGGCATTTTGTCCCCCACCCTTTGTTGCCATTGGATCGAATCTCGCGGCATCAATCCTAACGAGGCCTAGCCTCGCTCTGTGCCCCCTCTAGCGTCGTCTCATGCCGCGAGACAACTGCTCAGACTGGAGGCTGAGAATCCGCGCTTCTACGTTTTGGGCATTATGCAACGAATACTGAACTAATTGGGTTTCGCCCGCCGTTGTGATTCGCCTGGTCGGCTGCCGGCAGTGGATGGCTCATCTGACATGTTGACTTCGCTTCAGCTCGGCGCAAGATTCTAGGTTGGGATAGATAGAACTAGCTGCAGGACCATAACAGCAATGGGTTTATAAATGACGCGGTGGTTGCTCTGGATTATGAGTTGAATCGCAGAACCGTCGCGCGCGGAGTCAAGACAACATATCCAGAAAGAAAAGGGGAATAGATTTTTTTTAATCCAACCAGACCAGTTATTCAAGATATTCAAGAAACGCCTCCATTCGAAACGGCAGCGAAACAGCAGTCGACATTTCCATTCCCCATCGCGACTTGCGACAGCGAAAATGGCCAACCCTCATCTCTCGCTGGGCATAGCTCAGACAGTCTTCTACCTACCAATGGTCCCATTGGCCATCTGGTTAATGGTCAGAAACGGCAAAATTCGACCAAGGATGGCCTGGTGGCCGCTCATCCCCTTCACCCTAAGTAATTCCACCCGTAAACCAGGAAACAGACTCCAACGGCAACGTGCAGCTGACAAAACTTCAACAATTTCAGTGCGCCTTGCCGGCGGTCCCGTCATTATAGCCATGATGGCGAGCATGGAAAACAACCATGGCCAGCCAAACATTGGCTTGACAATCGCCGCCATTATTCTCCTAAACGTCGGTGTGATTCCTCTCATTGTTGCAGATTTGGGCCTCACAAGAATCATGTACGTCGTTGCACCCGACCCCAAGAGCACTCGGAAGACTGATGTTATACGCAGCCTAATGGACAATTTTGGAGACGGCCCCTTCACGCACCGCATCACCGTCGCCCTCCGACTCACATTTGTCGCCGCCGTTGCACTCCTCGGTACGGGTGGTGGCATCGGTTCGCAGCCGGATCCAGACCTTGTTCACGTTGGGCACAACCTCGTGCTCGCAGGCTACATTGTTTTCGCCGCCGAGCTCGTTCTCCTCACCCTCATGCAGATCTACTACTATACTCGCAAGGCTGGCCTTCAACCGAGCGGACATCAGGTACGGACGCAACGCCTCGTGCCCAACGGAACGCAATTCGCTAACCGGCAGTATAGGTCCTTCGCGGCGCTCTCCTTGCCAGTCCCTTCATCATGGTCCGGACTGTCTATGGGCTCATTGAGTCCGCCCGCTCACAGGACGCAAGTACGCTCTGGAACCCGGTATTTGGCTACCCGGCCACCTCTTCAGCCGTTCTGTTTGCCTTTATGGCGCTGGTCATGGAGTACCTTGCTCTCAGCATATATCTGTGGTCCGGGTTTTCAATCCCCCCTGACCGTGGACTGGGCGCTGGGAGGGACGATGAAGCCGCTGGCAAGCCGTGATGCAAGATTGAAACTGATATTAAAACTGGGCCAGGAACTTTAGATATGATGACTTGGATTCAGTGTATAGCAATGCTACGAATGACTATAGCAATGCTACGAATGACTATAGCAATGCTACGAATGACTATAGCAATGCTACGAATGACTATAGCAATGCTACGAATGACTATAGCAATGCTACGAATGACTATAGCAATGCTACGAATGACTATAGCAATGCTACGAATGACTATAGCAATGCTACGAATGACTATAGCAATGCTACGAATGACGCATAGCATCGTAGGCAGATATCTGAGTGCCATTTCTTCTTTCTCCTCTTGTCTATTTTCCCCATTCTTCCCCCCATCTTTGATACTCATTCTGCCCCCTTCTTTACATGTTTCAAACTAGGACCAAACAGACAGTTGGAGCTGCTGCGAGCAGCGCAACTCGAAACTATCCGCAAAGGACCACCAACGGATCCAGGGCTATGGACTGGCCCCTACTCGGTGCGTTACGCCATAGCTGGAATATAAAAAGACAGACCTGTAGAAGCTTTGGTCAGCACTGAGAGCATTAGTATCCGGCATCGAGCGTGTGCTCAAGGGTGCCTGCAGGTTTTGTTCTGTTTCAGATTGCTCAGAGCCGTTTCTAATTCGAGCTTGTTTCCGCAAGCTAGTTTCCCCCAGCTTGGTGACCCGAATAGTCCACGCGGAACATTGCAGCGGGTTCTTCAGGACTTGGACTCGGGGCTCGTCAAAGGGGGACCACGTGTTAGCGCGTGTTGCCCAAAGTTGCCTTTGTTAAAACGTATGCGCGACTGTCCATGAAAGGATTGGATCCAGCGGTGGACAATGGTCTACCCGGTGCACGACCACTTTTTTTTTGTCGTCTCTTTACCCTCCCTTGTTGGTTCAGAATAGTCTGGTCCGAGAGAGGCGGGTCCCTGGCCGCTGGGCTTTCCAGAAGCTCTTTATTTGTTGGGGGGCCAAGGCAAGGGAACAAGGCGCCTCAAGGCTCGACTCCCTCCCCAAAATTTGCCAAAACCAAAAAATAGTGCACTCTTAGCAGCGTCTGAGGCAGTGGAGCCGAAACCGAAGCTTGCAAGAAACACACGGTGCAAGAGACCAACAAGGCTGAGATTTGGTCTACTTTACTGTCAAATTCTTATGCTGCGAGGCCATGTGGCTGCAACCTGCTGAGGCCGAAGCTCGGAGGCAACAAAAGATGTATGTATGATGTGCGCCGCCAGCGCTCACACTGTATGTCCCACGTGGGTGCTGGGGCGATGGGCGCAGCGGCGCACAGTGCGAGGCGTCGAGTCACTCGGTCCGGTCAAATGACCCTGGCACCCGATTTGCTGCCTAACTGAACCGTCATTCGCCCACAACTCATGCACATGTGCTGACGACCATTTCCACAAGTCCGTCGTCAACATCTCCAATGCCCTGGCTAATCCATCCACCAGTCGGCACCAGCCACGACACGACCAACCGGTTCGCAGACGGGTATCGTGCATCTGTCCCTGCATCGCCCTTGCAGTGCTCCCGCCAAGGCCTTCGGTCCCCATCACCGCGAAACCGAAGGAATCCCCAAACTGGCTTCGCTTTCACTCTCTCCCTTTTCCAAGTGGAACAAGTATTTGCATTACCTCTATCCTGCCAAGGCCTCTCAATGGGCCGGGAGGCGAGTAAAGTGTATTTTCCCTCCAAGTCCTTGGCCGCAGCGTTGGGGGCTACTTAAATAAGGCTTGCTCGGGCCAACAGACAAAGGCGGCTTCTTGTCAAAGGCCTTATGATCCAAATGAGACATGGGGGGTGACTCTGCAGGAGACCCGCGTGCTCGAGCACCATCTTGCATCCCGCGCTCCCCAACTCTTTCATAGTCGGGCTACGGCTTGCCGGCCCAGGGTAAAAATAATAACAAAAGGCTCTGTAGATGCTGGCTTGCGCGGGGGAGAAATGCGTCGCATTCGACGGGCTCGACGAGCGTCGCCACTTCCCATGTTGCGCTGATGCTGCCGATGCTGCTCAACATGCATCATCACACTGTTGACCTTTGCCCTCTCACCTTGGAAGCCCAGCCGCAACGCCTCAGCCACACCTACAACACCACTTCAATTGCCCATGCCGGCCATGTTCGCGGCCATCTGCTGCGATCGCGTGGTGCACATTGTCTTGTTTCAACCCTCCATGTGGCTCCGTGTGGCTCCATGTGGCCTCAGTTGAGAGAGATGCTGCAGATGAGGCTGAAGGGGGCCAACGTCCCCTTACAAAAGGATGACCCCTACCAGATACACTTTGGGAGCGCCTTTGTGGTGACGCCGCAAGTCGCTCTTTGGATATATATCATTATTTATCCCCTTTGATCAGCTGCCATGGTCGAGTGCCTCTCTCCTACCACCCTCCGTCCATCTCATCTGCCTTTATTTCACACACATTCCATCAAGTCAGTCACCCGCGGATTCATCAATCACCTTGTGCCCAGGTTCTCCTTTCGGTGCGCTTTATACAATAAGACAGTGTCCTGCCTCCCTTTCACGCTTTCTTTCCGAGTCCTTCTTGCAAAGGCTGTGACTCCTGCTGAACAAGTTCAAGGCCTCCTTCTCTCGTTTTGTGCCGTATACAAGCCTAGCGAAGCGTCCCGTCTTATCTTTGTCACAGACGGGACAGCGAACAACACCACCAAAACCAAAAGAAGCAGCTGCCGTCAAGGTGGGTGCCCAACAAAGTCAACCCGGAGCCAAGGCTGCAGGCGCCGCTCGAATGTCTCGACGGTTCTATATCGAGACGTCTGCGAGCGGCAAGCAGCAATTTGTATCAATCAAACGCTCCCGCTCCCACAGCCACGGCCACGGCCACGACCGCGACCGCGATCGTGACCACGACCAAGGCCATCACCATCATCACCACGCCGAACACGGCTACTACAAAGTCAGCATTGATGAATGGGATCATTTCAAGGAGCGGGAGCGATGTCTTGAAGAAACCAATAAGAGCCTCGTCGCAGAAGTCAACGCTCTGAAGGCCGGTCTATCCGTTGCCCAAGGAGAAACACACCACCTCTGCCACGTTGTCGTGCCGCAACTGCAGCACCAGATTCATGTTCTCAGTTCTGACAACGACGGCCTTCGAAAGTCGCTGAATAACGCATGCCACAACCAAGGCAAGCACTGTCGAGAAGAAGCAAAACTAAAGGAGACAATCGAGAAGCTGGAGAGGGAGAGGAGGGAATTCAAGGAGGAGAGTCACAGTCTCAAGGACAAGATCAAGCACCTGCAGCGACAAATTGAGTCGGGGTGCAGTCGGCGAATCCCGGACCTCATTGGAGAAGTCGACTATTGGCGCGAGCAATACCGATATTGGAAGGACAAGTATGAGGATGCCAAGCGTAGCCACGACGACGTCTGCGTGACGCTGGATATTCGGACGGAAAAGATGAGGGCGTACGAAGATATCCTGAAGCGGCGGCGGATTATCTGATCCAGCCCAGGGACTTGCGTTTCTGGGTTCCTTGAAGAGCGTGCGCCAAGGATTCCGCGAAGCCCATATCCGTCTTTGGTATTCCAGAGGGCTGTTGTACTACTAACGACTGGCCCGGCGCCACCATGTGCTTTGGCAGAGCTCGTCTACCTAGGTATGTTTTCAAGGTTGGGCGGTATCGTGATACCCCTCCCTATGCTAACAGTTGGCTCAGTTGTGCTTTTTGATAGATTTCTAGACAATCTGCACCCACATGGCTATGCTTGCCCGGTGCATGCTTTTGCAGTTGCAGCTGGCCAGTAGCCGCTGTGTTTGTGTTGTACTTTGCCTCGGTTGATTGGCGATATTTGAGCGTTATGCGGGTAAACTCGCCTGCTATTTATTTTTGTAGCTAGACAGCTATTGATACCAATACACACCAAGAAGTGACAATTACTTGCCGCTGTGCGCTCTTTCATTTGAGTTGTGCCTTTGCATACGGCGGCTCCTGCATTCGCCCCGCCTTTCGCATGAGAATCCGTCTCACGAGAAGGCCAAAGCAGGTTTGTCCACGGAATACGGCGGCGCGCGTCTTGGAAATTTTCACAAGCTAGCATCTCAGACAAGACAGCGCACAGTGTAGATGGGCTGTTGGTCGGTCATTAGGCCACTTGGGCCGAAAAGCATAAAAAAGAAAACGAAAAAAAAAGGGCAACCTGCGCCTCGCACACAGCCCCGCCATGCTGATACTCGGGAGCTTGACACGGCCGGATCCCTCGGCCCAAAGGCGAATAGGCCCCTGGAACACGGTCTGACAAATGCATCCTTTTCGGTATTAATAATGGCGTGTCAAAAAATGGATCTAGTCTCACTGAAATAGCCGACTACTTGGCACCTGCTGGGGGCCATCAGACGCGCGGCTGGCGGGGCGCCTGTCGCGCCTCTCGCCACGGATGGAGCTTGCCTTGCATATCATGGGAGGTGATACGGAGCCCATGTGCGGATATTGCAAAGGTTGATTCGGCTTGGGGCGAGGACATGCAGGTACAAGGAGGCCCGAGGGGCGTCATGCAATGGGGAGGCGAAAGGCGTGTGCGATGCGGCATGGGCCAAGTTTCCCATTCAGGCGAGAGGTGGAAGACATCCCGCATGCAAAATGCACTGGATGGCTTCTGGATCAGTGTGCAATGCGGTTCATGGCCCAGATTGTCGCGAGCATGGTCTTGTTCGCAGCATCTTGGTGTCTTGTTCATTGACTCATTGTGTGGCTTCAACAGGCCTCCGGCAGCCAGGGGGGGGGGGGCGGCGTCCAAGCCACAGCCCGCATCTCTGCCGGGAAGGGCCGCAGGTATGACGACGCCACAGGCGCCTTTGCTGTCCGCGGTGGAGCTGCGAGCCAGCAATTTGTCCATTTCCAATGCGCCCCCTTTTTTTCCTTTTTTTTTTTTTTTTTTTTTTTTTGCCTATTCTTCTTGTTTGGTTAGCCGTCTCTGTCACATTGAGACAAGGCCACATCAGCCCTATCCCGCAGGCTGGCTCATGCAGCAGAGGCATCAGGCATGGCTGCCGTGAACATGTTCCCTGGTGCACGCACTGCAAATGCACGACGTCAGTGTCGCGGAGCGGGCGGGCGGCGGCCGTCGGCGATTCGACTGCGTTCCATAAAGACCAAGAATATGCCTGCCGCGACGCGTCCGTCGACGCTGTTCGGGGATTGGGATTTGCGCAGCGGCGTCTGACACCCCGGCATGAACCGGCAGCGTCGCGGTCGCGATTCCGTTCTTCACCATGAACAGGGCAAAGACCGGGATGGCGGGTGTCACAGGCTGGGGGCAGGCTCTGATCTGTGCCAACCATGAGTCACCCACCGCCGCAGGCCCAGTTTCAGAGGCCGTTGCGCGCAGGGAACAGCCAGAGGGACGCCACGTCTTGGAAGCTTGGAAGCTTTTGTATTGCATGTCGGCGGGTGAATGGCGCGGGCCGTTTTGAGGAGCGGGGCTGTTGTGATTGAGGGCTTCGATTTCGCGGTCTCTTTCTTGATGACGACGCTGGAGGAGGAATGTCACTCTCTGATGGAGGGCGGACGAGGGGCATCGCGACAAGGCAGCCAACCGCCAGAGCTGATTTCACACCCAGCCACTGGTGTCCAATTGGGTCAAGATGGGCGCCATTGTCCGGCCATGGGAGTTTTTCGACTTGTTCGCTCAGGGTGGCGTGAACAGCAATCAACTTGGCAGCGGCTTGGTCAGCGTCTTGTGTTGCAAGTGTGTGAGTCGCCTTGAACTCGTCGCAGCCATGCCATTCCAGACTGTCGTGCTCCTCCTGCACAGCCGACCCCATGGCGATTTGAAATGACGGCTCTGGCAGTTGTCGGCGAGCTCATGGCCAGCACCAAAGCTGTTTACACGCTGTCAGGCCCGCCAACTTGTCTTGACACGGAAATCATCTGCCGCGCCAGCACGCCCGGCACAGCAACAGCGCATAAACAGAGCAAAGATTGCCTCCAGTCTGCTGGGGCACGACAGGATTTGTTGCCATGCCACCCCCATCAACCCCAAAGACGCGTGCCGCTGCCCACCACCACAAACCACCACCACCACCACCACCATCAGCAACCTGACCAGCTGCCTGCTGCTTTGAATAAATAAAACATCGTCCCTGATCCTTCTATTCTGCCCTCTCTCCTCCCTCCATTATCCCCTACCGTCCCAGCGTCGCCTACTCTCACAGCAAAGAGACGCTGTGCCATTTTTACATTGCTCGTCGGGCTTGACCATACTCGGCTTTACCCAACCTAAACGTCACACCTTGCCGCGCAAAAGCAGCAGCAGCAAGCACCCTTGTCTTGTCCCGAGACCCTTTTTTTTTTTTTTTTGTTCCGCCCTCCCTTTGGGACGCTACCGCCGATCCGGTCCCCTGGCCAAGTTAGTCATTGGCACACTTACAGCGCGCGCACCGCACTGGCCAGTCGACTGCCCGTTTTGAGCCGAGCAAAGGGGGAGAGAAACGGAGAGAAGGGGACGGCGAGAAGAGGGCGGGAAAAAAAAATAATTTAAAAAATTACCAGGTGTTTCATGCGATTAGCCACGGTCTTCTGAAAACATTATTCTTTCCCGGGCTGCCTGGTGCCGTCGACAGCACACCTGCCGCACGCAGCGGAGCGGGCCTGGCCTTGTCGGATTTGCTTTTTTCCCACCAGACTGTCTTGTGCCTGAGCTTGGACAAGCGGCATGACATTGTCCACTCAACGTGCCTCGGCCAAGATGGGCCGCAGGGCAAGTGGCGCGCAATCGCCATCGCGGCGCAACTCTGTCGCGGCACGCCCGACTGACGACGACGACCTTTTGCCCACAGGCACGGGCACAGGCAGCGAAGATGAAGACGGCGACACGGCGCGCGACACGGCTCGCGACACGGCGCTCAACACGGAGCTGAACAGGCTCTACGCCGAACGCGACCGGTACCGGGAGCAGTGGGAGCAGGTCAGCAGGAAACTGGCCCAAGTGCAGCAGCAAAAGGAGGCTGCGCAGACACAGGTGGCCGCCCTGACCAGAGAAGTGGCCGCCTTGAACAAGGAAATGGCCGGCCTGCGGGGAGAAAACAGCGACCTGTGGGACCGAGTCGAGGCTCTTTACGAGTCCAACGGCCAGCACGTACAGGCAAACGAGGAGTGGGCATCTCTTGACCAGGCAAACCAGGCAAACCAGGCAACCCCCCCGTCGTCGACTCTGGCAACTGCTGGCACCGTCATCGGCACAGGCGCAGGCGCAGGCCGCCCAAGGTCGACCAGCAAGCTGGCCAGCAAGACGGGCAGGACGGGCAAGGCGGACAGGACGGGCAAGAAGGAGGCGGCGCATCGCGATAGTCGCGATAATCGCGGCGGCACCGACTGGGACAACCCCGAGTCCAAAGAGTATTATGAAAAGGCCGAGAGGGAAAGGCTCAAGGGTCGATTCGAGGAGAGGCCACAGTCGGCCCTGCGGCCGGCGGGTGGTGCGGCGAGCTTCGCAAAGGGCTGGGGCCCGGGCTCCGGCCTGATGATGGGGCCGCCGGCCGTGTCTCACTTCACCAGCCCCCAGGCCGTCGTCTTCTCCTCCCAAGTGCCACGGACGAGCAGGCCCGCCGTCCCCGGCATGCAGGTGTACGCCGCCGCCGCCGCCGCCGCCGCCGCCGATGACTACGGCAATGGCAATTATCGCCCATTCGCCGCGCACCAGTAGTTGGGCCCCGGTTCCGATGTCGGGTGCTGCGGGTGCCGCAAGGCCATCGGGGCCCTTGGGGGAAGGGACAGGTGCTCGAGCAATTGAGGGCTGCAAACTTTGTTGAAGAACATTTGAAGCTCGAACCCTGCAGAAGGGCCCTGGAAGGCCTCTTCTCTAGTGCTTCTGCTTGTTTTTGCCCCCCCCTTTTTTTTTCCTCTTCTTCATGCTGAGAGTTGGACAAAAGCAAGGTTAGACAGCCGCCACAGGGGTCAGCCACCTGCCAGCATGGCGGGGTTGGACAAGGCATATGTGCTACTAGACACAACGAGATGGAGACGGCAGACGCATGCGGCATTTCTCTGCTTAATGTATGTGTATGCAGCCATGCGGAGGAGGCGCCATGCAATCCGCAGCCGAGTGCTTTTGCTCGTCTTGGCTGGCTGGGCTGGCTGGGCTAGAGGCTGTGCGAAATGACTCGGCTGCTGCCGCGGCTGGCTGTGCGCCAAGGCTGGCCGAAATAGTGATTACGTGGCGCAATAACATGATGATATTCCGCATGGAGCAACCAGTTGACCCTTCTAGCATGTTTATCAATCCCGAGTCGGGTTCATGCTTGGCTACTCAACCAGCAAAGTAAAGCAAGGCAAAGCTCATTGGTGCCGCGTGACGGCAACTGCTTGGCTGTCAACCTCTTCTGCACGCTGCCATTTACCTTCTTATGCGCCAATTCTATGCGTCTCATGCCCTGTGTAGTAAAGCGAACCAAGGAGCAAGCCGTAAAATTAGGGTCATGTATGTGCATATGCTGCCTTGTTGAGAAAACAGATGACTTGACTTATAAAAAGGCCGTCGGCTGGCCGCTAAGTCACCTTGGACCAACAGCTCAACTCGCAATCCAACTCAAGACCACACTTCCCATCAACCTTTTTGACCTCTTTTTTTTTTTTTTTTTTTGATACACTCTTTGTCAAGATGCATTTCACCACGGCCCTCATCGTCGCCTGTGCGCCTTACCTGGCATATGCTGGGGTTTCCGCAGACTGGAGGTTTGATGGTGCTGAAAATTCTAGCCTCACAGATCTGGAATTTACAGTCAACATAAGCAAGGTGTTTGAACACAACACACCGACGACTGGCTACTTATATCGATCCTATTTCAACTTTGGTAGTGTTCCAGCATTCGCCGAGATAGGGCGTACTCTCATTGATGGCAAGTTGAAGCCGTTTGTTTCAATCGGTGCCTTGGTAGCAGAAAAAGTCAGGGCCAATTCCATATATGGCGCTCCATGTCCGGCATCCAAAACCCTCAAGGACGGCACAGCTTGTGTTGTGGATTTCGCTCCTCAGAGCGACACAGTAACCTTCAAGCTGAAAGAATCCTCCCAGTCCTACTGGACTCTCGACGTAGTTGACGTCGAAGAAACCTACGTTGGGGCCTGGGCAGTGCATTATGAAGCCAAGCTTCAGCCCTTTGGCAGTTCAATGATTCAGACATATGCCAGGGATTGTTCTGATCTGCCACGAGCCAGCTTCAAGCTCTTCAACCCCAAGAGTGAAAGCCTCAATGCCTCAGCTGCAATTACCAAAGTGGCAGAAACAGAGCACTGCGAAGGGAAACAAGGTGCGAGAAGGAGTGGGCATATCGACAAGACAGGTTTCGAGCTCACCCTGGGAAATAAGGAAGTCAACACTCATCCTTCCGCCCGTCAGTAAAGTGACAGCAAGCCGACTGCTTAGGGACAAACCAGTCAGCCCAAAGACACCAAAAACGACTGCTGACCCCCAGGCTTAGCATGTCGACTTTGGGCGGCCAGGCTCAGCGTTGGGGGGCATGGACAACCAGGTCGAGGAATCACCACCACCCGGCAATGACTATCCGCGGCCAGACTTGATGTTGAGGGCACGGCAACAAGCTTCGCAAATCTTGACGGCCTGATAACAACTATCCGAAAGCAACAGCAATCGAAAGCAATAAGAAAATGTTTTTTAAAAAAAAAAGAATTTGTGACGAGTTTCCCCCGAGATAGATAGCTTCAATAAAGGACCAAGTCCACTATCAGTCACACATGCAAGTTCCATATATAATTGTCACGACACAGACCGTGACAGGTATACAAGAGAGACACGTGACAGAGCCAGCGTATAAATGGTTGAACCCGACCTCTAGATAGATGGAGGGAGTAAAGAATAATCAGGCAAAGAGGCCCTTGCCCGAGTTTTGCGTAGAATGCGGAACGAAGGCAAGCGAAGATGCAGTTCCGCAGGCTGCAGCTGCCCACTTTACCTGTTTAAAATAAATCTAGTAGTGAGGCCGACAACTTTTTAAATACTTATCGGTAATTAGTCAGAAATTGAATACTCATGGCGATTAGATAACAAGGAATTCAAGGTACGTACCAAGTTAGTGGCAGGCACGTTGTGGTGTTGAGGAAGGTACATGTAGGCAGCGCCGCAGGCAGGAGCCCGCTACAAGCGGCCCCGGGCAGGGCTCCCGGAGGAAAAAACACCCAATACTGCTTCATGATTAATGAAAAAGTCTAAAATAGAGGCTAAAGGACAGACCAAAAGAGCCAAAAGAGTGATAACGACAGAAGTAGCCTGGCTCGTACCGCAGCTTTGCCTGCGCCTAGGATGCCGACGAGCCCGCAGCATCCCAGGCTATTTTACACATGACAGAACAGTACATTTTTATAATAAATTTAACCATTAATGTCTAACCTCGGCTACGTCAATACCTACATGCCTACATATGCGCATTCCGGCACGTACCAGTAGCGACAAGTATAGCAGCAGCATGTCACAAGTATTCGCCCACCTTGAGAGGCGTGGCGTGTATGAGGCTAAATACATATGACTAGAGACCATGTACGTATTAAAATGTATTATAGTAATAGGTAAAGGGGAAGAGGAAAGAACAAGTAGTGCAAATCCACACCTCATGTCGGCCAAGAGTCTGACCTAAATCAGGAGAGCGAAAAGCGGGCATGGATGGCGCCGTGCATCCGCAGCCGAGTCAGTGGGACATGTCTAAGCCGTGGTGTCAGCTCACTTCAGACCGTGATGCAAAAAGTGCCTTTGCTTTGCTCATCTTGGCCAAACTAGGCCAGAGGCTATGCGAAATGACTCGGCTGCTGTCATGCGCCTCAAGTCTTTTTTTTATATATCCTTATGCGCTACCTTTATGCGTATTTAAGTTTCAAAGGCATAAATATTATCTTCCTTGTCTTATTTAGTATACATTAATTAAGGGGCAAGTTGTGAATTAGGCTTATATACAAGTAAATGCCAGGCTGTTATACACAGTATAAAAAGGCCATCAGCCAGCGTAGTTCACCTTGGACCAACAGCTCAATTCGCAATCAACTTCAAGACTACACTGCTCATCAGCTTCTTATCTCTCTCTCTCTCTTTGACCATCTTTTTTGATACACTCTTGAGATGCATTTCACCACGGCTCTCGTCGTCGCCTCTGCGCCGTACCTGGCCCATGCTAATTACCATGTGCCTTGGAGCTTTAACGAGACTGCTACTGACGGCAACTCTCTAACCTTTACATTTGATATGCGCGAGGTAGCTCATAGCACGGAATACTTGTACTTCTTTGATTTCCACCTCAACGGCCCCCAAGAGAAACGTCAACGTGGATACGTTGAGTTGTCCGTTGATGCGGCTGACAATCAGCCCACTCTTCTTGTTGGCATGCAAGGAGAAGGGCTTCAACCCGATGGCGATGCGTGTCAGACGAAAAGCAACAACGAGGTGGTCTGCAGTGCCAAGCTCACGGGCTACCAGTTCATGTCGGTCAGCATAAACAAAGAGGACAATGGAACCTGGGCTTTCTCCACCGACAAACACATAAGCCGCTTCAAAGGTCCGGCAGAGTACACGATCGGCAAGTCTGGTTCTATTGGAGCTCGAATCGTCAACAATGATCAAGTCTGTTCCGCTCTGCCATTCACCAGATTCGAATTCTTTTCCCCCCGATATTGGGCAGCTTCAAAAGGGCCATCCACGGCCAATGTTGGCAAGCCAGAACTCGGAGAGGTTTGCAACGGGAGCAGCAATGAGAACTTTGTTGACAAGGGCACGGTTAAATTTTCGCTAGAGCTTGGCTTTACCTCTCCCCAGGTTCAGCCCGGTGACAACAGCACCAGTTCTTCGACCTCTCAGTCTGGCAACAACAGCACAAGTTCTCAGGATTCGGCTCCTAGCAATGACCCAAGTTCTGCGCCGGGCTCTTCAACCATAGATGACGCCAGTACTTCAAAGAAGCCTGCAACTAAGGGCAAGTGTCGCCATGGAAACTCCAGCTAAAGCTTCCATGGGTCCGAATCCTTTGACTGCAGGGTCTAGTGTTGATGGCATGACAACAATGGTTACAGGTCACGACCACCCAGCAACAACTATCTCAAGGCAGCCATAGTCTAAAATCACCAGGGAAAAAAAGGGCGACAAGGTTCCCTCTAGATAGCTTCAATAAAGGACCAGGTCCACTATCTGTCACCTATATAAGTTCTCCAAGTTCCATACACATTGATAAGTGTAGCGGCATGTAACCAGTATTCGTCCACCCTAGAAGGCCCTGTAGCGCAGATGAGGTTAAATATATATAACTATAGACTATATATAAAAAGATATTACAGTAATAGGCAAAGGGGAGTAGAAAAGAAGAAGAGCGCAAATCCACACCACCTGTTGGCTAAGAGTGTGACCTAAAAGGTATAGACAGCGCCATAGATCCGCAGCCGAGCCAGTTGGATATTTTAGGCCGTGATGCCGCGTGCTGTCTGGTTGCTTTGCTTGTCTTGGGTGACTGCGCTGGGGGCCAAGGCTGGACGAGATGGTGATTACGCGGCGTACATGGATTCATGCAGGGATCGACGTGGTTGGATTAAATTATGCGCACCAAGGGTTAAAGCTTGAAATGCGTGACAAAGACAAAGTGCACGCACTAGAGGTAAGATTGGACCCTTTATACGCTGCGCTTGTCACAGTTTATACTGTAGCAATGCTTTATGTCTTTGGGCGCATCCAAGTCTTGCGGGCTTAAAATTTGCGTCTCTTGTCTTGTGTAGTAGACCGAATCAAGGAGCAAGTTTAACTTGGGATCACATATATGCCAACATGGTATAAAAATTATAAAAGGCCATTAGCCAGAGGGTAATTCACCTCGGACGGATAGTTCAACTCATGACCGAATTCAACGCCACACTGCCGATCACCTTTTCATCTCTCCATTTCAATACACTCATCGCGATGAATTTCACCACCGGCTCTTATCGTCGCCTGTGCGCCTCACCTAGCATATGCTTCTGTTGAAGTGGCCTGGAAATTTGACAGCAGAATTACCGGGTCTAATACCTTGACAAGGGTAGCCTTTCTTCCCGACATGACCAAGATGGCTCATAGCTCCGACTATCAGCATGGCCTCCGCTTCTATTTTCGTGGTCACGACCGAAACCAGGAGATGGGATATATTGCTACTATTCCTAGTAAAGATGCTCCCGAGGGGGCCCGGTGCTCAAGTTGGCCTGGTGGGTCGCGGTTTTGAGCCCAAGACTGGGTGCAGGGAAACTGAAACCACGATGCCCGGAGTCGCCTGTACTTACCAATTCAAAGAGTATTCTCGGAGAATTGGGATCGAAGTGCGACATGTTGGCAATACAACATGGGGAGTCTATTATATCCACCCTAAAGGCGACATTCTCGCAGGTACCAGGACAAGTCATGAGGGTTATGAGATGGACAGTCATGGTGAGATCATGGCTTTGATTCAGAAACGTGCTCTGCCTTCAGAATGCTCTGCTCTGCCAGTCACCAAATTCGGCATTCAAGCACCTGATACATTAACAGGCGACGGCGGCCGGGTCCAATCTACTATTGGCAAGAAACAATAATATGGGAGATTGCAAGGGAAGTGCCGGCATGAAATTTGAGGAAAAGGGGTTCAGATCATATTCTATCGAGTTGGGCTTTGCCTCTCCGCAGACTCAACCGGGTAATAATAGCTTCAATAAAGCTTCAATAAAGGACCAAGTTGCATACAGTGACGACTACACGCAAGATTGGCTCATGTGCAACTTATTTACCTTTGACACGGGCCTTTTGTTTCTTTTGCAATTAGTGCACGGGGATAATACAGCTTGAATACGCTCTTATTCCCACTCTTGGCCAATGCCTGCTCTTGCATGCAGGTTGAGCGACGGAAGAAAAAAAAAAAACAAGGTGCCAAAGCGGCGAGGAAGGAAGGGCGCCAAGTACATGCTCCCATTCCCCAATTCGGCACGTTTGCACCACGTCAGGTGCTTTATAAAACTTGCACGGCGCCCTCCCTTTTGTTCACCACACACCAGACCCCTCGTCTCCATCCCACCTTGTAGGGAAACAAGATGAAGCTCTTCCCCTCGCTATCAGACGACCTCGCGGCGTGGGCGCAGCGCCAGCCCGTCTTCTTCACGGGCTCCGCGGGCAAACACGCAAGACACATCAACGTCTCGCCCAAGGGCATGACGGACACGCACTTTGCCGTGCTCTCGCCCACGCAGTGCGCCTACGTCGACCGCACGGGGTCCGGGTGCGAGACCATTGCCCACGCCTACGAGAACGCCCGCCTCTGCATCATGTTCATGTCCTTTGGCGACGCGCCGCGCATCCTGCGCCTCTTCTGCGCCGCCTCCGTCGTCGAGTACGACAGCCCGCGCTTCCGCGGCCTCGTGCGCCGCATCGCCCGTGGCAGGCGCGACGCCTTTGACGGGGCCCGCGCCGTCATCGTCGCCGACATCTGGGAGGTGCAGACCTCGTGCGGCTACGGCGTGCCCCGCGTCAAAAAGGCCCTGTATTCGCCTTCGCCTTCCCATCCCCCAGGCCCCTGGTCCACCGCGTCGCCCGCCGCCGCCGACGAGCTCTCCGTCTTTGAGCCCCGCCCGACTCTCGACCTCTGGGCCGCCAAGTCTGTCCACGCCAACCGTGTCCGCGACTACCAGCGCCTCAACAACGCCGACAGCATCGACGGGCTGCCCGGGCTCAGGGCCGGTCGGAGGGATGCCGGCGAGTGGCTGTGGCTGGGGGATGCCCGTGCTTGGCTCGCGAGGGCCCTTGCCGACCGCGAGGCTGTGGCCCTGGGCTTTTCGCTGGCCGTCGTGCTGTACCTTGTCTCGCGCGCTGTGGCATCTATCCTGCGCCTGTGACCATCAAAGTGGTCGCCTTTTCAAAACACTCACAACTCGGGTCAGCTTTAGAGCAGTAACATCACAGAGTCACAAGACTACACCTCAAGAGCGCCCCTGATGCCCATAAACTAAGTCAATTGTTTCGAATACTGTAAACATAACCCCACGACCCGCCTGTGCCCATGTCATCAGAATCATAGACACCACCAATTCTCAGACGCACTGCAACCAGTAACCCCATTTGGGGCTAGACAGAGTCTCGCCCCGAGCCCCTCAGAAGTCACTTCCCTTTACCCTACAAAGGGCCACTCGACAATGAGCAACCGTCTTGCATGTCTAATCTCATCCCTGACAACATGCCTGAGCAACTTGCTCCGCCCATCAGTCGCCTGAGTGCGATGCCGGTTCAACTCCAACCGCAAACCATCGTCACATGTCGTACATGTGCGGCGTGCCCTGTTTCTTGCGCACCGTCGTCTGGCACATTCGAGCAACTTGGCGAGCATATCATAATGCTGCATTGGGCCGACCCCCGTCGAGGATGCTGTGTTGAATCAAAAGTATGCGTTCCATGCCCTTCTTGCTGCGCTTCTGCCATCACCCCCCGGTGCTTGCCGTGGCTGCATTTGGCTGACTGGTCGCGGCACTGGTCGCAGCACCAGCCGCAGCCTTGCCACCACCTCGTCCCCGTCGACCCCGGCCGCCCGATGATTTTTCCTTCTCCTTGTCTCCACTCGACGTGCTATTATCTTTGCCCGAGGCCGTCGGTGCCGCGTTGACGGCAGCCTTCTTGTCCTTGCGTTCGAGCACCTGCACATTGGCCTGGCCAACTTGGATAGGGCCAGCACCGGCTGCTTTGACGAGGGCTTCGTGCTCAGAAAAGTCGACATAGGCAAAACCCTTGCGCTTGTCAATCTCGACAAGCGTAATGGTCCCAAATGCGCCGAGGGCCTCTCTCAGCGACGCATCGTTTACGCCTTGAGAAGAGCTGACGTTCTTAACGAATGCGCGGGTTGCGTTTGCCGAGATCATGGCCGTCTTCTTTTGCGATGCCTGTTTGTTAGTATTGGCTTTTTCTTTGAGTCCCTGTCTGCCGTTTCCGTTCGAATTCGTCGCCAGTGTGGCCGGCTGGGGCTCAGCAGCTTTCTGGCCGACTTCAGCATCAAGCTTCTTCTTCAGTATAACCGGGGGGTTGCTTGGAGCCTGTTGTGTAGCTGGAGTCTCGCTGGTAGCCGCCTTGGCCTTCTCGGCAGCACCTTTCCCGCCACGACTTCTACGTCCAGACTGTGATTTTGAGACAGCTTGACCCTCGGGGCGATCTTTTGGTGCCTGTGTCGTCGTTTCAACGGGTGTCGCTGATTTGGGCGTACTAGCATTGGAGTCTGCTGCTGTGCCCTTGGTCTCTTGGTTGCATGTGGAGGTCGCTTTGGCATCAGCGTCGGCCTTGGCAGCGTCGTGACGTGCTCTTCTATGCGCACTCCCAGGACTGAGACCAAGGTCGCGCTGCAGAATTCTGGCGGCGGCGGCAATTCCAGCTCGTCGGCTTTTCGGCGCATCGCCAGCTGAAGTGGCTGAAGTGGCAGCGGAAGCGTTCGTTGCTGCAATTTGGCTGGCTGCCTTCTTTGCCCCTTCGACCGCCTGCTCGGTTGCGGCTTTTTTGGTAAGAATCTTGACGCTTTCCTTGGGCGCCTTGTCCTGCTTTTCTCCCCTCGACTCCTTGCCCTTCCTCCTGCCAGAAGACTCATCGTCTTTAGATCCGCCTTTCCCCTTGCCCGACTTGGAATTTTTGCCAGATCCCTCCTTAGCCTTGTTCGCCTTCTTCTCCTTCAAGAACTCGATCAAAGGCGTCGTGGTGATTTTGACCTCTACCTTTCCAGACTCTTCGGCGTCTTGGACATCAATGCTTTCCCTCATCGGCGCAGGATTGGCGAGGGCTTCAAGGAAAGCCATGAATTCGGGATCTTGATCGATGGTGCCTTGCCGGGCGTCTGTGCGCTTCTTTGTACTGGGCACCTTTTTGTATATGGAAATTTCCAAGGCAGGGGGGCCAATCAATGAGGGATTGGTGAAGGTTGCTTTTGCGTCTTCCCATGTTGCACCCCTCACAACTTCACTAAGGGGCATAATGTCGTCTTTCCGCATCAAGTGAATGTATGCGCGGCCAGGACGAGAAGGCTTCGAAGGGCTTGACGCGAGTGTTAATATCGCCACGTATCAGGGAAGCAACTGTGAAGCTTGACATACTCGGCGGAAACCTTTCCGGCAACATAACAAAACCAATCGACTTTGCCATTGGAAACCTCCCAAGCTGGTCCGAGAATAGAAACAAACTCATCCTTGGTCATGCCAGGTGGCAGACGACGAACCACTAGCTTTTCTCCTTCATTATGAGGTTTAGCCCGTGAAGCCTTTGGTGCTACTTCTCCATCATTCGCGGCCTGGATAAGATTAGAAATCATTCCGAGGCATCTCTTGTTCGTTTACAAATGGCCACGCCGGCAATCCTTGGTTAAGCTTACCTTGGCTGCTGCTCCTCTTCTGTCGCGAGCTCCTCTGCCTTTGGCGGGTTTCGAAGAGTCTCCACTAGTATGGTTGACCTTGCTCTGTTTGGCCTCCATGTCAGACGTTGAAACGATGTCATCATGTAAAGACTGGGTGTGTGATGCTCTCGCTCGTTGTCTTACCTTGGCGTGATCAGATTGCTGGCTGGTGGCGTCGCTGGATGGTCCATTTGCCTTACGCGAAAGAACCTGTGGCGGCTGTGTGGACATGGCGCATACTGTGTGCTCTAGGATCCACGCTGGCAGCCGACGCACCTGCAGAACAGTGCGGGTGGATGTGGTGATATATCTTGGAAGATGCAGAGCATGGATCCAAAGTTCACGGATTCAGGTGCAAGTGAAGTTAAAGGTCATGGCCCTGGAGGCCCCACAGATTGGTGGGGCAGAAGCTGCCAGGCTATCAAATCGAGTGCCAGGCGCCTTCCCTCTAGCGTGCTAGGTTGGAACCTACTGGGGAGCGTGACGAAGGCTGGGTCACGTGGGCCAACAGCGCCAGATATATGTTTCGAGAAAACCCTACTAGACTTGCTTGGCGAGTACAAGATTCGAAAAGTGAGGCAAGAATATAGTGTTGGTAGTGAATCGGAGACATTTGGGGGGAGCGAGAAGCATGCTATAGAACACGAGCTGTTGCTGAGGCATGCACCTGCCTTCAGCACCAGGGCGAGGCTGCAAGGTGGGAGCTGGCGTTGCTCCGCTATTGAAAGCGCACTTGTGGTCTGCGGTAGCACAGGCAAGCTCCCTCAGGTACCACAAACCCGCCCAGGCCCCGTTGTGACATCAACAACAAGCCCGAAGAAGATCCGACTATCGCTTCTTTGCTTCCCGATTACGACCTCATCCGCCTCTCAACCTCCAAAGCCCCGACGGTTTATCCATCAGGCCCATTTCCGCCGCTGGTGCTGTGGCTGGCCGTGACAATCCGCCCAACGGCCACGATTACGACGCAACCTCGTCTCTCCAAAGTTTCCCACTAGACATGGCGACAAACATTCCCCGGCCTGGCCCCGCAAACCTGGGCCCCAATGCTGGCCTGGACGAATGGCTCGAGGAGGCCAAACAATGCCATTATCTGCCCGAGAGGGCCATGAAGGAACTTTGCGAGAAGGTGAAGGAGATTCTTATGGAAGGTGAGCACCGGCCCTGTGGTTGAATGGAAACGCCTCATGCAACGGCGAAACTGACGAGCATTCTTCTCCCAGAGTCCAACATCCAGCCTGTGTGCACACCCGTCACAGTCTGCGGAGATATCCACGGCCAGTTCTATGACCTCTTGGAACTGTTCCGGGTGTCTGGTGGCATGCCTGGTGAGAATAATGTCCAGGCTCCCAAGACGGCCACCACCGTCATTACATCCGATGATATCGAACCTCCCAGCGAAATCACAGATCCAAAACTTCGGAAGAAGCTGCGGTCTCCGGCGGGTGCTGCCGCAGGTACCACCGAGGACGATGACGATGATGTTGACGAAACCGCTGGTTCTCGCCCTGGGTCTGCATTGTCGGGCGCAAAAGTCACATCTGTCCAAAGCGCCGAGACGCGGTTCATCTTCCTCGGAGACTTTGTCGATAGAGGCTACTTTAGTTTAGAGACGTTTACGTTGCTTATGTGCTTAAAGGCCAAGTAGGATCCGTCGAATCCCGCACGTTAATTGGTGGCTAACAGCATAATTGCGCAGATACCCCGACCGAATCGTCCTCGTCCGAGGAAATCATGAATCTCGACAGATCACACAAGTCTATGGCTTTTATGAGGAGTGCCAGCAAAAGTACGGCAACGCCTCTGTCTGGAAAGCCTGTTGCCACGTGTTTGATTTCCTCGTTCTTGCAGCCATTGTCGATGGTGAAGTGCTATGCGTTCACGGCGGCCTAAGCCCGGAGATTAGGACAATCGACCAGATTCGTGTCGTTGCCCGTGCGCAAGAGATCCCCCACGAAGGCGCCTTTTGCGATTTGGTCTGGTCAGACCCCGAGGACGTCGAAACCTGGGCTATCAGCCCACGTGGTGCTGGCTGGCTATTTGGTGACAAGGTTGCCACCGAATTTAATCACGTCAACGGCTTGAAATTGATTGCCCGAGCTCACCAGCTTGTCAATGAGGGCTACAAGGTAAGGTCCTTGCACTCGAGAACCGCCTTTTCCAGCAGCTGGATGCTGACTATGGACAGTATCATTTTGCGGAGAGCTCAGTCGTGACCGTTTGGTCTGCACCAAACTACTGCTACCGGTGTGGTAATGTTGCTTCCATCATGACTGTAGACAAAGACTTGAACCCACGATTTAGCATATTTTCGGCCGTGCCTGATGATCAGAGGCACGTACCGGCGAGCAGAAGAGGACCAAGCGATTACTTCTTGTGATGCACGGTTTTTAGGTGAGGCGGGCTGCTGGAGTGGGGATAAAGTTTTAGATGTAAATTAGCATACGATCGAGATATCCATGGCATGTAGTACGAATTATAATGGCATTTATGGTTGTTCGGATACCTGAATGGAGTCGCCGTAGCAGGTACTCCTGGTGCAAGTCGACGAATTCCACATTTGTGACTTCCTGCCGATTGTGGGCCGTTGCTGAACGTGAACCTTCCCCTCCAAAGGGCTCATCACCCACAGGCGACATGTTTCCCCCAAACTGGAACAGGGCGCATGCTTAGGACGCCAAAGGACGAGTGCACTGATAACCATAGTGGCCTTCAGCTCTGGTCTCTGCGCGACGTCGCAGTGAAGCAAGATTTGCTGAAACCAGGATGCCCAAACCCCAGCCTCACGTGGACCCGATCCAAGAAGCCGTCTCAACATGGGTCGGTTCTATCAAGACCCCCGAGAGCATAGAAGCTGCAGCCTGGCGGCAGGGTCTCTGCGATGATGCTCCCAAAAGATTTACCATATACGAGCCCATGGCGCTGTTGCCCGCTGGCAGCTTCACCAATGCAGTGTGGACCAACGAGCTGCAAAGACACAGTGCAGAAATCGTCGATTCTCTTTGGGAATTGATACTGCAGAGCCTTTCAAAAACAGGAAAATCAACCTCGGCGTTGACACGTCTAGCAATCAACGAAGGCATTCCGGCAGAAAGAAAAGATGGCGCGGGGGAAAATATCATCCGAAGCCCAAGTGGTCTGCGGATTCTGTACGGCTATTTCGGTCCCGAGACGCCAAAAGGCAACCCACCGCTCGAGGAAGACTTTGGGCAGGCATTCTGGGTATTCACCAAGCAGAACGGGATCCATCAAACGTGGGCTCCCCGGTGGACAATGTTCAGCCGAGGCAACGTAAAAGAAAAGGCTCGCCTGTTGCAATTCCCCGCCGCGCCGAAAGCCGGGCAAAGAAACGACGGCGCATCGCAGGACACGTGGGCGGTGGACTTGTACGCTGGCATCGGCTACTTTACATTTTGCTACGCGAAACTAGGCATGCGGGTGCTCTGCTGGGAGCTGAACCCGTGGAGCGTGGAGGCTCTTCGTCGCGGCGCGCGACTCAACAAATGGACTGTCGAGGTCATTGAGGGCAATGGGCTGGCGCAGCCGATATCCGAGATTGTGAAGAGCACGGCCAGGATTGTGGTGCTCTCGGAGAGCAATGAGAAGGCGCGGTGGCGGACAGAGGAGATGAACCGCCAGGGATGGCTGCGGGACGTGAGGCACGTCAACTGCGGGCTGTTGCCTACCAGCAGATTGACCTGGGATGCGTCGCTATTTCTGACGAGAAGTACAACCTTTGCTGGACAGGAGGCGTGGCTGCATCTTCATGAGAATGTCGGCGCTGCGGACATTGACGCGAGGAGGGGGGAAATACAGGCGCTTCTGCGGGAGAGTCGGGAAGAACAGGGTCTGGCAAGGGAAATCACGGTGGACAAGGTGGAAAAGGTCAAGACGTATGCGCCTGGAGTGTGGCACTGCGTGTTTGATGTGCGCATTTTTACCAGGCCTTAATGCATGCAACTTTGCTTCCAATGGTGTCCTGCCCAACCCTCTTCATCTATGCTCATCTTATCGTCAGTAACTCATACAGCCGCTCGTCCCCAAGTGTGCAAGTCCCGCCTAGCACTGCAATACACGAATCCGCCAACCGCCCATGGAACTATTGTCTTCGAAACTTGGCGGGAATGTTCTCCTCGATGATGGTCTTCTTGTCCATGGCCTCCTGGGCCTCCTGGGCTCTTTCCAGTTCCTCGTGGTGCTTGAAGTGTTCAATGTCCTCGGGGTGTGTCAAGTCCTCCAACTTTGTATTCTCGTCGTGATACTTTTCCCAATGGTGAATCTCGTACTCGTACTCATCGTCGCCGTGGTGGCCAGGCCCCGTACCCAGGTCGGGCAGGGTGTGACCTTGGTCCATAAAGTCGTAAAACTCCTTGCCCGAAACCTGTCCGTCATGGTCCTGGTCCAGCAAGCCCATGAGATGTTGCAAAACATCTAGCTTCTTTTCGTGCGACATGTCCTTGTTCGAGGGGTCCATGAGGCCGTAGGTTCGCATGATTTCTTCGCCCTGCCATGCGCCGTCTGAGTCGTAATCGTGTAGAGCGAAGAAAGCGCCAACGTCCCATGAACCGATGTGATGTTCCTCTGCAGCCATTGGCATTAGCAGCTTCAATCTTGACTAGATGGAGGTACCCGCGGGCATAGTGCAGCGGCTTACCGGCCATGTGTTTCTCCATCCAGCTGGCATCTTTGGCAACGACAGGCTTCTGGCCGTGGTCGCCGTGAGCCTTCACCAGCCCCGTAAGGGCCAGGGGTAGTAATAATGTTGGACGCATGATTCTTTGTTCTGGAGGATTAGCAATCGACTTTGGCGACTCAATTGCTGACTTGTGGTAAATGGCAACCTGGCGTTTTATAGGGGTTTATAGGGACTGACTGAAAGGGGCGTTGGCGCAGTCGTCTCTCGGCTAGCGGGAGTTGACAGTGGCGGAGAGACGCCAAACGCAGAGTGTTTCGGCTGCTCCAATCAGCGACAAACAGACATGGATCGACTTGGAAGCTGGAAGTGGGCCCCAGCTTTGAGCCAACGGTCTGTAGATCCCGCCCTGGCGTCACCAGACAGCTGTATCGATAAGCCTGTGGTTGGAAGAATATTGAGCTTGACACTGTAGCAACTAGGTGCTACACCCTCACCACAAGTACCATCGAAAGAAGTGTCTCTCACAGCTGTCAGAATTAGTGCGCCTCTCGAATTTCTCCACTTGCCCAAAACTCTTTTGGTATTCTGCCATTTATACAGTTTGATTGTCACGAGCGGCGTGGCCCTATCAGACCAAGCTCACGCGTCGAGACTCGCGTCGAGTCGCAGCCAGCCGACATGAGCAGGCAGATTGAGCAGGCCCTGCTGTCTATGATGCCAACATATGGCTCAGACCTACCGCCTTCGCTTGTCGAGTTGGCAGGATCCCTACTTGCACAGTCCCGACACCGGGCAAGCACACTAAAGGCCGAGGAAGAGATAGCTCGTCAATATGCCTGCGCCAACATAGCTTGTGACCGGTTGGTACAACACCAGTTACTCAAACCGCCAGCACAGCAATCACTAATACAAAAGTTAGCCTCAAAATAAGTCTTGATCTGCCGCCCATTGAACCCCGGCCCCCCATCCCGCCACGGATATACAAGCGGCTGTATACTCACCTGGACAACATCTTGCCCAATCCCACATCCACGCCCCGCTCGACTCGAAAACGAACCCCGAGCTCAAGGCAGAACGATGACGAAACACCTTACAAGTCACAAACCCGCCAATTGCCATCCAGAAAAACTCCAACAAAGGAGGCAGCCCTGGCTCAGTTCCGTACCCCCTCCAAAAACGGGCAACACTCTGCTACGAAAAGCCAAAACTCCGACTTGCAAAACTTGAATGGCCACGTGTATCCCTGGATTCAGCCAGTCATTCGGTTCATGTGCGCGGAATCAGATCACAAGCGGCTGGCACCTACAATCTTTGCTGGCGTGGAGCATATTCTCACGCCGCATGGCCGCCCGACCAAAGATCCGTGGGTTATCCAACACGCCACCGACTTGGTCGCAGCCGTGTACTTTTTCGTCATCATGCGCGCTAGGTCCATAGTATCCGGCGCCAACATTGACCGTGAGGGATACGTGCCACTTCGGAAGGAAATACTTGCTCTTCTTGCAAGGGCCGGCCACGAGGTCACTGTACATGATGGGACTGAAGCTGCTGACGCTTGGATAGGGTGGAAGGACTTGAAGTCGAAGGAGTTTGACGTGGCAGTGGACAAGATGAACGAAAACGATTGGTTGTCTGGCGACTGGTTCGATGGGATTGTCGACGTAATCAATTCTGCTTCGAAGCCCGACCTCGACTTATCGGATGATGGCCTGGACGGCTCAGAGGCCCCGTTGCCCGCCCGGCGCGCGGATACGATGCTCCAGGAGCGCTATGACTTGTTGAGTGAAGCCAGAAAATCAGACTACGTTGCGTGGCGTGATTGCATGCTCACAAAGATTGCTCAAGCGACGCCCGAGGACAGGGCAATGGAAGTCGATGGCTGACGAGACTTGTTATTCAAGAGACTAGTCTATCCGATAAAGCGAGATATAGAGAGACAGCATGTCTTGCAGCCCTTGGGGTTCCTAGGCTCTTTGTGCGCTCTTGGCCTGGCGCCCATCATGCATTGTTGGCCGTCGTGTCATTCCCAACCTCGTTTCGGAGCAATCTTCAACATCATTGCCAGGTTCTACATGCTTTACGAACGGATCATAATCCCGAATATTCCCCCCCCCCCCCCCCCGGCATACCCATCCCCTCTCTTATTCGTAGCTGCCTGAGGATCCTGGGTGTAAAGAGCATTTTCTTCAACTGGCGCAGAAGAGCCTTGTCGAAATATTTTGACCAGTTTGAAACGCTACCGTCCTTAAAAGGTTCATTGGGCAGCATATTTTGAAGGAGAGCTGTGCCGTCGAATCTGCCTACGAATATAAAACCATGGAAATTCGTGACATTTCTGATGTAATTGATAAAATAGGTATAGTCCTAGATTTGATTCCAAAATACCCTGCCCTCTTCTTGTTAGTCCTTTGGCGTTCGGCATGTATCCTGTACGCGGACGTGGCTAACTTGTCCCCTTGGACTAGAGGTCATGGCACAATCGTGGTCAATAGATGTCGGGTGATATTTGTGCACGTTGCTGGGTAATTAGACCGACGTAAATATGTGCATCATGCGACAATAAGCCGCGACTATGCACGGCCATTTTGTTCCGCGGGGACATCCTGCAAAGTGCGCTCCATTGCTCATGCTTCACAAGTACAAGGATTCGTTTTACGGTTGGAAACTACGCAGTAAGCTGCCGCTTACAGGCTCCTCAGCATGGGCTGATAGATGCCAAGCCAAACGCTTAGCCCAGCCTTCCTGGAACAAAAGGGTGTCCCGCAGACAAACCGCCACAGACTGCCCAAGCTTGCCCATTTACATAACTGCTCTCATCGCTGCCCAAGAACAATGCCACCCGCGCAATCTCATCCGGTTGTCCGCCTCTCTTGGTGGGATTCAACTGCCCAATCTTGCCCTCGCTGCCCCTTGCCCTGGCTGCTTCGTACACAGGAGCCGTCATTCCCGTCTCAATGAGACCTGGGCAAATGGCGTTGACGCGGACACCAGTTCCAGAAAGCTGATACGCAATGGTCTGAGCGAGGGATACAACCGCCGCCTTTGAGGCTGAGTAAGGAGTTGAACCAGCATTGGATCGTAGGCCGGCAACGGAAGCAGTTCCTATAATTGACCCACTGGCCTGTGGTTTAGAAGGAGATGTTTTCATCATGGCCGGGGCAGCGTATTTGGCGGCGAGGAAGACGCTTCATTTGAATGTTAGCGCCCGGGCCGATTGCAACGCTTCGACACATAGAAAGGGTGTCCCGATTTCACTTGAGAGACCATTTTCCGGTAAAGGTGAAGATGCTTATAGGAGGACATACCTCAAGGTGTTTGTTCTAAGGACTTCCATAAAGTCCTTGTCACTGATCTCGGTGAAGATGGTGCTCAAGCCAGTGACGCCTGCATTCGCGAAAAACACGTCCAGGCGTCCATATCGGCTGAGCGCATCGTCAACTACAGCCTTGACTTTAGCCTCATCTGCAGCGTCAAATTGCCAAGTGTGGACCTCTACGCCAGGGTACGCTGCCACAATCTCCTGTCTGTGCGTAGCAAGATTTGAGTCTGCATAGTCACATAGGTAAATTGCCTTGGCACCGTTCTCAGCAAACTGGTGGGCAGTGGCGCGTCCTATTCCCAGGGCCGAATTGGTTCCTAAATGGAGTTGAAATTTGACTCCAAAGTTAGTGACAGTGTTTTCGACTGAGTGGGCGGCATGGTTCTGTATCGCACCTGTGATGATGACAACTTTGCCTTTGGCTCGTGGGCCGTTGGAGTTTCCGGCGACTTTGCTAATCGGCGGCAAGCCTGTTGATGACGGCTGAAGCTGTTGGCCGATGGCTTCAATTCGTCGATGAGCCATGGGTGACATTTCGAGCTAATTGCCGACGCTGAAGGCGAATGCCGCATGTACCTGCCGTCGAGTTGCAACTGTCAAGGTAGAACAGCTGCAGCGAGCCGGCGCGAACAATTTATGAGCAGCTCGGTTCAGACGATGTGGCTGTGGGGGAGGGGCGTTTTTGGAGATCTGGGGCCGAGGTTCGAGGATGCTGGCCCCCACTATCATGGTGTCTGATTTGACTACCTACCTATAGCTGTGTGAATCTTGACTTATTTGCCGTTCATAAAAGAAACTCGAAAAAGAGAGAGCGAAAGAGACAGAAATGAAGGCAAGAAAAGTAAGAAGGGGGAAGAAGTAAGAAGGAATAAGGAATAAAGAAGAATGAGGTACCTGGATATAGAGGGATATGAGGCGGTGCTCCCAAACTTCTCAGCCAAATCTCAATGACATTGAATTGTGAACATGTCGCGTTGGATGTCAAAACTAAGTATTTAAGTACCTATACTTACCTTGGTAAAGTACCTAAAGTATACTTGACTGTACAAATCCGCATTGGGTGCTTACTCAAGTAAGGTACTTACTTACCTACTGTGGGTAATTATGGCATTCAGGTGCAAATTCGATGCGGGCGGGCAACTGCGACAGCTGTAGCATTCTGTTGCGGCTGCCAGAGCTGGGCTGTCCAACGTACCTTCCGTATATGTGCACTCTTATACCACGCCTGAGCTGGGCAATTTGTTAACAAGGCATTCAATCAAGACTTTGCAACCTTTTGTGATCTGTCGCCAATCGCCCATCTGCCTTTATAGGAGCACGATCCTCATGTTTCTCTATTTGCCAGCTGGCATCACCACTGTGCAATTTTTCCACCATGCCAGGAAATGGCCCTCTCGTCCCTTGCATCTTGTGCGGGTTCACTATTGGCAGCTTCGGTGATAACACGGCCGTGTCTTGGGTCAACAAGTTTCGAATTCGTACGTGGTGTTGCTTAACCATTGACACTTGAGGGCTAGACCTACCTAACTTGAACATTAGTTTGCAACTACGAGACCAAAGCCAGAATCACCCGCACTGGCATCTACCGTCCTCCAGTTTTCTGTGAACTAAAAGCACCTCTGAATCTTCCCGGCGTTTGGGGCAAGGATAAGTCAAAACGCACGAATACAATCGATGTTGGCGTCATTGGGCAGCACCCAGTCTGCCAGCTACAAGGCTTCCCGCTTCATGACTCCTGCTGGTCATTGCTCGTCAAGGCATACGCCCCTCGACTGGTTCCATTACAGCGCCTGTGGGACATTTGCATATCCCTACCTATCCCTCATGAGCTTGTATTCCGGGAGTGGCTTCAGACATCAGGATCTGTTACGCTCGTCGGCAGCTTGATTACCACTGACAGCAATGGCTACTATGCCTGGGAAGAAAAGTTTTCATATCTTCCTGCAGATAGTGAGCTGCGAAGCATCACTAGCAAAAATCCTCGCAGCCATTGGGACATCAAACAGCTTCGCTTGAAAGAGGAGACTCCTCCGTGGGCCAAAAATGCCATCCAACTACAAGATCCCGTGGCCCAAGACTGTTTCGCTATCCTTCCGACGAAAGTGTGTCTCAGGATTGCATGCCTTCTTCCAACAGCGGATGCCCTGAGTGCTCGCCTAGCCTCTCGGCGATTTGTTCCACTGTACTACGACAATACCTTTTGGAGGTCCAGATTCCTGGCAACTGATGAACGGTTTTGGATCTTGGAGGCTCCAAAGTGGTGTCGGAATTCAAATTGGCTCAGTATATATCGCAGGAGCAGCAAAGCTCACTGTGCCCCAGGCCTTCAAAATAGGGCAAGAATCGTGGGCCTTATCCAGCAAATCAAGGCAATTCTATCTGCAAAATGGAGCAAGGGGAGAGATGTTTCTCAAAATGATAAAACAACACTGAAGTGGCTTGTGGCAAGCGCAAACTTGAACAAGGACTTGATCACCGCTTGCTTGACTAAATATTGTTGCCAGGTCCAAGAAGGGCTTGCCGAGCTTCCAGTGGAGCCTTATCGCCTGGGTTTCTCTTTTTTGCATCTTGGAAGTGTTCGATACATAGTGGGCATCAATATAAAGCCAAACCCACCAGGTGTTGAAATGCATTTAGGATACAGCACTGAAGCGAAAGAAAGTTGCGTGGATATCCCCGCACCCCTTGCAGGTTTCAATTTGGCCGTTGGCTCCACAGGTATTCAAGGTATTCAATGTGTGATGGAAAATGGTCAGACCACAGAGTGGGTAGGAGAAGAACAAACTATCCCCGTGACACAGCGGCTTACAGTGCCTGGCTCAATAACAGCCGTCAAAGCCGGATTTGACGTACGTCTGGAGAAGGGACCCTGTTCCCTTTGCACCCGAGACTAGGTTACGTTGGAGACTCACTAACAACAGTATAAAGGCCTTCAAAATGGTTAGCCTAGCAGTTGCAGGGCATACTTCTCCCACAAAACATGAGAGCAAGCCAGCTTCCTCGCTGAGAGGCTCGGCTTTTTGGTACCCCCGTATACCAGACAAGGATTTCGATCTGAATGATGCAAGTTTCACTGCAAAGGACTCATCCACCACAGGATATCAACCCCTCTGCTGGACCATATTTGGGGGATGCAAAGGGTCGAATCTCCGTGCGTTGACGGGGTTGTCCGTGACCCATTCAGTGTCAATACGTGCCATCGAGTTTCACTTTAGTGAGAAGCTTTCCCAAGGGGCAGGTTGCAAGGTAGGCAATCATAAAGCCGAGTCGTACGACAAGGTAAGGTACTTTCCCATCAATGGTGGCTGTGGAGAAGTGATAGATATGATTGAGGTCTTTGTTAAACCCTGGGGGAGCAAAGAGGCAACAATGGTCTACATGGGAGACTTTCTTAAAGCTTTAACGGCAAGTCTGGTGGTTGGAATAATGTTGAGAAGGCTCCAGACTAAGTTGTGTTGTGCAGATTTCAACAAATCACGGCCGAAAAGTCTACTTTGGACAGGAAAAGCGTAATTCCAACCAGGTTGTACAACGGGCGATTACAATTTCCCCAGGGTCAACCATTACGGGACTATACTGGAGCCAGGTACGAAGCATTATATGATTTCTCCGATTGGAGTGGACAAGAAGCCCCTAACATTGATTGGTGCAGCATCTGGGAAGGATTACAGCACTAGGTGCAATTTCAGAAGTTGTCGATGCTGGTGGGGGAATGGGGGGCAATACGGAGAGAACAGGGAACGCCCCAACCCAATCCCCACGTTGAGTGGGGGAGGGGTAAAGGGATGATGAAGAGTCTTGACTCTTGGGTGGAGGGGGCTGTATTGGCCGCGTTGACGTCAGGCTTATAAATAGACCATGAGAGGAGGGGTTAGATTGTACATTCTTCATGGTCCATGCTCAAAGTACTCGCACTGCATAGCAACTCTGTAGAATCCATAAACCACAGGGTATCATGACCAAGATTCTGCTTACCGGTGAGCATTCCAAGAGACGGTGATGACCGGACTTGAGACTAATTTGTACTAGGCGGGTCCGGCTTCATTGCTGGTATGTATGTCTCAATTGCCTCATGAAGCACTTTTGGCGAGTGACGGTTGCCATGCAGGGCAAAAAATGCTGGTCACGGGCCTCTCTCGTTGAGAAAGATGAATGTGCCTTGGCACGCGGGCTGGATAAGGAAGCGGCTTGCTAACTTGACCATTATTGCCACGCGACAGCCCACATACTGGACCAGCTCCTCAGCAAGGGCCACACGGTCATCACGACGGTCAGGACGGAGGAAAAGGCCCAGCCGATCCGCGACGCGTACAGGGACAGGGGCAGCCAGCTGGAAGTGGTGGCAGTGGGCGACATTGCGCTCGAAGGGGCGTTTGACGAGGTGGTGAAGCGGCCGGGGATCGAGGTGGTGATGCACACGGCGAGCCCGTTCCACTTCAAATGGAGCGACGCGCGGCGGGAGCTGATTGAGCCAGCGGTCAAGGGCACGACGGGGATTCTGCAGGCCATTGCGCGGTGGGCGCCGGGGGTGCGGCGCGTCATCGTCACGTCGTCGTTTGCGGCGGTGCTGGACGAGGCGCGGCTGCTCGACGGCGCGCACACCTTCACCGAGGCGTCGTGGAACCCGGTGCGGGAGGAGGACGCGGGCTCGTCGCCGGCCACGGCGTACCGGCTGTCCAAGACGCTGGCGGAGCGGGCGGCGTGGGCCTTTGTCGCGCGCGAGCGGCCCGGCTTCGACCTGGCCACGGTCTGCCCGCCCATGGTCTTTGGCCCCGTGGCGCACCACCTGGCGTCGCTCGCCGCCATCAACACCTCCAACGAGCGCGTCGCGGCCCTCGTCACGGGCGGCTGGGCGCGGCGCATCCCCGACACGGGCCCCGTCAACGTGTGGGTGGACGTGCGCGACGTGGCCCTCGCGCACATTCGCGCCATGGACACGCCCGCAGCCGGCGGCAAGCGCCTGCTCACCGTCGCCGGCCGCTTCTCCAACCGCGACATTGCCCGCGTCGCCTGGGCCGCGTTCCCTGATCTCGCGCACGCCTTGCCCCCGCGCGACGTCGAGGGCGACGCCGCCCCCGATGCCCAGCACGGCTTCAAGTACAACAATGACGACACCACCAGGACCCTCGACATGCACTGGACCGATTTGGACACGAGCATCCGCGACTTGGTTGTGTCTCTGAAGCAGCACGGCATAGAGTAAAGTGTGCGCGAGTTATACTGTCTGAAGCAGCAAGATAAAGGTGTCCGCATATAAGAGACGTACGTAACTGCTTGCTTTGTAGGCCAAGTGTCTAGGGGTACATGTGCAACAACAGTCGCGTGCAAAAGCAAAGCTTGGAATGGCCATGCCCACATCATCATGGCAACCTTGTATCCTGTATCCCAAATCATATCCTCATGCCATGGCAGCGTGAATAGCGTAAAAAGATGAAGAAAGAAAAAGCGTCTAGTCGTACAGCATCATGTACAAGTGGCCCTTGACGTCATGACCTCTTGAAAGGCGAGTATGTCCCGGCCAGCCTCTCCATGTCGCGCTCGTCCAGGCGTGGTCTCTTCTCCCGCACGAGCAGCTCGGGCGCAGGGGATCCAATGGCCAGCCCGATTTCCTCTGGCCGGACGTGGTCGGCGTGGGAATGCAGCGAGGGTGAGAGCGGCTTCACCTGCCAGTGCTTGAGGGGCGGCGGGGGGCCGGGGGATGCCGGGCCGGCGCGGGTGTCGTGGTGGTGGTAGTGGTGGTGGTAGTGGTGGTGGTAGTGGTGGTCCAGGTAGTGGGAGGGCGGAATGCTGCCCAGGCTGGCCGGCTTGCCGCGGCCGGGTTGAGGGGCGTCGCGCATCCGCATCCGCATCAGCGGGCGCGTGTCGATGGAGCCCTCGCTGCGGGTGGTGTGATGGAGCTGCCTCTCGCCCAGGCGCGGGGGCGGCCGCAGCAGCTCGCCCTGGCTGAGCTGGGACGGGCTGCTGGCGTTGCTGCGGGCGGCGGCGGGCGGTTTGGCGACATGAAGGCTGGGGATGTGCGAGATGAGCACGGTGCAGCTCCCGTTGGCGCTGGCGCTGGCGGTGCTGCTGGCCGCCTTGTCATTGGCCCGCGACGACGGCGGCGGCGGCGACGGGTCGAGGGACTCGCGGCTCCTCCTCCAGCGGCGCCTGAGCTGCATGTGGAAAAAGACCCAGGCCAGGCCGAGAGCCACGACGCCGGCGACGGTGCCGAGGACAATGGTGACGATGACGGCCGTGGACAAGGGCACGTCGGCGGGCAGAGAGGACTCAGAAGAGTCAGAAGAGGGCGGCGGGAGGTGGTCGGAGACGATTATGGCCAGCGAGGGATCCTGGATGGTGTCGGCGACGGCGGCGGCGGCGACGCGGGGGGTAATAAGAGCAGAGGGAGCAGCAGTCGGGGTTGGCTGCAGGAGGTGCTGTTTGCTGCATGTTGGCCAAGTCGTGTTGGCGCTGGTGCTTTGACCGTGGTCATGGCCAAGACGCCGCCGTGCGCCGCGCGAGGACGCTGGCCGCGGCCGATGCGGGGAGAGGGGGGCATCTGCTCGACGAGGGAAGCTTTTCTTCCTGCTTTGGCCCGAGGCCCGTGTCAGAGCTTGCTGCCGTTGCCCACGAGGCAAAAGAGGCTGTTGGTGGTTGGTGGTTGGTGGTTGGTGTTTGTTGGTGTTGGGCATGGGCTTGTTGGGGGGAAGGGGAGCAAAAACTGGCAAAACTCACCGCTCGAGTGCGGCATCTGATCCCTCTGTGCGCTTTCCTCGCACCATTGGGGCCTCGCAGCATAGGTATTGGTCCCGGCGGCGTGTCTTGTTGTTGCTGTCGTTGTTGCCGTCGTCAGAGTCGCCGTCTTTGTCCTGGTGCTCTCGACAGCCTCCGCGACCATGTGCATCGGCGGCGTCAGGGCGCAGGCAGCACGCAACAGGACACGCCCGACGACGGCGGCGACGACACGACGCCTGTATTCCCGACTCGCACCCGTCGCGCATGAAGCCGTCTGTGGCTGGGGCCCTGCTCGCTGCTCCTCCGAGTCCTCTCACACGCCGGCGGCGGATACAGGGGCAGACCTGATGCTCGGCCAAGCCCGTCACGGACTGCCTGTCCCGGGCACTCATGATGCGATTCCGAGGCTCTCCTTCTTGCCGCCCCGATGCTTGACCTGGTCCCACACCCTACATGAGGCCAGACTTGAAACCGAAACAGCCTTGGACGGGGTCCTTTGTTATTCTGACAGATGCAGATGCGGCGGGGCGTGATGCCATGGATGGTGAGGTGGCCCTGTTTTTTTCCCTTTGCCTTATCTTGGCAAGATGCGACGGGAACAGACTATATAAACACGCCAGGCGCAGGGCTGCCTGTTATCCTAAACCACGGCCGAGTCAGTCATGATGGAACCCACGGCGCTGCAACCAGGAAGACGGGAGGCTGGGATATTTACCACTGCCACTCACCTCGGCATCAAAGCAGACTCGCGGCCAGAAACGAGAAGAGGAACAGGGAACACGGAAAAAAAAAGGGGGCGAGACATCCAGCAAGCAGCATCGGAGGAGACGGGACGCTGGACGCTGAACGCTGGTTCCGTCACGATGGATCCGTCGCACGGCATGCAGCCTGCCGCTGGAACAGCTCTGCAGTCCAAATTACTCCGTACAGCACACCCACGGTGGCACCGAGTCCCTGCAGAGCAAACTTGCCCGTGGTTTTCACTCTCGCATCGCCATCGCGGTCCGAGATGCATGCACGTCAGCCTTATCCCCCTGCGTCACTGGCGCCGCATCGCTTTGCCAGGACGCCCGCGGCCGTTTTGGCTTGCCCGCCGAACCGCTTGCCCGCCTCTGCAAGAAACAACAAACACGGTGCCCCGGCCAATCGCCTCCCCAACGCCCGTTACACGGCCATGTACGACCCCGTCCTGCTGCTTGAGAAGCGACGAGCCCGCGGGCCAATTGGCTTCTTTTATTTCGCGAGTCACTCAGCTTGCCACTGTGCTGCTCCCGCCACAAAATACAACGGGAAGAAAAAAAAAGGGACATGTCACCAGACGGCAGGGGGCAGCTGAATCTGTTTTGACCTCTTTTTATTTTATTCTTACTTTTCAAAAAGAAAGACGTGGTAGGGCATCAGCCGTACATACTCCGTACACCTGCACTGACTGGCCTGGTCCGTCTTCAACCCCTTTTTTCCATCTGTACTCCGTACCCTTTTCCATCTGTACTTTCCATCTGTACCCGGCTGGGGCTACTGGTGGGCCTCAGACAACTTGCAACGGCCGCGGCCCTGACCATATCATCCCATCATGTCCAACACCTCCGTCACTTCACTACCTCTATACAAGGCAATCAACTCAAGGAAAATATGCATTGCGTGGTATATAACCCAAATCGTAAATGTACAAAAGGACCCTCGCCCTTCCGCAGCCTCCCCGCCCTTCGAACCCATCAAATCAACGAGTCCAAAGGTTGCCAGTTGCCATATGCTGCCTTACCCTTCTTCTCCTCTGCTTCCACAAGTTCATTGCAACTTCACAAACGCTACCTCAAATGACCTGTAGAGGGAGGGCCCTGATAACAACGTGACAGCTGCTTCAGCCTGTCGCTGAACCGTGGCCGCGTAGGTAAAGCACATTTGCTTCTGTTGCAAAACTTGCATGAGCAGCTGCGTCTCCACACCCACCCTGCTTGGACAACAACTCTGCACTCAGCATCTCAGCTGTCGGCTGCAGACGAGTCTGCCTGGGCAGGCGGCGGCGCTTCTGATCCGGGCGGATGTGGATGCGGAACATTGCCCAGGCCCGGCGGCTGCGGTGTGTCTGAAGGGATTGGCAATACCAGCGGACCCTTGGGGACGATGCTTCGCCCGGGCAACTTTTCTCCCCGTATGACCAACTCGACTTCATTCTTGTCCAGCGTCTCGTATTGAACAAGGGCTTGTGCCAAGAGGTCTAGTTCCTTTCGCTTTTCCGTGAGAAGCTTTCGTACCTCCTCGTACGACTTCTTCAATGTCCTCTGAACCTCGCCCTCAATCACAGCTCGCGTTTCAGAGCTGAGGTTTTCATATCGCCTGCCGTACTCCACAGGTCCTAGAGTGGCTGACATGCCAAAGTTGGTAATCATCATGTAACTCAAGTCGGTGGCTTTTTCCAGGTCCTGTGCGCAGTGTGTCAGCAACAATCATGATAAAAGTCCCAAGAGAGGAGAGAGGAGAGAGGAGAATTCCCAGCCGTGGCCAACCTACATTCGATACTCCAGACGTGACCTTGTCGTCACCATATCTCATTTCCTCTGCCATCTTGCCACCGAGGAGTACACGGATGTTTGACATGTACTCTGCAGCGGTGTACGAGTACTTGTCCATCTGCGGCACGTGAGCTGTGTGACCCAGAGACGGGCCCTTGGGCAAAATGGTGACCTTGTAAAGTCTACTGGAGCTGTCTTTTTCGAATAGCTGCACAAGTGCATGTCCAGCTTCGTGATATGCAGTCATTTCCTTTTCCTTTTCCGTCACCACCATTGATTTCCTCTCGGCTCCCATTGTGACTCGGTCAAATGCCCAATCCAAGTCTTCCTTCGAAACCATTGTGGCCCTAGCTCTGCTGGCTCGGAGAGCTGCGAGGTTGAGCATGTTTTCCAGTTCAGCACCGGATCGCCCGGGGGAACGAGCGGCAACGGCGTCCAAGTCAACATCCGGCGCCGCCTTGATCTTGTT
Organism: Keithomyces neogunnii; assembly: GCA_020975405.1. Lineage (NCBI taxonomy): Eukaryota > Fungi > Ascomycota > Sordariomycetes > Hypocreales > Clavicipitaceae > Keithomyces > Keithomyces neogunnii. Next base: position 6,391,697 of record JAIOWQ010000001.1, on the reverse strand, counting down.
GGCGTGGTGTTTCAGAATGGCGAGGCGCCCTCGGACATCTGGCAGGTCGACGTTGATGTGGCGATCGAAGCGACCCGGCCTAGTCAGAGCCTTATCAAGCAAATTTGGCAAGTTGGTAGCCCCCATAATGATGATCTTGGTGTCCTGGTCAAATCCGTCAAGCTCGGTGAGCAGCTGGTTAAGCGTCTGCTTGGCGTGTGCCTGGTCGCGAGGGTTGCGTTTGCCACCGATGGCGTCCAGCTCGTCGATGAAGATGATTGATGGCGACTTGGCCTTGGCTGCGGCAAAGAGTTCACGCACACGCTTGGCTCCCACGCCGACAAAGATTTCGTCAAATTCACTACCAGACATGTAGAAGAATGGCACTCCAGCTTCTCCGGCCACGGCACGAGCAAGCAAAGTCTTTCCAGTTCCTGGTGGACCGACAAGCAGAACACCCTTGGGAAGCTTGGCACCCAGGTCAGAAAAGTTTTCGGGACTCTTGAGAAATTCGACGACTTCCTGGAGCTCTTCTTTAGCCTCGTCGCAGCCATGGACATCGCTGAATCGAGTCGTCTGCTTCTCGGCCTTTACCTCCGAGTCGGTCTTGGCTCCAGGTCCGCGCCTGAAAGTGCTCAAAGTCTCGATAAGAATGGTAACGGCGGCAAAGCAGAGGTAGGTGACCACAACAAATGTGGCAAAGAACTTGACCCAGCGAAAGATGAGTGACCGCGTTGACTCCTGAACGACGACGTGAATCGGCTCCCCTTTTCCACCTTTGGCTCCAGAGCCATACGAGCTACCAGAGACGGCGGCGTTGGCGATTGCCTGCTCCTGTGTCGTCCATTGTCCCCTGGCATATCCAGAATGGCCAGAGGGCCCAGCAGTCGCATTGGTGCCTGCGTTGAGAGCAGCCAGAGCCTTCTTATACGCATCTTCAGTAGCCGCATTTGTCGCAAATCGTCCAGATTGGTAGCGTTCTACCAATATGCCAGGCATATTGGCCCTCAGGAGCAGTTGATAAAAGGCATTTTGCATATTGGCGTTGCCGGCGTTTCGATTCGCCGACTCTTCAACCGTGGCCAGTTGATTGCGAGAGATGCCGTTGGAGCCGCCAAACCCGGTGCCGAATCCTCTCTGCTGCATTGTTACGGCTCCAAAACTAGGCCGTTGCAGAGGTTTCGAAACCAGTAATCGCCATTGCGCCCGTGGTACAAACCCCCTGGGCTGGAAGTTGGGTTGGCGCAAAACGGGGTTCGCGGCACGCAATCCGACTTGGGAAAGGCTAGATACAGTAATTTGAATAGCCGTAGGTGCTGCGCTTTTTGGCAAAGAGGGGAGAATAGGTAGTAATGAAGTCGCATCGCGTACGAAGTCGGGTAACTGTGCCGGCGCTAGCTCGGCAGCAGCTGCCTCAGCGTGAGCGGCTGAGGCATATTTGATATCTGACCTTCGGGCTGGTGCTGACGCACTTCTCCATGGTGTCGTCAAGGAATTCGCAATCGATGGCCAAGCTTCCGTGGCTGCCGAGGCCAGAATCTGGTGGTCGTTGAGTCAGCCAATTCCCATTCCGAAGCCAAAGCGGCTCGCGCTCTTCCAGCTGAACTTACCGGAACCCCGTGGAAAGCCATGGCCCCTGAGGAGCACGGCGAGGATGAGATGTTGATGGGACAGGGGAACCCTCTTACGATCGCGTGACGAATCGCAGAGATGGGAAGGCCGGTGGAAGCGGTCGCTTTCCCTCTGTCAGGTGGACCGACGACACCTGGTCCGGTTCGGCTCGAGGGCCTCAAGCGAAACTGGTGCACGCACACGACCGACGAAGACAGATGATGCGAGTTGGCTGGTCTTGATTGTGTGTCCGACAGAACCGCTACAGGATGCTACCACGCCGATATGCTCATGATGCAGACCGCTGTGCCAATATTGATGTCGTGACCCAATGGGCTTGGTTGGTAGTGGTAATGATGTCGACTTGCCACTTGCCTCAACGGCAGATCTCAACTCCCGAAGTCGTTTCGATGTCTTAGTCAGCACGTGGGGCCTGGATAATCCGATTCCGCAATTGGCTGATGGAAGCAGATGGAAGCAACACACAGAGGCTCTTTCACCAAGCGACGAGAAGCTTTCGGACACGTCGTATCGCGTTGGATGGGTCGGAAATCTAAGCCGTGGAAGCTCGAATGGTTCCTTGGCCCTAAATGATGGGTCCTCTTGTAGGCGATTGCCTGCCGTGGATCTTGCTCAGTACTCCGTACAGACTCCAGAGTACACAGTTTCTCCATTTCTGCATCGCCATTGAAACCCCGGTGTTGACACTGCCGCTCCCTCTTTTCTTGTTGATGAGAATCGAAAACACAAGGGATGTATCCGCGCCCATCTTTCACGGCGAGCCATGATCATTCATTTGTGCTTATGTGACCCTTGATGTGACTCTTGGGATTTCTGTTCTCGCGCCAAAGATGAGCCGAAGTACACTTCCCTCATTTCAGTACTAAACCAATATGCATGATTATAGCTTCTGTTCGAACTAGGAAACACTTACATCTGTTCATGCCAGCTCTCCAGAGGGTTAACTTTCGCGGCGGATCAAGGTGCAGTATTTCTCTGCAAAGGGAACACCTCTACATTCCAATTTGTCCGTGCAGAGTCATGGTGCTTTCTCCCATCTTCTCCTGGCTGAAGAGCCAACTTGAACGAATCCACAACTGGTCCTTAAAGAGCTCCCCGACAGCCGTGATTATTTCTTTAATTTTGTGTGTGTTTTTTTTTAAGATACAAAGACCATGTTGCTCGTATAGTTTGATTTGCATACCACAATTCACCAGCATGTTGCAAGTTTTCTTCATTGACCTCTATACAAACTCATTCGTGAATTGTCCAGCCCAAAAACTTAACAGTTTCTATCGTGGAGCATGGACACTACCACTCAACCCAATTCATTGCGTACAGCGGCATGTTTTTGCTGGATTCAGTCATGTTCAATGTACGTGTATTTCAATCGTATGCATAATATTGACGTAATTGTGCCCAGCCCTTTCATGACCCAACGCCTATTGTGATCTGAACCTTTCCCAAACTCTTTGTCATCACCCATCTGCTCCCAGCTATGCATAATCCACGCCAATGTTAAACAGAGACGAATCGGTGTGTTTTGTTTCCAATTTGAAACAATTGAACGTCACAACATTCCACCATGCACCCAAACTTGATGGCTCCAAATAAAAGCTCACCCACGTTCCTCAACCCAATGAACATCAAAATAGTAACATGGAGATATAACAACAGATAAAGTGAAAAAAGATTCTTGGTTCCGTTAATCCCAAGAGGTATATCCGCCCCATGTTAATGCGTTATGATTATAAATTATAAAATAGCTTCGGTCCACAGCCCACATGATAAACATGTGTTTTAATTATTAGTTATACAGGTGGTATGCGTGTCGTGAATAGACCAGTGTAGTAACCGGCGTATTGTCAGCGGGTTTGACCAATGACACATTGTGTAATTCCCCATCACATGGTTTCGACTCGAGAGCTAGGTAGCTGCATCGTGGGGTCGTCAAACTCAATCTTCGGACCCGAGTACATGTCGTATACTGCAGAGCCAAAGGCAGGAATCTGTCCGATTGTAGCTACCTCGACAGGTGGCTGATATTGGTAACCCCACTCATGCTCAGGTTGCGGCCGCTGTGTTTGATGCATCTGCTGAGCATAAGGGACCATGTTGTTTTGTGACTCGACCGTATTGGCATCTTGTATGCCATACGCAGAAGCGACCGATGGTTGGTGGGTATACAAGCCATCCTGCATGGCAGGGCTGTGTCCGGATGTGGGAGAAAAGCTGGCTGGGCTGCTGCTAATTGAGGCAATACTACCCGCGTTATACGACATTTCAAGACTTGATCGCTCAACTTGTTGTCGGGGAATATGGTATGCTTGAGGCATGTTGGTCGTCATTGTGGCAATTCCAGGATTGTTCTGGTCAATGACATAGTACGGCTGCGGCATACCAGCTGGTCGATGGACCATGTGGATGCTTGGATCTTGAGCATGATATTCATGGACATCTGCGGGCATGCTATGACGTTGGCCAATTTGTTGGGCTATGCCGTACTGATTCACATGATGCCCGAAATCAGCAAACGAGGAAGCTCGATGCATCGGGTGGCCATGAGTCAAGGCGGGATGAGCGATGGCCCCTTGTATCGGCCAACTCATTGTTTGACCAGGTGTAGGAGGAGACTCGCCCATGTCTGATTCCGACGTACAATCGTCAAGAATATCGTTGGGATGAAGGCCTCGCTGATGGGATCGTCGTTGGTGCTTGACCATTGTGGTTTTACGACAGAAGCTAAAGAAGGGAGTCAGCCTCGGGGCAGTCGATTTTGGTGTAATATTTGCAGCCCAATGCCGACATACCTCTTCAAACACCCATCGTGAGCGCATTTGTATGGTCGCTTGCCTGTATGAATTCGTCGGTGTCGCGCTAGAGATGAAGACTGCCACGGATGTAAGCCCAATGAACAAATCTGAGCATACTTGTGGCTCAACTCACGTCCGAGAAGCGCTTCCCGCACCCAATATGTTGGCACTGGTGAGGTTTCTCGCCCGTATGTGTTCGAATGTGGACAGTCAAAGCACTTCGCTGAATGAAGCTTTTTCCACAACCGGGAGTTGTGCAAGTGTACGGTCTCTCATTTGTATGAATTCGGTAATGTCGCTGCAGGTCCGACTTGCGGTTGAAGCTCTGGGGCACTTGGTAAGTTTCATACTTCTCTCGCTGAATATCCCAACAGGTACACACCTTGTTGCAAGAATCCCAGTCGCACTGAAAAGGCCGAGTGGTAGGCTCATACTCGACAAGTTCAAGCAACTCCATGGTAAGAGACGTTATTGTAGATTGATCTCGAGTTGTGGCAAGTGGTGAAGACGAGACAAGTTTCTCTCGACAGGAACTATATACTTGGAAATGTAGACCACTTGTTGATGGAGAGATTCAGGTCGAGTGCCGAAAACTGAGCAGCACAGCTGTCTGTATTGGCAAGACAGAATTTGTCAAGTGCGTGTAGCGAGTTGTTGTATCGTCCCTTTCAAAGTTATGATGACTGACCAGTGGCCACCCTGAGGCAAAAGAATATCCAGCGGCTGATCCAGGTTGACAAGGCGAAGGCAGCGTTTATCTCCACCTAAGGTGGAAGGGGATGTAGGAGTGAAAGAGAGTATATATGTACAATATATATATATATGATGGTGAAGATCCAGTGGCTGGGAGAGTGGAGGGAGGAGATGTCCCTATAAATGTTCAGGGAAGCCAAAGCAACCTGTGTTGAAAATTTGATGACATCGACGGATAACAGGGCGGCGAGATGGAGATGTTATATACGAATCGAGGCTTAACAACCAGGGCTGGAAGGAGTGGGTCGGGGGTGTGCTAGGTGTGGGCTCTGTCAAACGTAAAAACGAAGAAGGTACTTCTGCCTTTTGACGACAAGATGCTTTTCTTGGCACTGTCGTTATTCGGGACAAGCTTCAGGACCCTGAAGCCCAACAGATTTGTGGGCTGTGGGCCGTGGTGCTGAAGTTGCGCTCGGGCGTGGCCAAGCTGGAATCTGGTCACAATCGGCTAGATCAATGACAAGACCAGATGCTGCAACAGATTGAACGGCGATTCTCCACGAGGGGCAGATAGGACAGTGCGTAACCTGAGTAGAGGCTTTTTGATGTTGAATGTGGTCTAGAGTCTGCTGTCCAGTTTGATCGAGTTGAGCCCACCTATGGGTCCAGGAATTGGTAGTGTTTTGATGCTGTGATGTCTTTATTTTTCCAATCTTGCGATCCGAACAGAGTTGCCTGCCCTGCGAACAAATGGCACTCGTTTGCTTACGCTGCGAGCCTGTTTTCCGATTGCTAAACCAGGTTTATAAATGTTCCCCGGATCAGTTTGGAGCAACCAGGGCTTGCTGGAGAAAGCTACGCAGTCCCTGTGGCTCAGATAGCCCCCGCCGCTCGAGAGGGAATATCAAGCAAGATCAGTGGTAACAGCTGGAGGAACTGGATTAGCCAGGCTCCTATTCTGACCTGTCTTCTCGGCGGGCGGTCGCAAATAGAACCTTCTGGGCCTTGATTGACGAAAGGGTGAATGTTTGTGATGAAGCCCTCTTGCAAGTCCGACAGGGTCCGCAAGCTTAAGGCAGGTCCGGGTCAACGGTGAGCACAAAGCCAGAGTCCACAGAAAAGCGGTTATGCCCAGCAGGGAATCTAATGAGATGTCGTCCGTGGGCTGTGAGGGCCGAGGCTAAGTAAAAGGCCAGTGTTGTGGCTTGTATAGCTTAGGATGGACTGAAGAGGTCAAGATTCGTCGCCAAATTTGTAAAGGTGCAATTGAGATGGGTTCGATGGCACACACTTGGGAGGAGATGTTATTATACAAATTGAGAATGCGAACATGGGGTCGACAAGACGCACAACGGGACGCACCAGGCACACATGCTGTGTGGACTTAGCAGGACAGAAGCAAAATTGGCTCATCCATAGTATCACTGAGGCGTGGGGGGAGTTACGGATTCCCTGGAACGGCATCGACTCGTGGTCGCAGTAGTGGGAAGCAAAAGCAGGAAACGAGTGACGGATCCTGGTGGATTGCGGCACTGTGGCTCTGGGTGAAAGGGAGACGAGTTAGGCCAGCACCAGCAGGCGATTGACAACATGGACGGAGGGACCAGGACAGCCAGGCCGTGTAAGTGACTGAGGAGTGATGATGGAGACTTTGGTGGCTCACATGGGTGGGGAGCCCTGCAGGACCACTTCCCGGATACCAGGGGCAGAAAGCCGGGGTGGATTGGAGGAGTGGATTTGGAGGCACTTCGGGAGTTGGGAGTCAGGATTGAGTCGGCGTTGGGCGTTGGCCATGGTGGAGAGCGTCGCAGGGGGGAGTGGGTTCAGCAGTCTTGGGGGACTGAGGTACGAGGAAGGAGCAGCTGGGATACATCCCTCCAGGGTCACTGAAGTACCAGAGAGCCGGAAGGAACAACGCGCCAGAATATGGACGGCCCATTCTTTTTTTTTTTCCATATGTGTGTCGGGGTGCGATTAGAGCGCCTCAGGACCCGGCAAGATTCATCAGCGTTTAATGAGCTAGAGCCAGTATTTGGCACGGCTGATAACTTGCCCAGTACCAAGCAGAGCAATTTCCTTGCCGCGAGCCAGACATCTAGTCGACAACCCAATGTCGCCAAGCTGCTACAGCCAACAGCCTCGCCTACTACCAAGCTCCTTTGGCGCTGGCACAATGATTCACTGTTAATTGGGTTGGAACAGGAACTCCGGCCCATATCTATCACAGACCGGCATACCGATTGACCCGCTGACGTACCACGCTGTAATACGCGCTTCTTTCAAAATGTTCCCCTACTCTTCCTTTCGCTGCTCGGCGTCGCCATCATCACCAGCGACCACTGCTAGTTTCAAATTGCCCGCAACAAATTGTATGTGTGGTTGCAGGAGACTTGTCACTTTGGGACAACGGCACGCAGTCCAAACTACTCGTGCTTCCATCCCAAGATACCCCAATTTGCTTTTTGGGGGGGTGATGGCCAGACAGTGGTCCGTCTTGTTTAGGCATGGTCTTGAACGGAAAATACGTGCTTGCACCTCCAATAAGACCAGTGGCAGGAAGGATGGAGCCAGAACCAACTGTACAAACTACTGCTGCTGCAACTTTACTTGCACACCCAGCTCTGTCGCCTGCCAAGTGAAGGCCGCACAGCGGTGCCTGGAAGAGCTCCCTGGAAGAAGTCCAGACCTCTCAGAGACGACCAGACATGAGTGCGTTGCTGCCCTCTGAACAACAACTGACCCACAGCACGTAAGAGCAAGTGGGGTGAGGGTTGGACCAGGGTCGCCGAAAACAACAGGCATTCCTGGAGAGGGAGAGGGGCTGGAATAGCCTGGCCCACGTTGCCTGGGGGGAAAGAAGAAAATATGCCCTATGAGCGCCAACCAACATTGCTTTTATGTTAGCGGGCACGCCTGCTTCTTTGGAGAAAAGCAACAACAGACGAAGATCCTGTTCAGTAGGTAGGTGGCTTTTACGCCGATAGCAAGGCAGTCGATCCCATCAAACTGGGACTGAACTTGAATCAATGCAATGTCGCCCGGTGCCAGCTTGCTACTGGAGCCTGTTCTCAACGGCACTGTCAGTCGCACGTCACGGCAAGCTGTCTTGGTGTCTTCAAACTCAGATTTGCAAATCGACGACCCAAGACGTGCACCGGCACCTTCCGTGTGTTCCCACAGACAGTTGTAGCAATGCCGTGTTGGGACTAGTCGGACAAACATTGACAGCATCTCTTCTGGGCAATGTGTGGCTCCAGCTCTTCAAACGCACTCCCTCTGTGTGTGTCCCATCCATCCACTGCACCGCTACTGAATGTGCATGCCGTGCTCGGTGACCCTGTCCCCTTGTGCCTGTCAGCTGTGGTTGGCGATTGGATCTGGTTGACCTCGCCATTTCAGGGCTCAACACTGCGAGGCAATAATATCAACAGGAAACAGAGAACCGGTGGAGACCATTTCCAGAGTATGGAGAGCTTTGCCATGATAAAACGATGATTCGCAACTCCACGATTAGCAGTCTCAATGAACAGGGTCAACCTGGCAAGGGAGCCACACCAAGGTTCCGGTAGAGGGAAGCAGGAAGTCTGGTACCAGACCCTACCGCCAGCTCTGCCCAACTCCTTTTGATGAGACCAATCAGGTGAGTCCGTCTAGCTTAACATTTGGCAGCCTTTGCCACCCCAAATGGCAAAAGCTATTGAGCAACCAAGAACGGTAGAAGAGAGCTTTATGGCGGACGCCGCGGAGAGTGCTACCGGTACCCTCGTACTGATGAGAGAGGCTTTCATCTTACTTCAGAGTTTATCACCTGCCGCAGGGCGTCACAGCAGGCCAAATAGTCTAGTTTTGGCAATCTGCTGGGCCCATGAGGATACCAAGGCGCAAGTTCGTGACTCGAGTAACTGTCGGACCTGCGGCACTAATAATATCTGCAATCAGGTGTCCACCGCACCGTGTCAGGCCAATCTTGCTTTCCCAATCGAGGTTGCACTCAGTCTTACGGGCCATGGGCGGAGTAGCATGCAGGAGGAAGCGAAGTTTCAGTTTTGGATCTTCTGTTGATGACCAGTTCAAGCGGCGAGCGGTTCGATGCCTCCTATCAGAGAATGGTTCCATGGGCGCAAGAGGACTTGAAATGTTACTCCGTCCTCGAATCAATTTGTTAGCAAGCCTATATGCTAACGGCTTTGGCCAAGGGGGGTTTGTTCTCAGGATTTGACGCAGCCGAGGGCTCAATTGCGGGCCCGTGCTGTCAAACATCTTTGTTGCCCTATCTCAATCTACACACTATTTTAGTATGGAGTGAAACAAAGTCGCCATGTGCTTGAGATTGTGCGTGCCTCGTATCTAAATTGTTTGGCCTACAACTCGTCGGCCCGGCGAACTCCCGGAGCTAGAGGTACATGTACAGCATTTTTTAGGCCGCCTCAGCTTTTCCGTGATTACACCAGATTGCGCCTGAAAACACTGTTGAGGGACTAATCTCATGCTCGTGGTGGTCGTTAATTAACCAAGTCGACTGACCCTGGATGACAAATTTGAGCTTGGAGAAAAAGGTGGCGATGGGGTACAAAACGCGGCAAGCATGGGCCATCGGCTTGTTTACAGCCAAACACATGGTTGGTCAAGTGCCAGCCGGAGTCCTGCCAGGCTGCCAATTCCGATCCACAAACCACAATGCCAAGACCCATCGACTGGCAGGCGACGCTCTCGGCGAGAGATGCTAACTGCATCATGTCCAACGATCGCCGCTGAGGTTCTCTGCTCCCACTTGCTGCGTTTGCGTTGTTTGATTCGAACCCTTTCCCGTCTGGGTGGTGCCGAAGGCCGACAAACAACTCTACCAATTGCGACCATGGATGTTTCGGGTCCTGGTATCTGGACTTTTGCTAAATGGCAGTTTGTCCCTGATGAGGTCATCGAACCGAGGCCCATTAAAGGCAAGCCTCGATGAAGCTTGATGTGGATCAAGTCTAACTTGGGCTGAGAGATAGACGCCAACGGGCCAGGATCAAACGCAATGGCCCATAATAGCGTAGCCAAGGAAACAACAAGGGGCATATCTTGGAAATCAGCCCCAGGGCAGAATTAAGATTTTCCCACACTCAGCACAGATGGAGTAAGATCGCTTTACCGCCGGGTTCGCCCACCAAGTCTGAGTTGTCCTACATATGTACATACTTGGTATGTAGATAACCTCTGCCTTGGCCGGCGGATAAATGTTTGCACCCGAGGCCCAGAAATAACAAATGCCAGAAGGGGCGAAAGAAGCCGGGGGTGGCTGAGTCCATTATGGCGTCCGGGCCTGAATTTTGTGTTTTTCCCATGGGCTGTGCATGTCTCAGGCTCCGAAACCTCCTGGCGATGGCAAACGTTGCACGCGCGACTTGGTCAATCTCCTGGTAGCTGTAACGCCAATCCGGTGTGCCATGCAAATGCACTCACTTCCTTGCACCAGGCCGCCCTGTCGGATGTTCTCGGTGAGGGCACAAAGGGGACCATGAATGAAGGGGAAGCGCGATTGCCGTCAAGCCTACTGATTGCTCTTGGCACTATCATCGTCGGAATCGGCGCTGATGAGACTACCAAGCCGACCCATTTTGGGCAGCTAGACGTCAACTTTTTGGCTTGACCAGGCGGTGCAGTCGTCATTCTACATGCATCGCAGCCATCTTGCATTCCATCATTGGTATCGCACGACTCATTACCACTGCCTTTGCGCATAAACATTCACAACGATCCGGAGTATGCAGTCCCGAGTTCCCGGAGCCCACTCGGCAGCTAGAAGCCATGGCATCATCGACGCCCTTCTTAGTTTTGAGCCGCTTACCTCATGTCGGTGACCACTTTACGCCGCCAAACGCCTTGTTCAGAATTTTTCGGGGACACCCGGAGGGTAGAGCAAGCATGTTAGTAAGAAATGCTCCATGCTTATTAGAAAAGGGCAAAGAGCACACTCGGTCCGCTGTTAAACCCGAGGCTGCCGCCCAGCCACAAAATCGGAATGATGACGTTGTTGGATCCCGACTGGAGGAAACAGTCGAAAGTCAAAGCTTCACGTGAACCCGTGCGTGCGGCCCACGTGGTGCTGGATCGGCCAGGCCGTTGCATCTACTTCGAATTAGGAAAAGCAACAACAGGGGGGATACCTGATGAAATCGTGACAGAAAGTCTATTGTCTTCAGCTCCACCTCCGGCGCTGCCAAGGGACCCTTGGCCAAGTTTTGACAGAGAGTCTTTCTTTACCTGAAGCAAGGCCATGGCCCTCTGTCGAGAGTATAGGACATTTTGAGACACAGCATCGTATATGGATGGATTAGGTTGATATCTTTGCGGTGATTTTTTTGGTTTTTGAACAAGTCTTCCTTTGGCTTCATTTCCCCTTTTGGCAATAGTAAAATTGGGGAAACGCTCCTGCCCGTTTGATGCCGTAAACAGACTTTACAGAGTGCATTCACCCCCATGACAAACTAAATTCAGCTTTTGAAACCAGCTTTCATTACTGCCTGGAGATTTGACTTTTAGACTACGTCGTAAGTGGAAAAAGGAGACGAGATTGTGAGTGGACTTGGTTCCTTCAGATACTATGCATACTATGCTACGCCATGTTCGAAATTCCTTGCAAGTATTTTCTGTCAACGCAGCCTTTGAGATGCCAGGTTTTCTGTTGAGAGTAGAGAGCTGGGGGAGCCAATCACAACCCAGCCCGGAGGGTTTCTGGGGGTTGGCGCACTACTGTAGACCCCTTCTGCCACTTTTCGACGCCACCGCCACCATATCGTCAAGGGGTCGCCCAGTACCACTCACGTGGGCATAGGGATTCCAGCTGGGGAGTTGCAGCCTCCATCCATTCCCAAATTCAACCAGCGAGGCTGCTCGCCGTGGGTGGCATCAATGTTCAACTGTCGGCAGATGCACGGCCACCAGATCGACTGGCTTGTCCACCAGTACCTGAGTCTCTGGCAAGGTGGAATCTGGTCCTCGTCGCACTGCTCCATTCTCTGGTGCCAAGCCAATAGAGATGGATTAGAGTTTGAAGACGACCAGGGAGAGGGCATCTCGCAAACAGGGAAGGCGAAGCAACATGGTCTGATTTTCACATTAGTACGGGGTGCTCTTTGGGTATTGGTGGGATGTAGCCCTGTTTGCCTCGGGCTGGACGCGCAGCTTCCTTGTTGTTTGAGTATCGGGCCCTCTGCCGAAACCCCTACTCCGTCAACCGTCTACGGAGTATGTGGGACGTCCGGAGACCAACGTTGTGATTGCTCCTCGGCCGGCTAAATTGTCCGTGTTTCGACTAGGTCCGAATCCTCGACACCGTCTCGCCCGCAAAACTACAACAGCCAGGTGAACAGTCGCAGGCCTAGTGGGGCAATGCAAGCACAGTATCTTGTCGCAGGCGTCTTTCCGAGAACCAAGTTGACGGCTTTCAGCCCCCTAGCACCATTCTTCCACACCGCGTGGCCAGCGACATGGAGCTTTGCTAGTGTAGTAATTCTGAGCCAGACATCGCCGAATGTCTCAATATGTGTTGCATTGCTAGTTGGAAGGAGGGGGGGATGTTCTCCACCGCGACCAGAGATGCAAAAGTCGTCATGGACGTGCTTCATGTCGGTAGTTGTGGAAGAGCGATATTAGGATAACATCTTCGGACGGAGGGAGTGGTGTAGACAGACAGGACACAGTTGTTCCGTGATAATTGGGTTACTTTGGGTCACGTTATTTGAGCCCCTCCTAACATGATCATGGGGGGTTTAATTAGTTCATAGTTCAGAGGGGAAGAAAGGGGCGGGGGGCCACTTGTCGGCCGACACTTGTGCCTACTTCTGTATTTATGCCCAGTATGCTAGATCCGAACTGGAAGTGTCCCTGCCAAGGCTCTATCTGGCGCTTGCCACAGGCCAGCGGCGCGGCAAGACAAGCTCTGCTGAAAGATGTAGCCCAAATAAGTTGTAACATCCAGAGTCTGTATCGATCTCCCCGCCCACAGACTGTTGCAAGGATCCAGGGGTCAGAAGCAATTCCAAAGGCTCTGCCTTGGATCCGGCAAGTGGGAGTCTCGACGATGGAACTTTGCCCCCGGGAAGGCCCCCCCCCCCCGATAAATTCAATCTCGTCCGGCATGAACGGGAGAGGCCTGATGCGAGGCAGTGTTGTGCATGTCGACAGGCAGGCATGTTGAGTCACGTCTTTTGGGAATAACCCAAAGGTCGCGCGAACCAGTGTCTTGGTGGTAGGTAGCCGTACAGAAACAATGGGGGCTTGGACAACTGAGACAGAGGTCAAATGTACCGAGCTGCCATGTCAACACCAGACCTGCGCAGGGCCGGTGATTGACCGCCCGTCCGCGTTGCAACAATGGCTTCCATATGGAGTATAGGCAACAGTACAAAGCCATCCGAATTTTGCCCGGCGCCTTGTACACTTGTCTGTCCATCAATCGGCATTTAACCCTGTTGACTTGGGAACCGTTAGCCACCGATGGTTGGTCACGGGCGGATGACCCCAGTTGGCGGCGCCCATAAGCCAGCTCGGCCGACGGGCACAAGCCCCCAGTGCCACCATCTATGGTGCTGAACCCCCAGCACCAGCAAGCTGTGTCCGCGATAGGCTGGCATTTGATGTGGGTACTTATGGATGCATGATAATGCCGTGCTAGGGGTTGCGAGGCAGCACTACTCAACAGACCAATGCCGACACAGCTTTGCTCTACGGTAACCCCTTCCAATTGATTCCTCTCTTTCGATCCGACTAGTTTCCAAGGTCAATGACCACCTCGTGTTGATGCCGAAAATGGCGTGTACTCTTTGCCTTCATTTGTCGCCAGGGGCAATGTTTCAGGCCAATTCTGACGCCAGAATTTGGGGAAACAAATCGGGTGTTCTCGCTCCATCTCACAATGACTGATCCATACAATCATCTCTGGCAGTTATGTTGCCGAAAAGAAACGGGGCAATTCGAACAGCCGCCAGAGAGCTACGCAAGGCCTGGGCTGGGTGACGCAGCTGTGGGACAGCCTGAAGAGCGCTTCGCATCTATCTTCAGCAACAGGGCTAGACCCACTAGCTCTCAGTCGGCCCTGCTCGATCCGGTGGCATTGGTCCCTATAACGCTATTAGTTGATACTATTTGATCGGGCTCGATGCCTGCCGCCCAGAAAGTTTCAACGGTGAGTATCCACCAGAATGCCTCTGCGTTTGTCTCATCTTCGGGGTTGCCGCGCTTGCGACTACAACGATGGCCAGACCACATGAGAAGCCATCAATCAAGCCACCAAGTCGACCTGCTTATTTTGCAGCGCAAGAAGAGGCTGAGTTGCGTCTCCATCCCTCTGCATCGCCCCCAGCACCTTGTCGACATGACCACGTTTGTTTGGGCTGAATGATGGCTTGGGTCTAGTGTTTATGCAGACTCGCTGGTCCCATCGAGTACCAATATTGCAGCATGATGGAGGAAGACGCAGACCAAGAACCAAGGTTGCATCGTGCATTCCCACGTGAACGTTCAAGGTCTTCGAGGTCTTCGAGGTCGGTGAGGGAGTGACTTGTGCACGATTGAGCTTGGACCAAATTGGTGAGGCCCCGGTAGAATGCGCGACATTGCCGTGATAACGGCAAAGGGCCCTGTCCTGCCAACCTCTCCTTTGTCACCACAACAATGCCACAGGATGGATACATTGTTGCGCCATTGTCTGTTTCAATATTCCCCCGCTGGCCCAGACTCTCTGCACGACTAATGTCAAATTTTTGAATTTGTTCCCGCTCGCTCGCAGATATGTACCCGCATCCTAGTTTTCAAGCCTGAGCTACCATTCATGTGCTAAGATGGATTATGCCTGCTCAACCCGGCAATTCAAGTGTAGGATACTGCTAATAGGGTCAGGCTTGGACTTCGCCTACGGAGTAGTGGCATCTTCATCGGCACCAAACACCAGCCCTGAGTTGTGTGAGTCGCAGGTGAGCATTTGACCTTTGGCTGTTATCAGGTCAGATAAGACCTTGTATAAGACCTTGTAACATTGGCTTCATATTTGGTTGGCCGAAGTTCCAATGCTGGTAATAGGTCTGGGTCAACATCGGGGTGCCATGTTGGTCGGCGAAACACTGGCGTGGCGCCGACAGCAATTCTCGGCCAACCCAACCGGCCGCGGCCAGACCAATCAACTCTTGGTTCGAATGCCCCCACATCTCAGTCGCAGAAGAGCCGTGCAGTGGCCGTTTAGGTACCTAGGAATTTATGCCTTTAGGACGCAATTCGTTTTGCATATTGCGTCTCTACGTTCAATGTTGCAGGCTCGTGAGGTCCCGCCAGTTGCAGCACCTGGCAGGCATCTTCTGCACGCCGAGTCATTTCCCCACGCAGAACGCAACTGGGGATATCTAACCTCTGTCCCGGTGCATTAAGTACATTCCTTTCTGATGGTGGTGGTGGGGGGCCCCTTCCTGGTTGATACTCGGCATCGGGAGGAAGTGCGTAAAGCTGCCCAGGCAATAATAAATCTTCTACAAACCAGCAATTCATGCCCTCGCCAACATCGCCTGCTTGCTACTCCGTCCTCCCCTCTGATTTGACTAGCTTCCAGCCCTGAGCCGCTTGCCCTCGTCCGCTCGACACATGGCTAGACTGTCCATGTTATCGTATGCGAGGGATGCGAGGCATAGTGGGGAAACAAAAACTGAGCAACGCCAACGGTCGAGCAAAATCTTGAAACACTGGCACCAAGACGTGATGGCCGCCACGTGTTTCTTGGCGTGTGAGCATGCACAAACGCACTTGGTGCCTTAAAGGGTTTGAAACGCCACTTTAACCTAGACATGTTGCAGGTTGCCGAAAGTGGATGATCATTTTTTGGCAGTCTGTGTGTTCGGCCCTCGCCAGCCAGCCTCGATGCTGTTTACTAAATCAGTAACCAAGTGGCTTAATACATGTCCAAAGAGAGTTTGTGGACAAATTGGCTGATCAATTCAATCTAGGGGCCGTGAACTATGAAGTCAGCTCCACTTACCGCACTCTAGCTTGCTCAGCCAACGAGCACAGAGCTGTCCGCAAGCTCACAAAGCTGTTGCAAATTGAGACGAATTTTCCATCGCCAACCGGGTCTTGATATGCTTGAGTATGCTTGGGTGCAGGGAACCGCCATTTCGGCCGAAGCCGATGCTCTCTCGCCTTTTGCTTTTAATTACATGAAAACTAATATTCTTATTTTCCGCCCTTGTTCTTGCACCAAACCCCAAGTATAGTAAGGGGCCGGATCACAGTACCGAGAATATGTGCGGGTATGCAGGTATGACAACTCAGATGCACGACCCAACAGTGCAAATGGATTTCGCAACTCCGCCAAGCACCTATTCATGCCAACAGCCTCCGAAACTTCCCTGCGGTGGTAATATCTATCGCAGGACCTCACAACGATCTTCTGTTGAGAAAGGACGTTATTGATCTAGTTCAAGGTTTTGCGTTGTTTCGCTGCGTGGACACCTAGATCTCCTCCACAAGGCAGTCTTCTGCCGGCTCGTGTTTTTGCAGACAGCTTGTCAATAACCACTATATTTGTATCGTCCCGCACGGATGCTCTCGGGCGTATTCAAAATGGCGACCTGTTACTCAAAGTTACGATGCGCAAGCCAATTGCAGCCGATGGCCGACGGCCGAGAGCCGAGCGGTATACATTGCCGTGCCTAGTGTACGTTTGCCCTCCCACGAATCCATCAACGGTTAGTCTCGTCGTGGCCCAAAGTGGTTGGGTATCATTTGGGAATGCTCGGGTATGGTTGCATCTAACACAGTGCCTATGTGATAATGCTGGCAGCTATGATGTATGAATCGCAAGTTTATGAATGGACCACTTGCTAAGTGGCAGCCAATCACCGCCTTGATTGCAAGGGTTAGATCATACCCAATTCAATCAAAGCGCAAACTTGGTACACGATTTGGCGGTATTCGAAGGAGCTTTGAAGTGGCTCCAGCTCCGGGTCTTGGGTGATCACAAGACAATGCGAATATGCAATGTCACGTTGGAACATATCGCAGCGTCGTTCTCAAGGGCGTATTGGTCAAGCGAGTTGATAAGCAATGGGCGGCGCACAGAGATTTCAATATCAAACCCACCTGCGACTTGACGCAGGGGCGATTGCCGAAACCTTGAGTTTCAAGCCCAAGTTCTGGAGACATGTTCAAACGCGACAGCCGGACGTCCTCTGGCCATGACCCAAATGTAGTTGATCGACGATCTGCCAAGATTTAGAAGCCCTATGCGGGACGTTTGTGCTTCTGAATAGCGTTGTCACATCTCGATGACTCTAGAGTAGGTGGACCATTGTGGCGTCGCTGCCTGTACGCTGAGCAAGTTTGTTGAAAAGTTTAAAGTGCCTGACTTTTTTCTGGGCTGGATTCAGGTTCCCCATTCCCAAGCTTCAGGGACGGGAAGGGTGTGAGTTGGGGATTCGCACACGCTGGTTCGAATCGGGAGAGGCGCCCAATCGCATTTCGTGGCCAATTGTATCAACGGTTCCGATTCGCTCAATGGCCGAGAGCCACTGAAACTGTAGGGCAACGAACCATTTGGATGAAGGATTGGAGAGCTTAACAACCTCAAACGTGTTGTTCGCCATGGTGTGACAAGCCTTGGATGCACCACCGTGCCAAGCATCGAGCAGACTTGCAACGTTCATCTGTTACCGCCTGCGTCGGGTCTCGATATTGTCCTCGGGGTACACGCATTCACCGAGAGGCTAATAGTAACTCAAAGTCCACAAAGCTACATGTACAGAACATCCCAGTATACATGTCTGCACCAAGCAACTGCATACGGCCTGGATGCACATGGAGGCAGCAGGAGTAGACTCAAGTGTCTAGGAATGCGAGGCAAAGATTGGCCTTGCACTTATGGCATATTCCCGTTCTGGCACGAGAGAGGCCATGATACTATGATGTACGTGCTGCATGAGTGTTTCACTTGGAGCTTGCCGAGATGTGGCTTATTACTTGACACGGCATGTTCAGCAGACACGCGAGCTTGGCTCAGCCAATGATCAAGTGTGTGAGCATGGTGTGCATACGAAGCATGCAAGCCACGTCCAGCTGAACTACTTCGCAAGAGGGCCTCAATTCAGGCCAGGCTGGTCGTATCATGCAGATTTTGTGTTGCATGCGTCTACACTCGATATGCGACGAGGGCTTGGGCATTTGCCGGGCCATCAGTTTGCCGACTGTCGGGGAGTCGGGGAACCATAGTCATGCATGCCGACTGCTTAGCGCCAAAATGGCCCGCCTCCAACAGCTGTCAATTGTGACGGGTGCTATGTCCGGATCTACGCGTCGCGTTGAAGAAGCCGAGCCGATGACATTCATGTGTACCCGTCGGCGAGGGTGAATAGCAACAAAGGTATTTGCTCCGTCCTCCGTCCTTCACGCTACTAATTTAAGTGCTTCATACTCCGTACGTGTTGACTAAATACGACCCTTGTGACAGGAGACTCATCGTCAAAGCGCGTTTGTGACAGGCAGATCTTGAGCCCAGATTCACTCCACTTTTTGCTCTCTATTCTTCCCCTCCCCCGCCAAGGTTGTTTGTCAAACGCAAATCAACAGCCGTGTTGTCGGCCAGGGTGTGAAGATGCCATATGACATGTCTGACGAAAGCGGAAACACCGAACGGGATCCATGCCCACGAGGTTTCGACAACCAGACGGTGAGTTGCCGAGCCAGCTAACGCCGGTTCCTGGGGACGAGGACGTTGGTTGATGGAGAATCGCATAATCATCTTTCCCAAGAGACGCTCGACTTGCATGCATGGCAAGATTTGGGCTTATTTATGGAGCAGCGGCTCATTTACTCCTTGGCTCTCCGAAAGTGCCGCGCCAGAATGTCGAAATGCCCGCAAGACATGTACTTGGCAAGGAGACACTGTTCCTGCTTATGTCCAACAAGCTGTGAGCACGGCCTTGGAGCGATATCCGCCGAGATGCGGGCCAAACCCAGGCCCACGACTGGGAACCCCAAGCCATCAGAGTGCGGCTGAACAAGGACTATGAGTTGAGAATCAGAGTTTTCCCGTAGTTTATCTCAGGTTGCGGTGAAAGTATATCGATGACATTTAATCTCCTGAAATCTAGAACTGAGTGGATTACGGGGCATTTGGTCTCGGAGCCAGTCTCTATACGACACTCACCAGAGTCACCACAGTCATCGCCACAATGAGGCCAGAGGCCCCGTGGAATTGAGAGAATCTTCTTGGCTCGCCGAATTTTCTTGGGAACAGACGATTTAGTTTTGTACGCGCTGGAGGGCATGTTTTTGCTGTTGCGCAGGTGTTGCGAGTTTTGAGAATGGGCCAAACCCCTGGCTCACATTCACGGCAACCGCAACATTTCAACGTCTTCTTCTTGATAGACTTTCAGCCAGAGATATGTCACCATGTCACGGCTTTTGTTCGCGTCCTCGTCATCCGGCTGTTGGAGTTCAACAAGATCGCTGACGTGTGATGGCGCAGCAGTTCCTCTGATGCGCCTGTAATAAGGCCTTGTACCCATGGTGGTCGTTGGTATCCTCGTACAAATCTCGCTGCTCTTGGTTACAGGGCATGACGAGTTGGTCTTTCTTAACCAGTCAGCGCGATATGCTTGGATGAGTTCTCGTTGTTGCACAACGGCATAATCATGCTGCACGACACTAGAACATGGCCACCGCAGACAATGGTTGTATGTGCAACTCGCATTTTGCCATCAATTGTGCCCCTTTTCGACTCACATTTACAGGTCCTGGCTGCATCGCACAATTCATCTCATGATGAGGTGGGACAGAGCTGGCATTTCAATCTCACACAGCAGGCGCCTCAGCTGCCAAGAAGATGGCCAATTTTGTAGGTGGTGACTTGGACAAGAGATGTGCAAGAGGGGGTAAGTAGACCAGACACGGTCTCTCGCGATTCAATTCATCCTTACTGATTGTTGCAAGTTGACTGCGCTCGCATTTCGGGGATATATATCTGTTTGCCGCACAGCGGCATGATGGACATGTTGCGCGTTGTCTTGTCCGGCAGCATGACAAATGACAAAGATCGTGGAGCCATCATGTTTCAAGGACAAGGCACGGGCCGGCCGAAATTCGTCGCCTGTTGGATGGTAGCGGCGAAGAAAATGCAGTGTTTGTTTCGACGTCTCTTATTGGTACTGACACAACTGATGCCAAATATACGACGCGTTGTTGAGAACAGCCCTTTATTGGTCTGAGCTGCTGGCAGGCCCATGGGCTTGATAGAATGTGACGCCAGGTGTAGTTCTGCCACTGCCTGCGGACAGAAGCACGCTTTATGGCACATTGATGTGAAATCTTTTTCCTTCACAGGTGGCAAAATTCAACCCGGCGTGTCACATGGCGCACCGCAATCAAGAAAATCCTTTGCAGCTTTCATTGACAATTCTGACCCATCAGCAGCATGTGCAAACTTTCCGCCCCTTGACCGAAGAGTATGCCCCCAAACATCTATCCACCTACCCAGTGAACGAGCCTAGGGACAGTAGATGGCTATCAAGGGGCTCGTACGGGTGCAAGCAAGAAGAGATGCTGGTGTTTCAGTCGACACGTATTTGGGCAGCACTTGGGTGCCCAGCAGGACCGAACCAACCTGACACGATTTGGATTGGTTAGGAGACGTTCAGTATCGTATAGTTTCAATTCTAATTTTGCAGTGAGGATTCCGCTGGCCAGAATGCGGCCTGATGCGCTTCTACGGACGATGGCATTTCCTGTTTCCCACACAAACGCATGTGGGGATGAAGTTGACGTGTTGACGGATTTGACACTCATTCACCTGTGCACCTGAGAAGCGATATACTGATGTGCCGGCATATACCTCCTTGGTCCTTCTTTCCAAGTCTCGGAATTAGCCATTCGTCAGTCAAAGAATGACAATAACAGACTCGGAGCACAGGGATGGGGGCGTTCCTGGCACTTGGGCTGGTCAAGGCGTGCTGGATGCACTTATTGCACAATGATTGCACGATTGGGACAGAGACAAACTGGCGCCCTCCTACCAAGGAACCGTCTACGGAGAAACAAGAAGCTGAACATGCAGTTTCTAACTTGCATAAACCATTGTGTGCGGATTGATACGGACGGCGCTGGTGATGAGGTCCGTCTACCTCGAAACACGACGAAAATATGAAAACTCGGCGACACAAGCCCTCCTGGAAGCAAAAGGTTACAAGGTTTGGGGCTCGGTGGGACCATGTGCAGATGGAGCAACTTGCCTTTACCTTTCCCGTCAGCTCCCCCATAGCATCGTGTTGGATTTCTCGAGTGCGCTGGAAAATGGCGAGTGATTGTTTTGCGGCATTGACGTTGGCATCTGCATTTGCATCTGCCACGTGCCTCAGCAAAAACAAGCCAATTCGGGTGCTGCAAACCCAAGGCACGATATCAAGACGACACGGAGTCACTTCTGTATGTACGGTGCGTGCATACATGCCGCTCCTGTCACCAGCATGATACCATATCGTGCACAGTCGGTGCTTGGGCGCAGTCGATGGTGCCTCTCTTGACAAAATGTCATCCATGCAGTAGGGTGTTGCTTTTTGGCTCTCAAGTTGTCAACCACGGCAACGAGGTGCCATGGAACCCCTCACGCAAATGCGGTTCAATAACGCCATGGGGCAAAAAGCAAAAAGCAGAAACCGCAATCCATGCCAGCGAAGCTGTTGTGGGGAGGCGGAAAAAAAAAGAAGAAGAAGAAGAAAAAAAAGAAAACAAGGGCAAAACAAGAAAAGAAAAGGCCAATGCCAGAGGAAAGCCTGATTGTCTTGTCGTCAAAGGATGTCTGTCGAGTCTGAGCATCTTGGGTCACCAGGCGACTGGGAACTCGTGGAACTCCTGGGAACCCAGCTGCGAGATTCTCGTCCACAACATCATGTTTAGTGTCAATGCTTCAAGCTGTCCCGGCGCGTGCCAAGTTCCCCTCCTTCTTCCCCCCCGGTCGTTCGTTTGGCTGGGGATCGTCATGCCGGCTTCATGCAGTCGTGGGGTTTTGTCACCCTCTGGGGAAGAAGCCATCTGATGTGTAACATGTTTGTTCCTTATTCCTCTGGTGATGTGTTGTTTACTTCCTGCGCACTTTGCTTCGCTCATGTCCACAACATGTCAAGACACATACATACATGTCCTTTTGTAACGCCTCGTTTCACATGCCTCATGTTGCATAATTCGAGAAGCCCTTGTGCTTTCTTTTCTTTGGCCAAAGCCCGCAGTGGTTGTCCCAAAAAGAAACGCATATTGCAGCGGAGAGCCTGACCATGTCTGCAACAAGGAAAAGGCGTGGAAACGAGATACTTTGCGTCGTTGTACCCTTTTCCAAACCACCGTGTACCTGGCTCGTGCTGCTGCTACCCATGAGCCCATGACACGGACACACGCCCCCATTCCCATGGCCGCAGCGAAGACGCGGTTTGCACGCAACTGCATCAGTCAACCGACCAACCGAATAAACTAATACCTGGCTAGGCATGCATGTATGTATGTATCGTATGTACTGTACATGCAATGTGTGGAGGAGCGGGCAGGCCGTTTTGAGCCCGCGTCGTGATGTCTTATCACAGTATCGTACATGCATGTGCAGCAGCCAACGCAACTTTCTGGGCCGCTGCATACTTCACGAGCCACATGATGTGCCTTGCACAGAGTAAACCAGACGGTGTTTGCCGGCCGTTTCAATTTCTCTGCGTCTTGCACCAACACGTGCATTATATTCCCGAGTGGCTCACCCTGATTAGATTGCGAGAGGCCAACAAAACCACCCCTCTCCCTTTGCCCCGTGCACCCACTCGGCCCTTTTGCTCTATGTCTGGTACGTACAGGAGGCTCCCCCCCCTTTACTTGTGCCCGTGGATAGGTGCCAAGGTAGTTGGAGTCAGGGGGCTTTGTAAGGCTGTTTTTAACCCCGCCACGAGACGCGAGTACGAATCAACAAGACGCACCGTTGGCCCAACCCTCTCGATATACAATACATTCATTATGCGACACTAGGAAACTGCCTAGGTAGTACTCCGTATAGGACGAGGCACTAGATCCCGAAAACGGAGCCCAGCAAAGCCATGCCAATTGACAAATTAACCCCTGTTCCGCCGCTGACGGGACGCTAGGCTCCCGAGACAGCAACCACCGTCTAGCACCCGGCCATGTATCCACGTATTTGTCATGTGCGCTGGGATGCAAAAAGAGTCCGTGTTTGGCGCCTCTTTAATTTCTGACGGCATAAACACGCCAACGTCACTGGCTACCGTGAACCGAGACTCGGCCGGCATGCCGGGTCCGGTGACAATGCCCGAGACAATGTCAAAGCATTCTTGCGTCGTCATTTCACACGCCATATTCTTGGATACCTGAATCATTCTGCAGCGTCTTCTCTTCTATCAAAGTATACCTTGCAGACAGACACTCCCTGCCAACCCTCCATGGATGGTTGAAAAATCCATCATGACGCTGTTGAAGAAATCAACCTGCTTATTTATGCCCGTCGTATAATCTCTATCAGTGAGCCCTCTCCTGCTGTGAATACTCCTCCTCTTCCAAGCGACGTATAGGGCCGGTTCTCTTTCGGCTGTCGCTTCTCTACGCTTCCATGCTTCCATGCTTCCATGCTTCAACGTAGCTTGCCCTACAAAGTAGCCAAGTCACTGGCTTCGTCCACGGAGGACTCCCCACTTGTGAGACCCTTTCGGATGGCCAGAACGCTGTCGACGATGACGGCGTCGATGCCCTCCTTGACCTGTCGCTGCATGGTAGTTAGCATGGGCAGCAAAAAAAAAAAAAAAAAAAAGCCCTCGTGCTGGCAGCGGACGCACCTGAACCATAATCGGATCGTTATTCAGCACACCGTAGCTGACGCAGACCAGACCGATTTCCTTGACCACCCTAACCAGGCGGGGACTGTTGATCAATGGTTCGGCGGCCGACACAATCCCTAGCAGGTTCCAGCGGTTGGCAAACCGGATGGCCTCCTGTAGTGATGATGCGCGAATGTCACCAACGGGGCTGCAGCCTGCATCCGTGAGGAAAAGAATAGGAATAGACGGCTGCTTCAAACTGAGACACAGGCAGATGTCTGGGTTGAATGAGCTGAAAATGATGTGCCGATTCTCGGCGAGATCGTACACCTTGGATAATACTGTGTCGCAGAACGAGTTGAGCTCGACGGCATACGTGTCCATTTCGTGCTCCTCGCTCTCATGAAGCATGGGATACTTGAGTTCCATGTTGAAGCCAATCTCCTCTGGGAGCTGGCGGAATAAGTCTTCCAACGTGGCAAAGGGGGCCTGGATGAAGTTTCCACGAGAATTGGCCTTGTACCCTTTCGCCTTGAAGTCTCTGGTGTGCTTCATCCGTTCTTCCATCTCTGCATGGCCCGTACCGGCATAGCCCATGGATTGAGATCGTGTGGGCGGCGCGACGCTATTGCTGCGGGGTCGAACTGGGGCATCACCATCAGGACTGTCCCTTCTCAGCTCGTTGTTGCGAGCTCGGTCCCTGGTCTTGTCTGGATTAATGTGAAGAAACTGCTCCAATGTGAGGGTGTGAACCGGCGCGTCAATGCCCGTCTCACTGACGAGGAAGTCGTGGTAGATTACTGGGACGTGATCCTTGGTCAACTGAACATCGAATTCGACGTACTGAGCCCCCAGATTGGCCGCGGCAATAAAGGACGGCAGAGTATTCTCGCCAAGCTGCAGTGACTTATTGGACGTGATGTTCTTTCCGAGGCCGCGATGTCCAATCAGCATGGTCGATGAAAGCTTTCTCCAATACGTTTGTCGTGATGTAATCTCCATGTTGGCATGGTAGAATGGCGTAATGACAAGAAAGTTAAAGTTGACGGTACCAATGACTTCCAAGTTGCTCGAAATAATGGGCACGCAAACGTCGCCTTGGAGGTTCATGCGTCGCGAACCAATTGTTTGCTTGACAGTCGAGAGCAGGGCAACGGCGCGGCCAATCTTGTTCTTCTCACTCCCAGAGTATGTTGGAACAATGTCAAACAACAATTTGACCTTGGTCGCATCCCTTGTCTTGAAAACGACTGGCTCTGTTGCAACTCCTTCGTGGACTGGAAGATCAATAGTCGTTGGATCGCCGTTGGCTCCCGTGGCACTCAAAACCACGGAAAGGGCCGTGTCAAGCTGTGTGCTGTGCGCTTCGGTGAGGGGTACACTGTCGAGATGAACAGCCTCGGTAGTTTTGCGAATGTCCATTGTTCCCAGGCTTACAAGCACCAGACTTTCATCCGTGAGGTAACGATGTCCAAACGTCTTGACGGGATCGGCAGGCCGAGGAGGGGGAGCGCTACTGTTGGGTACGTTGGAGCGTCTTCCGTCAATGGACGAGTTCTCTGATGAATTGGACTGTTGCAGACTCTGTCCTACTCTTTTTGCGGCCTCTTCCTCGTCCGTGTGTGCGGCAAGGAAGCGCGCGATGTCCATGTGCCCCCGAAGCGCAGCATGCTCCTTTGCCGTCCAGCCAGACACATCCGGTTTTGAGACGTCCGCACCAGCTTCAACAAGAAGCCGAACTACCGAGAGTGATCCGTCGACAGCTGCCACGTGTAGAGGAGTCCAAGAATAAGAATTCTCGGCAATCTCAATGTTGGCCTTTTGGGAATCGCTGCCACCAAGAATGATGCGAGCACAAGCTTCGTGGCCAAACCTGGCCGCAATGTGCAGAGCCGTCTCGCCCGTCTTGTCCGCCCAGTTGATATCTACTCCTGCATCCACGAGCATCCGAACAATGGGCTCGTAGTTTGACTTTGTGGCCAAGGCAAGAGACGCTCCGGACTTGGGTATGGTCTTTCGGATCTGAACCTTGGACTCGCTGCTCCCTTGCCAGTTCTCGCCCAGCAGTAATGCCTGGGTAGTCAAGGGATGCCCGCCAATAACGCTCAGGTGAAGTGGTGCAAACCCGTCATTGTCGTGCCATTCAGGAGCGTCAATACCATCCTTGGCGTCGAACTGGTTCCAGTCTTGCATATACTTCATGATGATTTGGCAGACAACGACGAATCCAAACTGGGCCGCGTAGTGCAAGGGGAGGCGTCCGAAGGAATCGCGGCTCTTCAGCGCAATGCGCTGGCTTTCGCCAAGGCAGTCCAGGAGAAAGACGAGTAGCTGAACGGCTTCGTCCTCTTTTGGCAGCAGATTGGACTCATTGGTGTTGATTGCCTTGACAGGGACAGCAGATGACACGGCAGGCTGCAGGTGTCGGTTGGTAAACTGTGTTCCAATAGGTACGGGGTACGCGCTCGTGTCCTCGTCCTCAGCAGCAGACTTTGTACGGCCGATGTGAATGACGAGTCGGTGAATGCAGTTGCGGCCATTGATATCATCTGGCTCGTCCAAGTCCTTGATTTGGGAAAGAAGATGGGCGATGCACTGCCTTGAACGGGCCGAGATGGACCGCTGGAGAAGATTGAGCAACAGGGTCTGGGCCAAGGCCTCTGATGAAGTATTGGCATCTGTCAGACCCCATTTTAGCGACGAAACGTCGTCATTGCGGACTGCATGGTCCAAGATGTCCAACTGTGCCTGTGGCAGGTTGAGCATGGCCTTGGCCGAAGCACGACCCAAGGAGTGGGTAGAGCGATCTGACATGGAGTCGTTGACCTGCTGGGCATCGCTGAGGACGGATAGCCAGCGGTTAATCTCGGCAAGCAATCTAGAGATATTTCCATCCTTGGCAAACTGCTTGGTGTCGACCTTGGTAGAAATGTATCGATGTTGATAGGAAATCTGCGGCACCTTTTTATCGAGCTTCTTGGTAATCTTGACGAAACCCCTGCGGTTGATCTCACCGAACCATTGCAAGTTTCTGAGCTGCGTCCGCAACTCGAGCAAGGCGCCCATAACCTCTTCAACCTCATCCTGGTCAAGGGTGGCAACGACATCGGGGACGCGGCCATAGCGGTTGTGAAGGATGTTCAGCCGCCGGCATGCCTCTGCGAACTTTTTGTTGTAGAAAGAGTCGACATCCTCAAGATTACGATCGAGTGCGAAGAAGAGTTCTGCCAAAGGGTCATGAGTTAGGGGACCCGGGGGTCAAAAACTCCCCCCGAATGCTTTCTTCTTCTTGCTTCATCTGGGGGTGTGAGGTCATTTATGGCAAAGAAGCACACCTGCTGGATCTACCGTCTCTCCATTCCTTTCTCTCTCCGCCAGAGCCTTGACTAGCTTCTTCAGTCCCTTGTAGTTGATATACGAGGCCGCCCACTCAGGCACCTGATTGCGCGGTAAACTTTACAGGTTGCGAAAACCAAAGCGGCGTCTTAGTGACTCTGGCCGTCGAGTTGCAGGGGATGGATGCAAACTAGATGGAGAACTCACTTCCTTCCAAACTTCATGGCGACGATGCTCTGTGTTTATTTCCTTTTGCCCAGAAATCTTGTGTCACTGATTACGCAAACCCCAGTGCCAGTCCTTCTCTCCTTTTTGGACCGCGCTGCCGTGCTCAATTGACGAGTAAAGGAACTGAGTTCCACCCCCTGGCTAGTGAATGTCTTTAAAGTCCAGGAGTCCAGGTGCTTCAAAAGGGGTGCTGGCTGAACTGAGGTGGTGGTGATTGGCTGACAGCGAGCCACAATCAAAGGGAAACTGTTGCAGAAACAAACGCAGTAAGAAGAGAAGATGGAAGATGGCAATGGAGAAGCAAAGCTGCTTCAGCAAAAGGCACAATACAAGGGACCACGGTTCCCGAGTGTCCACCAACCAAGGTGGTGGAGAGGGATGGACCCTGAATTGGTCGCGTGATCGTTTGTCGCCCGGGCCAATATGCCGTTAGCCGTTTCCAACTCAACGGTATCGCGAGACCGTGCCAGCTACTCCGTAGAAATGTGTCCACAGCCCCAGGGAACCGCTACCTCTTGTTCTCGTCTGGCATTTGACGGTCGTGTGCCGCGACCACGCCAGGAATTTGCGTGATGACAATCTAGTGTCGATATCAATCTCCGCGTCTTTGGAAGAGGAGGAAGGCAGAAGCGATGCAGCAGCAACGACAATCGAAACTGTGTGCCTCGCCGAGTTTGACCTGGATAGCTGGGGGTTTTTCAATGTCCAACCCTCGCCGCGGGTGTGAGCAAGCAAGTGCATCGGCTTGTGGAGAAGTTCGTGTCATGACCTTTCAATTTGATGGCCGGGCACAACGGAGCCAGTGGCACGGGCAACGAGGGACAAAAAATTTCAATGGATTGGATGAAGCTGCGTCAGAGGCTGTGGTGGCTTGCCAGCGCGTGCCGTCGCCGAGAGATGCGAGATGAGGAGTCTGGCGGGCGTGGGGGATGGGCGTGGGTCGAGCTAAAGGGCCTGCCCGTTCACTTTTCAGGTCGAATCCAGCCAGTTCTTGCTACCGATTGGCGACCGTGGACCAGGACCCTGCTCTGACTGGATCGTCACTGACACACCTCTTAGGTGCTGTTGTGTCAACATGCTGCGTCTCCCTTGAACGCCGTGGAATTCCGCATCGAGCCCGCACTATTGTTTGTTGAAAACGCGCATCGATTCACGCTGCAGGTGCGTTGCACAGCGCTGGCTAGCCCACGCAGGATTTGGGACACACGGACACACATCACCATCACTTTGCTTTCCTGTCATATTTTTACATGGTCCCTTGCTTTGTTTCCATGTGACGAAAACAGACATGGTCACCACTTCAGCGCGGGCCAAAATATTTCCGCCGCATCGCCATACAATGATAGCAACGCTACTACCGATGCATGACACGCACTGCGCGTACAAAGCTCTCACTGAGCAGGCTGCCTATGCGCCAATATGGTACAGGTACAGCGGCAAAAGTGTATGTAGTCAGACAAGCGCTAAATGTTCATCATGTCTAAAGTCAACCCGCCGCATTTCCGTATCCTACATTGATGAATTCATGATCCTACAGCCCATTGCCTTTCCCCCGCATAGACTGAGCGGTGCTCAGGGCGTTGCCATGCAAGTAGTCCCCTTGGTTTAAATCGTAGCCCATCTGAAACCGGTTGTTCCTGTTCCTTATTCCGACCTCTGGCCTTTATTAAAGCTGTAGCCGCCTCCTGGGGTCCCGGTCCTTCTTCTTCTTCTTGGTGCTCTACCCGCTCATCATTGACGACCATGGCCTCCATTTCCTCTGCTAGGCTTTGGTCATGCAAAACTTGGCTCTCACAAATGGGTTGGGTTAATTCATGCGGCCGGGTTTCATTTGGCGGCCAAACGTCATCTAATTCTTGGGCGAGATTCAAAGACTTCTGGACAGCTGTGGTGCCGATATGTATGGCCAGGGACGCTCTGAACATCGGCGAGAACTCGGGATACAGCAGTTTGCTCTCAATCGAAGCCGTAGTCTTTCGGACGAGTTTGTACTCCTTCCACATGCTCTCAAATTGTAGCAGCCGGCTTTTGGATAGAGCCAAACTGGCATCCCCTGACGTATTCTGTGTTTGAGGGCTACCGGAGTGGACTTCTGCTGATAGTTGACCCATCTGAGACAACGAATCCAGTAATCGGTTTAGCTTAGGTCCGGATATGTTCAGATTTGCCAGGCACCTCTCACTGGGCTGCTGGTCATGGTCACCGAGGCCGCAGAGATCGATCAAAGCGAATATCCTGCCAACGATGTAGGCTGCTGAGTCGTCGTCTTCCCGCGATAGGAGGCGCTTCCACCTCTTCCGACTATTCGACAGACCCCGAACCAGTCTCACTGCTGCTCTCCAATCAAGAGCGGCTACACACTCATCAAAGACTTGCCTGACCGCCTTAGTGCTGAGAGCAACTCCAGAACGCATGCAAGACACGAAGAATGAAGCCGCCTCGTCAAAGAGTTTGAAGTGGAGGAGGCCGTTCAAGACTGTTTCCACCAAGGACACATTCAAAGGGACATGTTCCCAAACCCAGTCTCCCGTACGTGTACGCATCTTGGTATTCGAGGCCCATGCATCCATGCCCCAATTTTCTATGTCCTGGACATGTCGTCTACCCATCTTGCCACCAGACTGCTCATCTAGCCCAGTGAGGCATGCCAGAGTGCGAAGAAACTGTCCATGATTATGAGTCAGCTTGTAATGGTTGAGGATTGCTATGAATGTTGACGGAGTCGGCTTCAACATGTGTCGGTAGAAAAATGAATGGACTAATGCGTCAGAGAAGGCATGATGCCCCGACTTGTCAAAAGCGACAATAAGTGTGTTGTATGTATGCATATCAGGTGGGTGAGCCGAGACAAGCAGGTTGTAACAGACCCTGCCGATTTTCTCCTTCCAACTGAGATCTTCTGCATCAACTAGAGCCCGAATATGGCTATTCAGGCTGGACGTGTTCCTGGCCGCATTGACCGGGTCTATTGATCGGAAGGAAAATTTCGGATACCCTCTTGCTGCCAGTCCTCGAGCCTCATCAAAGGATGCGCTTGTTGTGGCGTTATTGTCGAGTATCTCGGCGCGATGCAGTAGGTGCTGAACCAGAGTCTCTATCGTCTGTGACTCACGGAGTAGTTGTGCTTGAGTAAGGGACTCTCGGAAGCTGATTCGAACATCTCGTTCCTCGGCCATGATGGCCTTTTCTAGTTTTTCGTAATCGATCTGTCTCAGAGCTCGCAACGAGGGTTCATCTGCGACACTGTAATATTCTCCCGCCAAGTCGGCGACCAGCTCAGATGCGTCAATCGTGGCTGGCTTGTCGATCTCCTTCATGAACGGTCGATTTGTGTATATTTCTTTGAGGCTTTTCCAAAGAGCGTCCATCTGGTGTATTGACAGATCTGAAGCACTGGTTTCCGTCTTGGCCGAATTATTTGATGACCGTTGTCGCAGCTCGCTGAGTTCCCTCTTGGCCTCCTCCAATTGACGATCCAGTTCTTTTCTACGCTCGTCCTTCCGAACAGCGTCTACAATTGCAGCTGTCGCAAAGACTGAACTGTAGCATGCTGTGAATATCTCCGCAAACGTGGCTTTGCGTCGTCCAGCAGCGCTGGCGGCTCGTTTGCCAACCGCGCCAACGGCAGTGCTACAGGCTCTGCACCCGCAGCGATGAGCCTGGCCGGCTCGAGCCCAAAGCGACTGCATCACGGTGACATTTGAAGTTGGGCAGACTCCTTGAAATAGCAGTTGTGGCAAGAAATAATTCAATTGGCGTGAAACGATATCAAATTGCTGATGGGAATTTCCTACTCGAACTGCTGGGTTCAGGAAATGAGCTGATACTTTTCTGGTCACGTGATGGTCATGAGCTCTGTTGTGTGGGCAAATTCCCCGCCAAATGCCCCATACGGCTCACAGGTGAGCGTAATAATTGGGGTGCAGAAGTCATTCAAGTGAGCGATCATTCTTGCAGGTTTTATGAAACTTTCAGTTTTGAAGCTAGTCTTGCCATCACAATGTTTACATTGATCATCAAAGCCGAACAGGCAGGGTATGCAATGCGGAAAAGAAGGGAACGATGCATGAGCTAACCCTGTTTTCAAGAGTGACAAACCTCCGACCAGATGACACCCAGGATAATCCTTTCTGGTACATGTTCAAGGTTCAGTGTACGTCGTGCAGAGAGACGCATGATAATTATGTTGGCGTAAACCGGTTCGTAAGTATACTTGGTTACCAGCTTGAGTCTGGATAGAATACTTAGTCTTGACTTGGGATACAGGAGACCAACGAGATGAGTGGGAGCCGGGGTGAGGCCAATTTTGTATGGCGATGCAAGAACTGCAAGGTATTTTTCTTTTTCTTCTTCTTCTTCTTCTTCTTCTGATGGCGGTCATCCCAAATGACCAAATGAAGAGACGTCTCTAACGCCATTGGTAGCGCGAGTCGTCAGCTTCCATTAAGGCTGCACCAGTAGCATACGCACAGTCCGAGCCAGCCAAGGCGCACAAGCTCATCGAGTTCGATTGCCGAGGACTTGAGTTTACCGAGTTTAAACCCGAGGTATGGCGTTATTTCTGTCAAAGCTCGCCGGCGTTTTGATGCAGCATGTCCTAACACGTATTTGTAGGGTGAGTGGCTCGCCGAAGGACTCGACTCTGGTACCAAGTTTACTGCTATCGACCTGGCAGATGGAGAGTGGTTCGACTATGACGAAAAGGCTGGAGAAGAAGTGAGCATCAAGGATATTACCTGGGAGATTCGCAGAGCTTAAACTTGACAAGACAATACTCAATAAAAATTGATGAAAAATGACACAAGGGCCAAAATCGACGGCTGTATAGGGTAGCCGGCATTGTTTGGCCTGTTATCGATAACTCGCACCCGTGCACTCATCCTCTGGCTTTCCCATGCACTTTCATATGCAACTCTGACCTTTGATCAAAGTCGTGGGTGTATGCGGTCAACTAGGACAGTAACGCCACGTCATATGCTACCACTACATCACAATGGCGTCAGGCCAGATTTCCGCCAGCCTCAATTACCTGACCGATGCAGCACATCTCCTTCGGCAAGCTGCCCCAGAAACATCGGCACACCTGATGAGGCACCGTGACGAGCTGATGTTCCACAATAACTTGGTTCAGCATGAAGTGCAGCGTCAACATGTCTGCGGCGGCTGTGGACATATCATGATCCCAGGAGATGAAACATCACTTAGGCTTTTACCTCGGCACGCACTTGCGTCTCGGAAGCAAGGCACATCAAACAGGGTCAATGTTGCATCTACACCTGCTCTGACGGGACCGACCAAAAGCCTCTCGTGCGGACATTGCAGTCGAGTCACCAAGGTCAGCCTCCCAGCACCTGGGCCAGCAGCTCGTCGAAAGAAGGTATCGAAAATACCTCCTGCCAAAAGCATGCTACCAGCAGATGCTCAACCGCAGAAGCCCACAGCAAACGCGAGCAGCAAGACAAGGGCCAAGAATCGGAAAGGCGGGCTCCAGGCGTTGCTCTCCGGACAGCAGAAGAGATCAACACATTCGCTCTCTCTGGCAGATTTCATGGGATGAGGCAGCAGAGCCTGTGAAGCGTCTTTTTCTTTCACCGTCAATATCGGTCTATTCCACGGGTTATTCTTTAGGTCTGCTGCAGCCATGCCATTGGGCCAAATTCTCACCCACGCTGGACCCTTTTAGTGACCGCCAGAAGTTTCAGTCTTCTTCTAGCGCTGAAGAATTGACGCCTCGCCACTGGACCACCTAAAAACTCTTCCCCAGACACCAGACTCAACCAGCCTCTGCGCGCCCAGAACTCTGGGTCCATGACATAAGGCCCCATCCGGATTTGCACACCTGCCCCTCCAAAAATTTCATTGCCCCTCCATCTGAGCCACAGACCTACATGTACAATTTTGCGCCCGAAACATCATATCCAATTCACACATCGCAAACGCTGCGACAAGAACCTTAGACACAACATGTCGTTGGAAGAAAAGAAGGAAGAAGCAGCACAGAATCCCACCGAATTCTTCGGGTCTATCGGCAGCAAGGTCGAGGGGTTCTCCGGCACCACGAATGGCGTCACCGAGCAAGAGGAGGAATATCGCGCCGTGGAGGAGATCGAGTCGCTTTGCATGAGCTGCGGCGAAAATGCAAGTCACCCACCCACGGCAAACAGCGCCAGCGGCTTTCTTTTCTTCTGGAATATATCCTAATACTGTATCCAGGGCATCACCCGTCTGCTCCTCACCGCGATCCCCTACTTCCGCGAGGTAGTCATCATGTCCTTCTCCTGCGACCACTGCAACGCGCAGAACAATGAGATCCAGCCGGCCGGCACCATACAACCCAAAGGAACACACTACGAGCTCCGTCTCACGGCTCTCGAAGACTTCTCGCGCCAAGTAGTCAAGTCCGACACGGCGACGGTCAAGTTCATCGAGATGGACCTTGAGATACCCGCTGGCCGCGGACAACTCAGCAATGTGGAAGGCCTCCTCACCACCGTCATGGACGACCTGGAGATGGGCCAGGAAGCGCGAAGAGAACAGGCGCCCGAGATCCACGACAAGATTGCCGAGATAATCCACAAGGGCAAGGCCATGCTCGCCGGCGACGCATTCCCCTTCCGCTTGTACGTGGACGACCCGGCGGGCAACTCCTTCATCGCGCCAGATCTCAAAGACGGCGTGGGAAAGTGGGAGAAGCACGAGTTCTCCCGCACGCCGGAGCAAAACGCCCTCCTGGGCCTGGCTGACAGCGGCCACGCCGAAGGCGACTTCTCCAACCCGGGCCTCACGGCCGACGGCGACATCATCCCCAACGAAGTGTACAGCTTCCCTGCCAGCTGCCCCGGCTGCATGCACCCCTGCACGACGCACATGAAGATGGTGGACATTCCGCACTTCAAGCAGGTGGTTCTCATGTCCACCGTCTGCGACGACTGCGGCTACCGCTCCAACGACGTCAAAACCGGGGGCGAAATCCCCGAGCTCGGCGAGAAAATCACCCTCACGGTCCAGGACAACGTCGACCTTGCCCGCGACATTCTCAAGTCGGAAACCTGCGGCCTCGAGTGCCCCGAGCTTCAGCTCCAGGTCAACCCCGGCACGCTGGGCGGCCGCTTCACCACCGTCGAGGGCCTCCTCACCCAGGTCCGCAACGACCTGCACAGCCAGATCTTCGAGGCCAACGGCCCCGGCCAGGGAGGCGACTCGCTCAGCGCCCCCGAGAAGACGCAATGGGATACCTTTTTTGACGGTCTGGATGCCGCCATCAAGGGCGACAAGGAATTCACCATCATCTTGACGGATCCCTTTGCGAGTAGTTTTGTGCAACCGCTTGTTGATCCGCCCGCCACGGACCCCAAGATCAAGAAGGAGAATTATCAGAGAACAGAAGAGGAGGAGGAGGAGTTGGGCCTAAAGGACATGAAGGTGGAGGGGTACGAGGAGCCAGAAAAAGAAAATGACACAGAGGCGTAGATGTACTCAGACATTGAATGAAGCATGGGTTGTGAATGGAAACAGCATCGGCACGGGGCATGCGATATGACTTTGACGAAGAAGCAAGGCGATAGAGAAAAGAATTTCATGAGCGAATCCGAATCAGCAATGGTATATTCAAAGGCACAATAATAGATTCACCAAATCATTTCAACAAGTACCCTTCCTTGCCTCGCTTGTGATTCGAAATTACTGCAAAGTCACGCGACCACTCATAAACACCAATAAGACACAGCTATCCCCCTTTGGGTATACCGAAAACGCAAAGCAAGCAACTTTGTGCAACCGCAATATTACATAATGCCCACAACTCCATGCTCCCGTCTTCACCAAAATGCTTCTTAGGTCATAAGCCGTCAGGAATTGCCGTCCTCATCCCCAGTCGGACGTGCCGTAATCAAGCCCTCAATCTGTTACCTAGTTACCCTCAAGACACCCCGTGCGAATTTTCGACTCTAAACGACCAAAAAAAAAAGGGTGAGAAAAAAAAAAGCCACAGCGCCAACTCAAAGGCCGTGTCTTCTACATCTTTGCTGACCTTTGCGCTCATAATCCCCGGAGCCTCGCACCCTGTGGTTCCCTCTCAAACATGTCACTTGACAACCATTTGGAAAAAATTGGAAAGGAACAAAATAAATACCACATGTCAAAGGCCAGATTGGCATCGCCATGTGTCATTCCCATTTTGCCCCGATACTTGGTATTCGCAGACCCTAAATAAACCATCTCAACCCAGAGTGAAGTTGCGTGTCGGTTTTCTAAAGGCTGAACAGAACTGCTGTCACCCCTTGAATTTTCTGGACGCTCTCGGCTCGAGGGGTTAAAAAGAAGAAGGAAAAGAATCAAAAGTAAAAAAAAACATGGCGCGCAAAGTTGGTGCAAGTCATGCGACAAGGTTGGCCACGTTGAGCAGACCAAGCCAGCATTGAGTTCTGTTGATACAAGGCCCGCCAAGTAATATGGAGCTGGATCGTCATTGTAGTTGCTACCGATGAAAGAAAATGCCCATCATGTTCAGCCTTAAAAGAAGGAGGGCTTGGTGAGAACGCGGTATTCAACATAGTCCTCACCGTCAATGTTAATGATTGTACCCTGCGATACAAGCTTGCCCATGAAAGGTCCATTTGCTTTACGCTCATACTTGATGCCGTCATAGATCTTGGCATCATCTGTGCCAGGCTTCATGCGAAGCGACTCCTGTCGAGCCCATATCCGATTAAGGCGCTGCATTTCTTCCGACTCGTGAATCAGCACCCTGCCATTGGTATTGTGATGGTGCTCGAGGGGCATATTGGAGGCGGCGGCTGCTGCGGCTGCTGCTGCTGCGGCATTCGCAGTATCGGCGGCGGCGGCGGCGGCGGCACGTTCTCTATGAAATGCGTGAAGGTCTGCACGCCCTTGGGCAGCTTCGGCTCGCGCAATTTCACGACGCGCCAAGGCGTTGGTCCTCTCGACGGCCTCGAAACTCTGTACGCCGTTGCTTCGTAGTTCGTTCTCGTTGAGCGATGCTCGGATTGCCCGCGGCTCGGTTCGACGTGATTGACGGAGCTCATGACCGCCGTATCCATGCCGTCCGTTTACGCGGTTGTCACTGTCGCTTTGCGGAGAAGCTGTGAATGTAGGGACCGTGACGTTGTGAGGTTGCTTAAACGGCATCGTGCCAGCTCGAGTCTGCGCGTCGTACACGGCCTTGGTCTCATTCTCAATACGTTCAGCAGAAGTTTCGCCCCGATCCAGTTGATACTGTCTGACACGGCAGTATTCCTTGACCTCTTGTCTACTGAGCGTCCTCAAATGGGACTCAAACTCAACCTCCTCGTAGGGGATCCACAAAGCGCCAGCGCCGGCGGGAAAGTTCCCATCCACGAAACGGCCATCCCTTGTTTCTCGCACTACTTTGACCCGGAACATGTCGTTCTGGCCAAGAATGCCATACACGGCGTGGCGATCCTTTGGATCAGCTTCACTTGACGGCTTCCAGTACCCTAGAAGAATGCGTGTCGGTCGAGTTCCCGGTAGGGGATCGACGGAAAACCGAGATTGGTGAGCGGCGATGGACTGCTGTGGGTTGAGGACGACGGCCGGTTCGGGAGCGATTTCGGGCAGCGTTGGGTTTATAGCAGAAAAGGCGCCACTGGCGCGCCTGCGCTTTACGTCAGGGCGGGCGGACGTCTGAAAACTTTCGGGCACCTCGACGCCATATGCGATAGCTGGGGGTTGTACAGGATTCTCCATTGCCGGGTTCTCCTTGACGCGGCGAATTGCCTCTTGAACAGCCGCATGCTCAGCAGCGATTCGATCCCCTTCGGTATCTTCTGGCGGCACCTCGGATCGAAGCCTCGTGTATTCCTTGACCTGAAAATGATCCAATCCCACTAGATGGTCAGAAAATACGACACGGTCAAAGGTAACCCAGCTCCCGCCGGGACCTGGAGGCAGGGGATAATCTTCAGCCAACGACTCTCCGTTTTTAGTGTTGGGCTGAACGCGAGTTCGTAGGCGATCCCTGACATCTATGAAGCCGATGACAGCATGCTTCTTGTCGGCGGCCAATACGTTGGAGTCCCTCCAAGTCCCGAGCAGTACACCTTTGCCGCCCAGCACGCCAAAGCCTTGACGATTTGCCTTGAACTTATTTAAGCTGCTGGGCGAAGTGGGGGATCGTGCGGGAGTAGCAGTGCTGGCGCTCTCGAGCTTTCTCTCACTCAAGTCATTAAAAATAGAGTTACGTTTCCGCTTGGGATAGTGGGAGACTCCGGGCGCCTCGGGCGCGTCCTCCATTACTTGGTCTTCATTGCCCGCGAAAGCTCGACGTCCCACTGGCGACGCCTTTTGAACTCCCTTGATACTCCGATCACTCACCACAATCTCGTCCTCCAGTTCGTGGAATCCCACGTTGCTGTCGGGATCGCTCAGTTCACTCTCGGCCTCATTGTCCTCTGAACGATTCCGGTTGCCGTTCAACCTTCTAAGCAGTCTGTTAGTCATTGTTATAGGGGTATTACTGCTAATTTTTGTAACAAGCCTTGGAAGCGAATCCATGTTGTGCATATTTGGCAGCTCGAGTCCCTGAATGCGGCTGAGAGCCAAAACGGCTACCTCGTATCTCCAAGGCCACGTGATCTGAGAGATGAAACGCTGATTGAGGAAACAAGAACAAGATGGAACGGAACAAGAATGGACGTCTAGATAGGAAACAGGTTCCTAGAAAGCGCAGATGCTACTCGTGGGACTTTGCCGACTTGGGAGGTCACCTTTGACAACTACCTGTGGTGGGCTTGTGGATGGGTGATGGGTGGAATGACGGCGGCTGGATGAGATGCTCGATAAACACTTGTTTTCACCCCCTTGCGCCCTCTCATGGACTTGTGTAACAATGATTCAGATCGGTTGGAACATAATCCAGAGTCGAGACGGCGTCGCTGACGAAGCGGGAAAGGTGGGCCGAATGATGTTTGCCTGCATGAAGCTCTGGCGTGGCACAGCATTAATCAACCAACACGAATGACCAAGACGGTCGTTGAGGTTTCCTGTAGCAACGACACCGTATAGCGGCGATGAAACAAGGATTCAAGTCGAGAACCGTGCCCGATGGTCGGCCCCTAATCTCAGACCACCTGATGGGAGAAGCCCTGGGTAAGTCGGCTTTCCCAAGTCCGTGTCCGCCTGGGTTATGCACAGCGCAGCAACACGGCGGCTGGCACTTGGACCTGGGCAGTTCCAGAAATAGCCGTGGTTTCTGGCAATTCTCCGCGTCCAAGTGTGTACGTGTATGGCGAGGCGAGTTTCCTCTGGCTTTCCGCGTCTGAATGTCTATGGTTTCTGGCGCGGTGCACGTATAACACTAGAATGACGACTCGGTTTGGTGACAAGTGACAAGAGGAGTTGCCAGGTGGAACCAAGGATAAGCGGGGATCGGGCTGCTTCGAGGCGAGCGCGCAGTTGATATGACAATTGCGAGCAGAGATGGAAGGCGAGCGCCAATGTAGAATCGAGGAAACAGCCAGAGCCAGCGCCGGTATAATTAATTGCTGGCGAAAGAAGGCGAGGGAAGGTGCAGGTACAAACGACCCGATGGCCATGGACCGAATCGTTTGCCGTGGCAGTCGGCAAGCATTGCAGGGTCCAGATGCCAACGGTGGCAGCACTTGGCCAGCACCCGCAACAGCAACCAGTCATCAACACATAGCCAGCTCGTGTCTAGACAAAACAGGTCGCCGGGCTTGGCGGCATTTGCGGCGAGTCAAACGAAACGTAGCAACAAAGGCTAACAACAAGATAGCGTCAACTCCAGCCCGAGCCCGCGTCATGCATCTGAGCGGCTCGGGTGCCAAGACCAAAACTATAAATGCAATGGCAAGATTAAACTCGAGCAACCGACCCAGACTCCTGGATCCGTTGGCGAGGCCTGTCCCGAGCGAGCCAAAAGAAGCCGTGTCTTATGAAAGCCGTCAACATTGGACACGGGCCGGCATAGCATAGCATAGCAACCCAATGCCAATACCAACCCAAAAAAAAAAAGAGGGAAAAAAGGGGGAAAAAAAGGAGGGGGGAAAAAGAGAGAGAGAGAGAG
This sequence comes from Keithomyces neogunnii, assembly GCA_020975405.1. Taxonomy (NCBI): domain Eukaryota; kingdom Fungi; phylum Ascomycota; class Sordariomycetes; order Hypocreales; family Clavicipitaceae; genus Keithomyces; species Keithomyces neogunnii. Next base: position 6,352,155 of record JAIOWQ010000001.1, on the reverse strand, counting down.
ACTAGTTGTGTAAATGGACCAAAGGGTGCACAAAGCCACCAAATCAGCTCTGGTGGCACCACGGCACCGAGCCAGTGGGCCATGATTACCATCACGAAGCCAAGACCCAACCCAAGATGGCGGAGATTGGAGACTGAGAAAGAGGCGGGATACAGAATGGAAACTCTTGACAACTCACATAGGTGGCGTTTGTTCAACTCTGTGTGCTTGTTCAGCTCCACCGTGCCGACTGGATGCACCTTCGGTTTCGTGCGAGGCACCGTTGTTCTCCTTGTGCCGAGGAAAGCGAGCAGACGTGGCCGCATCTTCAGAGGGAGCTGAGGACGGGCTTACTCGCGATGTTGATGGCACCGTTGCTGCGTCGGTGCTCTCCGAGGCATGAGCCTGTGCTGCCGATGTCGAAGCTGGAGACTGCGATTTGGGCTCTAAAGACGGCGTGTTACTGTCCCTGGCACCAGGTTCCTCCATGACGCGCGGACGCCAAGGTCAGGGCGCGTAGTCGTTGTGTGTGTGTTTGCGTATGGTGTGCGTGATGAGATGATCCGTATCCAGTTTTGCAATTAAATCATACGCGGGGGGACGAGAGGGGAGAATAACAAGGCTGTCTTTTTTTTTTAAAGTTGTTGAAAAAGAAAAGAAAAGAGAAGAGAAGAGAAGGGACCAAGAGATGAAAGACAGATGATGAGAAACGTGTCCCAAGTGAGTCAAGACAGTCAGACAGGTAGGGACGGCCAAGTGGGAACCCGCGAAAGGATACTGCTGTAACAGCGTTTGGAAGGTGTGTTGCCGTATAAAGTACGCTGGCTGATCTGCTGCGCTGATGTTGTATTTCTCGGTAGCTTCCCGCAAGACTTGAGCTTGATCATTGAAGTCTACGAGGGCGACTCCTGGAAACTCGCTTCCTCTTCACCTCGTGGCGGATGATGAACAAGGAAAGAATTAGGGTTTGAGTTGGTTGCTGGCAGTCGGTAGAATAGGCACAGGTGACATTTGCCCAGAGCTATGTGGCAGAACAAGGGACCAGTATTGGGGCGTGCAAAGACGGCGTAAGAGACGGCGTAAGAGGCGGCGTAAGAGACGGCCAAAAGAAGGTGTGTGAGGGGGGATTAAGAGGAGGGATTGTGTGTGATTGTATGGCCTCCAACAAGAGTTGGCAATGACAAGAAGCCAAGGGCCACGCTTGTCCAGGTTCGATCGAGTTGGCCAAGACGGCAGACCTGGCCCGAGGGAGTGAAAGGGAAAAAGATGTCAAGGGCAACAGAAGCCGGTAATTGGCTCGTCTGGCCAAGGCGCCGGGTGTTTGATGCTCGATGGGCACGAAATGCGAAATGCCTGGGTTACGCAGACTTATAGAAACAAGATACGGGAACTAATAGCAATAAGAAGGCGACGAGTCGACGACCAAGACGAAGACAACGACTTGTGACTACAACAATGGGGCCGAGAGTGAGCAACAAGGGGCGGCGTGATGGACCAGACACCCAATGATGACATACTCCATAGGTCAGAGTCTAATAATCGACCAGAACTGGGGCGGCTTGTGACAAGAGACACAGACGGCAGAATTTTAGGAAATCCAAAGACCCTGTTCACAGACTCAGTCACTTCTCATTGCCTCACACCCCCCAGCAGAAACGGAGTTGCGAGTGCCAGGCACTCAAGTACAGGCAAGTAGGACGGGGCTAGCACAACATGGTCACGAATAAATTAATACTCGAGTACAACATCGACACCCAAGTACTGTGCTTGCACATCCAGCAACAACGACGGGCTGCAATAGGGCCTGCATTGTCCAAGCCAGGCCAAAACAGGTGCAGAAAGGCGCCGGGCGCGCGCCAAACACACAAGTCTGGTATTAATCGTATTAGGTAGGGAAGCCCAGACGAGCAGGAGCGAATAGCAAATGCCAGGGGAGGGGTGCGCTCAAAGACCCCGGGGGGGTGCGCGTGAGCCAAACGAAGCTGTCAACGAAACACGACCCTATTGGCAATGTGGCCATGCGGCGTCGAGTTATGTATGTATGTGTGAGGTGGCGTGGCTGGAACATTTGATATTGATTGATTGATTGATTGATTGATTGATTGACTGATTGAGTGAGTGACCGTGATTGTGACTGCGACTTGTGACTGCGACTTGTGACTGCGTTTGGGAGTGTGTTTGGAACCTTTACTTTCTGGTCCCCGTTTGTTAAGTCTCGAAACCAGCCCCGGCTTGGGGCCAGCAACAACGCTCGCCTTGTCGTCGCCAAGTATTACTCCGTGCCTGCCAACATTCGAGTGCCAGTAATAACGTTTGTTGTCAAAACAGAAATAGTCAGGGAGCGCGTCATGTGGAAAAGGCCAAGAAGGCGAGTCAAGCCAAGAGCCCCATTGCTGGCTTATAATAATGCACAGCACCCCCCCTCTAGTCGGCGCGAGAAAGAGGTTGCCAAGAGACCGTGTTAACAAGGTTAATAATAAACAGGCGAGTGAGCAGGCGTCTCAGCCAGTCAGTCAGCCGGACAGTCTACGGTGCACGTTGGCAAGCAAGGAAGGAACAGATGAATGGATGGACGGGTGGATGAGAGGCTGGGGACTGTGTGCATGAATATTATTACAAACGCATACTGTACCGGTATACTACATGTCCGTTTTGGTGAAACAAGCCCAACTGCAAAAGACACAGCAGTCAAGTACCGGGCTATGTCGACGCATGCATGTTGCATCATTGTTGCCAATGCTCGAGTCAACCCAGCTGGGAAAGGTCCCTTGGCCAATAAACACCCGGCAACCTTCTCGTGTCAGGGCTCCGGGACCAAGACTCGCAGACAAGATTGACCCAGAGCGACACAAGATACGATTGTACAATATTTGCGGTATGCCAGGTGCGAGGTGCGCACAGCAAAAGCTATACACCATACGGAGTACATATCGTATCGTACATACAACGTGCATGCATAGCCATCACAACACCATTTGGCACTGGGGTGCTTCACAGGGTGCTTCACTGTGCCATTCATTTCATTGGCTCTCCGACCACGAGTGCCAGGGGTTGCAGAATGACAAAGAGAGACAGTTTTACCTGGCAAGGGAGAAGAAGAGGACATGCCAATCACCCACCCAAGCGTAATTTGCTTTCATTTTGCTGGCTATACCCACCAGAACAAGGCCCTTGGTTGATCTTGTCGTGTTGGCATCGAGTTTCGAGCAAACCAAGTTAGCCTGTCGCCAGTCGCCCAAAGTGCACGCCACCTCGCAGACAACGGCAGGTACGGCGGCCCGTTGATCAGACGGCCTGGAACAAAAATATCCAAGATGCACCAAGAACAACTTAAGCAAAACTCTAGTAAACCTGCGCACGCCAGCCCCGATTAGGTCTGCTACACGAGGTTACAATGCCCACCCACCTACCCACATACCCACCTACCTACCTACTTAGGTAGGTACTGTACAGTGCTTGAACTATTTGGCCCGCGCAATTTCCTCCGATTCCTTCTTGCGGCCGTCTGGACTTTGGCACCATCCAACAAACCTGGCCGTAATATTGCAACAATCCCTTCCCTCTCTTCAAGCTTGGCACCCTTCAATTGTCAAATTGCCAAGCGTGACCGACCAGGGCGAGGCCCCAGAACAACAAAAGTCACCCAACTATTAATACTGTCGTATTAGTACTAATAACATTCCACCACCCTTGCACTCTTACTGTAGCCACCAACGCCGTATGTGCATACAGTACGTATGTATTTTAAAGTTAACCAGCTATTTTAACGACCTTGCCCATGGAGTACCTGAGGCAACCCGATGTTGCTGGTGCCGCCCAAGTCGTTTAGCGTTTTCTGTTCCAATTTGAGTGGCCTCTAGCCAACCAGGTACCCTCGTCTACTTTTCTCTGCCTACTTTAGCGACTATTGCCATGAGCAGGACCGACAACCGGCCAGCGTGGTCCATTCCGCCAATGGTGCCGCCCCATGCCCTGGTCTTTGGTGATGCTATACAGAGTCCCATTTGATACGACAGCTCTCTCCTTGCACCCATGCCCTGTCTCTGTTGGGCCGAAAGTACGACCCTTGCTTCGATGGTGCGGTTCTGTGCTTCGCGCTGCTTGAACAAGAAAGCGATAGTAATCAAGAGGGACATGTCATTGGGCAAACTTGCCTACAATATTCCTTCTTCTCATCCGTCAACCGTTTCCCCCCGCACAAGCAAGGTAAGGTAATAAAGGATGTCCAAGCCCACCTGAGCGCGGGTCCAATATTGGGTCGTCACTCCAAGCCTTCAGTCTGTCACTCTTAGAACCAGGAGCGAGCCACATCCGCCAGGTAGCAACATGAACCATGATATTCTCGAAAAACAACAGTGATGTGATGGTGGCTCCTCCGGAGGAAGGAGATGACCTATATACTGCTATTCATTCTCCCTGTTGTCACTCCCACAGCACACGTCAATCCGGACAACACTAGTATAACTAAAAAAAAACATCGCTTACCACAACATGGCGAAGCGCCTCCCCTCAGCACTCGAGTGAGACATATAGAGGGTTTTCCCCGCAGCCAACATCCACATATGGCAGCAATGCCGCATGATACTGTACTGCCAGGTGAAGGAAGAATAAAGGGAAGAGGTAAAAGCTGCGACCTAGGTTTGCACCCCCTCTCAAGCCAAGTCCTGTCAAGACTCCGTACTCTGGTTCATTTACCAGTAGTTCCATTGTTCTACCTGTTGTTCTGGAATGAAAACCCCCCGCTTGAGCTTTCAAATCCTTCGTTGGTTCCTCTTAGAAAAAGTAGGAGTAGCAAAGAGATGGCGCGGTCCGCCAAGCCATGTGAAAGACTCGGTGTTTCTTTCGAAGTGATAAGCAAGGTGAACACGGGCCAGTCGCATATTAGACCCGTGTTTCCACCACAGAATGCACCCCAAGCAGGCGAAATATTTTGACATGATGTATCTTCAGGGTGCCACTCAGAAGTCGAGTATATGGCCGTAACACGCCGCTGAATATCTGACTGTGTGCTGTTCTATTCGAAATTTTCAAACTTTGCCCCAATACAAATCCGCTGTTTTCTGAACAGGGTTGGTAGGATTCCATGTTGATATGCAGCTTCAAACCGTGGTGAACCGGGGTTAGATGCCAAGGTCTCGATCAATGCTAAGCGCCAAACCAACATCCATCCTGTGTCCTTGCCAAGAGAGACCGGGCTTCTGTGCAACTAGCTGCAAATGTGGTCCAGAAGATCACAGAGCCATTCGGCTCTTAATTTGATTAAGTGGCCTTTGGAATTCAGCATGAATGCATCGATGCTCCTAGTGGCCGTCTCTTTGTTGCTCATACTCATAGATGATCCAGGTTGCGCGTAGTCCTTTATGGGCTGCACCGTGCGATGGGTCTCCTCCACAGCCGAGACCTGAATGGAGCTCCATTGCTGCGTATCGCTTTGAATGCTGCGAAAACTTCAACAATGTTATTCGACCAAGAGGCCAGCAAGTTGAGGTGGCGTCATCAGAAGTGCACATGCAACACAAGGAGCAATATTGTGTTGCCCACAGGACAATCACATGAGCTGGCGGGTTCTCATCCTTCTTCCGCATGCTGCTAGTTGCATAACAACATGCCAATGAGTTGAGTAGTATGTACTCCGTAAAAGTAAAGTATGCGGTGTTTGTGCAGCGTGACGACTATTAACTGCTGCAAGGCCAGGACCTGCCATTGCCAATCTTTTCAGCGCATGGGCACCTGATTGTAAGCACCTTGCACTTGTTTCTGTTGCGATTTTTGGGTTTCCTCATTCCGCTAGGACTCTCACAATTTGTCATTTGCAATTCTCCAGGTCAGCATGACATTAGAATGATGCGACACTGCCGTCCCTGTACCCTTCTGTCTATTGGTCCCCCGTGGGCTTCGAGGCAAGGACCAGTGCGGCACTGCAGTGCGCACAGGGGGTTGGACAAAGATAATAACCCACTCAGAGCCAAGTAAGTTTTCCTGGTACCGACAAAGTAGTATTGACAACGCATACGTGCTCAGCCCCGATGGAAAGATAGGGCTTATTCTGCGGAAGAGGAATTGCTTGTGAAGAAAACATGATGGCGGCATTAGTCCAAAGATGTCTGAAGCTTGGTGGAAGAACTGGGAGGAAGGTTGAGAGAGGTGCCTTCTGGCCTTGGCGCTACAATCTCACAGGTAAGAGCCCAGGGACGTCGTCAGTTCCTTCCCTTAATGTTTCCTCTGTCTCGAAACAAGATCAAGTTTGTGCTCATTGGCTGACGTTGCTTGCCGAATGCTCAACAATTATCTGCCCCGCTGTCCCGATTGCCTACCTTTCATCAAGCATCAGCGACAAGTATACGACCAGACAGTGCGAGGCAAGGAATTTTAGAAGCCACGGCATTGTTCGACTCAATTGCCTTCTAAAGCTCGTGTTCTCACCTGCCACCATCTGTGCGGAGCACAAGGGCTGAATATTGGGATTGAACGCTACCGAAATCTTCCAAGCTTGGCCATGTCTACTGAAGTATCCATCTTTCGTGGTCTTTTGCACTAGTTCACAGCTCATGCTCTCTCCCATCACTATTTTTCGTACTATTCAGCACTCGAAAAGCAACAGCTGGTGCCAAGCTATCGATATGCATAAGGTGGTTGAAATGTTGGATGCAGACAACCCGACGGGCAACATGTGATGCGGTTTTACACCATGCTGAACATTGACAATGCGTACGACGTATACAAGGAGTTGTGACGAGCAACGACAGATATATACATACCGACGAGCTGGTGTGGTGTGCAAAACGCCCTTGAACATGGTAGACTCCAGACACAAGTTGAAGATCAACCCAATCGGCGCCCTCACTCGGCACAAGCTAAGCTGCCCCAGGTAGTCGCGACGGGTTTACATATGGCACAATATGCCCCAGCAAAAAGAGGGAGGCATCTTAATCTCGTGGCTGTGACTACCTTTCAGCAACAGGTACGTACGATAGGATATGCGCAACAGGACCACCGCGTCGTCAATTGGCAGGGGCGGGTGCGAGAAGCTCAGAATCCCCTTGCTGATCCTGTATCAGCAGCATCAGATCTTGCGGCTGTCATGGCGCGTGAAACGAGCCCTGACTACACGCCATTCGTTGTGGCGACAATGTGATAGACATTGAAGGGTGTACAGTAAGGGAAAATGGCCAGCTTGGGACACATTCGCACCAGGCGTGAGTGCATGAATGCCCGATATACAATACACATATGGCAAGGAGTACGCTGTATGGCGCCATGTTGCGAGACTGGAAACGGGGCCTTGACTCCAAAATTTCCAAGCTGTGGCGCCACACTGCTCTTCACCATTGGGCGGCTGTCCACCACTTGTCAGTCGCTCACAATTTGATTCGATAGAGTAGGTCGCAATGCTGACAGAAGAATGAAGCTAGTTGGGTGGCAATGAGAGACAATACGCAATCTGCAACAAGTTCATATAAGCACTATATGGGCCACCTTGTCCATGTAGTGACTGATGGGACTATTTACTCCGTACTGTATTCTGTATTGTCCGGCTTATGGCACGTGGCCGCATTTCGGTAGTTGTTAAAATGCCAGAACTGACTGGAAATTGTAGGGGCATGCAAACGACGGTCGCTAATCACGATACAAGCCCTGACAGGCCATGGTCAGATTGGCGAGCCAGAGCACGTAAATCTCGCCATCAGTATAGGGACAAGAAGTGAGGTGTATTCTTATTTCCTAGTGCTTTCTACTTGTGAGCGCTTTTCATGGCACATTACAATTCAAGTACGGCAATCCAGGCATTTGGCCCGTCGCCAAGGCTTGTCAAGTTATACCAGGACTTGACTTTGCCCGTGGATAGAAGACCAGTCGGTTACTATATCAAGGTCCCTGAGGCTTAACGAGTTTTACTCGGGTTTTCACACAGCCATGCATGATAATTCGGAAAAGCATCGATGACTTGCGCTTATCGAATGCAGGATTATACACCGCCTCTGGACGTGTGCCTCAGCCAATGGTTGATGACGAACATTGAGTCACCCTGCAGTTCGCTTTCTTTTCCAACATCAAAAAGCAAGAGCACATTTCTTACGATCCATTGGGCCGGTTGACTTCCATAGTGTCCCCCGTGCTTATGTATGTGCTCCGAATACAATGGCTAGGCTTGTCCGCAGAACTGCCCCGTTCACCACAGCAAAGCGTGGACTCGAGACGCAGAGCCTATCAAACTGCCGCGACTTTCACATAATGCTTTTAGGTGCAAGTAAAAGCCCAAGAGCAGGCTGAACGCACCTAACCAAGGCGCTCAAAAGTGCAGACATACAATATAACCCCTGAATTATTGTAACTTTTACATGGGTAATTGACCTGACAAGGGCAATCAAGCCAATCAGAGATAACTTCTATATACATGCACATCGCTGAGGAACCAGAGAAGAAAAAAGTACTTCTAAAAGGTGGGGTTAAATATTCACGTACTACCATACTAGCTTTCTTATCTTAGAGGTAAAGTAAGAGAAACTTTACTTAGAAGGAGTATTTAAAATCTATATATTATTAAAGCCTATATCCTTAAAAGCTTAAATTATTAATATTAAAAAGTTTTATGGTATTACTGCTCTAAAAATCTTGTGTTTAGTTAAAGCTTCTGTTAGTAAGCTACTTAAGCCCCTGTAAAACCCTTGCTAAGTACTGGCCGTGACAAAAATACAGGGGTCAGATTGTATACGACCAACTGGTCTGTGGACTGTAGGGCGTCAAGGCTCAAACTGTCATTTGTTGTACAATTTTAGTTATACTCCGAAAAGAGGCCCATTTGATTAACCTTGCACTAGTCTAGTACTATTTCAATGGCCACAACGAGATGCGGCCGCAGGGAGCCTTGATGTGCTAGCCAGGCTTCCAAGCCATATAGCTAGATAGCTGATGGGCGATGCAAGGTGCCAACGCAAGCATTGCCAGTGTGACAAGAAAGGAGCCATGAAACATGGCAGACGGCGAGATGGTAGTTGGCACTAATATCATACAGTTAGTTCTGCACATGGTACAAACCTAGTATAGGCGTAATGCCTAGAAATGATGGTTAGGCCATGCAGTGGTGCACTTTACATTGAATTAGTGAGAGTACTTAAGTATGTGGTGTCGTGCTCGTATGTATACAATACCAGCTCTGCTGGCTTCCCTATCCCTGACATCCCTTCAAGAATCAAGGGCTCTGATGCCTCGTTTTGCTGCCCCCTTCCCTGTGCCCGTGGACCCGTGGACTACATTGTAGAGTTTTGAAGCTCATCCGAGATATGGGCTACTACATGTCGCCATCATTGTTCGTTTTGTCCACGGCCCCCCAAAAAAAAGCATCTTTCTCACAACCCTGCAGAAAATTTCACTCTCCGAAACCTAATTCTGATGTACATACGGAGTACACAAATACAATACACAGTATAATACAGGACAGTCGCTTTTTACCACCCCCCGCCGACGAAGACGTGGTTTCAAAGGATGCGCGACATGGGAAGGGGACCGACAGCCAAGCACGTCGCCCTTTCATTGTGCAACTCTCGCCCTTCTTGCCTCGTTCGGTCCAAGTGTGCCCGTGTGACGCCACTACTCGGTCGTAATTAAACGCTGGAGCCAATAGTGGTGCGGGCACGGGGAGATTCCGAACAATACGGAGTAGTGCTTATCGCTTCTCCGCACATTGAGCTTGCCAGGGCCTCGCTGGCAGGGAAAAAAAAAACTCAGGCGCGGGCCCCGTTTTACCTGTCAAATTGCACGGGGACAGGGTCCTTGTTACACGCACCAGGCGGACCGATGTTCCGTGGAGACGACTTGGGCTGCGGAGTCGTTTGTTTGTTGCACTTCCCAAGCGGCTTCCGAGGCGCATCAATAGCACAGCCAGAGATGTCGCGATGTTTGGTTTCACGTCTAGGCGACAAGAGGTATTTGGCCACTTTGGCGCTACACTTTCTGCCAGGGCGGTCAAATACCTATGACATCCCAGCCAAGAACCACGGCGCAATGGGAGAGCTTCTCGATCTGGAAGCGTATCGAGAGACTAAACAGCTTGCCAGGATGTACGGAGTGGTCTCTCCCTTGGCGTAAAGCAGGGCCGTGTCACCATGTACTTCTTTGGAACAAAGCCTCACATGTCACGGGCGCTTTTCGTCAAGTCTTGGTGATCATGTTATAGTGATATCATTAAAGACGGCATGTCTGCCTTTTCTTAACCTCTACCTCCCCTGCCTCTACCTCTGCCCCGACCTCTTCCCCTGCCGCGTCCGCCCTTCTTACCACCTCTGCCGTACGACCTTGAATCAAACCTCTCAAAGAGCGGTTCTTCGCCAAACGCTGCCTCGCCGAATCGCATAAAGTTGACCAGCCCCCTGTCCACCACTGCAATGAGAACATTTCGATGCCCGTATTTCAATCTCTGATAGAGCTTTCCCGGTCCCTGCCACGCGGGATCCGGCAAATCAAATGGTGTTGATTCAAACAGTCCATCCAACTGCTCTAGGGTAGGTAGTTCTGAATCGGCGGTGTCTGCCACAGCTACACGGAAATCAGGCGGCGGCGGGTTCTTCTTGGAAAAAGGAACACCGCCCGGCTTCCAAATATGGAAATGGACGCGGAAGGGTTCTTGGACGGGGTGAGATTGTGCTGGTGTCGCGGAGGGCTTGTGCCGTGCGAGGATGGCCAGTTGCTCGTAGATGGGCCGGTACGCTCTGTAGGTTCCTGCTATCACCAGGGGACCAAACGGCCTGTGCTGTGGCACTCGGTCCCGACTGATGAATGAAAAGAGCCACTGCCAAAGCGATTGCGACTGCGGCGGCGACGAAATGCTTTGTTGGGAAGAGGCACCCGTCGGCGCACGCATGACGTTGAACCCAGCCCTCTTTAGATGCGCGTACACTTGAAACTTTGGTAGTGTCGTCTTGCCGCCCTCGCCTTCGTATCCTATCAGCAATGAATACGCCGCCTCCAGACTAAGAGGTACGCCGACGTCGTAGTCATCCGGTCCAAATTGGCTCTTGGTGGATTCCTTGTCAACCACGTTGGGAAGCAGCTCTTCCAGGCTCTTGTCTGGCCACCATATGTCCACTGTGCCTCGCTCAATCAGGTACAGAGCCTCTTCGGGAAGAAGCCAGAGCCTGCCGACGCCCGGCTGGTCTTTGCTGCCGGATATGGCTCGTCCGGTATCCTTCATCCAGCTGCCTCTCTCGTGTTCCATGACGACGACCCGCTCGTGCAGAAGAGGATTGGCGTCGTCTTGGTTGCCGTCGGGTCGCTGGGTTTCCCACCAACTTGGGAAATACCACGCTCGCATCCAGGTTTCTTGGCGGTGAACCCTAGTGTAGCTTAACACCTCTTCAAGCGCTTGCCGGCTTGCTTCGAGGGTGTTGTCCTGGGCCTTGGTGCCGTGAGATTCAAAGTCCTTTTCGCCCTTGCGGATGATTTTACTTGAAACACCCTTCTTGTTGAACATTGAAGAAAAGAGCTTGTAATCTGGCACGCCGTCTTCCAAGGCGTCTTCAGCGCCTGTGGTGTCATGTGCAGGTGCTTCTGCGGAAAGGGTTTCCACGGTGGGATTGTCGTCGTCGTCAAAGGGCATTGTGTCGAATGATACGCTCGAGGACTTTGTTTTTGAGACACAGGTTATAGAAAATGTGTTTCGTGAGAGCCCGTCTGGCTGAATATGATGATGAGTTCTCGAGCTTGTGCTTGAGCAGTGAAGTTATGATTCAAGTTCAAAGTGAAACTTGGCTGTGGCTTCAGCTGCACTGCAATTATGTCATATGCTTTGATGATGATTGATGGCCAAACTTCTTAACGGAAAAGGCACAGTGAGTGGATAACAAGTCTCAGCTGTCGGGGCTGTGAGCCAGGTGACAAGACTCTGCGAGGACTGTGATAAATGTCAAGGCAAAGCTCAAATCGTGAGGTTAAAGATATAGTGGGTCCGGGTCATTTGGGTTTCGGGTGGGACTTGCTTTGAGTGTATAATGTTTACTAGGAACAAATCGGTCACCTGACGTTTGCGAGTCTGGCCGAGTGGTTAAGGCGTTGTGTTTAGGACATGCCAACAAAGGCATACGCTTGAACCGCAATGGGCATCGCCCGCGTAGGTTCGATCCCTACGGCTCGCATGATAGAAATATCTTTTTGCCGCTCTTCAATTGAGGCCTGTTTAGATGCAGAAAGTCTCGACAGTGTTTTTTTTTTTTTTTTTTTTAATACGTTTCTCATTTCACTCTGCAATCTGGTTCTCCGCCCTTTGTCCATTCTGATTCCGTTCTTTTCTCTTTTAAATGGACCAGCGGAAGTAAATGCAAGGCAATGGAGATCAGCAGCATCTTCATCATGTTGGACTATGCAGTCGGGCTGCATACCCGGAAATGGGAGCACAATGCCCGTATGGTACATTTGCATGGCTGGTGGCTGGTCACGCGAGCGAAAGGTTCCTATTGCAGTTGAATGTCATTAGACAAGTGCGAGGCAATGGAGTGGTGGGCTGCTCGGATTACCATGGTGCCACGTTGCTCTGATGCGTGTAGCTCCAATGGCAGGCCCAGGAAGCCCTGCATCGATTTGCATCGAGCCATCATAGGTATGACGCTTGCCCCCGGAGCATTCGGAGCACATGCTATTCGTGCGTTTAAGCATCTAAGCCTGAAGCCCATTCGCACCACTTGCTGCAGCGTGGAGTCGTTGTGAATCCCCCAGGAGAATGGATAATGGCACCTGGTACGGAGAAGGACGGCAGCGCATCACGGGCCGCGATGGAGCTGGAATGCTGGGCCCGGTCAAGCTGCTGTCTCGGATCTAGTAGCAGTCTCAGTATTGTTATTTCCAGGTGTCAGTTCAAGCAGGCTGACGAGCCCCATCCATGCCTGGTGCTCCATAATCCATCCAGGTGCCGAGAGAGAGTGTCGCTGCTTGCGCAAGTCATCGAAAGGCAAGTTGAGAACCCGAGACTTGTGGAATCAGCCTGTCATATCCACACAAGCCTCACCATAACGCACCGCAATCATAATAAATGACAACCCAGGAGGTGCATTTCAGCTCGCAGCGGCAAGTTCCCAGCGGCATGTGCCGTTCGTCCACTGTCTGGGAGCGGCCTAGTCCATCCTTCCCCAGATTGTCTGCAACGTCGTAGAAGCACGGAGCATCCGCAGTGGTGGAATGCTGGTTGTTCCCTGATTGTAGGCTTTGACTATCGAGTGATACAGAACCAAACGTGGATGACACGGGGCTGAGCACACGAGCCAACATTCACCAACGCTCGTTCCCGCTCTGCTCCTGCCCCGTCTGTTTAGCCGTGCACTTACTTGCCTGCTGGCGGCCTGCACTTGTTCCATCTCGGCGCCCATCTCAAGTCGATACATGTACTGCGTCAAGCTGCCGCCCAGCTTCAGTAGGCTGAACACCAAAGTTCCGCTATTATTTGTTCGGCCCCGCCCCCCTTGACACCAGCACCACACTGCTTGTCTCTTGAGCTTCCTCCCACTGCTGCTGCTACCCCACTCTCGAGCCAAGCGCGACGCAGAGCCGCCTCTAACGGCCTCTGGACTTCTGCACCTTGAACCCCGACTTCGCCATCACGCCTATTCAACCTGCAGCAGACATTGTGTCCTTCATGACGGCTTCAGCGACGGTTGACGGCCACGAACCACCTCCCCAGTCGCCAAGCTCGTCGCCAGCCTCTCTCGCCGCCACCAATAGCTTGCAGCTGGTGGCGGGACGAACAGCGACATCATGGCCTCAGCGCCAGCCAGCGTGAGGGTCTCTGGCCCTCCAAACAGCAGCTTCCTCGTTGGCTACCCTGGCATCTCGGCCACTCTGGTAAGTCTCTGGCTGTTCCCCGCAGTGCTCCATTACCTGAATCTGCAGCATCTGCGGACCATGCCCAAATGTCACCACGCTCTCTTTGCTTACCCTTCGACGTGATAGCCGCGAATTGAGGGCAAGGTTGAAATTCGACCGGGACAGGGATACTCGATGCCAGTACCGGTATCATTGGTACGAATATGCTTACAGCGACGTGAAACAATCCACCCCGACGCCGACAGCTTGACAAAACGTCATCTTGGAACTCCACGAAAGGAGGCGACGGATGTGGTTGGCAAGGAGGTGCTGCTATTTCGGTGCGCGACCGGAAAGGAGGCCGAGAGCGTCATCGCCATGGATCTCCCCTTTGTATTATTCATTCCGTTTGGACGCGGCGGAGAAGAAAGCAATCGAAGAATACCTCCGGCGTCTCTGCAGCTCCCCAGCAGGACTGCCGAGACGTCATATGAGCTTGTCGTCACCGTGCAACAGGGACACAGCAACCAATACAAGTACAGCTTTCCGGTGCCGCTACAACGCTATGACACGCTCTCTACATTTGGCATGTACAACAAGCCGGAAACGAAGCTCGTCACGTCAGACAATGTCATTCATCTGGGCATCAACCTACCGAGGTGGAGCTATGGCCCCGGCGACCCCATCACTGTATACATCAAGTTATCGCCGAATCCAGACTGGCTGAGCAAGGCGAGGAGAGTCAGCATAGACAAGATTACCCTTACGATCGAAGAGGAGGTTACATACAATCCGGAAGGAGATGAGCCGGTGAAGAAGGTCAACAAATTGTCCAAGCAGGTGCAGGTGGTCAAGATGAAAATCCCCGAGGCTGGGTATGCCACCAATATCGGGCTTGTGTTTCCGTCTAAAGACTTGAGGGATTCCGACGGCATTATCAAGAGAGGCAAGCCGGCCTTTCCAATGTACGAGGTTACGTCGTTTACCACGACGTCGTCCCTATACAAGATTGAGTTTTACCTGAGCATCAAGGTTTGTAGAGCCCTGCATCTTTACTGGTACCGGCCCTCTTGAAATAGCAATTGCTAACTGCCAATAAAACAGGTCCAATTGAGTGGTGCCCGCGACGTCACTCTGAGACAACCCATTGTTATATGTCCGCTGGACCAACAAGGTTGCAAGGAAGAAATGGATGCCATTGAACAAGCCGCCAAGGATGCGTCTCATGTCGACCCCAATAACCCGATGCTGCCCGCTCGAACGATTATTTTGGAACATGACCGGGACTCGATACGGGCACTAGGGCTGTGTCATGTTGGGGGACAAAAGAAGCCGTTTATTGATTGAGTATCTTGGGCAGGACCCAGGATCGACGACATCAGCTATCTGCACGACAGGACGGGGCAGAGCTACTACTGTATACCGCAAGCATGCTGGGCCACCAAGCATTATCCAAACCCGGCGACAAATTAGACCCTCTTTATTTGGGCGCGGATAGCTCAGAGAAGGGTTACCAACGTGGTTCACAATTTCCACGACAGAAAATGCTGGACAGCCATGCCAGTACTGACCAGTGGCGTCATCTGCCCATGCGTATCCATAGTATGTGACCTGATGACGGGAGAGACTCGATGGACACTCGCCAACAATGATTCGGCCAGAAATGACCCAAGATTCCCCGTGAGCAATCCGTAAGCACGGGTGTTCCCGTTACGGAGGCGTTTTACTTTTCGTGTCTTTCTTCTTTTTACAGCTCGAACATTTGGTATCAGAAGAAAGGTGTTGGCTGTGAGGTCTCGTTTAATGAAAAAGGCATGGTCGGCATGGTCACGGCGTTTGGGGATATATCTGGCAGTTATGAAAAGGCTGGATAATGTTTTATTTATCTTTTGTCGAGGTAGCAAGCGAGGTGCTTATTCTGTGTAAATACATTTTACTATTTAGGCGATGGGCAACGAATATCAAGTAATAATTATTAGACAGATGTAACATGTGAAGGTTGTCAATGTGGGGTTGGTGTGGCGGGGCGGACCCTGGCCAGATCTTATCGACCAGCAGCTTCAACGTGGATTGGGGGGCGGGCGCATTTCTGCTCCCGTCCGGTATATCTTTGTTTCGAAACGTGAACCAGGCCGGCCGCAGCCATGTCTGTAACACTGCACACAACACACGGGGACATGAAGATTGAAGTCTTTTGCGAAAGCGTCCCCAAAACAGCAGAGGTAAGCCTTGGAAGCCGGCATCCTGAGATAAAAGGGCAAAGCCTCTAACGCGCGGACAGAACTTTCTCGCGCTCTGCGCATCGGGATACTACACCGCGTCGCCCTTCCACCGGCTCATACCCAGGTTCATCATCCAGACCGGCGGACCGGCGGACCCGACGGCGGACAACCCCAAGGGCGGGCGGTCCATCTGGCACGAGGGATTCGAGGACGAGATCCGGCCGGGGCTGCGGCACTCGCAGCGCGGCATGGTGAGCATGGCCAACAAGGGCCCCGGGACCAACGGTTCGCAGTTCTTCGTCACTCTCGACAAGGCGCCACATCTCGACGGCCTGAATACCGTCTTTGGCAAGGTCCTCGGCGACGAGGGCCTGCGCACCCTGGCCAAGTTGGAGGCGGAGCAGGTGGACAAGAAGGGCCGCCCGCGGGGGGACCTGAGGATCCTGCGCGTCACGGTCCATGCTAATCCCTTGGCTGGGTGACTTTTACCACGGTACTGAGTTGTTTATATGGTTGTAAAAAGGCGTTTGGGAAGGGGGGGGGGGGCTGGGACAAAGTGTCATACGGGTATTATTTACTCTTTATTTTCTTTTACGGCGCAGGTTTGAATAATAAAAAGAAAGCATTACCAACACCATGGTTCAAGTTACCCACTGGCCCGCGTTGCAACTGCAAACAATGTCCCCTTTCCCCGTACATGCCCAGCGCCTATCTTACCTTTCGCTTCTTGTTCCGGTCCCCCTCCATGTCTAGGTCGTCTCTGTGAATCTCCTCCGTGCCGGTAGGACTAGGCGTGTTGCTGTTGCTGTTGTTTCCGTTGGCGGCCACGTCGTCGGCTGCCCCGTCAATGTTAAAGTTGAAATCGTTTCCGTCTGTGCCGAAATGCGCGTCGTTTAAAAAGGCGTTGCTGTCGAAAAACTGGTCCAGGTCGACGTTGGGCGGATCAAAGTAGCCGCCGTCGTTGCCGTCGTCCAAGCCCGGTATGCGACCAGATGGACTGAGCGGGCCGAGCATCTCGCCCAGCTCGTGGATCTTGGCGTCCTGTTCCGACTGCAGCCGTTGGAGCTGGTCGAGGTCGATCTGGTTTGTGCTGATTTGGTGCAGGGACGGGGGTGCCATCTGCGGCGAGCGCATGATGGGTGATAACGAGGGCGGCGCGGCGTTGTCGGCTGCTGCCGGAGAGACGCCGGCTTTGTTTGAGCCTTGTTGTTGGTGGGGGGCTGGTGTCGGAGTGGGCTGCTTTGTCGATGCATATGGGGGAGGCTGTTGCTGTTGTTGGTGGGGGTGAGGCTGTGATGGGGGTGATGTTGACTGTCCAGCCATAAAGTCGACGAGCTTGCTTCTCTGGTCTCTGTTTAGAGTGTTGGGCGCGTTGGCGACCAGTTCTGCGGCTTCCGGGAGGTCCATTCCGGACTTGTTGGTGGCGTTGTGGTCGTTGATAATCTTCATCATTCGTTCGTGTGGGTTCGACTCGAGTTCTTGCCGCAGGCTCGGCGGCGTCTCTGAACCGTCTAGCAGCTCGGTGACGTGGCCCATTTCGGGATTCTGGTTGCCGACGGGGTAGTATGGTGTTGAAGCACTCGACGGCGAGCGAGCCGCCTTGGGAGCCTCCGTTTGGTCGGGGATAGGGGGCAGCAGTCCTCGGGCTCGTTTGTGATTGCCGCCAATGCTGGCGGCGGGATCCATTTGTGTCTGGAAAAAGTCGCCCAGGTCTACCACGCTGCCCTGGTGCGCCAGCTGTCCGCCTTGGTTGGTGATCATGCTGGAGATGATGTCGCCGACGCTCTGTGTATTGCCTTGATCCTCCAGAGTCTTTCTAAAGACGTTGGCTAGAAAGTTCAGAATGGCATTGATAGAGTTTTGGTGTCGGTCGTGCTGGGACTGGAACATGAGTGCCTGGCTGTATAAATCATTGTTGTTGCGTTGTAGTCTGTTGATTGCACCGAGAATCATCTTCTGCTGCTCCCTGACCTTGTTCAGCTCTTCACGGATCAATGTCATTTCCTTCTTTGGCAAGGGCTGTGACTCCGGTGAAGCCGGGGGCAGTGGACGGCCAGCGGGCGCGGCGCTGGACGCGGCTGCCACGTTCTGAGTGCCTGTCTCATCCTGAAGCTGGTCGTCGTCACTATCTGCATCGCCGCCGCCTTCGTTCTTGTTGGACGACTTCTTTGACGTGGCCCTGCTCTTGGGTTTGTTGATGAGCCACAGCAGGTTGGGGTGGCCTCGGCGGAAGAAGGGATTGTGGTATTCGCTTGGGCTCTTGTTTTTGCGCTCGCTCGCCCGCATTGAGTTGTCCGACAAGCCGACGCGTTTGTGGAAGCCATACATGTTGAGCTGGCGAACAAAAGACGCATAGTTGTTGTGCTTGAATAACTCTGGGATCAGAGTTTTGGCAAACTCATCCTCGTCAATGACAATGAACGAGTCTCCCTTTTCCGACCAGCGAATCAGGTCCTCGTTCTTCCGCTCCTCCAGAAAGCTAGAGAAGAAAAGCCATGGTTAGCACAAAATGTCACGCGCAACACCAGGACGGCCCGTCAGCAACCGCTTACCTGCTAAGCTTTTGCACAAAGGGTGGGATTCCTTTCCGTTTGCCCTGGGCGTCTCGCTTGGCCTTTTGTGCCATCTCTTCCAGGGCCTCGACATTGTCCTGCTCAACCAAGCCCTCGCCGTTCTGCGGCACAAGATTGGACCCGTCGCCGAATCCCGCCCATGGTTCCACCGCCGTATCAAATGTGCGATTATGCGCCGCAACCAGGGCCTGATTCATGTCTCGTCTGGTAAGGCTGTTGGAGGCTGTGGGAACCTGGGTGAACTGTTCCTGGGCAGGCAACAAACCCCCATAGGGATTCACGCCGCCGTGTGCAGAAGGACCGACAAGCTCGGCACCGTCGCCGTTCCAACCCAGCATGTTGTCCGGCACAACAGTATCCGCGGGATACGGCTGCGGCATGCGCTGCGGGTAGTTCACCATTGGCGACGCGCCCGGCGCTGCTCGCTTTCTCGAATTCTGGGCTGACATGGGGGGGGAGGATGGGTGAAGATGCGCTTCCAGGTCGGGCTATGATGCGAGTTGGCCGCCGGGGCGATGACGCGTTGCAGGAGAATCAAGGGACAAGACACTCGGCTAGACAGAATTGCTCGTTTCTCGTGGCTTGGTCCGGGCGAGTAGCACACGCCAGGGAACGGGCAACGGGCACCTTGACCTCGTCTGTCAAGATGACGACAGACTACGGCTTGGCGGGATCTGCAACAATCAGCAGAATTGACCGGCGCGCAAGATTCGATTCCCAGTACAGGCAGCGAGGATGGCACTGCCGTGAGCACCTCTTCGCGAGTGCCGTTCCGTCGTCGTGGCGGTCTGGGCCGGAGAGGCACGATCTGCTGTTGGATTTTCTGCGGGTCGGTCTGATGCAGCGCAGGCACGGCCAAGCCGTTGCACCGTGGCTTGGTCGTTTTTTTCTTTCTTTCTTTCTTTGTCGTCCAGGACCCTGCGTCGGTCCCAGCGGCACGAGCACTGGGCAGAGGCTGGAATTCGCGGGCGATTCGGGTCGTCTGAAAATAGCCCCCTTCTCACAACAGTGTTGCGCCGCTCCAGGGTATCGCGATGTGGGAGGTGGAAAATATCATTGACATCGACTTGTCAAAGGGTCAATGAGATAACACAGCACGAATGAGAGCTATCGATTAGATCATGCTGAGACTTTTAGGTTCGCATGGACCACTTGGGACTCGAATGTTTCCACTTCTGACCACTTTTTCCGCCGTCCACTGAACAGCCCAGGGCATGCGGGTCTCGACCACAGGGCCTGGTCCGCTGGATCCTCCTTGCAATACCGAACCAGGTACTCCGTACGGAGTACTTGACACCTCAAGTACATCTTGGCCCGTACTTGCCTGTAGCACCATTGAACTATTGCAACATCTTCGGAGAGACCACACTGTCTGTCATTGACCCAACACGTGACCTGCATTGTGTCGCACACAAGACTTTGAATAGCCAGTCGGTTTTAGAACAAACCGGAGCCCAAAGTGAATCCCAGGCATACTCGGGTGTTTCTGAGTACCACAAGCTTCGGCTCAAGCATTATGCCGCATCTTCTCCCCTGTCAACACGTCATGCATGGCACAAATGACTGCAGGCGGTAACCCATCTGTGGGTATCAAAGTATTATATCTTCTCTTTGTATCAAGCTTATCAAATGTCAGTCCGAAAATACACAGCACATCCGATACCACCTGACGTCTTCACTTGGCTCCTCTGCCGGCAAGTGAGCTGGCCCTCGCCAGCTTCGCATTGCGCGCCTGGTCCCTGGCCTGATCCCATGCCCTCGATCCGCCGCTCATTTTTGCCTCCCGCTCCGCTCGTTTATCCTCCTTGAGCGTGCGCGCCTTTTCCCGTGGATCAATCACCACCAGTTCCTCTTCTGCTTTCTTTCGGTTGCTCAGGTCCTTGCCTAGTCTATCCGCCGCAAAGGACAGCGCGTGTGACATCCAGCCCTCGTCGTCGCTTTCCTCCTTTTCCTGCTTGTCCCATGCCGTGCAGCTTTGGCAATTGGCAATAAAGTGCAAATCGCAAAGCTCTGCCTCGTCATCTGCGGCTGTGGATGCCTCGTTGTTTTCGCCCGTCTTTGCCGTAGATTCTTGCGTCTCCTTCTCTGGCGGCGCCTTTTGCAGTCTTGACTGAAACGCATTCAACAACTTCATGGCCGCTTGATCGTCATCCGCGCTTGTATTGTTGCCTCCCGATCGCCGCTTCCTTGCTCGCATCGAAGTTGCCGGTATCATGGATTCGAGTGCCGACTTCTTTTTTGTTTCTTCTATTGGCTTTTCCGAGTGGATAGTCCGACGCATCGAGGCCTTTAATGCTGCAATCTCTTCATTGGCTTGTTCCAGAGCAGTCTTCTTTCGTGGCACTGGCACTTCGGCTAACACCTCCGCCTCTTCTTCCGACTCTTTCTCCCTTGGTGGATTGGTGGGTTTATCATCTGGTTCTTCCGGAGCTGGTAATTCGTCATCCGAAGATGCTTGTGGCCGAGGTTGTTTCTTGCTCTCTCCCTTGGATGACTTTGTCTTGCCCTTCTTCTTCTTCGGCTCCTCATCCGGCTCATCCTCCTGCGCAATCAGTCTCGTATCAAACTTGGCCTTCTTCAACATGGGCTCCTCGTCCTCTCCCTCCTCATCACCAAAACTTAGCAACTGCTTCCCTCCCTTTCTCTTCTTCCTCTTCGCTGTCTTATCGGCCAGTGTGGATTTCTGAATAGCTTGCGTTGCGACCCTCGACCTCTTCTTCATATCATCAAACGGGTTCACTAATATCTCCACTCTCTCAATCTTCACTGGATAAAGCGGTCGCTGAGTCGCCTCATCCACTTCGGACTCTCCAATCTTGGCCAAGTTGTATATCGTGTCACCTGCAACCCGCCCAAACAGTGTATTCTTCCCAGTCAGCTCCTCAGTCTTATCCAAGGTGAGGAAAAACTGGCTGCCGTTCGTATCAGTGCGGCTTTCGTTGGCCATGCCCAAAAGTCCCCTTCGATTAAATTTGAGACGTGAATGGAACTCGTCTTTGAAGTTGATGCCCGTTGGACCAGCATTGTTGCCCCGTCGTTCATCCATTGGCCATGGGTCCAGGTCGCCGCTGAACGCGCCACCGTCGTATATGGATTCGCCGCCATTTCCTGTTCCCGTGGGATCGCCGCCCTGCAAAACAAAGTTGGGGATTAATCTGTGGAAAATGGTGCCATCGTAGTACCCGTCGAGACTGTGCTGCAAGAAGTTGCGACAGGCCAAGGGTGTCTGTTTGGCAAAGAGCTCGACCAAGATTTCTCCAAGCGTCGTGTGGATGATTGCCGACGCCGTGGGCTGCGGTTCGAGATTGTAAATGGCCGACATGTTCCGAGTTAACTTGATGCAGCTGCTCGGCTATAGCGAGTCTTCCAGAGCGAGCTGCCTGTGGCCGGCACTGCAACTGTTTGGAGCTGCGCTGTTATTTAGAGGTCGAGCTTGAGATGGGCGAACAAGACAACCCACGACGACCCACATATGGCGTTATCGATAAGGGTCTGGTTCACGAGTTAGTCAGTTACTCTGTAGTTGCTAAAGCACTGTGAAATACAAAGGATTCCTGGTGCACTATATTTGAAGCAAAATCTAATTGAGCAAATGCCCGTCTATCGCAAAAATTGCCATTGAACATAAACCCAAGCTGGCCAAGTAAGCGTTTTGGCAGAAAAGCTGCACCCTTGGCCAAAACATTGGGACTGTTCCCTAGGATCTTTATCTACAGACAAGCGTAAATAGTGCCACACAGCCCGTCGAATACTTCTTCCCAGACTCCAGTCCATACAGTATGCAAGGGACAAGTCCTGTGCTCGGTATTCCGCCTGCTTTCTCATAGCCAGAATCATGCAAATAGATACCTAGGATTACTCATGCGTTAGTTTGACGAGAATGGACGGATAATCAAATCAGCACGACAGACCCCCGCTTTGAAGGCGCCTTGAACTTACATGAGACGGTCGCGATAAAGGCCAAGAACTCCTGGAGCCTGTACCAAACTCCATAGGTACTTCACCACGTGTACCGACTAGAAGTGTCAAAGGTCAATTGACGAGGCCCGCTGCTGTCGTGATTGATGACAGCCTCTGACCAAGGGGTGAAACCGGATTGTTTCGGATACAGATTATCCAGAGATCTTTCCATCTTCATGAGACGAAGCTGCTGCAACCTCGGAGAGCGTCGCCAGACAAAAATTGCGGCAATATTCGACTTCCTCGGCCGCACGTAATGGTCGGCTGAGTTGACATATCAAGACGCGTCATGTCTGCTGGGTGTTCTGCATTCCCTCAAGCTCAACGACACTTTCGGTTTCAGTGTTTGACGAACCGGGGCTGGTCGTGTCTTGACCAACGCGGTAAGGCAATTCGGTCTGAATTCGCTGGCGTAAAGCCTCGAACCGCTGCTCGAACTGTAGCGCAATTTTTGTCCAGCTCTCCCCCCTAAAGTCCTCACGGTAGCTGTCAATCACATCTTCGATTCTGGCTTTAATGTTGGGGTTATCCGTGGTTGCCCAAGCCATACATAATGTCTTGGGTATAAAAGTAGTTCCGAGGGGACGGAAGTCCCAAGCTCGTTTTGCAGACGCAAAGATCACGTCAGCTGATAATTCCTCGTTATCTATGAGCATGCTGTCGTAAGGTTGGAAGACCTGAAGTGTCCTCCGAATAACTGCTATCAGTGTCTGCAGGACACAGATGGCGGATTCGCACATGGTGTACGCCTTGTAGTAATTGAGATTAAGACCTTTTGCACAGGCCGCATGTAGCTGCAAGGTAATTGGAACTATTCTTGCCGCCTCCAGATTCATCATGTCGTAGGTTGAGCGCAAATGCACGAGATGGTACTCGGGTTCCTGGAGAAACAGTGGAAGCTTCACAAGATTTGAAACTGTTAGGTTGGTTGATCTGATGTCAACCACTGAATAGGTATTCAGCGGTCCGTAATATGATGTTTTCTTTAAAAATACACTCCAGGGCTTTAACTGCACCCTGGGGTCAATGATGCTCTCCGTGATCTGGGCAAAGTAGTAAAGGGTCAGTAAACAGTTGGCAAAATAAGCATTGCGCAGCCATGTCTTGTCTTCTTACAGCTAGTAGGGATGCCAAATCCATCATTTGCGATTTAAAATGGTCCTGAGTATCTCGAGTCTGATTGTTTAGAATATGCAGCAACCCTTGGAAATGGATCACGACGTCGTCGTTGTGCCCACTGAGGAAGTTCTGAATCAAGGTATGAGCCATTTGCTTCGGTGAGCAGTGCAGAGATTGACCGTCAATGGCCCAGACTCACCTGAGACAACATGATCAGATACACGCTACAGAGCGTCTCGGCCTTGGTGGCTTGGGAAGGGTCGGTGATGAAGCTGCTGCGCATGCAGGTGAGCGCTGCGCCATAGTCCTTGAGTGCCTGCACGGTTGCTTGGCGAGAATGGACGGCCCTGACAGCACTGCAAAAGGCCACGGCTGCTGTGCGGAGGATGAGACTCCTCTCTATGCGGCGTGGCACATCCTCAAGAAAGGGTCCGAAACCAAGTATGGAGAACTTGGGGTCGGAGATTTGCAATGTCGAGATGAAGGCCCCAGTTGCTAAAGTCGTTTCATTATCAACCGGCCTAGGTAGCGCCAACCTTGGGCTTTGATCATTGCCTTTTCTAGGCCGTGCTGTCCGGGTCACCGGGGCGCTTTCAGTGAGAGTCGCATTCCTGAACCTGTATACCTTTTCGCCAGATCCGACGCAGCGAATGCCATAGCGGAGGCACCTAGAGCATGACGGCTGTGCGAGATCACACTATTTGAATACCCGATCAGCCTTGGGACGTCCCAAACTCGCATCAAGACTATTGAAGTCGAACTGCCACTCTGTCCTACCTTCTTCTTGCGCTTCCGGCATCCCTCGCATCCCCTTTTGGACGGACCAGCCAGCATACTAGCTGCGGAGCCGTTGATTCCTGCCGGGAGACGTAGTCCACGAAGTATGGGTGGCAATGGGTTATTACAGATGCATAGCTGCAGGATTTGCTGTCAACTGTGTGCCTCGACGTGGTCCTCTTCTGCAATTGAATGAAATCTGACAGTTGCGTAGGGAGATGCTGTACCTGGATATACCGATCCACGTGATCCCTACCTTGAATGCAACAGAGGCAACAGTTAGTCATGCTCTGGCTTGGCTGGCGGCGGCCAGTTGCCGGCAACGGGCAAGGACTGGCTAGAGGGGTTGACGGCCGAAGCCCACGACAAACCTTCCATGTCATGGTCCAAAAAAAGATGATTGTGGGGGCCTGGAGTGGCCTGGACCTTTCAACTGCGATTCGGGGCGTCACCGCGGACGCGTGGGGATGTCTATTGGACAGGGGGGATATCCTGATTGATAGACATGATTGGCATATCACTAGTATGGACCGTTAGATGGTGCAGGTTCATCACGGATGCAAAGTCCCCGTGTGCAATACGAATTGCCCCCCGCTCCCTTGGTCGTCTCGATCGGCGTGCAACAGTACAATCCATAAACGAGTTGGGCAACTACCCCAGTGCCACTTGCCCGTGACCGGCCGATACTTGGGGTTTGGGTCCTTCAAGCCAAACGAACGCGGCCGTCAACGATGGTCACCCCCCACCCACCCCTGGCCAAGATTGATTGTTGACAGCGTCATGCTCAACGAGATTGTACGGCGTAGTCTTGGCTTCAATTCGCTCACTGGATACTAGAATAATACGTGTAGGTCCGTATGTATTGGTCCGTCGTGGGCTGCCCCGCCAATTTGGAATCTAAGCATCATGTTGTGAAACACAATACAGCTCAGAGGCTACCCTGACGCCGTCGTCGGATCGCGAGCTCTTTTGGCCCATGGGCCTTGGGCGGGTAGCAATCACCAAGTGAGGCCTGGCTAGTCTGTTTTGATCTGCGCCATATGTTGCGCGAAAAAAAAGCGTTAGAGGTTGTCCCCAGGCTTCAACTGCAGGAGGCCGAACTGGGGAGGGTTTACGGTTCAAGAGAACGTCAATCAAATGACCAAACAGCAGCACGGCTGTGGTATGTGTGTGACGTAGGACGACAAGATGCCTCATTCAGCGCCAAAGGGTTGCCCCTATGCAAGGTTATTTTTTGCTGTATAGAGCGGACCACGACGCAATCATCTGCAACCTCCCCTCATGAAGAGACGAGTGGCCACGGCCATGTCCATCTGCTGGAATCGGCCCGCCTTGGACTGGACAACGGCATGGTCCGAGGCAATTTCCATGGTAATAAACTACTCACTGCATCTTTATCAGCCAATGCCATGTCCGCCGGTGTCGATTTGCGTTGAGAGGAACCATGGCGCCGACATGCACATGACATGGCAGCGAGCAGACCCGGTCCCCCGGCCGGAAGGGGGAGTATGGATTGTGATTTGTGATGAAATGCTTTTGATTAGATTTCAGCACCAAGTGTGTTCAAAGTATAACCAACGACGCCAGCCCACCCACCCTGACGGTCAAGGCTTCACTTGCTGTAAGATTACTCGAGTAATACTTCTTGACCGGGCGCCCGCTGGCATTTGCATCTTGCATTTTTCTGCATTTTCTGCATTTCTGCATTTCTGCATCTTCACCCTCCTTGCAAGCTTCTCCCCCTTGGAACCCCGACTTGGCCTCCCTACCTCAATGGAAGACGCTCACATCAAATGTCTTGAACATCATTTCGCCTCGTCCCCCGATTGCCTTCGGCCGCTGCTGGTGTCCCTAAACGGACACAACTCGTGGCTCCTGTCTTTCCCACGTCCCTTGGCGGACCAGAAGCAATCGGGGAGAGCCTACTTCCACATCGTCCTAGAGCCATGGCTCGTAGGACCAGCCAGCCTCGTCGGGTCCTGGTTCATCCACATCGACTTGCCGACGGCGCCAGCCTTTGCTACCGCAGACGCCGTAGAAGCCGCTGCCCGCCAGATTGAGGACCTGGCCTCCGAGTACGTCCTCAACCGGCGCATGTCCAATGAAGTCTTCAATCCCGCCGGCCACATTGATGCCATCCTGCTGAGCTGCCACCACTTTGACCATGTCCATGAAGCCACGCTGCGACAGTTCCGCGGGAGCGTGCCCGTGATTGCAACTCCCCAGGCAGCCCGCATCGTCAAGCCCTGGAACCACTTTAATACCGTTGACATGATCCATCATCTCGACCCTGCAGCCACCTCGTGGCGCGCGTCAGAGTTGCATCCCGGGCCACGCCTTCCCGAGTGGCTCGCCGTCTTGCGCCTCCCAGGCCACCGGGACATGAACTTTTGCACCGCCATCGTTTGGACTCATGTCCAGGACGACGGGCTCGAGGTGCACGAGTCTATACTCGCCTCGCCGCACGGCACCTTGCTGGACCGAGGCCCGCTCCAGGCCTTCTTGGACGCCGAGCCAAAGACTCGCAACCTGGCCATGCTCCACGGCACCAAGGAGAGCCACGTAGGCGGGCAGCAGGCCAGTCTGGGTGTCGCGGGCGGCCTGGCGCTGTATCGGAAGCTCGGGGGAGTCAAGTACTGGGTCGCCTCTCACGACCTGATGCTGAGCTATACCGGCATCTTTATGCGCCTGTCGCGCACCACTGATACCCCGCGCACACTGGACTGGGCGCTCGACCGGGAGCTTCCCGAGAAGGGTGTGCCCAAGAGACCTGACATTTACAAGGTGCAGAATGGAGCATGTTTGGTTCTAGAGGCATAGTCTTGCTGTTTCCGTCAAGGCCCATGTCGGTCTTGGTTGTTTGTCTTTTGTCTCATGTGGCGTCCTCATCTTCAGCTTCAGTTTGGCATGATTTCTTCTTTATCTAGTAAGCGGCTAGCTCTGACTTTTATCAATTGACTCGGCAATGATTCGGCTTGTTCCTTGTTAGCCAGTTGCTGGGCTTTTATTAGTACGAAATCTTTATATCATGGTGGAGATAGCATAGGCATCAGCTGCAGATTCAAAAAGCAGTGATATCTTCGCCATAGACATCTTCCCCATGCGATGACTCCAAGACCTCTATTGCGGCAGAGGAGTGTGCGAATCAGCGTTGCAATGTCTCATGGCAGCTTATTTTATTCGCCGCCTAGCCAATCTTTCCTACTGTGCCAGTTCTTGGGATACAAAGAGTTGCTTAATTCTACGTAAGAGGGACTTCTTGTTCACGATAGTCAGTGTCCGAATAATTGGGGAGCAGCCCGCGTCCACTGTTGTACGCCTTCTAGAAGAGTAACGACCCCAGTGCCCGTAGGCAACCAAAAATAGGAGTGGCGGACCGCAGCGACAGACATTCTTGTCAGAGTGGCACTTGTTCGACACCGCGGTGTACAATCTTATGGTATTTTGAGCACAGCAGTCTCCGCAATGTCAAATGTTGAGAGGCACTGGATATAATCCATCAAGATAATTCATGCGATTCCTTCATGCATGCTAAGAAGTCTTGCCATACATCTTGTCATTCATATCGTTGGCTTTCATCAATCCTCAAACAAATTTTCTTTCTCTTTCCTTGCCCGTTAGTCGTGTTAAAACATAGCGCCGCCCAGTCTCACAGCAACACTCTTGTTCTGAGTGTAGTTGGCCAAAGCAGCCTCACCCAGTTCTCGACCAATACCAGACTCCTTGAAGCCACCGAATGGCCTGTGTGCACCATATTAGCATGTAGAAACTTTTTTTGGACAATGCTCAGTGGATACTTACAGTTGATGTGATAGCAGGTTGTAGCCTGTTGAAGAGAAGAAGAAAATAGCGCATTAGTATCATTAATTTCCTTCCGATTTTGAATGTGTATGGCTTACAGTTGACCCAGACAGTTCCAGCCTTGAGGGCGTTGCTGACACGAATGCTGGTGTTGAGGTCCTTGGTGTGGACGGCAGCAGCAAGGCCATAGGTGGACTCGTTACTCAGCTTGATAACCTCTTCTTCATCCTTGAACTTGGAAATGGCACACACGGGGCCGAAAATCTCTTCTTGCATGATCTTCATGTCGGGGCGGACGTTGCTGAAGATGGTGGGCTGAATGAAGTAACCCTTATCGCCGTGGCGCTCACCACCGATCTCGACGGTAGCGCCCTCATCCTTACCAGACTTGATGTAGCTCATAATACGGTCATACTGAAGCTGGCTGACCTGAGGGCCTTGGAAGGTGTCATTGGAGAATGGATCACCGACCTTGTTCTGCAGAGCACGCTTCTTGAAAGCTTCAAGGAATTTGTCATAAATACCCTCCTGGACGAAAATTCGAGTGCCAGCGCAGCAGCATTGTCCGTGGTTATAGTAGATACCAAAGTTGACCCAGGAGATGGCCTGCTCGATATCGGCGTCGTTGAAGACGATGTTGGGAGACTTGCCACCAAGCTCCAGGGTGACCTTCTTCAGGTTGGACGAGGCAGCTGCCTTCATGATGGTGCGGCCAACGAGAGTAGAGCCGGTGAAAGCAATCTTGTCAACGTCCATGTGGGAGGAGATGGCGGCACCAGCAACCTTTCCGAAACCGGACAGAAGGTTGTAGACACCAGGAGGAAATCCAGCCTCCTTGATCAAGTTGGCGAATACCAGAGCTCCCAGGGGTGTCTGCTCAGCAGATTTCATGACAATGGTGTTGCCAGTAGCAAGGGCAGGGCCAATCTTCCAGGCGAGCATGAGGAGAGGGAAGTTCCAGGGGATGATCTGACCGCAGACGCCGATCTGTGTAATTTCAAGTTAGTCATGCTTGTTTCCATATTGCTTGCGTCTGCCCGAAAACGATGGTGCGACTCACAGGCTCTGGACGGGTGTAGTGGAACATGTCGGGAGCAATGTCAATAGTCTTGCCCTCAATCTTGTCAGCCCATCCACCATAGTATCGGATGCAACCAATGACGGAGCCAACGTCGCCCCTAGCCATTGTGATGGATTTGCCATTGTCAAGAGATTCTACGGCAGCGAGAAGCTCGCGGTTCTTCTCAACCAGATCGGCAAGCTTGAACATCAAGACGGATCGCTGTTGAGGGGTAACCTTCCTCCATGTAGTCTCAAACGCCTTGCGGGCAGCGGCGACAGCAAGGTCGACGTCCTTCTCCGTGGCTTCGCAAACGGAGGTGATGACCTCTTCTGTGGATGGGTTGATAACCTCGAACTTCTTCTTGTCTACGCCCTCAACCCACTCGTTATTGATGAAGCTGGCGGGAAAGATGTCGTGTTAGCTTCTGGAATGACAGCCGGTGGCTCCATGCTGACAATGCCGGCAGATAAACACCTGCAGTGGACGTGGTTGATGCACTTACAGACCAATGGGCTGTTGGTATGGACCCGTGAGGGGGGTGTTGAGCTCGACAGTTAGAGTCATGGTGACGTTGTCTGCTGCTAAGCTGTTGTACAAGGCAGTGGTATTTCACAAACGGGTATCGTAATAGGCACACTCTGATTGGAAAGCAAATGAAGAAATGAAGGAGAGCAGGATCCAGAGGAAGGACAATTGGGTTTTAATCAGGAACCAGAGGGTCTTTGTAGGTATTTAAGAGCGGGGGTCGGGGACCATGGACGGAGCAGAGCCCACGTCAGGAGTCCTAGTTGTGCTTGGAATAGGCAGCTTGGCGCGGCATGGCAGTGGTGGCGCTTGGCCGTCATGGGTGCCCCGCAGAAACAGGTCTGCTCATTCCACACCCCGCCTTCTCAACGAAGCGTCGACCGGCTTTTGGAGCGATGCTATCCGAGTGAGAGCCTGGACCGGAGCTGGCAAGCCCGATGCAGACCGTGGTCCTTTTTCTGCATGCCTCCAGCACATTGTCGGGAAGTTTCTGAACACA
Organism: Keithomyces neogunnii; assembly: GCA_020975405.1. Classification (NCBI taxonomy): domain Eukaryota; kingdom Fungi; phylum Ascomycota; class Sordariomycetes; order Hypocreales; family Clavicipitaceae; genus Keithomyces; species Keithomyces neogunnii. The sequence continues at coordinate 6,321,852 of JAIOWQ010000001.1, read as the reverse complement.
CGCGCATCTTGTCTCATCTTCTCTCGTCTTCCCGTGTTGACCTCAAGTTGCCCCTCTTTTGCTTCCGCATGCGTGGGATCGCGGCAACTGGTCGTGCGTCCATCAACAGCTCTCAAACCTTTACGTGGACCGCTTTGCATATATCGAAGAATCGCACAGTCTGCTTCCACTTGTTGATGCTCCTCATGGGTCGTTACGGTCCATCGTGGGCCATGCCAGCGGAGTTTGGTTGACAGCAGGAATTATGCTCACACACCCCGCCCCCCATGGCGGCTTCTGCCATCCCTCCTTGCCTCCTTCTTTGGCTTCCCAAAGCCCGAACAGGTGTTCCCCGCAGCCTAGTGGCCAATTTGCAGAACGTGCCATTTGTCCATCGTTCTCGACAACGTCAGGTTTGGACTGGGAGGACAGCATCCCCATTCGACAGAAGTGCTATTTACTCCACTTTTATGCTAACGTTTCGTGGTTCCCTGCTTCTGCAGCTCTAGTTCTCAAGAAATAACCTCTTCCGTTCACCTGCAAGTAACGCACCTTTCACACGGCAATCGGTCGTGTCCAGGAGTAATAGTGGCTTGTATGAATCTGGTAAATCTGGACTTTGAACAGTGCAGTGTCTGTGTTCATCCTTGATAAATCACATTCAACCGATGGGAAGCACTTATGTCATGGGAATGAACCCTGCCCCACACAATAACATGAACCGCGAAGGGATGACAGGGGTCTGCGGGGGAGATCGAAACGAAAAGACAAGTCGAGACGCCAGATTAGTTCTCTGACATCCGTTGACCCGGCTAACGACGTTCGCGCGCTGCTCCGCGCGCGCCTGGCATTCTGGAAGCAAAGTGGAGTGCAGCTCAAGCCACTCTCTCGTCTCCTCGGCATAGCGGCTGGCGAGGGCTTGCAGTGATATTCCTAGACAAGGAGGAGACAGTGAAAACAGACTGAAACACACCTGGTAGCAGGGTCCCAGTACTCCACTCATCATGCTCCTCGTTGTGTCTTTGATCCGTTCAACAAATTGGCCAGCTTTACTTCTTCTCATTTGTGTGCTCTGAGCAGATGCTCGGTTTCAAACAAGCCGAAACTAGCAGAATTTCTAACAAGGCTCTAATCTACTCCGTAGTGTTTTCTGTCTCATCTACCTGAACAATGTGCATCCGGGTACCAGGAGGTTGGTCCGTTGTCGCAAATTTGAAGGTTCCGTCCTACCGGCGCTTGGATTGGGACCGTGCGGCAGTGTCGATGGCTTCCCTCTAACCGGCACTAGCTATTCAGTTGCGCCAACTGGGGGTGGCAATATTGAGGTCTTGACTGGTAGGTGATTACTATTCATCGCCAGATTACCCCACGTGTGGAATAAACTTATGGACCATGGAAATTCGGCCCAGTCGGGTGACTGTATTAATATTGTTCCCATTACTAATTAGGGAAAGGGTTATGCGTTTTACCACCAGGACCAACCTAGGCAATGGCTCGAAGCTATTAAGCATGGATTTAGGAGCAACTTTTTTCACCGACAACTGGTTCTTGAACATGATGTGATCGGGGGAAGGCACTGGTTAAGTCATAGTCTTAATGGTTTTCCCAAGAGACTACGTTTACTTCTGGGCTTCAAGGATTTGGTGACGGTAGGCAAGAGTTGGCCTGCAGACATCATCATGACTGATGACAGAGTACAGGAGAGAAAGACAAACTGGGAACGGCAACACTTTCCGGATCATGGTAGTCCAAACACTCCGCCTGTGTGCGTCGATGATCATGCCATATTTCCACTGGCATTCCTCCCACGTATGCCTTCATTAGCCTCCAGCAACTTGATTGGCTCTGGTATAAGTGACAGCTCGGAGACGGTCAATCGGTTTAAGCACCGACTGAATATTTGAGAACGGATATGTTTGTCTGTTTATGTGTCTCTTTGTCAGGTGACAAGTTAGATATATCCTTTACCTAGCGAGGGTCACAGCATGGGCATCATTGCCGCACCAAGCCCTATGTTGCATGTCTAACAACAAACAAACCAAAAAAAAAGCAAGGTTTGAAAGGCCTATCCTCCCTATACCAGAGACAGTCATCGCAGAAATAATCGCTCAAGTGCATGAAGCCCAAATAAAAAACAATGTTGAAGAAATAGTCAACATGCCGATGCGACGAAGCATAACCACAACCAAGAGGTGCTCTGGAAATTTCTTGTCCGAGGCTCGATCCTGTGACAGTATATTTCTTGGTCCTGACTTCTTCCATACTATTAGGAACTTGGCTACAGGCACCTGGAGACCATCATGGAGGTTGACTCGAGTTGTGACGAATCCTTGGCCGGAATCTCAAAATGGGTGAGCGTAGGGTAGCCACGGTTTTGGTTCTCTTGGAACCAAGCAAGCCCCCTCTCCACCCGACCAGACCCATTCCGCTGTCATGATGTTCAATAGGTGCCACTGAATTACTTACTATCTACCCGCACCCCTGGAAGTCTAGCCACATCATCTCACCCAGCTCTCACTATCTAGACGTTGACGGCCGAGATGCCGCGTCTCCCATTGCTTGGTAGATTGCATATTTCCGTCCCTCATTGAGGGGCTCCGTCCTCTCCCCTTTACTGTACATTATGCCTCCCGAAGTGCCCAGCAACATCCGGGTCTTTGTCCGCTGGCGCGACCAGACCGTCTTCGCCGGCGAGGAGGTCAAATGCACCATCACATTCAAGAACGTCGCCCCGACGCCATCGCAGCAAAGGCAGCATCAGCCAGGGCAGCAACAGAAATCCCAGAGAGAAAGACAGCGCTTAACGGTGCCGGTACAAACCCGCTCCAAGAGCAGCGTTGGCTCAACGGCGCCGCCTTCGACGACGACAACGAGAGGACACCGAAGATCAGCCTTATCCCTCAGTGTCTCTACAACCAATTCCCATAGCCGGTCGGGGTCGGTTCAGTGGCCGCAGACTGCTGGTAGCGGGGGCGGAGGAGATTGGCACCCAGGCCATGGACACAAGCGATCGCTGTCCATTGTGTCGATTGGGTCAGCGAATACCGTCGAGGAGCATGTCCAGCGCCATGAACCCACGTCTAGATCTCAGCGGCCTCAAAGAGGTCATAATCGTGCAGCAAGCCTGCAGATCCCACCTCAAGGTGCTCCATCGCCTGGAGCAGGACCGCAGTCAGGTATGTTTGTGTGGCGGAATACTTCTACTTTAGCATCCACGTACTGACCGATGGACAGCGCCGTTCTTCTCCAGACATGCAAACTCACATTTGTTTAACGCGTCATACCCCCCCGATCGATTTGGAAGAAGCCCCGTATCTTCGACTGCGCCAAACACGCCTGGACTCGGTGGCCAGAGGAGATCACCAAAGTCACCCGCGAGACAACAGATGCCAGACTTTCGATTCCCGGCAGCATCTCCAATATCGAAGGAAGAAGCTTTTGACCCAACATTCAAGCGCGCTGATGGATTCCTTAGCCCAAAGAACGGGGGTAGTCCTGACAGTAACCTGGCAGTGCGCCCGAAGGAACAGCCACCTAGTGCTGTAGATCGACCAGCAGCTAGGATTCTGGCTAGCAACACAGTCCCCGGCGGGACACCACGAAGCAGTGGAGAATTTTATTCTATGAGCAACAACTCCTCAGAGACATTGGTGTCCGAATACGTCACCCAGTCACTAGCGCGTGGGAACGGTCGTCCTGCACATCTCAGACGGACTTCTGGCATGACGCCACAACAACAGAACGCCCCAGAGTCCTTGATGATGGGATATGCCCAGATTCAAGGGTCCTTTATCTTGGATGGATCGCTAGTCAGTCTTGGGCCTTTCGAGCAAGTGAAGAAAAAGGGCGCTGTAGGTGGTCGGGGTGGTGGTGTCGTTGGTATTGAGCAACCCAGACGAGAGACTGGTCTTTTGAGAGGATTCGGATGGGCAAACATTGGCAACTCTCTTGGTGACTTCCTAGGTGGAGGAGAGCTGAGCACCATCAAGGAAATGCGAGGAGCTGCCAACTCTAAATCCATCCCACTGCTCAGCACACCGCAATCCATCCTCTTTGTCGACTTGCAACTGGCACCTGGCGAGAGCCGGTCATATGAGTACACCTTCCGTTTACCAAAAGGGCTGCCTCCGAGCCACAAGGGCAAGACCATCAAAACTTCATATAGCCTCATCATTGGCACACAACGAGCCGGGGGCGTCAAAGAACAGCAGGTCAGATCCGTTGAAATTCCCTTCAGAGTGTTGGGAAGCGTCAATAGCCATGGGGAAATTTTAGGACATGATCTCATGAGCCCGTACATACTCTTACAAGACGCGGCCGAGGTCAAAACTCTTGCGAAGCATACAAGAGCCCACAAATCCAAGGCTTCATTCGGCCCACCTGCAACAATGAACGAGTTTCTCAACTATGTTGATGGTTTGGCTACACGGCCTCGGGACTCTGCGGGAAATGCATTATTGTCGCCAACAGAGACCAACGCGCGAAGGCGTCCATCGACATATGACCAAGTCACCACAGCCAAAGAAGCGATACATCTGGCAATCATGAGAAGCAACATGTCTGGTGATGACCAACAGAGCGCCAACCGATTTGAGATTGCACGCAACGGCCAACGAGTCGGAGTCGTCATGCTCACCCGGCCCGCATATCGCCTAGGCGAAGTCGTCACCATGGCCATTGACTTCATGAATGCCGACATACCATGCTACGCAGTCCACGCAACGCTCGAAACGTCAGAAAGAGTAGATTCCTCACTAGCAGTACGCTCAGAATCAAGCTTGCAACGCGTCACCCGAAAAGTATATGTCGCCTCTTCCGAAGCAGCCATGTACTCTCGTCGTGTGGTATTCACCCCAACAATCCCTATATCCGCCACGCCCGAGTTCGTCACCACTGGCGTCAATCTCGAGTGGAAGATTCGAGTAGAGTTCGTGGTTCCGTATCAAGGGTCGGATGCAGCACAGCTTGCAGAGCAACACCAAGTTCCTCATCCGCTCTTGGAGCAGATTTCGCAAGACGAAAAGGGTGGGCTTGTGCTTGTTGCGATGGAGAACCTGGTATGTGAGAGCTTTGATATATCAGTGCCGCTGAGAGTATACGGCGCTATTGGGAACGGATTGGAGAGGCTGGAGAGAGATGAGGCTTCTGAAGAGGGATTGCCGGTATAACATGTTAGAAAGATCGTGCATCACATTATTTTGGATAGCGTCTATATGGGTAATAGGTACATTTCATGATGTAGTGGAGTTTTGACCGCTGCTGTGATGTTCGTGATGATGAGATGTGCATCCGTTTTATGGACTCATGGATCCATGGATGCTGTGTGTGTAAGTCGTACAAAGGAACATGAGCCACAATCAGATGGCCTCCGATATTTGTCATCTCCTCAACCTCTCGCTCAATCCCTCTGTGCTCTGTGGCGAGTGATCAGCCATGGTCGTGCCGTTTCTCCACCAGCCTAGATTATTCGCTTCGTTGTTTCATGTAATGTGGTACAGAGTAGGGAGCTCAGAGTAGTATCGTGAACCAAGTCAGGCTATCAATAGCACACACCAATCTCGAAGGCTCTCCGCACAAGCCAATTTGCATGGACAGAGGAGCAAAAAGAGAGGTGTCAATTAAAACCCTTGTCGTTTAATGACCGTCACCGGAAGAGGATGATGCGATGGCGGCAGGGGTCGGTAAGGGCTTGTCATTGCAACTTCGTTTACCTAGGGGGTGTTATTGTTTGTATGGACGACTCTGGTACCTTTCTCGTGGAGGCAGGTTGCATGGAGCCGGCAGTAGCGATACGCGGACACTTTCCTGATACACTATAGGTGCATCTTGCTTCTGCGAAAAGGCCAATACCCTGCTTCTTCATATTTGCGCTTTGAGGCGCAATGGCAATGTCACCCCAGTCTATTAACAGGCTGCCACCCAATGACCGCGTTTCCCCCCTCCATGCAGGTCGCGCATCTCCAATCTCGGCGCGGTGGCCCGGCAACAGGGACCAGGACCCCAGGCAGCTAGCTGATCTGGTTGGCCCATGGCTCGCCATCAGTGGAAACCGGCGCCTCGGTTCTGTTGCCCACCACCAGCTTGAGCTTAGCGTCATTACAGCCATCCAACAGACTTGAGAGTTGGAGAGCTGGATGGACCACTAGGAAAAGACAGAACTGGTCCTTGGGCGCAACTATTGTTGACCTGGACGGGACGGGAGCAGTGAAATTGAGCAAGTCTTGTTCCCTCCATGCTCCTCAATGCCCATTGCGGGTCCCAGAGCTTCGGGTACGTGCAGCTCAGGTGCCGTGACCAAAACAAAATCCTGCCGCAGCCGCAGGAGAGGAAGGTGCAGCCAAGGATCCCACTCCGCATTAAACGTGCTCAGCTTTTTCTTCTCCTCCTTCCGCCATCGCCTAAGCCGGAGAGCTTGAAGGGGCCATTTTCCCACATCGTCATTCTCTTCTAAACCAATTCTTTCGTTTCGCCGTTAGTGCACCCACAATCGTTGTAAGTGCCCCAGTGCGATTTCTTGACCAACACTTTTCGACGTTGGATATGCCGCCGATGGGGCTGCATCTGACGATGCCTCACATGCAGCTTGAGTCCGCTGACGGGAAAGAACTAAGCACAACCATTCCCCCTCCCCCACGACCCGTTGCTTGGCAGCCCAAGTTCTTCCTCTCCGATACTTGAATGTTTTTTGTGTTCCTCTGAGCACTACTCTTCCGCACGAACCGAGCATTCGTTTTCCTTGTGCGATCACAGCCAGGATTGCCGGACATTTGACTTACACCGCCGTTGCTTTTGCCTTCGGCCACTCACCTACCATCATTTTCCTACCGCCTGGCGATTTTTCCACCGAACAATAGAAGCATTTGTCAGTAACACCACCAACTGCGAGTCATCTTAAATAGCATTTAGGCCCCATTCATTTTTGCCTTGGGTGTCTTGCTTGTTTGCTGGTACAACATCAAGGCACTTCCTGAACCTGGTCGCCTCTCTGTCCTGGTTGCATTTTCCGAAGGACTTGGTGCTGGGCCATCTGGTCACGACAACCCCGCATTCAACGAGATCTTTGGCTACTTTGTAGCCCTAAACAACAGCTGCGTCGCTGACTCTCATTAAGAGTCAATGGCAATGAGATGGCAGCGATTGTTACTCCCTCCAACAACCGGCTGAAGCTGACCCCGTCTAATTCTCCGTTCTTATCGAGGCCGTCCAGATCCCCAATGCGCGGCCGGCAGACGCACGAGTCGCGACTCTCTCTGCAGAGAGTCATCGGAACCACTTGTCGCTCGCCGACGGGCTTTGATACTGTCAACTCTTCCTTTGCCTATATAGCCGGGGGTGCTGTCGTCGTAATCGATGTCGAGGGTCAGCTGTACTCGCAACGTTTTTATCGAGCCCGTCCCACAGCGGTACCCATTTATTCCGTATCAAGTTCACAAAACACTGCTTCGACCCCAACTGCAACAACCCCAAAGGCCAATGACAGCCGCAACCGCGTGGCTCCCAGCTATAGGGACTCACCTTACAGCCCCGTGGACTGGGCAACTGATCCACCGAGTGGCTCCAAGACGTGGACAAGTCGAGAGAGAATCAAGGCTGCCACATGCCTGGCCCTGAGCCCAGATGGGAGGTATCTGGCAGTGGGCGAGACTGGGTACGCGCCACGCGTCTTGATTTTCAGTCTCTTGGATGCTTCCTCAGACACGCCGCTTGTGTCTATCAGCGAACATGCTTTTGGAGTTACGGCCGTTGCTTGGTCGGACGATTCCAAATATCTTGCGTCGCTGGGCTCCGCCAACGACGGTTTCCTCTTTGTCTGGAAAATTGACACACGGACTGGAGCTGCAAAGCTCTTTCAACAAAACCGATGTACTTCATACATTCGAGACATGGTTTGGATGAGTAACAGCCTCATTACTTTGGGGGTTCGACACGTCAAGGTGTGGAAGATTGAGGATGGAGCCTCTACTTCTCCAACCAGGCCCAAGTTTATGAGTGATACAATGTCGTCCGCTCCGACCTCGCAAAAGACGCTGCCCGGCCGAAATATGCTCCTAGGCAACTTGTTGGAAGCAACCTTCAGTTGCGCTGCCGTTGACGGCAAAAATCTTATCTTGTGCACCGAAAACGGTGATGTTTGTATCATTGACGACCGCGACGATAGGCAACTTAGACTGAGCAAAGTCTTGCATCTGGATTTCGCAATTGCAACGATTACCATTCGCGACAACGTTGCATATGTTGGCGGCAGAGATGGTAACTTTGCAACACTTGATGTTGGAAGAGTCATGGATGGCTGTGCTGAGAGTGTCATGACCAAGAGTCAAACACCAACTGGTATAGTCGCTCTCGGCTTTCTGCAGGAAAAGTTAGTGACAATCGATTCAAAGCAGTCCATTGATGTTTGGAATCTCGAATATTTGCCTGGACTGCATGCCGAAGCCGCCGTACATATACCAATTCCTGGACATGGAGAACCAATCATGGGAGTCCACTCTTTGTATCGACCGAACAAGGCAGATGCTGCTTTCATCACCTGGTCTGCGTCAGGCAATGTTACCTTTTGGGATTTGGACGGACAGGTCAAACTGACCTTGGATGTCCCTGTTGACAATGCCGAGCCAGAGAATGAGCTCATACTACCTAACCAGATAACAAGCGCTCGCACGACGAGGAGCGGAAAGTTGCTAGTAACAGCAGATCGTCAAGGAATCGTCAAAGTTCTCGACGTGGATTCCAAAGATTGCCTATTGGATATCAAGGCTCATTCGTCGGACTGTCTTTGCATCAGTATATATGACGAGGAGTCCAAGTTTCTCATGGCTTGCTGTGGCAGAGATCGCACTGCACAATTATTCCACCGAGACTCAAACGGCCGAATCGAACATTTTCAGACCCTCGAATTTGTTGCCAAGGTAGTTCAAGTGCTTATTCCGACGGACGATAAAGTAATCACGTGTTCGCTTGACCGCACACTACAAGTACATGACATCGTATCTCGAGAGGGAGAACCGGATGTTGTTGCCGCCATTCCCTCGAAAGTTATTTCTTTGAAAGCATCCCCTACGTCTATGACCATGGGTCCTGATAACAGGACAGTTTTTGTCTCTTTGTTAGACCGGTCCATCTATCAATACGATCTAGCGACTGGCAGACAGATGGGCTGCTTTAAGTGCATGGATGGAGGCGGCGTAGAAACCGCCGTGGTGGATTCCTTGTCTGTGGGCCAGTGGCCAGCGAAGGACTTTGACTTCCTACTCGGATCTTCCAATACAGATAAATCGATACGACTTTACGACGCAAACTCGGGGGCCTTTTTGGGCAGGGAATGGGGCCATACAGAAGCCATCAACGGCGTGTCCGTGATTGAAGATATCGACGGCTCCAAAAAGGTTGTCAGTGTGGGTTCCGATGGCACAATAATGCTCTGGATGTTGGATCTAAACGATCCTTCGCCGAGATCGATGAGTAGGGATACATCGCCGGTGAAGGAGGCCACGAATATCAATAGTCGCCCGACATTGCGGCGAGTTCTATCCAAGGCCGAATTGGCCGAATTCCAGCGTCCCTCACCCTCACCATCGGGACGACGGTCGCCGCCACGGTCCTTACGTCGCCGAACATCAAGACTTAATCTTGGAAGCAGCGCCACGACAAACAGAACTCCCATTGGCAATTTGGCAACCAGTCCAAGTCAAAACACTGTCAACGAGGACACTCCGTCAAGGACCAGGCCGTTGGAGACGAACAGGGGTGATAGCCCTCCTACCAGCCCCAAATCGAGGGTTACTAGAACACCATCCATGCCGGCTTTGTCTACTGTGGCCAAGAGGAAGAGTTCGTCGTCGAATCTCCGTGGATATGGTTCTCTGAACATGGCGACAGAGCAGGCATGCCGCACACTGCGTGCGTACAGAAAGAAGCTGTCGTCTGCTGAACCCATTACCGCTGAAGCGTTGACAGAGCTGGATCAGGAGTTGCGTCTCACAGCCGCAGCGCTTGGTGACCGCGCCATCAGAAGCAAAGCTATGAACGAAACCGTACTCAGCGGACTCTTGGACCAGTATTCAGAGAAACTGGTTACTTTATTGGATGAAAAACTGCGACTCACTAACCAGTTGCCCAAGGAAAGGGACATAGGGGTTACCTGTAACGATAATCGGCCTCGCAGCGCGGATGGCACGTCGAGCTCGTCTCTCTAGCATTCATTTCGTCTCTCTTGTGTAATTACTCCTGTTTTATTTCATTTGCGTGGGAAAGGAGGACACACCATCTGTCATTTAATGGAGATGGGGAAAATGGCGTTTAGGAACGGCTGATTTATATTCGCGGTGACCAGCGACGGGAAGAGCTAGCCGATGGGGATAAGGACGAATCCTCCTGAAGAAGACTTATTTTGTGATATGATACCATGGAGATTGGCGTTTAATGGATTTAGCATGTGTACTCGGGATAGGTCTCCTCCTATTTTTAGGAGAGTATTGCTCATCGGTTGCATAACTACGCTATTTTCCGGGCCCCTATACTGAGTTTCTTCCAAATGGTGATCTTTTCTGTCTATTTCAACCAGATACTTAAAACAGGTGGAACATTCATCACACTCGACCACACGTCGTGGACTTGCTGTGTTAGTGGTCATGTGGTGGTCATGTAAGTGGCCAGGGGTATCACGTGACCATCTTTTGGGTTCGCGTTTCCGTTTAGCTTTTTCGCTGTGGCGCGCTACTTCCATCTTCTCTCTGCAAAAACAGTTCCAGCACAACACCACGAAGAAACGGCCGCAAGCGTCATCACGTGATTTCAGGACAGTTGATCGCAAACAGAAAAAAAAACGACGCCAAGGAAGGGGAGAGGGTCATCGAGAAAGAGCCTCAAACAGCACAAACCTTCGGGGAAACCACCGCATTGAAAGCCTGTAAAGCCCATCTATCGCTCGTCAAGGTCACGCAAACGCGATTCTGACGGACGGCCCATCCGGAGTGTATGACGTATGACCCTTTTCTGAGCATCACACTGCCTTGCAACGACTCTAGATCCTCGGATAGCTGACTTTTGAGTACCAAACCCTGTGTAGACCCTGGCGCCAATTCATCTTCTTGCGAAGCGCAAAGGTCCCCTCGGTCACTGGCGAGGTGGACCGTGGGGCATGAATCATCCGACCGCCTACACGCCCCTCGAGTCGCTCTTCCTTTTCCAGTCGCTACTGACACACGGGGTCGACACGGGAGCGTTTGCTCGTATATCCGAGCTGCTAAAGAACAATGCGCTCGTCAAGAGCGACAAATCCTTTGATGCAGAGCGCCTGGCGCCCCATGCGCTGCAGCAGTTGTTCCTGTTGTTGTTGCGGGACGAGGTGAAGGGTGAGACGGACGCGACGACGGCGACGAATCCTGCGGCAGCAGCTTCGGGTACGAATGCGAACACAGCAGATGCTTCCACCTCTCCGGCATCGCGAAAGAGAAAACTAGGCAGCCCGCCATTGCCGTCGCTAAAGGATGCTTATGAGCATATCGAAAAGGTTCCCGCGTTGGTGGATCGACTTTACGCGAGGTATCGAGATACCGTCGTCAAACAAATAAGAGAGGACGAGGAAAACTTTGCCACTTTACAGAAGCATATCACAGTGTTGGAACGGAGCGAGAAGGAAAGATTGGCGAAGGCTGCAGCGAGCCAGAACGGCGCACCGACATTGGCTCCTCGAGATGGGCGACCCGCGTTGCATGGCCAGCCACCAGCTACTCCTGCTGCCGGCCCGGCTGGTGGAATCAAGAAACCTACCTCTACCACGCCCGTTTATCCGCCCAAACCTCCTTCGATCTCGACTACGCAACCCCCAATCGCGCCGCCGAACCACACACAGCCGGGCACAACGCCCGTACGACCGGCGCCCTCTCCAAAGCCTCCCAATGCCACGGGATCCGGGCTTCAGGCTCCAGCTGGAATGCCCCAGTCTGGGCCTAGAGTCTTGCAACCGCCTCCACAACCCTCGAAGCCAACACTCTCACCGCGGCCGGACACCGCCGCCGCGATCAAACCCAAGGACGCCATTCCGATATCTCCAACGCCAGCGACAAGTGCGGGAAATTTGAAGTGGGAGAAACCGTACCAACCCCCTCTATCTCAGGCTTCTGGAGCTGCGGGACAGACTCAATCTGTGCCACCTGCGATTGCGACAACAGCGACTCCGAAGGCGCCACAGCCGCAGCAGCAGCAACAACAACAAACACCCCAACACCACGGACAGCATGTTGGCCAAGCACCAGCTGCTGCTTCCCAGCCTCGACCAACTCCGGGAAAGCCAGTTCTTGTAGCTCCTCAGGGTGCTGGGCAAACCTCCTCCCCATTGCAACCGGCACCACCGCGCCCAGTTGGAACTGCTGCTACCCAAGGACAACCACAACCTCGACCGATTTCAACCACGCCCATCCCCCCTCCTGTGCGGCCAATCCAACCTCAACAAACACAACAAACCCAGTCAATACCGAGGCCAATTCCATCCTCTTCGCAAACGCCTCAAAAGGGTGCCCCTGGTCCTACCCCCGTTGCTGCGCAGAAATGGACGCCGGCACAAGCAGCACAGCAGCAACAAACGCATAGGGCTTCCCCCTCGGCGTCTCCCGCTCCCCTGAGCCAGAAGGACAAGCCTTACTCCTCTTCTTACAACACGCAAACCCCAAGGCCAGCCATCCCCGAACACATTATTCGACAAGCGGCTGCGGCACAAGCTGCAGCTGCCTCAGCGACGCCCAGCGCCAAGAAAATCAGTCCCATCGCGGCTGCTCCAAGTACGCCAAGCGCCAGCACTCCCATCGCTGCTCTGACACGTGGGTTTGGTACCAAATGGGCGTCTCACTCTACTCCTTCCACGCCACGACCTATCACAGCTGAGCCGGAGAGCCCTGCATATGAGCCGGTGAGCCCACCACCTCGTGATACGTCGATACTGTCTGATACGCCAAGATCAAGCGTAAAGAGGGACTTGTCTCGGGGCGGTCTCAAGGCAGATGCTGCCCCAAAGCCCAGGGGCCGGCCCTCCAGGGCCACCCACAGAGGGCGTGGAATGAGCACTACTCCTTCAGTCACTGGGACGAGGCGGAGCCAGTCAGTCGCCTCGCAAGCTGACGAGCTCTCCATGGACCATCCCGTCAGCACTACCAAGATCAAGCATGAGGTTCTCACGCCACGACACATGGAGGAAACGGGCGACACGACGGCAGACGAAAGTGTGCATGGTCGAACGAACATGGCAACGCCCGGCAGCGTCTCGTCCAGACTGGCTAAGCGGAAGAGGCAGGACTCGCCACCGGCACCAACGGCACCCTCGACTCAAGTGTTGTGGACTCGCGGTTTCACCAAGGTCTCTTCATCAGCTCTTGACCAGATCTCAAGCCACCGCGATGCCAACATGTTTGCCACCGGCGTGCGCGAACGGGACGCCCCGAACTACCGGCAAATCGTTTTGCAGCCGCAGGATATCACCTCCATACGGTCTGCCATTAAGCAAGGCAACAAGGCCGCCGTCCAAGCGGCAAACAGCCTTCCCGGCGGTGACCCAGGCACGGCAAGCGTCTGGCTACCTTGGTCCGAAGACCTTGCCCCGCCAAGGGGAATCATCAACTCGGCCCAGCTCGAGCGTGAGCTAGTCCACATGTTCTGCAACGCAATCATGTACAACCCTGATCCAGATCGTGGCCCTGGCCCTGGATTCCTGAAACGTTCGCAGGACGAAGAGGAAGAAGTCGTGGGCTACCGCGTCGACGAGAATGGTGTCGTGAAGAACACACGGAGCATGTTTGTGGAAGTTGAGAAGCTGCTCGGCGACCTTCGTAGCGCAGAAAAGGAGCGCGGCGTACCGCCGCCCTCTGCCACCCGCCAAGCCAGCGTCGCGACGCCTGCAGACGACACTGCCGAGGACGAAGATGAGCTGGCTGGGGACGGAAACACTGCGGCCAGCGTCGTCAAGAGGAGGCGCATTGCGGCGAGGAATTAGGCGTCGGCTGCAAGGTCCCCCTATCTCGGTGACTTTCGTGGAGACGAGAAGCGCAATTGCTGGTATTAGTTAACTTGCGGATGTAATGAGTGACTGCGGCCAGACTGTTTGATTATGGTGGAGCGTTTGCATGGGCGGGGTCATACCGTGGGCCTTTCTTCTTCATGTATTCTTGGTTCGATTTCGAGTTGTGGATAGCGTGTGGAATTAATACTTTGCATTGTTTACCCGTTCAACATTTGGACCTTTGTCTTATTGTAACGATATTGCAACGAGCTATCTAACACACCATGTATGCTGTGGGGTCCCTCCCAAACGCCCAAAAAAACGCCCTGGTACTGAAATGTCCGCGCCAAGTATAACCATTATTATGATTGTACCCAGAAAAAAAAAAAAAAAAAAAAAAGACCGATACTACTGGACTTGTCAATCGTGGCCAGCCCTCCCCTGCGACGTGCTAGACCTGTTGCTCCGCCTCTCCTTCTTCCCATTCTCCTCCAGCATCTTCCTCGGCCAGTCGGGGCAGATGTCTATGCCCTCCCTGGGGAACCACCACTCCAGAAATAAAAAGAACAAGTAGTCAATCACGACACACAGGCAAAACAACTTGCCTGCCCAGATGCCGCAGCCATAGTAGCGCTTGAGCCTGTCGATGAGGGTAAAGTTGCGCACCCTGCTGCCGTTGTAGCCGCCCGTGTCGAAGCCGTAGAACTCTTCTTCGCTCATGGTGCCCGTGATGCCGTCGTAGACTCTCTCCGTGCGCATGGCCACGTTGGACCAGCTGTACATCTTCTTGACTTGCTCGTGGAACTTTTCCGTGCGGACCTTGCCCGCGCGCACGGCGGTGATGGCCTTGCACGTGGCGAGGACGAGGTCGTCTTCTTCGGGCTTGGCAAATGTTGTCATGTGGGAGGGGAGGACCTCGGGGATGCCGCCGACCTGGGTGCAGACCACGTACAGGCCGCAGCTGGCTGCTTCGACAATGACGGTGCCAAAGGCTTCGGTCAGCGAGGGGTGGAGGTAGATGTGGCCGCGGACCATGACGTCGCGGACGTCCTCGTGGCGGACGGGGCCGAGCATCTCGACGCGGTCTTGGAGGACGTTTTGCTCAATCATTTGCTCCAGGTCAATGGCTTTGGGGCCCGAGCCGGCAATGATGAAGCGGGTGTTGGGGTGGTTCTCGAGGATGCGGGGGATAGCCGCCGTCAGGAGATCCGTGCCCTTGTTGTAGAAGAGGCGCGAGATGACAACAATGGTGATCATGTCGTTGGGTCCGAGGCGCTGTTGGGGTAAGGGATCCGGGGCGAAGCCAGCGGCGCTCGGAGACGATGGAGCGTCCCTCGGGCGAAAGTTTTCTGCCACGACTGCATTGGGGATGACGGAGACCATTAACGGGTCGAGGGACGCCCGGAGGACGGTGTTTTCCTTGCTGTTGCCGACGTGTGTCAGTTGGAAGCGGTTCAAGGGTATCCAGGGCGTTGCGCCATGTTTCTTCTCACCATGTGTGGCTCACGCAAATGCTGTGATCAACGTCGCTGAGGATGAACTTGAGCAACTTGTTGGTGAGGATGCTCGCGGCATCGGCAAAGCCAAAGAGCGAGTGATCGGTAAAGACGGTCCTCAGCCCCATGGTCCGCGCATGCAGAATGCCCTCATGACACAGGCAGCTCAAACTGCCGTGGCCATGGACAATCTCAATCTGCTCCCGAATGAAGATGTACCTGAGGATGGGGAAGAAGGAAAACACGGTGGGAAAGGTGGCCTGGCGATAGATGACGAGAAAGGGAACATGGTAGACCTTGAGCCCGTTGGTGAGGTAGCGGACGCCCTTTCTGTCGTCGTGGGAGTGGGTGATGATGATGACCTTGTGACCCCGGTCAATGAGCTTGCTTGAGAGTTGGTAGATGTGGGATTCGATGCCTCCTGGTTGCGGGAAGAAGAAGTCGCTAACCATGGCGATGTTGTACCGCCTGCGAGTCATCTTGACTGTGTGGTGAGCGGGTGGCCCAGCAGCATGATTGATGTTGTCTTGAGGATGGTCGATGCTAATGTCGTCGATGCCGCTGTCGCTGTCGTGGCTGTCACCTTCTCCCCTGCAGCACTCATGTATGTACATAAGACAAGACCCCTGGCGTGAGGCGCGCCAATGGAAGCTCCTCCTTCACCTGATGCCAAGTAAGGGAGGGGTGGCATGTAGCCGATAAGGCAGCGGTGGGCGGTGGCAGAATATTGATAAGATGCGACCCGCCCAAATTTTTGGGAACAAGAGGCAGGTTTTCGTAGACTCATCAGCTCAATTCAACCAATTGCTTCCCATCGTAGGGGGCATTGCGCAGCCGCAATCATGTACACGAGGCATGTGCCTCCGACAAAGAGCACCGAGCCTGCAGCTGTTGCTGGGGCTCCAGCGCCCGTCGCCCTCACCTCCTCCCAGGCTCGAGGCAAAACCTCAAAGCTCGTCGAGGAATTCAGCTACACTCGTTACGTGCCCAGAGCCCAGGCAGCGGCAAAGGTGTCCTCTCCCGCCGTGGTTGCGCCAAAATCAATGCATTATTTCGAAAATGAGCCCAAGTCTACGCCCAAGCGCAAACGAGATCGGGCGACGGAACCTAAACACTCGGAAAGCAAAAAGATCAAAAGAGGCAAGGCTGCTACCGTTGCTCCTCAGACGTCTGCCGGCGACGCGACGGCAGTAGATTCTCAACCAGGCGAAAAGAAGAAGAAGAAGAACCGCAGAAAACGGAAGCAGCGGACAAAGGGTGGTGATTCCTCAGACGACTCCGACGAGGAGCAGAAGGAAGCTGCACCGACGTCGCCCCCGAGAGCACAAGAAGAAGAGGAGGGGGAGGGGGAGGAGGAAGTCGCTGAAGAATCGCCCGCAGTCGTAGAGGACGACGGCTCAAGAGACAGTGATGTAAAAATGGACGATGCGCCAGCTGCTGTTGAGCCCGAGGTGCAAACACAGGAAAAGAAGCCTAAAAGGGACAAGAAGAAGAAGAAGCAGAAACCAGTCGGCGAAGTGGCAGAAGAGGACGAAGACGAAAAAGAACTGGCGAGACACAAGGCGGTCCTCGAGCGAAAATCCAAGTCAATAAAGCTATCCACTGCGGCCGCCCAGGACCAACAAGATGAGTCTGACGAGGAACCAGTCGAATTACATGGCCTCGAGCCCTTGCCTCAGCCCGCTCCCGTGCCCGAAGACGTAACAAAACCTACATACGACACTCTCCCGCCATGGCTATCAAACCCAATACGAGTTTCTCAAGACACCAAATCGCCGTTTACAGACCTAGGCATCTTGCCACGCCCATCGCGCATTCTGGAGGAGAAGGGCTACGCGGAGGCGTTTGCCGTTCAAACCGCCGCCATCCCTCTGCTCCTTCCAACGAGTAAAACCCAACCTGGAGACCTATTAGTATCGGCAGCGACGGGTTCGGGCAAAACACTAGCGTACGCGTTGCCCATCGTCGGCGATATCAGCGGCGGCGTCGTCACACGGTTGAGAGCACTCGTTGTCCTTCCCACTCGAGAGCTCGTCAAACAAGCGCAAGAGGTTTTTGAGACCTGCGCCAAGGCCTACGAGGGCGAGGACCGGAAACGAGTCAGAATTGGCGTGGCCATTGGTAGTCAGTCGATCAAAGCCGAGCAAGAGGCTCTTGTTGAACGAGAATCACGATATGATCCCGACACGTATAGCAAGATACAGGAAGAGCAGCGGCAACAGCGGGCGAAGCAGCCTTCTTCGGCAGACGTGGACGATGCGACTGATTTGGAGTCTGGCGACACGGACCACCGGATCGGACGGTGGAAGGGCGAGGTTGTCGACTTTTCATCCAAGGTGGACGTGTTGATTTGCACGCCCGGCAGACTGGTGGAGCACATTGAGCAAACGCCGGGCTTCAGCCTCGACTATGTCCGCTGGCTGGTCGTTGACGAAGCCGACAAGCTCCTGGCGCAGAGCTTCCAGGGCTGGCTGGAGCTGGTTCTGGACAAGTTCCAGGTGCAAAGGTTCAGCGCCCGCGACTTTCCCGACATGGCGTACTCGGGCGTGCGCAAGATCATTCTCAGTGCCACGCTGACGCGAGACCTGAGCCTTTTGAACCAGCTCGCGCTGCGCAGGCCGCAGCTTGTCGTGCTGGAGAGCGACGGCGCCGTGCAGGTGGCGGAGCATGCCTTGCCCACGGGCCTGCGCGAGTATGCGGTGCGAGTCCACGAGACAAATCTCAAGCCGTTGTATCTGCTGGATCTCTTGAAGGGTTCGCACATGACGAGCGATGTTGGCAGCGGCGATTCATCGTCGACGTTGAAGGCGGACCGGGACTCGGACACTTCATCGTCAGATTCATCGTCAGATGCATCGTCAGATTCATCGTCAGATACAGATACATCCTCAGATTCAGATTCAGACTCGAGCTCGGATACAGACACTTCAGATGACTCTAGCACAGGCAAGAAAGCACCTCTGGCATCCAAAACACAACTCCCCGTCGCCCTCGTCTTTACCAAGTCAAACGAAGCCGCCATCCGACTATCCCGCCTCCTCGTTCTCCTCGACGCCTCACTCGGCAGCCAAATCAGCACCTTGACTTCCACGACACCAACGCACATCCGCCGCAAGATGCTGCGCGCATTCACCACCCCGTCATCGCCCGTGCGCCTCATCATTGCCTCTGACCTCGTGGCTCGAGGTATCGACATCCCGAAGCTAGGTCACGTCATAAACTACGACTTGCCGGCCAGCGTAGCGGGCTACGTGCACCGTGTAGGTCGAACGGCTCGTGCAGGACGATCAGGCTGCGCGTGGACCTTGATTGGGGACGAGGAAAGCGGTTGGTTCTGGGGCAAAATTGCAAAGAACCAGGCCGTTAGACGGGCACAAAAGGTGGAGAGAACAAGGATAGAAGAGATGGGCGAGGACACGGTGCGGCAGTACGAGAGTGCGTTGGAAACGCTGGGTAAAGAGGCGCTGGAATTGAAGAGGGGGTGAATAAGCTTGCGTGGCCCCGTTAAAGGGCGTTTAAATCAAGAGTACATTTGAACAGACTCCAGCATATGGTGTAATACTATTCCCGCGGCCTGCTGAAACGAACATGAACATGACACGATGACTGCCTGGTATCGAAAGACGAACAAAATTCACTCACCACTGGAGCTCAGTGCCGCCTCCCGTGCCTCTGTATCAGGAAACGGCGTCTGGATGGCGCCATAGCCGCGGGCGACTTCGCCCTGTTCGGAAGAACCCTCCGATTCTTCAGGAACGGTAAAGAGCCGTCGGGAGCTCTCGTCGTCGGTGTCGCTCAAGGGCTTCCAGTCCTCTGACCGGAGAGCAGTCCACCAGGCCGTTCGCTCTCGCATGATCAAAAGACCAACCATCTAGATAACCCCCGGGGTCAGCGTGTCCTGCGCCACACAACACGGAGGATGGGGAGGGAAACGCACCTGCATCAGTCCCACGACAACCACAACGCCAAAGTCAATGCCCGACGCGGCCTGCAGCGCCGCCGTCCACGGGCCCCTGCACGCCCTCGTGCGCGCGTGTATCTCGGCGCAAGTGCCCCCGGGCACATGGAAGAAGGGGTACGCCCTGTCGTCGACTGTGTTCAGCCCGCAGCAGCCGTAAGTGTCCTGGATGAGCATGATGTAGTCGGCGTCCTTGGCCTGGTAGAGCTTGTCCCACTCGTATTCGATGAGGAAATGGAGCGCGGGCGAGGGCACGACGCCCTCGAGCAGCAGGGTGGCGAGGACGGCGGTGACAATGGCCTGCAGGGCCTGCAGGACGACGGGGGCCAGCCGAGTCAGCAGGCCGCCCGAGGTGAAGGTGTGCGAGGAGCGCAGCAGGTTCGGGTATATGTATGCGTTGAGGAAGGCGGCGATGGGCAGCACCGTGCTGAGGACCGTGATGGCCGACGAGATGGGCAGCGAGACGTGGTTCGTGTGGTAGTGGATGACGCTGCTACGGTCAGTCCCCGGCCGCCTGCTTCTGCTCTTACACGCCATACTTACACTGCTATGGCAAAGAGGAGTACACATGCCTGTCGCCGTGGTTAGCTTTCTTTTTCTTCGCTGGAGGAGGTGTGTAGCCTGACTTACAAGCATGTACACTATGCCCGGGTTGAACATTTTTGCGTTGGCTTTTTGGGGTGTTTGCTGTCAAACAAGTGCTTGGGGAAAGGGGGGCATCGAAAATTCGTAATGGCCGGTGGCCGTGACGGGTTTTGTGGTATTGTGTGTCTTGGTTCGTGGTGTTTCATTCGATGGAGCTTGGAGCTTGCAGCAGGGGAGCTCTCACAGTGACGTATTCAAGCTTGACGTGGGGTTCCCGTGACTGATTGGTGCACGAGGCGCCGTTGATTCAACTCATCAAAACGAGTTACTTGGTCCTACGTGAGCAGTTGCTTGCCGTATGTACGGAGTACTCCGTACTCCGTACATGGTCAGCAAAACCATCCCTTTTCATTATTGACCCAGCCAAGTAGTACAAATAAAGGGAAAACCCCTTGTTTCCAAGTGTGAAAGGTCAGCATTGTGTGGATGAACCTGATTGCCGGGCACAGTGTTAGGCCAACCCCCGGGGTGCGCATCTCTGTGCCCAAAAGTGATATCATGGCCCTTCCCCACACAAGCTCTTCTTCAACCACGCAAAACCACCACCACCACAACCTAAAGACCATGGAAACTAGATCCTCGCGTGCGCGACTGCGGCGCACGTTCCGCTACCCCGACGACGCAGACACACCCGAGACGCTCGACGAACAGGGTACACACACACAGGTTCCCCCGGCCGTGGCACGCAGCAAGCGCTGACACAGAATGACAGAACAAGAAGCCCTCATCGCGAGCCTGGCGGCGCAAAACGCCCAGACAAACAGCTCCTTCACCGCCATCCTGCTCCTCCTACCCTCGCTCTCCGCAGTGGCCTACGTCCCGCTGCTGTTCCGCGCGCACCCGCAGCCCCTGGTCGCCATGCTGGCCCTCACGTCGCTGCTCGCCACCACGTACCTGTTGTACAAGCTGCCTCCTGCGGACACGGGCATCGCCCCGCTGGACGCGTGGATACGCCGAGGCGACGTTCCCGTCTCGTGCGACACCATCCGCCGCCTCAAGAGGGGGTTGGGCCCGGACAAGGCGCCGCTGGAGATGTACCTGCCCTACCTGAACTGTGTCCTGGCCATCTTGCTCGTCGCTCTGGGGCTGATGGTGGGCAGAGGCGAGGGGAGCTTTGCCCTCGTTGGCATGGGCAATATGCCTGCCATTGTGTACGGTGTCGTCTTGGTGGCCAAGATTGTCATGGGAGGCGTCGACCCGGAGAGGGAGCTGGGTGCCTTGAAATACGGATACAAGGGGGCCTGATGATGCCGGCTAAACTTGCCTCACATAGCTGGAATAATGAATATACGACATGAATGCACCACTTCACAGTCTCTACTTCACAATATTGCACACGCATTGACTGTTTCCCCCCTCATGACAATTTTATTACAACATGAATGCCTCCTGCACATATGACCTACAATCTACATCACGTCGCCATGCAAAGCGTGCAGCGCAACCAGTCATTTTGTTCTCGTGGGGAACCAAAAATAACAGCAAAACTCATGACTCTAATCAAAAAACCTCCCAACCAACCATGCTTGCCGTGCTCTGCCTACTCAAGTACTTCTCTACATGTCTATCGAGTCATTGAATCGCAATATACCGTGCTTTCTCAAAACACCATCTACACCCTGAGGCGGCCGGGGGAACGGATCCGTCATCGGGCTTGTACCCGGGGAGTCTGTCGACTTGTCCATCACAAGCGCTAAACCGTGGGACTTGATAGCGTCAACAAGAGCGGGTACCATGTCCTATAGCAAACGAAAATGGTCAGCACCTGGACTTGGTTCATCTGTCAAAAGCAGGCGCCGACTTACCAGTAATCTAGAATAGCAGATCAACCCCATAAAGTTGTTGCTCTGAGCAATACGAACCACCTCCTTGATAGAAGTGCTTCGCCGTCCACTTGCCCGAGTCATGTTTTCTCCCAGAATATCGCCCTCGCGGCCGAGGTCGTTGCACAAGAAGACAGGGAAATTGGGCTGTTTCCAGTTCAGAGCCGTACACAACCGAGGGTTGTAGCTGCTGAATACCACGGAGCGTGCTGTGTCTGGAGAATGATACTTCGCTCTCTGGGCACGAGCATGATCAAACACAACAGTAAGGATAGAATCTACAAAGACGTTGACATCCAGCGCCGGGCCGAGTGCCAGCAACTTTTCTTCCTCCTGCGTCGGGTACAAAATCTGCAAGTTCACGTTGATTCCCGGTGGCAGGATAGCCAGAGCGTCTCTAAGCGTCACGCCTGCTGTGGCGAGAATGTGATATACCTCTGCAATACTGTCGGCAGCCTTGGACGACAAGCTGGGCAGCTCGGCGCGACTGGGATTCTGCGCCGTAATAGCCAGGAACTGTTCCAGTGAGAGCCGACACAGTGGCAATTCCAATCCACCGCAGCTAATTGTCCACTGGGGCCAAATCACTGGCGTCCCGTCGCTCGTGTATTGCACAAAGAGTCGGACATAGTCCCCAGACAAGCTGGACCCAGTAACCACTGCATTGGTGGGTTGGTTAAACTGGCTGGTCGCCTTCCAGTACGTCTCGAAATCTGTAATCTCAAGCGGCTGTCCCTTGAATGGCTTGATTACCTGGGCGCTAAAACTTATCTGGCCAATTGCTCGGAGCCGTGGATCGAACAGGGGCAGACAGCATTTTGCGATGCCTCCTTGCTGCGCCTTGAAGACACTCGGCAATACCACCGTTTTGGCAATGATTTTGGCGCCGTAGGTGGGGAAAACGTCAAAGTCGAGAGAAAAGGTGTCGAGGCTATCAACTTGGAAAGAAACGATGCGGGTATCTTCTTGGAAAGGGAGGATGATATTCTTGGGTATGAGATCGGATAGCTTGGACGAGATGGTCAGTCGCGCTGCTGGGTACTTTCCGTCCTGGAAGAAAATCAAGGGCTGCTCCTGCGTGTCGTCGAAGCCCAATTGTACGACAGTCTTTGTGTCGAGGAAATTGTGACCGTAGCGGCGGAGAGGAATGATTGGGGGCGGCAGTTCGAGTATGGGTATTGCGTCAGGGTCCAAGGACATGGGACCAGGTGCATTGCTGCCGTCCATAGGCCCCAACGGTGTTTGTGAGATGAGTGGGCTGGCTCTGATGCGCCTGTTGAACGGGGTGAGCAGCTTCATGCACTCGAGGTGGCCCTCCCAGGCGGCATAGTACATGGCTGGAAGGTCCTTCTCATCAACAATATTGACGTCGACGCCAATTTTGAGCAGCGCTTGCAAGCAGTCGACGTTGCCTTCGCTTGCCGCGTGAACTAGGGGCGTCCAACCATACAACTTGTCAATCTGGTCCAAGTCGGCTCCGAATTGCTTGAGCAGGAGCAGCAGCTGAGATGTCTTTCCGGACCTCGCCACCAGGTGTTGCGGGTAGAGCCCCTCCGCATCGGGTAGGATCTTTGCGCCATGCCTCAGGAGAAGCTCGACAACTGCTTCAGAGCCGTGCTCGCAAGCCAAATTTAGCGGGACATGATCAGAATCAGATACCGGGTCGATTCTTGCTGATCTAGCCAGCAAGCGTTCAATGCAATCGAGATGGCCGTGAATGATGGAGTGGATGAGCGGCGTGAAGTTGTCGTGGTCAATCAGGTTAATGGTGTCGAAATTCACTAGCAAAAACGCATCAGTACAGGCACTCCCTCCCCATCTCTCAACATTGTGGCGTTTCATACCGTTCAGCAGAGCCTCGAGCATGTCAATACGACCATGCAAACTGGCGTAATGCAGTGGTACCCGGCCGTACACGTCGGTCCGGTCAACCGAGACACCCGCTTGCAGACCCCATTCCAAAACATACATCTTTCCGTAGATGGTAGCTTGATGAAGGCAATTTCTCTCGTTGATATCGTCGTAGGACTGCAAGTCAACGAGTCCGGTATCTAGGAGAACGCGCAGGGACTCCTCAGGGGCATCGTGGATAGCCGTTAAAAAGGTCCTGGTGACACGATCAGGCAGTGAGCTCTCTCCGTCTGTCGAGCTACTTGCAGA
The DNA here is from genome assembly GCA_020975405.1 of Keithomyces neogunnii. Taxonomy (NCBI): domain Eukaryota; kingdom Fungi; phylum Ascomycota; class Sordariomycetes; order Hypocreales; family Clavicipitaceae; genus Keithomyces; species Keithomyces neogunnii. The sequence continues at coordinate 6,297,801 of JAIOWQ010000001.1, read as the reverse complement.
CTGCATTTTGGTCAAGAGCTCCTTTAGCGTCTCTAGATTCCCAGTAATAACCGTGTCCAACAGCAGGGTATCAGCGTCCCCCTCATCCGTGCCCATGAAATGTTGGCTAGTGACGACGTGGCCGGGTGTCTGAAAGTTGACTTGAATGCCATCGGACCAAGCACCAAGCTCTTGCAGACTAGTTGTGGCCTGATCCGAGAGTTCGCTTATGACAGTAGCGTTGAAAAAAGGCTGCACCTCGACGGCTCTGGACAGATAGAGCTCCTTCGTCTTGGACTTTGACGTCTTGTCCCACTTTTTGAGGATCTTGGAAAAGGCTGTACCATTGATTTCGACAAATTGCTGAAGCTTGTTCAAGTCGGTGGCAAACTGTTGGAAGCCCTCTTCGAGTGTGGTAAACTTGGAGGAACGCCGTGAGATTCCGTCTCTCGTCTTCAGAACCTTCTTCTTATCAAGGAGTGTTTTCAACCGAATCTTTAGTTCGGCCTCCTTTTGTAGGTAGAAGGCATTCACCTTGTCGAGCTCACGTTCCTATAGATCGTCGTGTTAGGGAATGCGGCGGGGTAGTGTGTGACGATGTCTTGTGTATCACGGAGCGTCTTACCAATTGGAAGAAGAAGGTGGCCTTGTTTGCTTGAAGGGCGGCTTGAGAGTCAACAGGGCCAGCTTGACGGAGTACGTCATTTTGCGCCGCAAGCGTTGGAGTCGCAGAGAGCTTCTTGATGAGCTACAGGAGACAAATGTCAGTTCCGACAACGATGCCTCAGCTGCCACGAATGCATATACCGCGGACGCAATTGCCCGAAATCAAGATTCGTAGAGACCAGTATGGGTAACGTGTGTGACTCGAGGTAGGAAGCGGGAGCGGAAAGGCTACTGGAGCGGGATGGTCAGGTCGCGTGCAAATGGCAAACGCACCTTTTTCAAAGCTTTGTAATTTACAAAGCTCGCCGCATACTCTGGGACCTCGAGCTGGCGCTTCTGTATTTGCTTGCCGAACTTCCTACATGAGACGAGAGACGTCTTGTCAGCAACCTGAGGCGGCAACGGAGGTCGGTTTCTCCAAGCAATGGGCAAGGGTATCGAAGCCACTTACATGTTGCAGCTCTGGGCCTGGCAGGGCCGCGAGGTGGTGGAGGGTGGACAGCTAAAAGCTTGCGCGTAGACAGGACGGGCCTAGAACAACAACAGGCAGAATCAAATATGCTACCGCTGTATAACGGAGAGGTTGGATCTCGGGCAAGGCAGCCAATCTGTCGATGCTGTCATGTAGAGAGTGACACAGTAGGTTGGGTTGTATGGCCAAGCGCGCCAATTCAAGACATGACCTGATGGGAGCTCGTGTGCGGGGGGAGTTTTGTGTATGATCAGCAATGCGGGCAAAAAACTCAACAGCTCGATGTCACAGTAGGCTCCAGCTCCAGGTTAGAAAGTGTGCTTGAGTCCCTTCTCTTCACCGAATGGCTTATGCAGGTGGGAATAGGTCAGTGAAGCCGGAAGGTTGTGCCGGGCAAGCCGCTATGATGCTGGAGAATGTTGGGTCAGCCTGGGTATCATTTTGTATCATGTGGCGCATATCGCATGTGAGGTGGTGAACCACCGCATGTGATCACTCTCCAGTTTCGCGCGGCAGTGTACTGGAAGACTTTGGGGAGGCACAAGAGCTTATTGAAGGAAAATGGGCCGCCGTGGGACACACCTTTTTTTTTTTTTGAATCGAACAGGCGAGAGCACAGGTTGATATCAGCGCTGTATTAATCCAGGCAGGCAGGCTGGTGCCAGTCGGTGCCAGCGCACGCAATGGCGGCTGCAGAGGTGCCCAGGTTGTACAGAGCAAATGCCTGCTCCCCTGGCCGGTTGCGCCTGTGGCCCGGGCGGGCTAACTGAAGGACGACGGTTTACCTGTTTCGATGTGCCGGACAGTTTGAGCAGCCGTTGTGCGTATGTCGATCCCGTGCAGGGCAGCTATAATATGTGCTCGGTTTGCTACCAGTAGAAGCTGCGAGATGAAATTGTTGCCTCAAGGCTTGGGTGAGTCAAAAGTCAGCAATTTTGGTGCTGGCTCGGCGCGTGGATGGTCTTGGTTCTTCTACCGGCCTCTCTGTCGAAAATTAAATCAACCCCACTCAATTATTACAGCTTGAGCAAAGGGGCCCTTTCCATCGGTCGAGACAGACTGAAGGGAGAGAGGTGCGTGGGTTATGTGACCCCAGAAGCGGGGGTGGTGGTGTGCCTTGTTGTCTGGTTCCAGGTGTCTCCAGAGCTCCTTCCAGCCTGTCACGGCTTGCGTTGTTGCATTGCCTTGCCACGGTCGAGCTATCGAAATAGCCCTCGACCTTCCGCCTCATCAAGCCTTTGGGGACAAATTCATCAACAATTCCGTAACTCAGTGTGGCCCCTGCCAATGACCAACAAGCTTGTCCGGAACTGCTGCTCTGTTCGGCTCATACCCTGGGCCAGCCAGGCTTGCATGTCGTCGTGGGCCCCACACCATGCAAGCTGCCCCAAAACGGAAGGGGCCGCACTTTAGCCGCGTAACAGAAATTCGCGACGAGTTGCTCGAAATATCAATAGCTTGCCATTTCTCTGCCAGCCATTCGACACTGTCTGGCTATTTTGCCTTGTCTATGACCTAGAAATGTGGCTCTTTTGCCAGATCTGTCGCCGCGCTAATATCAATATCTTGGCCAATCATCGCCCCACAAACGACCCCGTGGTCAAGCGACTTGTTACGTACATTCATTGCTGTGCCTGGTCCACCACAAGAGGTTAAGGGCAGTCAAGAACCCGCACGGCCGTAGCTTGAGATGTTGGTGCCTTCGGAAGTGCTAGCAGGTGGTACAGAGCACAAAATAGTGGAATCTGTCCCGACTCCCGGGCTTATAATGGGCTATATTCCTGCCATTTCTGGGTCTGCTGCCATATCCACAGTTGCGCTCGGAACACTCCTCATGCATGGCCTTGGGCAAGGTGTTGACGTAGCCAAGTCAAGCAAGGTACCTTGCTTTGTGCTATTAATGTAAACATTTCCCTCAGTCTTGTTAACCCCTCTTCGCTGATCCCATGACGTCGCGCATGCAACCCCCCCCCCCCCCGGTAACTCATAATAAGAGGCTATTCTCAACATTGCCACCAGTAAATTGGCGGCTATTCATCGGTCATCCGGTCTCGGCCGTTACAAGACAAATGAGACATATCCCACGTAATTATTTCCAGGTTCAAGTAGAATGGGCACCAGAGTTCGCGGAAGAAAAGATGCGCTGTGCACGCAAAGGATTGACGAGCCTAATGTTCTGCATCCTAATGCTGCTAACAGAAAAACAAACAACTCTGTGCATACTGATTGAGCATGTGAGAAAACTACAAGCTATCCAACCAAAATATTGAAGGCAGCCTACGCTCCATCAAACTCCCGGGTGAGAAAAAGTGATGCAGAAAGCGAATCATCAGCGACTCCCCAGCCTAGCTAACTCGTTTTATCCGTTGACGCTCCGTCCTTGGATGGTTCCACCAAGCTGTCAGCCATGGCCTCCGCTGCCGCCTTCTTGAGCCGTTCACTGTCATCCAACTTTGAATCCTTGGGTTTTTCCTTGCTCGTCTCCTTTTCATCTTCACTGTCGCCCAGGCTGAAGGGATCGTTATCTGTGATGGGGCTAGGCTCGACCGTAGAAAGGGGCTGCCATTTGCTCGCCTTGGCACCAGAGCTGGATGTTGTGTCCTTCGGGGGAACAGTCGGCGAGGCATCGTACATGTTGATTTCCTCTGTCTCTTCCTTGAAGCCCACCCTTCGACCGCCAGGTCTAGGGGAACTGGACGGCGGAGGAGGTCTGTGGATGCCAGAGTTGACCATCGGTCGACCGTGAGCGGCAGCTGTGAAAAAAACCATCAGGATTTGACTAGGACGAGTTGGACCAGGAAGAGAGGGACTTACATCCGTCGGCAGACAATCTGATGCCGGCAAAATCATCACTAAGAACTTGGGGATCGGCGTCATAGCGGTCGTAATCGCCACTCCGGCGGCTGGCCTCGCCTTGGCGGCGGAAGGGTTGCCCTTGACGTTGCGTGCTCTCTTCAGTCTCATCGAAGCTCTCCTCAAGCTTCTTTCGTATGCCTGTAATCCATCCATTTACTTTGGTTTGCGTGTCGAAGAATCCCTTGCGCAAGTTCTCGCGAATGGCGGGCAAATCGTCGTCAATGAAGCTATGCTCTCGGTCATCGGCATCCCAGTCCTGATTTTGCCTGGCAGTGCGGCTACGGTTCGATGTACGAGCTTCGTATGCGCCAACATTGTCATAATGCTCGGCCAGTTGGCGGGCGTAGAGCTCATCTGCCTCGACTTGGGACATCTGGGCTCGGCCTTGGGGGCGAGGGGGCTGCGGCGGTGGGACTTCCTCGGATTCATTCTTGACGGCCTCGGGGTCGGTCATTTCTGTAGTTGAGTCTTGTTAGATGATACACATGATGCGCGAGAGACTCGCACAGAGGCGGCAGCTTACCAAGAAGTGCATTGAAAGCAGGCTCAACCTTGCCGCCACTGGCTCTGAGTACGGCCTTGATTATGGCGTCGTCTACGCTTGGAAAGGCCTCCTTCAAGATCATCTCATTCTTCTGGCTTTCGGTTAGAGGTCGAGGGGGCTTTGGGGGTGCGGTTTCCGTTGATGAGTCTTGTGCTGTGGCATCGCCACCAGGGGTTGTGGTCACGGATGTTGCTGAGGTCGCGGTGTTTGAGGTAGTGGTAGCTTTGGGGCCCGCGCCGTCGTCAGCAATAATGCTGGTGTCTTGCACATCATCGTCATCCATCTCGAGCGGTCTGGCAGTGGTGGGTGATTCGGCACCACTCTCTGTCGATGTTTTGTTCTGATGACGCCCGTGCTGGTCAGCTATGCAGGTGTAATATGAAGAGTACTGTGGGTACAGACCTGTTCTGTTGGATTCGACATGGTTACTAGTATGAGGTTGGCTGACAGGAGACCCTGGGTCTGACTTTGATGAGGCTTCTGGCTGTATACGCGGACCAAAATTTGCCAAATAAAGTCTGCTTAAAGAGTTTCGTCTGAAGTAGCTGGGGCAGAATACAAAACGCAATGCCCTCGTGGCCTGAAACCTTCAACGTCTAGCTTTTGTGATCTTCAAGCGGGGGGTTGAAGCTGGCCACGGCGCTGATGACGTTCTCCACAGGCTCCAATATGTACATGAGACCCGGAGCCACATGCCTGACGACGGTTCGCCACACGACAGCCTATGGCTGTGGCGCACGGCCCTATACCAATCCAGCATTCGTCTAGGGTAGCCACGTTGACAATTGTCAAGCTCTTGTGTCCAGACAAAGATCTGTTTCCATTTTGATGTCTTAAAAGGCACCCGGTGAGCCATGATGTGCAGGGTCTGTATGCGGTGCAATTTGCCGTGAAAACATTTGAAAGTGGAATACGAAGCCATTGTCTGTGGGAGCGACCAGAATGGCAGAGTTCAGCCTCGATGCCAGCTTCATCCCAGCGCTGCACAAACCAGCAGCTCTGTTGCCCATAGCCAAGCACCGTGACAGTTTGCTCTACGTCATCGAAACATGTCCAGTCACCATTGTAATCGGGCAAACCGGTTCGGGGAAAACAACTCAAATACCCCAGTTCCTGGAGAAAGCCGGATGGTGTGCGAATGGCAAAGTCATTGGCATTACCCAGGTGAGTTGGACACAAGGAGCTTCCCCCACCACATGAAGCATGTTCTCACAGTTCCCTGCAGCCTAGACGAGTCGCGGCGACGACTGTTGCACTGCGAGTTGCTGACGAGGTTGGATGCGAAGTAGGCAAGGAAGTTGGCTACTCGATCCGATTTGAAGATGTGACCTCGTCAGCGACGCGCATCAAGTTCCTCACCGATGGCCTACTCATCCGAGAGGCTCTGGTTGACCCCCTGCTGACGCGTTACTCTGTCATCATGGTTGACGAGGCCCATGAGCGCTCAATCAGCACAGATATCTTGCTTGGTCTGTTAAAGAAGATTCGACGAAAGCGGCCTGATCTGAGAATTATTGTCAGCAGCGCGACGCTCCAGGCAGAGGAGTTTCTCCGATTCTTCAACGCAAACAGCGAGGAAAGAGTACAGGCGAGTAATGACAATGAATCCAACGTCATTGGAAGAATCGTGAGTCTGGAAGGCAGGACGTATCCTATCGATGTATTGTACCTTGAATCCCCGGCGGAGAATTACGTGGGAAAGGCTTTAGACACAGTATTCGATATCCACGCCCAAGAAACTGATGGTGACATTCTTGTCTTCCTAACGGGCCGCGAAGAAATTGACAACGCTATCCAGATGGTTGCCGAGAGAATCGGCCAGGCTGGGAGCCAATATGGCAACCTACTGCCATTGCCACTATACGCAGGCCTCTCGTCAGAGGAACAAATGTACGTCTTTGACAAGCCGCCCGAAGGCAAGCGCAAGGTCATATTCTCGACCAATATAGCCGAAGCATCCGTCACCATAGAGGGCATAGTCTACGTTATTGACTGCGGTTTCGTCAAACTACGCGCCTACAATCCCCAAACTGGTATAGAAACACTCACTGCAACGCCAACGTCAAAGGCATCGGCTTCGCAACGGGCCGGTCGTGCTGGCAGGACGAAGCCGGGAAAATGCTTCCGCCTCTACACCGAACAGGGCTACCAAAGCATGCCAGAGGCCAACCCCCCGGAAATCCAGAGATCTAATCTAGCCCCGGTTATACTGCAGCTCAAAGCTCTGGGGATAGACAACGTTGTTCGATTCGACTATCTGTCGCCGCCTCCTTCCCAACTTATGTCCAAGGCTCTAGAGCTGCTGTATGCCCTCGGAGCACTAGACGACTATGCAAAACTCACGAGGCCACTGGGCTTTCGCATGGCCGAGTTGGCCGTCGAGCCCATGATGGCCAAGACGCTGCTGTCTGCCCAGTCATTTAACTGCATCAGCGAAATCCTCACCATCGCAGCCATGACTAGTCTAGGCACCAGCGTCTGGTTCTACCACGACGGCGAGCAAAAGGCCATGGAGAGCTCAAGACGCAAGTTTGCTGCTGAAGAAGGCGATCATCTCACCCTTCTCAACGCATACACTGCATTCGTCACCAAAGGCAAGAAGGAGGCGCGGTTCTGTCACGAAAACCACCTCAACTACAAGGCCATGACACGTGCGGTTAGCATTCGAGCACAGCTGAAACGCTATCTAGAGCGCTTCAATATCGAAGTCAACGAGTCGCTGGCACCTGATAGGGCCTCTGCGGAAGATGGAAAGACCAAGGCGGAGCAGATCCGTCGATGCCTCACATCGGGCTACTTTGCTCAGGCGGCCCGGATGCAACCCAACGGTACATTCCGCAACACGGCGGGTGGAACGGTCATGCACGCTCATCCGAGTTCATTGATGTTCAACAGGAAAGCGGACTGGGTTATTTTTCACGAGATTATAGAGACAGGGGAGAAGACTTTTATCCGGGACATAACCAAAATTGAAAAGGGCTGGTTATTGGAGTATGCAAAGGGATTTTACACCGTTACGAATGCTAGGGAATGATATGCATCCTTCACCATCATCTGATGAAAAGACTCAAGCGGAATAGGTTACAGCTTAGACGAAGAATATTGAAAAATGAACAAGGTGTCACTTTGACACATGACTTGATGCTTCAACCACAAGAATGGACGAGGGAGCTTTCTTGGGCAAATTTCGATGGCAGCGCTTCAGGCTCCCAAGCCTATCTTGTCAGCAAAGATGTGTTCCGACTTGGCCTAGTGCTGCCAATTCCACTGAATAAATCTGAGGCTGCTTCCCGACTGCCTGGCGGCAGGGAGATAGATGGTTATGTCAATAACAGAACAGATCTAGTTCGCGGCACCGACAGGGAACGGAAGCTGTCGATTGCCGATTGAGCGGAGGTCATGCTAAGAAATGGAATCCGTGCCCAGAAACATGTTGCAGTTCATGGCTGATAGGCAAAGCAATCTTCAATAGTGAAGGGGAGGGAGAAGATGTACAGTTTCAGAGTGATTGGGGTCAGTGACACAATGTATTGGACACAAACCATGCGCAGACCTGATTTGGCAAGCAAGTAAGCAAGGAGATTATTGGGAGATTTTAGTGGTCGCAGAAGAAGCAGAATAATCAATCAGGGCAGGCTTGATCACACCTCGCCTCAGAGACAAGCAAGGAAGGGGGCGTCGGATCTTAGACAGACATGCATGCAGGCGAGACAGGCAACTGCACGGAACAAGCGCCCAAGTGATGCATGTGCTCAGCATGACAACAAACAATACTCCGTACATGGTTTGCTTTTCTGGTTCCCGAATGCTGCGACATGTTGCGACACGCTGGTCGTACCAAGGACCCGAGCCGAGCCCAGGAATGCATCCATGCTGCGCATGCGCAGTGCGTACCTAGGTAGTAGTACAGGGTACAGAGTACGTACTCGGTAGCACACCTTGAAAAAGCCCCAAGCCATAGGAAATATTGCACCAAAGCGGAGATTAAGGCAGATGAAGCGGTGGGAGGCATTTTCCCGCACTGGCAACGTGTGAAATGCCATCTGTACAAGACTGGATGTAGGCAAGAACGACAGGCCAATGAACTGTACCTTCCCCTGAGCAATCGTGGCGTCAGTACGGAGTATCAAGAGCTCAATCTCCGCCCCGACGTTTCCATTGCTGAGGAAGCGTAAGCATCGGCCAAAGGACAAGACATGTTTAAGCAAATCATGGATGAATCAACTCGATATGCAGTCATGAACGACTATCGTAGGAAGATCAACGATGACCCTCAGCCAGGAGCAAATCTGAACGGAGACACAGCCACGACGTCATTTCTTGAATTCCGCTTGCCTGAAGAGCCGCTACTACCTACTTGGCCAAGTTATTTCGATATTGAAGAAGACAGATATATCGACGAGCAATTCTCAAAAACTTCAACGTACGGTCATGTGAGGGCCGAAGAAATGTAACTGCTTCACAACCCGCCTATTGTGGTATCCTCTCAAGCCCAAAGCAACAACTCTGTATGAGGTTGTGCGCTGCGAGCCCCGGATGTGGCTACAAGTTGCTCATGCTTGTATTGCATACAACTACCAACAACTCTTTGATTTGCTCATTCAGCAAGTCAAACCCAGCCGAGCACTCATACTCGAAGCACAGAGGATAAATTGTGAAATATAACAGCTCTCTGTAGACTGTTGGCTTTGGGTTCCAGGTAAAGAATGTCGCATATATATACATACAGTATATTATAAACGTCTCACTTGGCCACTGTGAGGGATTGTGTCGTCAATCAAACCAGGGATAGGTAGGTATAGCTGTCAAGGCGCAGCCTGTCTTGCGCAGGACTTGTAGCCATAGATGGAATTTTCACTGCAAATTGAACAAACAACAACGAAGTACGGGAGGCGTCGTTTATATACATTCTTTGCTATTATACTGGTAGACTTTTGCGGCATCTCCGATAAGCTTACGTGGCCATTCTCTTAGACAGCACCTACCTAGGCATATATACATGTTATTTTCGCCCTTTTACCCGTTCGAACCTGAAGGCATCCCTGCTACATCCAGCCTATGGCAAAAACCATACGTAGTGCGACCTGTTGAGGAGTGTCTGGTGAGAAACGGATCCACGAGATATTTCGGAGTTGCGGATAGGAATTAGGGCTCCCAACCGGCCGGTTTCTCTCCGTTTTCCATCTCGTCTTGCATTAATTTGCATAACTGTTCTTGCCAGGATCTGAGCTTGTGGGGCCGGGAACTGAGCCGACCCCGAACAAGAACGGCAAGGGCACGAAACACAGTACGTTCTCAGCCACAGACGTTTGACAAACGTAAAACTATGCAGACTCAGCAACTATGCACGAAATAAAGTTCCCTGACTGGGATCCGCGATAGCAAGAACACAAGGCTGGTGCAATTAGCAATAGGTGATCAGTGGCAAAGGTGATCAACGCAGCGCCGCTTGCGCGTCAGAGCACTGCATGTATATGCATGCATGTGCAAAAAGCACAAAGGATGGCGCGTGGCTTGACATAAGTTCATGCAAACGACCAGCCATTTCAACTTGGCATGGGATTATATCCTGCAGGAAGGATGAATTTGTTATTATGAGCCTTGCGGATCAAGCCGTCCCCGTCCTAACATTGTTTACTGCAACGCGCCTCAAATCGGGTAAGTGGGCTCTTTGAGGACGCATTTTCATTCTCGCCACCGACCCACAGACTTCTTTGAGACAAGCAAGGCGTCCTGCACGGAATGGTGCTAAAGGCAGCACAGCTTAAGTAAGGCACTCCATCTGCCCGGATAACCACTCAAAATGCTCGCCAATTCGGGTCATAGCCAGATGGATCTAGAGTGTCACCGGCGGGTTAACCTTCCGACTCCTAGCATTGGTATGCAAGAAGAACTCCATCTTCCCAGCCTCGTGCTGTCATTCGCTGAATGCATTTGTATTGCATTGTGTGCTGTTCGGTGTCGAGTTATGCCGTCTTGCCCTGCCCCCTTGGTCCCCACCATGTTCCTTTGAAAGAAAGGGATCCTCATTTAATTTCGGCATCTTGCGGGGTCATTCAAAATATCTTGGCGTGAACTGCCATATCAACCAAGGGCTTGAAGGGGAGTTCCTACGATAGGCCAGGCTCCACGGCGGACAACATCGTCAGCGGATCCAGGTACAAGGACGAGCAGCATTTCTTTTTCTTTTTTTGCAATGCCATGTGTTCCATAATTTGGCTCTTGGAGGAGGTGAGAACAAGATGGCAGGCCTGCAGCCCCAAACAAGATGCCCATAAGGGACGGGTAAAAACATCACAGGGCTCCGCGTGGCGCTCAGAGGGCTTGGGGGCTAGTCTTCTGTAGGACTAGCGCCAGGGGCAGCTTTGGAAGCTTCAATGTTCCTTGCGTCGCCCAGCAAGACCCGCCAACGTGCCGACAAAATACTCAAGTGCTGTCACTCTTACCCACCCAAGACGCAATACGCAAGTATTATTACTAGTAGTTAGTACCAGGAAGATGCTTACCTGGGAGTATGGCAGGCGGTCGACACACGTCAGTGCAATGCTATACCTCCTCACTCCCGCCCCTTCGGTTCATGGCCATTCTGCAGCTTGACATGGTGCAGCGGAGGAGTCTGGTCAAGATGATAGGGCTCCAAGTCCACGACAAGGTACCCTGTCCGCTTGCGGTTAGCACCACTATGGACCATAGACCACGATTTCGCACTAGCAAAAAGGTGCGCTTTTGTGATGATGAGCCAAACGGACCTGCCAGGGGAGCTGGTCAGGCACCAGCAAGCTTTGTCTCGCTCGGCTGGCTGTCCAACATGGGATATTGTAGAGGCCGCACTCTGCATTGCGCTTGCCAATCTTGCCCTTGGGCTGGGTTACGCCGTCCAAGTCGAGGTGGTTGATGCAGAAGAGGCATGCATAGTAGACTTTCCGTCAGTATATGACCTGTCGCCACACGCATTCCCAGGGCAGGTCGACCACAGCCTCCTTGGTCTCGATGCTTCTTTTGATCCAGAGACCTCCTGTGGGTGGGGCGCTGATAGACCACTTCCTCTGCGAGATTTCAGTTCACCATCGTACGGAGTACATTGGTGGCTGTCTTTTCTTCAGTATTTTTCAATGGCAAGCACGCGACCCGGCGATCCGGATGAGGTTTGCTGTAAAGCTCAGACGATAACGTCGTTTCGTATCGCTCAATCGTTCAAATGACCCGGTGCCTGCCTGCGTGTCGTGGACAAGCCCTGAAACACCTGGTCGCCTCGCTCCAGCAACATTGCTGCTGCATTGCATGACTCTACTTTGTTAGTATCCCACACAGCCCAAGATCTTGAGGGCGTAGGGAACCATGGAGACAACCAACATGAGAGGGGAGTGAGACGAACCATGCCCAGATGAGTCGAGACGACACATGTACAGTTATACGACAGTGCACTCCATCTGGTACAACATGTGCTGGCAACTGCCAATTGCCCTGCCCTGGCTGTGCCTGCAAGAGTCTTGTTGGGCGGCGCCAAATTAAAACCACTGGCCCCTCCTGCAATAATACATAACTACCCCCATGATTTCCACAAACGCCCATTTTGGCCCATGGTCAGACCCATGTGCGGCACAATCGATGCAAGGTACACTTTGGGTAGGAGCCTATCACAGCTGCCTGTTTGCACGTCCCTGGTCTCGAGCCAGCAATTTGTGCTTGTTTGCCCTCGACAGTTCTTGCCCCCGAAGGACCTCTGGCCCACACCCCCTGGCCCTTTGTTCACCTTGTCCACACCCCTGGTCATTATTGTACTCACATCTCCTCAGTCCTTGCTTTGCAGGTTGTTGGAAGCACTCGGGTCTGGTGCTTTCTTCGTTCGCTTGGTGGTACCGATGGTGCTGTCGTTGGCCGTTGACACCCACTTCAGGCTCGGTTTGGTGTCTCGGCTCTCTCTGCTTCCTCTGGCCTTCGTGGTCAACCCTCTTCTTTCTTTCTTTCTCCCCATCGTCAGTTCAGCGTCCGACTGTCGACCGACCTTGTCAAGCCGCCCTGCCAACGGGCTCGTCATTCATTTAGCTTTTTTTTTTTCCGTCTTCACAGAAGCAATCCATTCCTTTCTATTGTCGCTTCTATAGCGTCACGCCGCTCCTTAGCTCCAAGTCGTCCAGAACGCCTTATAGAACGTTGGCAAGGTTTCTTTTCCCCCCAGTTTGCCTAGGAGTTTCTAATTCTCTCGGCCTTGTTCTGCTATCAGTCTTGCCCCGGCCCATTAATCTTTGGATCCGCGCTCCTGAACGGCAGAATCGATACTTGGTATTCGATTATTTCTTGCAGTGGATACTGCACCCTTCGAACCGAATTTTAGAAGAACAATTTCGTCATTTTATTCCGACACGTCCTGACGAAATATTGATGGCTATCGACACTCGCCTGTTTATTTAAGGTGTATTTTGCGTGCAACACGGCTTCTCCACGTTGATCTACTCTGCCAAGCCTTGGGTCGACAGACAGCTTGGCGATTTGATCAATCAATATGGCCAATGTCCCAGCTATTAAGCCGCCCACGAGCTCCTTGGAGCGGGATGCCCTGAATGGCAATGGATACCGAATGCAGCCTCGCATCAATATGCCACGGAGCTTGATGCCTGCAGAGAGCCCTGTCGCGCGCTCAGTTTGGAGCGTTTTCAGACGTGACAAAACTTGTCATGATGGCCCGGATTACAACACCTGCGAGAAGGGGGTCAGCACCAACGTCACAAACCTTGCCATCATTCTCGGTATCGTGTATGTGGAGACAATTCATATCTCAGCCTCTTGGGTCTCGAATGCTAATTAGGCAATTAGGATCCCGCTTGTTGTTGCTACCATTGTCCTCATCTTTCTGCACCGCCGTAATGTGCGCCGATTGAGGCAAGAGGATGCCCAAGACCCTACCAAAGGACTTGATTTTGGCATGGGTGAGGGTCCGGCCAAAAATAGCAAGCGAAAGAGTCTTTTCGGAATAGGAGGAGAAAAGGTGAACCACAAGGGCAACCAGTTGTCCATGGATATGAATCTCTCGTCACCCTACCTGCTGCCGCCAAACATTCACCAATCCCACGATTCGGTCCACTCGTTGACACGAACCTTTCCCAGCGATCAAGACCCATACCGGACCGTGAGTCAGTATGCGACCAGCGATGGTGGCTCCATCAGGTCATTCAACACCCACGGAAACAAGCGTGGCTCTGTGATACAGAGTCCTTCTTTTCCCCCGCCGAGAATGCCACCGGCCCGCTCTGATTCGATACCGAAGCCGCCGTTGACTCCCAGCACACAGTCCGATCCATTTGCCACACCAATAGTTCCGGAGCGTGCTGTCCAGTTCCCACTACCCGGAGATTTGAAGGAGCCCATCCGCCCGATTGAACCAGTTGTTCCTGAGATTGGTACTGTTGCATATCCTGATGAGAAATCCGGTGGCCTGGAGATGCCTGACATTCGCCCGCCCCCGCCCGCGGTGTCCAGAGATTCGCACTATGAACTGCCAAGCCCACCTTTTGAACACGACAAGCCCATGCTGGCCGAGTTACCAGCAGTCTCCAGCAATGGTCCTGCTGGAACCGCTCACTCGGGTCTCGGTGAATTCAACTTCCAGTCCGATGAGTCTCACGCCGCCGGACTGGGTCTGGGTATGGACTTGCCCAAGATTCACTCGCCCGAGTTGCCTCATGCCGTTGATGTTGTTGCTGGCCACACCCTGTCCCAAGATGACTATCCCCATCCCGAGATTCGGACATCTGAGTACTATGATGGTGAAGCGCTTGATAGTCATCCGTCGCACGAGGCTCAGGCACAGTCTCAAGATGCCCTCGGTGTGCCTCAGCAGCAAATGAAGCGATTGTCAGTTGGATTCCGTCCTCTGCCACCGGATGAGGTCATGGAGTCCGAAGATCCCGAGTATAGAGCCAACCGCATCAGATCCTTTTACAAAGAGTACTTTGATGATAGGGAACCTCCCCCTCCCATGCCGGAAACAACATATTTCGAAGACTATGATGCTGGGTATCTTGGAGATGCTGCCTATTATGACGCGGAAAACAATGCTTTCGTCATGCCGTATGCCGAACCCGTTACTCGTCGCGCCATGACTCCACCTCCGGCCGGGCGTTTCCGAGGCGGCCCTGGAGGACCGGGTCCCCGAGGCGGCCCCCGTGCCCCTCCGCGTGGCCCCAATGGCTCTATCGGTGGCATGAGTCTCTCAAGCGCATATGGACGGCCTCGTGCTGGTTCAGCCGCTGGGCCCAGACCGGGATCATCTGCTTCTGCCCAATTCCGAGGGCGTCCCAAGAAGAATCTGCCTCCTCCCACTGCCCTTCATACGCTGCCAACGCCGTCCAAGCTCAAAGACGACAACTTTGCACTCTTTAACGCTGCAGATTTTGCGCCCCCTGACTCGTTTAGAGAACACGTTGCAGGCCGAAGTCAAAGCCCTCTGGGTGAAAGGCGAGAGTACCAGCCCAAGCTGCCAGTTGCGTCACCACTGGTCACTTCCTTTGATGAACTATCGGCTCTCCCAAGCCCTCATATGCTTCGCAAGTCGTCCACGTTCACAAATCTCGACTTTGCACCACCCAAGAAATTCAAGGATGCGGACACGATGAGCGACGCTGGCAGCATAAGAAGTAACAGAAGTGGCATCTCTGCCGCCCAGCTGCAGGCCATCCGTGGCGGAGCTGGACGTGTCAGCCGGCTACCAGGCGACACTGTCTTCACCTCTGCCGCGTTGGAGGATACGCTCAAGCCTCAATGGGATATGCGACATTGATACCTTTGCCAGACTCAGAACATTTTCCGAGGCCTCGGGAGGAAATGGGTGGGTTCGGTCGTGTCGACATGCTGATGCACTGCTTCTGCAAATGAACTCTGTCTTGTGTCCTCAGGTTTCCAGGTCGAAATTATTTGAGCGCTCAAGGCCAACAGCATTTACGGGTATTTTGATTTGTCCAGCGTGCAATGGACATTAGCATCAGTTGATTTTTCATTTCATTCTCGCGGAGTAAGCTGGGTTATGATGGGACTTGTTAATTTCGCAGCTTGGCATTTTCTTTTCTCTATTTCTTATTGCTACCGGGTTCAGCTCTTGGAGCTTTGCATATAGAAGGACCGGGATATAACAGCGGCACAGATTTAAGCCTGATGACGAACAAAAGGTTTCCATTCAATTGATATTGGGCCAATACTTGTACATAGGCTAGTTTAACAAGAAGTGCGCTCATATATCTCATATATATGACTGCCAATTGTTCGCTTACTTGCAACCGAGAAACATTTGGCCTGCATATGCCTTGTAGCTTGACGGGGTTCCGTATGTGTTGGGGGATCTGTGTTGGACGAGTATGGGGCTAGACATCTTGTGCATATTGCTACTTCTGCTCCTTTTTAATTTCCAGATGGCTACAATCGACTGGTGAGTTGTAAACAATCGTCTTGATTGCGTGGGAGATGCCGCAACTCGAAGCAATTTCACACTAAAGCGCCATGACTTGAAAGTTCAAGGTCTAATGTAGCATAGTATGTGTGTGGCTTAGATGATCATCGATAACGAAGTTGGTTGATGCGTTTCTCTATGATACAGTTTCAGGCATGTGAGAATTTATGTTGGTGTTGAAGATAAATGCCCGGACCTGAGCACTTACTTCGGCATTTGTGATCTGGTGGTAGTTGCTGGAAGGTTCATGGTGTTGTTCATGTTGCTTCAAAATATGTATGACGTCGACTCTTGTAATGTTGAGATGTATCGAGGTATAGGCAGATATACATGGTGACGTCCACGGGATATATGGTGCTACCAGTATACCTTCGTCCTTGGGTTCACATACTTTATGCAAACTACCTAGGTACCTATGTCACCGGTTCTTCGAGGCTTTGCTACTCTACAGCATGCGAGTGAAATATCGGTTGAGTGGCTGTCATAGTCGAGGCATGCCGGTTGAAAACATAAGATTGCCCTAAAGAACGGCAATTCGCTGGATGAACGGGGTTGACCATGAATTCAGTTTGTTTTAACGCAGCATGCAGCTCTTGACAGGCCTTTGGCAGGTTGTCTCACGCGTTCCCGCCATCTTGCGCACAAACAGCTCACATCGACAGGGGGACACAGTAAGTCCTAGTCACGGACTCAACGTCAGCCAGGGACACATGCGAAACCTACATCTACCTGCATGTGCCTTCAACTCCTCATGGAGCAGCGTAGTGCGGCCTGGACCTGTATTATTTCATAAGCTGCGAGGCGGCGAATTTAGTGCATGGCGCTTTCCCAGAGCGGAACTTGTGATGTCCATTTACTTGGCTGCATGCGGGCTGAGCAACAGGACACGAATCGAATCAGACACACCGCTGCAGAGAGGATAAAAGCGTCGGCAGAGCAGGCAAGCCAAAAAGTTGCCTGGCCTCAAGACGCAAAGCACCAACCGACTGTTTGCCTTGTGAAGGCATTGATTGCGGTATAGGCCGCTGAAGACGGATTCTCCGCCAACACGTACATACAACAGACAATGTTGCACAGGACCACCAGGTTTGTTGACGCTGTGCTGCGTGTGAAATAATCACAAACAGACTGACCGACGCTCAATTTATGACGCGTGTGGCGATTGGGTGGTTCGAGAGAGGGAGGGCATGACCGTGCTTTGAATGCGCGGGTGCATGTGCTTGCATGTTTGTGCGCATTGATTCTGGGTTATTGTATTTATGGGGAAGTAATTTCCCATACTTTACAACGTACCACGACATACTGAGTTGCATGAATGCGGAGGAGCAAAGGAAGGTAAGAAAAGTGGCTCGAGCCATTGCAAGCCAGACTCGGAACTCGGAACTTGGAACTTGGAGTCTGGGTTCTGAGGGTTCCCGTGCGAAATCTCGTCGCACTTGAGGCCAGCAGCACTCGCAATTCTGAGAGTGCAATTGACGCCGTGTAATAGAAAGAGCAACATCATGTGACTTTGGGCTCTGCGACCTGTTGCTAAACTTGGATCAGGTTCTCAACACACTCGCTCCAGGGCTCGCCCCAGCACTCAGCCCTCTCAGATGGGGGCGGCGGCGGCGGAGGCAAGTTTCGGTGTCTGGTTGTTGGACCGCCGTCCTCGACAGCGGGATGGCTGTGGCTGTGGTATTGGCACAGCTCAGGAAGGAGCCCTTGTCAGGCGGCTTGCCCCAGAGCCTGCAATCGAGATGCTGGAACCAATTGGTCCCAGGCTGATCCCATGTGTGAGCTGGCTTAATAGTGCCCAGTGCCCCGGCCAGTCCCATGTTTTCTCGTATATGGCTCAGGAACGCAAAGCTCCCATACGTTAAAGGATGGACTCATGGTCAATCATTCTCCCACCACTTACTTTTGGCTTTTGCTACGTGTGAGGTGGGGTTACGCTGGACGCATTTGGCCGACGGCAAATCACGAAACAGACTCGGAGCCATGTCGCGAGCCAAGTCGTCACCAGGCGATGGCCCCGAACTTCAGCCCACCCTCGCACGCAACCAGCCTCGCACCCATGTCCGATCTCACCCTCTCTCGGCTTGGCCCCCCATTCCCACACAACAACACAACACGACAGCCCATCATCCACTGGCGACTCGTCCAAGTTCCAGAACAACCCCTGTATAAGCCACTCCACCACCAAGCCCACCAAGCCCACGCGCTAACTGCAATACATTGTACGCTACCGAGTACGAGTACAAGGTGCTTGGTGCAAAAAAGTCGTTGTCTGCCGGCTCCATTGGCGTCTGACATTGGCCGCTTGTTCCCTCCGTCTCCCCAACCAGGCCTCTCCTCCCATTGTTTGGCCACACATTTCTGTTCCACTCTTATCCTGTTACTTCTTCGACTCTCCCTCTCCATCCAACCCGTCCACCAAGAGACCACGAGGGCGACCGTGTTGTGAATTGCGAAACAAGCACACAGGCTTGTCATAGCCTCCGAGCCTGCTTTGCCCGCCTTTTGCCTTGTTCGTCCCCAGCCGCCGTCGCCTTGGAATAGGCGTATCGCCGGTGCGTTGCTGCGTCGGACTCGAAATTCAACAGGTATGTTTGCTGGTGCTACGCGAATGCCGTTGTGCCGCTTCTGCTTCTGTTTCCCTTCAACATCCTTTTCGGTGCTACTCCAAGCCTGTCTTGCGCCGTCCTGTGTCATCAAAAGGGGACAAAAGATGCGCGACCTCCGACTTTACCCTTGACGCCTCGCTTCTTGCACATTGATGCCCATCCGTCGATTGCACTATTATCTGGCTCTCTTGATTTGATCATTTTCTTCTTCTTGGCTTGGCTAGAATGTTATAAGATGGCTCGCACGTCGTCATTCTGGCAATCAAGACGGAATTTTAATGCTGACCGACCGACCGACAGACAACGCTTCGATTTGAATTTTCACGCTACCAACATGTCTGACTCGAGCCTTGGCACAGGTGTCCAGACCGGAGATGGAGGCGGCTCACCTGGACAGCTGAGTAGTTCACCTTCGCCAACCTCACCGGCTACTACAACACCAATTGCACCTCCATCGTCGTCGACACCAACACCACCGCCGGCGACGACATCTCCTAGCTCGACACAGGCGCCGCCGCCGCCGCCGCCGCCTCCACCAACAACCACTTCTTCAACAGCCCCCCCTCCACCGCCGCCAAGCACAACTTCAACACCCTCGCCTACATCAACGCCTACACCAACTAGCTCTCCTAACCCCACAGTCACACCTACGCCTGAGCCTACAGCATCTACTCCGGTCGTTACTGTTACCCCTCCCAACGCGACGACAACTACTAAAGTTGTCATCTCCACGACCACGCCAACTGTGGGGCAATCAACTACCTCTGCGACTACAACGAGTACGTCAACTGCTACGCCTATCAACCCTGACGGTGATGGAAGCGGTGGCGGCCTCAGCCAGCCTGCCAAAGTTGCAATCGGAGTTGTCGTCCCTATTGCCGCAATTGCCTTGTTGGCCCTCATCGGTCTGTTTTGGTGGCGCAAGAGACGAGCTCGCCAGGAATCTGAAGAAGAACGTCGCAAGGAGGTTGAGGACTACTCGTATAACCCCAATGCTGACCCTACGATTCCCGCTGTCGGGCTTGGTACGGATGTATACGAAGTGCGCGATGAGGGCAGTTCTGGATATCGTGGCTGGGGCTCAACCACCGTAGCAGGCTCCATGGGCCGCAAAGCTTCAACAACCATGTCCGGTGGCATGACTGCCGGCAACGTCTCAGACGGCGGCCATACCCGTGGTAACCTTTCGGATACGAGGACCGACCCTACCTTGGATGGCTCAGCATCCCCCCCTGATGGTGAAATCCTGGGTGCCATGGGTCCTTCAGTCGCAAACAACCGAGGTGGCGAGGTTCGCCGGGGCCCATCAAATGCTTCGTCCTCGTATAGCGCAACAGGTCGATCTGAAGGCTCCGACGGCGGCATGTATCCCAATGGTGGTACTTACTATGACCAATATGCCCAGAACCCATACACGGACCCGAGGACCCAGGAGCTTCCCGGCCAGGCCGTCATTCGGGACAACCCTGCACGACGCAACACTCGCATTGAGAACCCGTCGCATTACCCTCAGCAGAGCGCTGGTATTGCCCAAAACTTTTGAGGTGCTTGACCCTCGATTTTGAATCTCGATCAACCCTGGGGCGACCGTGTTGAACATAGAAAAACCCTGTCCATAGAGATACCCAAACCTAGATTCTCCAAGCGCTCTCTTTCTCCCGGCGAGACTAGGGTTATAGAAGGGAAAAGCCTGCATTTTGAGCGGAAAAGGGGGCCTTTGGGCTTTTGAATAGTATGCGTGGACATTCTGTGCATGGGATCCTGAGCCGCTTCTTTACTTGATTTAACCACTGTTACTACCGGCAAGCGCTTTGAGCCTAAAAACACAAAAAAAGAAAAAAAAAGAGATACAAATCCAAAGCTTACGACCACTATACATCAAGTCGAAAGCAACCACATGGCGACGAAGCAGCAGCACATTCGACGAATCAATCTAGACATTGAAGTTGCATGTCTTGAGCTCACACAGCTGCTTCAACACCCAGCGATGACATTTTTTACATGTATATAATACTCTGTCGATACAGTGAATTCGACAAGCTCACTTGTGAAGAGGGTTTCTTTTGTCGGCGATGAAGCTCATTTCATCCAGTATGCTGGGGAAGTAAAGTGTCGGTCCCAGGCTTTGTGGGTAATGTGGAGGACACGACTCATATATTTGATCCGCGAAGGGATGAAGCCAATGTGCATAAAGAAGAAGGAGCTTGGTTCTTTTGTCTTCAAGCGGGATGTGGCCCGTAGCGAAGGTAGCACCGGTCTGTCGGTGCACGTGTAATTAGTTGCTGCATTTAATCGACAGCGTAGAATTGCTTTGACCGGACGATGAGAGTGACTCACCGTGATGAGATTCAGGGGTGGTTGTTCCTTGTTCTCGATTACATGGCCGTCAGGACCCCAAGGGTACTCTCGGCCTCCTTCTGTACAGATCAGCTAGCCCGGTAGGCTCTACTGATTATATTGCCCTCTCACCCCCATGCCCTGACTGAGTTCCATCTTCTCCCACCAGAACCGACACTGGGCGAGCTCCTCGTCGGTCAGGACCCTCTCCTGCAGGGCAACGCCTCTGCTCGTGCCGCCGGCCGCCTCGTCGTTGCCCTTTCCAAACACCAACAACCTGCCAGCACCTCGGCCGGCAGCGTCAAAGGGGCTCTGGAACCTGGGCCAGGACGCGACCTCGCCGTCGGCGGAGGCTATAAACTCTGCCCACAGGGACGTCATTTGGTCCGCGACGGAGAGCAGGCCCGCGCAGCCCTCGAGAAGATGCACGTCGTGCGCAACAACAGGCGCCTGGTCGCCGTGCGACGCGGCCCCAAAGGGCTGCGACGTCGCCGCGTACTCGTACAGATATACCCGCGCCCCGGCAAGCGAGAGCCTATGCGCCGTGTGCAGCACGGGGCATATGTACGCGTAGTGGGCGTAGGCCTCGTGCAGCCGCCGGAACTGAGCGCCGTAGCCCGCCGGGCTCGCGTACCTGCTTGACCGCGAGGTGACGGGATCCGGGTACAGCAGCTGCAGGGCGTCGAGGTCGGCGTCTGTCAGGGAGGGCACGAGGGCGGCGAACCACGCGCGGAAGCCGGCGTCGGTGGACACGTCGTCGGGCACGAATTGCGTTCCCTCATGCGAGCAGAAGCCCGTCAGCACGGCCACCTTGGTTGCTCTTTGCGTCTGCAGCAGGCTGTCGACCTGCCGCAGGGGGATGTGGGGGATCAGGGCGCCGTCGACGACGGGCTGAAAGGGCCAGGTGGACGATTCGGCGTGCTCTGCGAAGACGGCCATGGAGGCCCGGAGGAGCCGCGACACGGGCATCGTCTCGAGGGACTCGTCGCCGGCGTGCTGCTGCAGCGACGTGTGCTGGGATACGCACCGCGCGTGCTGCGGCGAGAGGACGGACCGCGCCGTCGGCGAGCCTGATTCCATAATGGCCTTGGTAAAGGGCAGCGGGGACGGGTGCACGAGATGGTGGCCGATCTAGACAGCTTGTTAATAGGTGTCTCCTTTTAACGTGATGCCCGGCCAAGGACTGACCGAGTGCGCCCCGGCGCTGATGCCCATGAGAGTCATGTCGTGGCCGCCTCCAAACGCGCCGATCCAGTCACCCACCCACTCGACCGCGGCTCTCTGGTCGCGCAGTCCCAGATTCATCTCGTAGCCGCCGCCGGACATGAAGCCCAAGGGGCCGAGACGGTATCCCGCCGATACCACGAGAATGTCCCGAGGCGCCCACGCCACCAGGGACGCGAGATCTCGCTCCAGCGGGTACCCAAAGTTGTACGCTCCGCCGTGGATGTATACCACGACGGGGAGGGGGTTTGCAGCCCGTCTGCCGGGCCCGTCTTCTGATTTCGAAGCCAGTGAGGAACCAGCAGGTCGGAATATGTTGAGCCTTAGCACCCCTTCTTCCGTTTCAAACGACGCCATGGGACACGGCACATATTTGCCCTCTCGCTGCGCATCCAGAACGCCGCCCTCCTCCACGGGCATGCACGGCTTCGCTGGCTGGAATCTCTCAGCTGTTGCATAGGGAATTCCGTAGAAAATGTCCACGGGCTTGGGATACGCTGCAGATGCGGGCTGGTGTTTGCCAGTGATGACGCCGCCGTTGATGCAAACCTGCACGGCCGCCTCGTTACCACCTCCCTGGCCGCTCATCTTGACTGCACCAGGCCAGCAGCTCTTGGGCCGCAAAATGTGGCACGGCCGTCACTTGGAAACGGGACAGACGCAGGTACAACAATCGGATAGCTTGTGGCAAGCTTCATGTAGAGCAAGCGGTGGTGTGTCATTCAAGGCCGTCGTCCAACCTGAGCCAATGCGGGGCAAAACCTCGTAGACTGACTGCCGCAACCGTCACAAGACAAAACTTTGGACGAAAACGCAACTCTTAATGCTTGTTCCCTTTCTGCCATGCAAGCAAACGCCTGCTGATGATGCTCCCGCCGGTATCGCGAATCTAATGAATATGTACCAAAACAACAACTTTGCCAACGCCAAGTGATCCACGAGTATAATATTGAACACTAAGCACATTCCCTCAACTCAACCTCATTATAGCCATGACGCCCGAGGGGGACAAAGGAGTCAACAACGGCTTAATCAGGCCAAAAAGAAAACTGATCCAATATCCTCCTCATCCCCGTTCCTCATCTTGGCTTGCATTGCCTAGTCTGACCGCCAGCTCCTTGCTACGCTTCTTTTCAGCCCACTCCCGACTCGCAATTCTAGAACGCTCAGCAGCTTCTTCCCGTGCTTTTCTGGCTGCCATTTCTCTCTCCCGCTTCCCATTCTCTCTTTCCCGCGTGTAGCACTTGTCTCGCGTCAAAATCTCCTTGCCTCGCTGTCTCTGCGCGTTGAGTTCCTCCAAGGACACCGAGTTTCGCTTGCCACTTATACTGCCTGTCGACGTAGAGGCACCTCGACTGGTTTCAGTAGCCGTGGCAGAGAGGATTGTTGAATTTCGGCCTCGTGTCCTAGGGGAGTTGACGACTTGAGACATGACTGCCCCTGGGCGAGAAGCTCCGGCTGATGGGCGTGCTCGTTGAGCTGCGTGGCTGTCATTCTCGCCACTTGTCTCCGGGAAGCCTTTACTTTGGCGAACTCGGCTTGTCAGTGTTTCGCGGGGCAATGTAGCTGGTCCCATGCTGTGTCGCATTGGTCGGGCCTTGAACTCTCGCCTTTTTCTCTGCTCCTCTTCCTCTGCTTTGAGCTTGGCCTCCCGTTCCTCTCGCTTGCGGCGGGAGATGGCCTCACCAGGCAACTCAAACGCTGGTTTGGACAACGTTCTGGTTGTTCTTGGCTTTGAGGTTGAGGACTGAACTTTCTGAGCCTCTGCCTGCTGTTGTGCTTGACGAGCCTCGCGTTGCTCCTTCAGACGGCGTGCCACGGCCTCGCCCGGCAACTCGAACTTGGGCACAGTGGGCGGTTTTGTGGACTTTACGGGAGGCTTTGGTGTGCTGAGGCGATTAATGATGCTCGACTGTCCCCGGGAAGTGCTGGCTTCTGCCTTTTGGTTCTCTGGTGATCCCTGCGGCTCTTGCCTCTTCTCACGAAGCGTCAAGGATGCAGATCTTCTCAATGACGGCCTCGCTTTCTGGGAAGACTTGATCCGGACTGTGGCAGAGTAGCCGGCGATAGAGGCTCGCTTGGATGCCACCATTGCTGGCGGCTTCTTATCACTAGTAGTTGCATGGTTGGGCTGAGAGACCTTGTCGGTATCAGCAGGACCACGGGGCCGAGTCAAGTGGTGAACTGCCTCTAGCTCTTCTTCAAGCTTGTCCAGCTCCTCTAGGGAATCCTCAATTCGAGGAATGGAAAAGGATCCGGTTCGTGATGAGCCAGCCACCAGGCTTGGACTTCTGTCACTCATGACTGACAGAGACGGCGAGATGGCCTGCTCAACCAAATTTACAACCTCGGAGACTTTTAGCGGTGTGCCTGGGTATGGCGGTGGCAGCCCCTGTGGCATGGAGACGAGGCCTTCTGTGAGCCTCGCGCCATCCATTTTTTGGTCAGGATGGTACGTGTCCCTGTCAAGTGGTGTTGCTAAAAGCGTATACATGTCAGTTGCGGCCTCAATTCCGTGCTGAGAAGTGTCATGTCGCCTGACAGGTAGCAAGTTGCAGCCATAAAGCTTGTTTCCGGAGTCCTTGTCCGTAGCGTGCTCGTTTTGGGAGCAACTGGCAACCTGAAGACTTGCTTCTCCGGGGTATGCCATGAGCCATTCGAACTGACCTGCGAGGTGCTTCTGAACCTGCTCTTCAAGGACGGATCTTGGGCCCAGAACCTCAGCAGCAGAGTTACGGGTTTCACTCAAATCCAAAAGATCCAAAGGGGAACCTTGTCACCTGGGTCAGCCTCCGGCCAGCAGATCATGCAAGCGTGGTGTGAAGACAAAGCGAATTTCTCAACTCACCATTCACTGCGCTTGTTTTGGCACCTGGTGAAATAGCGATGAGGATTTCTTCAGTCTCTAAAAGACTGCTAGTTTCCTCTGCAACGGATACAAGAGGCTCAAAGATCTGGGCATCAACTGGTGGACGTCGAATGCGAGTTGCTCGCCTGTGGCCTGGAGTTTTGGGAGTCCTGCTGTTTTGCAGTGAGGCTTTGCTTCTTGGACTCTTTCTCAAAGACAGGTCGTCGACAGATTCAGTGGCGGGTGTTACAAAATGCTGGCATTTGCCATGTGACACTTCACTTAGCACGGTGCTATTTTCCGCAGTTGCGAACGCGACGCTTTTGTCCCTGGTCGAGAACTCGTCACAGTCGACGATGCCGAAGCACTGGGCAGCATGGCAATGCGAGCGATGAGCGGAGGCTGCGGCCATTCTCTAATAACCACGGGCCCTGAAAGACTTTGGACAGGCCCTCGAAATATCTGCCAGGGGACCACGCAGTCAGGGGCAAAGAGATGACCAGGTATGGCGGCCGAGAGAATAAGGCCCGTAGTGATGCCTAATTTCGCGGAATTCCCGGAGGAGACAGGGGGCAGCTGAGTGGCTGCTAGGTAGGGCCTTGTGCACTGGAAATAAATGGACGGGCTGTTTAAAAAGTGACAATGTGTTTAATGTTGGCTTTAGTTCTGCTGGGCTATGAGGGTATAGCAATGATGAATTTGGAGAGACAAATGTCAAGTTATGGGAACCAGGACACAAGTTGGAGGAGAGCAGCCGTGTTTTTGTTTACGTTGCGGAGGGCCGGCAGGGAGCTTATTGTGTGTTCTGTCGGTCCATCCATCTTTCTTTCCCCTTATCCCCCACGCCAATTCGTTCTTGCTGTTGGGCTGAGTGGCTGAAGTGGTTGCGCTTCCCTTCAGCGAAAGCTTCATCACCACCGAGTCCCCAAACACACAAAGTCTACTCCGTACTCGGCACAGTAATACAGTATGGGGCATTGCGGGCCTGGCACTCTTCCCCCTTCTTCATACATATGCACCACACACCAACGCCACCCACCCATCACACGCGTTGCGACGCGTTTCGTGTATGGCCCCGCATCGCCAAGGAGCGTCATCAATGGCTAATGGTGTGGTAAAGTTTTGAGCTAGCTCATCGACATGTTTAGCAGACCACTATGGGCATGATGCGCCGGCTCTTTGGCTGAGTAGAGAGCTAGAACTAAGCACTAAGCCATTTCGGAACGCAGTCTTGTCAATAACTTGACACGGGAAGGTGGGTGGCAGGAAAGACGCGGCCGTAAGCGATTGTCTCCAAGAAACCGCATGAGGCCTCGATCCGGACGCGCAAGGTTCGTTATCGCTTGGAAAACCATCTCTCATGTGCTCATGGTCGAGTCATCCACGGCAGCCGCGGCTTCAATGGCATCCGCTTGAGCTTGCAACGTTGGCGCATGTTCTGTTGGTATCCGTACCAACGTCTGAGGAAGCGGTGCGTTCGATTCGGACGTGTCTTCCATAACAGTATCGCCTGATGGTTTCGGTAGTTTGGCTGTAGCAAGAATGATTAACACAAGGACGCGATTGGGGGTTTGGCTGAGACGTACTGGACGCCATATTGATTGCTCGTAGCACATTATGCCAATTGCTCATTACGGCTGCAATTGCTGCACCGAGAGTTAGCAATGCCGTATGCTCATACATTTTCATACGGAAAACAGAAAGCATACCCTCGGTACCATCCGACAAAGTGGTTAATTTCGCCTCCAGTGCCCCCATTTGGTTCGCCACAGCCGCACTGAGGTCTCGGAGCTCTCTCAAGCTCTGTAGTTCTGCCTTTTTTTCTTCGATTCTGGCGAGCAGAGCCGGTGACGGCGAAGCAGAAGATGCAGAGCTGCTAGGAGCCCGCATATGCGAAGAAAGGGACCTCGTAGGATACGACATGGTGTGTTATGTTGGCTGCGAGTTGAGGCCTAAATTTATCTCTAACCTGTGACATTCGCGTCCATGAGCTCCCCACAAAATGCCTGCCTCTGATTCTCATGACTTGTGCAGAGGCCCATCCCAAAAGAGACGGTGGGGCTTCTGCCAACTCACGTGCGCTGCTCCCGGTAACCCGGCAACCAGCAGTGGAACCGCTCACCGTCTGTCGCCAAAAATGAGCCCCAAATGTAAATATGGATGACAACACCCAAGAAATGCGGAAGCTAGAGCTGCTGCAGACCGACTAACCCAACCACTATACAGCACCTCGTACACTCGCCGCTGCCGCTGCCGACAGGAATAAGCCTTTACAACAGACCAAACCTACACGCCGGAAATTTTGCACGCACAAGGAGCATCGCACATTATGAGCAATGGCTAGGCTCAACGAAGCACCCATGTCTTCGGACAGCCTCGAAACGCGTACGTACCAGAGAGTTCGGCCACGGCCTTCATCTTCCGCCAGTGTCCAGTTTAGTGCTAACAACACGGTGCAATAGTTCGCAAGAAGATGTTGCGGCAGAATAGAGATCTCGCAAAGTCAAACAACGTGCGCGCTTTGCGGATAAGAGAACTAGAGAGTGAATGCGCCTTGATGCTTTCAGAGAACCTGGAGCTACGAAGCCGAATCCTGGAACTCGAGAAGCAAGTCGAAGACAACGAAGCGAGACGTATAGCAGATCATGCGTTGGCAATCAAGGCTAAGCTGGAGGCCCAACTGACGGAGTGGGGGACCCTTCTGTCTGGCTTGGGCTTGGAGCCCCCTATGAAGAGACATTCACCCCGAATTCGCAAGTCCATCAAGCAGCGCATGAGCTTTGTTTCGTCGAGGCCCAGCCCATCGCAGCGCAGATTGCGCGATGTCGCAAGGGAGATTGAAGAGTTGGGCCACATTTCGGAAAACAGGTCTTCTTCGCGGCAATCCCTGAAGTAAGTAATAATGCTCACCATCTCGACGCAAGCGCTAACATGTCGCTGAATAGTCCTGAGCAAATTCGAGCTCTGAGATCAGAGGCCGACTCTGTGGAGCTGGAAGCGCCCCCTACACAACCGCAACTTGTCGAAACAGAGCCAGTCAAGGTCGACTCTCCCCCGCGACCTACATTATCAAGGGCAGACGCCTCAAGTCCGAGGAAGCTGATAGAGCCCCCCATTTCCCTTTCATCACCCCGGGCAACGAAAACAGCTGAGGTATCGATGCCATCTCCAGAAAAGAAGCGGCAGGAACCTGCCAGCCGCCCACAAAAGCCTGCAGGGCATGTTGGCACACCGGTGTCAGAGCCTGTGGCAGCACCACTCAGGACTGGATCAAAGCGCAAGTTCGCCCACGATGAGCCAGAAATCCCTGCACCCGCACCCCGACAGTCGGCAAACGAAAACGCGACACCACGAGGTATGGGCGAAAAGGTTTCCATTCGCCAGAAGGCCGGCGGTAAGACATTGAAGGAGCTTGCGCATATGAGAAAGGAGGCACGGGAGGTTCAGTTGGGCTCTGGAGCTGGTCGCAAACCGCTTGCCTCGAAGAGCACCAATGACGATATTAGCTCACCCCGAAAGAGTTCCAGACCTATTGCCATGGACGAGGTTGCCACGGCAAAGGCTGAGCTTATCAAGTCAAAGCCGGTCAAGGAACGAACCAAGTCCAAGTCAAGGACCAATGCTGCCACGAAAACGGTCTCTGCCCCGCCTATAGAAATTGCCAACTCCCCCTCAACCACGACAGCCTTTGAGGCCAACCTTGCCACGCCAAATGCAGAGCCCGTCTTGATGTCGCCAAACTCGCCTGGACCAGAGTCTGCTGAACCTGGTCCACAAGGCGACACACCTCCACCTGCGGATATTTCTTTGAACGGCGAGACCTCGCGGGCGAGCAGAAGGAATAGGACAACCATCAGCTACGCAGAGCCAAACCTTAGAGACAAAATGAGGCGGCCTACCAAGGAGCTATTTGATGCGGTGGCTGGAGAAGGGAAATATGCTCGAAGGGCGAGTCAATGCGATCAGCCGGTATCCGAAGGGCCAAAGATTAAGCGTGAATCTGACGCCGGGGATTCTCTACGGTGCATTCCGCCCATCACAGAGTCAAGCGCGCCAGAACCCGGCAGCATCCCCGCTAGTCCACTAGCAAGGAAGAGTTCGAGAGAAACTGTGACGGAGCGTGGCCGGCAAACGTCTGCCCAATCGAGAGCGGCCGATTTTGCAACAGACCTCAGCATGGAAGCTGACGAGAATGATGGCGGCGATGTCGATCTCTATGACTTCACCAGTTCGTCGCCGCACATGGATAATGACGCGCCCGCGGAAACGACCAGAGCTACACGGCGTCGAGGAACAATGACACGAAGAAGATCTGCGGCTGTGGACAGTGACGAGAGCAACGCCGCCAAAGAGCGAAGCGTCTCACGACGGCGAAGCATGATGGTATAATGACGACTTGCTTTCTTGCGCATAGCTCTTTTTGAAATTGAAGCGACGTTTACGACTCAGGAACACTGGCGTTTCTGTTGTGTTTGCGGAGATGTTGATTCGGGTGTGGGATGGGATGCATTATTTTGGCGAAAGACTGATTACATTGCATTTTGGTTTGAATGCCCAAGATACCAAGCGATAAAGCCGTGTGTCGGTTTTTTTTTTTTTTTGTCTTTTTGAATTTACTTATTCTTGCTTCACATTTCCTGGGCTCGTTCACAGGCCATTGAGTTGGAATAGAAAATCTCCAATCTGGAGACGTCTTGGATACCTCTATTCATGGTTACATCTGCTGTGACTGTGCGGGTATCTATTAAGCATTGTGTCCGCTCTAGACACGAGGTAATTGAGAAGCCGTTGAGCAAAGAAGCAGCAAATCCAGCAACGTACTCATGACTATGATGAATTGCCTGCTGGTTCCACTGGTTTTGTGTATGTGACCTTTTCCACGGCAACGTTTTCATTGCCCTTGTCGTCTTTCCGGAGTTGGTATACGTACAGCGTGAGCGAGATGCCCTGGACCTATTCCCCAACTGTCAATATTTCCAGCCGCGTCGGGAACGGATTAAAAGGGGGAAGGGGGGACAGCATACATCCATCAAGCAGAAACTCGGCGTCGGATCCTCCCCGGTGTTGCTCCACGAGTTCAGAAAGGCGCCCGTCGCACTGCCTGGATTCACGAAGAACTTGTCCATGTACTCGAAGGCGTCGAACTTGTGGGTGCCTCCCCAGCACAGCACGTCCACGTCTAGCCGGTTCGCCTCTGCCAGCAGCAGGTCGGGCTCGTTGGAAACCAGGGTGAAGCCCTCAAGGAAGCCGATTCTGATGCTGCCGTGGGTGACGACCTGTGTGAGAGGGAGCGAGGTGGCTTCCACGTCGTTACGGCCCTTGACGATTTTGAGGTCGGGCGTTATGGAGCGCAGATATTCGTAGGTGTGCTTGTCGGTGAGGTTGCCCAGGCAGAGCGTCTGGCCAATCTTGCCTGGCGCGAGGAGCTTCTTGAACTGCAAAGGGCGGGTCAGATTGGGAGGCCATGGCGGCTGGGGGGAGGAATGGATGTATGTCACCTTGGCGGGAATGTCGAGCGCGCGGTCTGGGATGTGCAGGTCCCCTATGACGAGGATGAGAAAGGCCATGGTGTTGTGGTCAGGCCGCGGGGGTGCGGAACCAGGGCAGGGTATACGGGTGGCGGTGGTGATTCGAGCTGCGAATTGGCGCGTGTTATGATGTTGCGAAGCTGAGGCCGGCGTCGTTGGGATGTTGGAGCTGGAGGGGCAGAGGTCAGCGGTATTATTAGGCGATAGCTGCTCGCATTTCACACCATGGAGCCGAGTGCCCAGAGTCGTCATCAGCCACCCACGGCCCACTTCAACATGCACCCACAGTAGAACACTGCAGGGACCGAACCGTATCCCAAAACGCCCGCCCCGCGCATCGAGGCTTTTGAACTTTTCTCTGCAGGTGACACAATAATTTTCATTTCCCTGGATGACAAGTCTACGGCGCTCTGGCCGGAGAATGCAATGGAAAACCGTAATGCTGAACCGTGCATTGAGACCTGGGAGCAAGCTCGGTTCCGTATAGTCGATGCCTTGAAGGAAATTATTAGGACTCTCAGGCAGAGTCTTGAAGGGAAAACTATCGCCTTTTAAAGTGCCAAGAATTTTTACATTGTCACTCTTGATTAGAACCACCTTTCCCTCGTTGGCATAGAACTTAAAAAAGCCCTTGTTGGTCATCAGACGGAGCATGTTACTTCATCACCGGCCCTCATCTTTTGCAGGTCGTGCCGTCTGCTCTGTCGACCCAAATGCAGTGACTCCAAGCCATGTGAGAGTAGCGAATGCAGTCTAGACGTCGACTCGTTGCCATCATTGCTCATTGTGACCACAGACTTGATACTTGAATCAGTGTACCAAGAAGCAGTCCTTAAAGCCACAGCCATAGATGCTTGGGGTGTTTTCTTCGACATGGTTCCGGATGAGGACGAAGGCGAGCCTTTTATAGCAGCGGCCATGTCTGAAATATGTAACCCGGACGGCCACGCCAACATCACCACCATATAGACAATGCTTTCAAGCTTGGTCTTGCCGACCCAGAGAGGCTGCTGGTTGGGGGCTACAGTCAGGGTGAATTTCTGACATACCTCGCCAGTGTGCAAAATAGCATCTATGGACCATGGCCATCCATGGCGTTTCAAACCCACCATTGCAGGCCAAGGTATCTGCGAAATTGATAGTCTACCTCTCACGGCCATCACTGGTGCCTCTTTTGACGGCGAAACGCACCTTTTCTTCCCTTTCCGATTATGGAGTACAGATGAAACCCCTTTGAAAGCGCAGTCCTCGGAAGTTTTTGGCAAAGCGGTCATGAAGCTGCCATGACAGTTGCCCCAAAAATATCAGCCTGGAAGAGCCAATTTGTCTCACTTGCCAAACTCTCACAGCCGATTCAAACATGTGAGCTGGACGACCAGGCGATCACCTTTCACGTAGTTGTCTCTGATCCGAGCAGGGGCAAGATGGCGGCGGGACGTCAACTTTGACATTCAACGGGGAAGTTTATATCTTGGCAGCAGCCCACGGCGGATGTTCCTGGTTGTCACATCAAAGGGGCGCATGCCTTGAGGACCCTCGGGGTAAAGAGAAACAGATTGACAGGTGTGGAATGGGTTTATGGGTAGCATTTTGCCACCTTCGGAACCAATTCGCCCAGCGACTTCACATCATCGGCTCCGGGTAGTCTAGTTGGTTTATGGCGTCTGACTGTAATTGGTTCAACAGTATCATCAGAATGTCGCGTGTTCGAATCACGCCCTGGAGATTACTTTTTTTTTTTGCCCCAGTGGCAAAATGGTTTCAACATCTCGAGCCTTGGTGCTGCCGCCCACCAAGGCTGTCGGTTCGAGAATTGGCAAAGACTGTTCCAGCGCTTTGGAGTCATGACAGAATACGAGCCTGGTGTGCTCCGTATACCTGTTGAACAAAACTATGTAGCTTGGAAACTGCAGAGTGGGCGAAACGTGCTAGAGTTGCTGGATTTGGCTACTATACATACCCTACTTGGATCAGTACTTAAGTACCTAGGTAGTTGTCTGAGTCAGCAATCTAGCTGGCTTTGACCTGGGAAAATGGTATAGGCAAACGGCGGATTTCAGACGAAAGCTTGGTTGCATGCATTCAGGACCAATTTTGTTTTAAATCAAGCGTATTTGTCACAACTTATGCCAGGGCAGAGAAATCTGGTGGTTGAAATCTACATGTCAGTCCAATGACAGCCAGCCAGCCAATCAATGCTGTTTGGCAACGGCCAGCATCTTCGGCTGACCGCCTGGGAGGAAAGGTCCAGGAGCCCCGCTTGGCTGATCTTATCGGCTCCCCGCCTGTTGTCGATAAGGAATTTTTTCGTGCTGGAATTGTGATGCGGCCTGCACACCAAGGAGCCCAGGCTGGGACGGGCTAATTTTTGCACCCGCCTTGATCACTCTGAGCATCCGAAGCCCAACCAACCTCACCAGCTTTTCTGCCTCCGTGTCAACGACAAACATGTCGACACCGACTTTGGCCGAGAAGTTGGACAAGATCAAGTCCCCTGGTCTACAAGGCCAGCAAAGGGTGAGGATTCTCGCTGATTGACACAAACATGCACGGCACATGCACCAGCTGACAAAATCTCCACGTCTCCCTCCAGAATGCCGTCGTCCTTCAAGCCGTCGAGTCGACGCTCAAGGAACAAAACGCCTCTTCGACACCCACCGGGTACTTTGCTGCCCTTCTAGCCCTGCTGCAGCAGGCAATTACCGACGGAGGCGTAAACATCGAGTTGGCAGCGCCAGTCGTCTACCTCTTGGACGTCGTGACGCCCTACGCCCCGCAGCCTCTGCTCCGATCCAAGTTCACTCAGATCCTCACACTGCTCGCTCCCGTGTTGCTGATACAAGATGCCGAAGCCATTCTGCTGAGGACGTCAATTGGCTGCTTGGAGTCGCTGCTGCTCGCCCAGGATGCCCCGTCGTGGGAGCTTTCCGTCAGTCAGATTGGCCCCCGCCGCGCCGTCGCCGGTCTGCTCAACCTTTCCCTCGACCATCGGCCAAAGATTCGAAAGAGAGCGCAGGACGCCCTGAAGAAAGTTCTCAAGAACCCGCCTCCCAGTCCCTCGCTGGACCACCCGGCTGCCGACATGTGCGCTCAGACTGCCCTGAAGAACATGGAGGACCTGGCCCTCAAGGCTGCTGATGCGCGCAAGGGCAAGAAGTCCTCCGACACGGCTCACGATCCGGCTCTTATCCATGCCCTTCACTTGGTCAAAACTGTGGCGACGGCGAGTGGCGGTTGGCCCAGTACCAAGATTGAATCTCTTTGCGAGCTGTTGTTGGGCGTTGCCAAAACTGGCAATGAGTACATGACCATGGCGGGTTTCGATATCTTTGAGTTGATATTTGAGAACATGAGTGCCGAGATTTCTTCGTCCAAGCTGCCGCGTCTCATGGAGATCATCTCAGAACTACGCCCCGCCGCCAACGATACCCAGCTCGTTCCTCCCTGGCTGGCCATTCTGTCTCGGGGATTCGATGTTTCTGCCCAGGTCGAACCGGACGAGACCTTTCAAAAGCTGCCAGAGCTGTTCGCCATGATTGCGCAGTTTCTGGAATCACACTCGGAAAATATTCGAATTTCAGCCTCCGAGTGCTTGGTGTCCTTCATGGCCAACTGCATCCCTCAACAGGTGATTCTGGGACCGTCGATATATGAAGAGAAAATTCTGGACAAGATCGCCAAGACTGCCGAGACTTTGCTTACTGTGCAGTACCAGGCTGCTTGGTCGCAGACATTTAATGTGCTCGGTGCCATGTTCACGGCTTTTCGATGGCAATCATACCCGAGGATGATGAATATCACCAAGACTATTGGTGAGATCCGTGAAAACTCGTCCTTCCGAAACAAGAAGGAGGCAGATGAGATCATCGGACAGGCCGTGCAAGCCATGGGCCCCGAGGCCGTTCTTACTGCTCTGCCTCTTAACATTATCAAGCCAGTCAAAGGACAGCCCGGGCGAGCATGGATGTTTCCCATTCTGAGAGACTACGTCAGCAACACCGAGCTGGACCACTTCAAGACCGAAATGGTCCCCCTTAGCGAGCTCATGTTCCAGAAAGTACTGGACCATGGCTCGGCCGAAAAGACAATGGAAATTAAGATTTACGAGACGCTCGTGCAACAAATCTGGGCTACCCTGCCTGGATACTGCGACCTCCCCTTGGACCTCATGGACGCTTTCGACCAGGGATTTGCCGAAATGCTCGCCAATCTTTTGTATAAGCAAGTCGAACTGCGACTGGATGTCTGCCGAGCCCTCAAGACCTTGATCGAGTCTAACCAGGCTATTGCGAGCATTGGTGACGGGGAGGAGGACTTTATGCTTCAGAGCAGAGTGTCACGCGACACCGCCCAGAAGAACCTCACCTTCCTTGGACAGTATGCTGGCAATATGCTTGCGGTACTGTTCAATGTGTACACGCAGACACTCCCCCAAAGCCGCGGCCCTATCCTCCAAACCATCAACGGCTTCCTCAGCATCACGCCCCTCCCAGAAGTCGTGGAGACATTTGACCGTGTAAGCAAAATGCTGGCTGCGGAATTGGAGAACGCACAGAAGCCCGAGGGCAAGGAAAAGACGCAAAAGTCCAAGGACCACATGCCTTCCACCGCTCAAACCCTGATGGATCTCGTCATCACAATGTCGGCCTACCTTCCCCGAGAGAGCTTCGCCGCACTGTTCGAGATTGCCAATGTGATTATATACAAGGAAGAAGAGCCACAGCTTCAGAAAAAGGCATACAAACTCATCCCGCGCCTGGCCACGTCCGAGCTCGGAAAATCTGCCCTCAAAGAAAGAAACGCCGAGCTGCAGCAACTCATAATATCTAGTTCCGAGAAGGTGTCCGCTCCCGCGCGACGTGAGCGATTGTCAGCAATCTCTGCTCTCCTCCCCTTCACCTCTGACGAATCCCTCCACTTCCTTCCCTCTGTACTCAGCGAGGTCGTCATCTGTTGCAAGGAGAACAACGAGCGTGCTCGGGAGACGGCCTACGACCTACTCGTCCAGATGGGCCACCGCATGGTCGCCGCCAACGGGGCCAAGATTGACAACAGCAAAGTCCTCCACATGCCCAGCGACGCGTCAGCCGGAACTGCCAACATCGAAGAGTTCTTCACCATGGTCAGTGCTGGTCTGGCCGGCAGCACTCCTCACATGATTTCTGCCTCCATCACCGCCATCAGCCGCCTCCTGTACGAGTTCCGCTCCTCCCTGAGCGAGCAGACGCTCGCCGATCTCGTCCAGACCATGGACTTGTTCCTCACCTCGAACAACCGCGAAATTGTCAAGAGCTGTCTCGGCTTCGTCAAAATCTGTGTCATCAGCCTGCCCGTGGAGCTCATGATCCCCCGGCTGGCCACGCTGGTTCCCAACCTCATCATCTGGAGTCGCGAACACAAGGGCCACTTCAAGGCCAAGGTCAAGCACATTCTGGAGCGCATGGTCAGGCGTTTCGGCTATGATCTCATCCACAAGAACTGCCCCGAGGCCGATCGCAAGCTCATTGTCAATATCCGCAAGACCAAGGAACGCACCAAGAAGAAGAAGGACGCCACTCGTGCCGGCCAAGACGACGAAGCCAGCGACGACTCTGGCGATGACCAGCCCGGCAAGCGTCAGTACGAGAATGAGTATGACCAGGCTCTGTACAGCAGTGACTCGGACGACTCCGCCGCCTCGGGTGATGACAACGCAGCCCCCCGGCAAAAGAAGAAGTCCCAAAAGGGCGGCAAAACATACATCATTGAAGATGACGACGAACCTCTCGATCTTCTTGACAAGAAGGCCCTGGCAAACATCTCATCCACGAAGCCACTCAAGAAGCGCAACCCCACCAAGTCCAAAGCCAAGTTTGACCTTGATGGCAAGCTCATCCTCGGCCAAAACAGCGACGACGACGTCGACGACACCCCGGCGGGCGGAGACGGCATGGACATTGACAAGCCCGAGGCGAGCTCAGGAGTGGGCGCCTACGTTGCCGCCCTCAAGGGCAAAGACGCGGCGAAGCGCGGCAGAGGCGGTAAACTCAAGTTCTCAAATCGCCGGACCAAGGATGATGATGACATGGACGACATGAACCAAGATGACGCCGTCATGATCAAGAACAAGATTAGCCCCGGACGTGGCGACAGGGGCAACAGGTTTCGCGGCAGAGGTGGTGGTATGAGAGGAGGGCGGGGCGGACAGGGCGGACGCAGTGGAAAGGGAGGCATTGCAGCGGGCAGGAGGGGCTTAGGTGTTGACAAGCGGCACGGTGCTCCGGCACAGGGCATCGGAAAGGGGACCAGGGGGCGGCGGAATTAGACGGATCGCGGGGAGAGAATTTGATGATTAAACATTGCGACGCGAGCCGCAGAATGCTGGCTACATCGCGAATGGGATACCCACGCTCATGATATGGTGTATGTATGTGGCTGGTTTACCATGTTTTCCCTTTTGCTCGGGCGTTTTAGATTAAAAGTAGAGCAGTATCCCATGCACATCCTTGACCCTTTCTTTTTTATCCAGCCTTGATTCATTTGAGCACGTCCTGGTAGCAGATGTAACCATTTCATTCACAGCCCTTGTATCGGTATCAAATTGATCAACGTGAAAACAGATGAATAATTGCAAGACAATTCGCCAACACACCAAAAACGGATCCTCAAAGACCACATTATAAACCGAAACTTGTGCATTTTCCCCCATCTTGCCCTCACCCCGCCGCCCCTTGCTCGAATCAATAAAACACCCATCGTCCATGCCGGGTATCTCCGTCGCACAATTAGTTTTATGCCAAGCTCGTAATAAACAGCCAATGTGTCGTCACTCGTTTATATGTAGCCATGAACAGTTCTATGCCAACACCTTCGCTATGCTGTGGGGTCGATTCTCCTCGAATGGACATAAATGCAGTCAATTATGCGCGAAAGCTTCTACTTAAACGTCGTTATTCCAGGACAATCACGTCGTCAGGCTGCCGTGTTCGGGCTCGACGATCTCGCGAAGCATTCTGGTAGTGATCATCTGCCGCTGGACGTTTCCCATGCACACGATATGGTGGCTGGTGACTCTGGGCTGCTGGCGCGTCGGACTGAGGATACCGTCGTCTGCTTTGTTGCGAAAGTGTGTAAGCTGCATGCTGGCATTTGCAGGGTATCAAAACTCACAAGTCTTGGGCAGGCCACGGCCTCGTTAGTGGGCGATTTTCAGCCCCGTTTCGAGATTCCACATCCCAGCTCCCTGGCTGCAGCTGATATGATATTGCTTGCTCTGGTACAACTCGCTGGTATAATCTCCGTTGCTGACCATAATAGCGCTCCGAACGTTCCAATGGACCTCGCTGAGACATTGAAATCACTTCCACGTCGGATTTACCCCGACTGACTCGCAGCGGCCGCGCAGCTTCCTCAGAAGATACGACCCTGTAACTCTCCGTCGCCCTGTAAGGCTCTGATTGAAGAGCAAGGGGAGGCTCAGTCTCATGTGTCAATATTCTTGGCTCTGTTGGCAATGCAACTCTCTCATAGAAGCCACCTCGATCCTCCATAAGAATCGGATTGGTGCGCGTTCCAGGGCGCGATGCATTTACAATAATTCTATCAGCTCTTTGGGGCTCAGCCCGGATAGGCTGTTCCCTAGTCCAGCCTTGAGGAGCAGGTCCGGCATGGCTGGAGCTGCCATAAACAAATGAGTCCCCAACGCGCTCCTGAGGAGCATAAGCGGGAATACCAGTAGCAAAATTGCTGGGCTGTAGCATCCTTTCGGCTATGTGGTCACTAATGACCCGGCGTCCTCCTCGGTCAGGAGAATTACGAACGTGGCTTTCCGTTGGTGACATACTGCGGATGGTGTAGAAGAGAGGCTGTGTCCGAGAAGATACAGAGTCCTGGTCCTGTTGCCTGGGCGGCACGGCCCTCACAAACGCAGGCTGCATTATGGTCTCGGGGGATGCTGGCTCAATGGAGGGGACAGCCATGTCCCTCAAACGATTTGCAACTGGGGATTCCATCCTCGAGGACAAGGAAGTCAAGTTGTCACGATAGGTTTGAATTTCCGTGGATTGATTGGTATATGGTGGAGGAGTACCACCCGGACGACTGTACGATGGAGAATGCCTAGGGGAAAGGCCAGAACTTACCGTGAACCCTATAGACTGCGCAGGTCGTGCGAATTGGCCGCTGTTGTATGATGTGCAGTGGTGAGCGTCAAGCAGTCTGGGGAAGACTTGTGGATGACGAGGGCTATATTCGACGGTTTCACCGGCCATGAATTCGTGGCGGCCCTCGTCTGCTTCACGACTCCGCATGATTGCCTCCTGCCAGGCGCGATACCTCTTAAATCCGCGTTGATTCTGGCGGTCAGTGTTGCGTGCATGATCCATCGACTGCGCCAAGGCTTTTCCTTTGGTTGAATGTCCTTCTGGCTTTGAGAGTGATGCCGGAGACCTGCGATGTTCTACGACTGCCATTGGTGGAAGAAGAGCCACGGTTGGCCGAGCAAGCATCGAGATGGAGTCGGGTGAGCCAGAGTCACCAGAGGCGGACGAGGACGAGTCATCCAGGGTTTCTTCATCAGAGCTGTCATCCTCGGAGTCTGAGATGACAACCACTTCGCGCAATATTTCATCCAGTTGGTCACGTCCGGTCTCTTCATCTCCACGCCACTTGACGAGGATATCAAGACACAGAGTTTCGACGGCTTTTCGAGCCGCTTGCCATCCAGCTTGTTTCAGCAATTCATCATACCTTGTGTGCGTGTGGCGGATGTGAGCAAGAACTGCCAACTGGACGCGTCGAGCAAGGGGAATATCACCAGAGAATCCAACGGGTAGTTCTCCTTTGGCATTGGCACGCTGGGAGATATTACTGTTTGTCAAAGAGTACTGAAGTAGGCGATGGCTGGGGATACTAACCCTTGTGAAGGCATGTTCGATGATTATCTGACGATCCGTGTTGGGGATACGAGGGAACAGATCACGGAGCGCCGCATCTGCCTGGGCATGGTATTCCGCCTGGGTTTCTGGTATTGGCTCCGGATTTCCATCCGGTGTTACTGCTCCAGAGAGCGGCAAATCTGCTATGGTGGCTCTGGCTTCTTCAACAATGGTCTGCCTGATGTGGTGGCCCAGTCGATTGACCTGCTGAGAGAGACTGTTGGTAGTGACGGGCTGGCCAGAATCAGTCTCTTTCGCTCCCTTTGAGATTGTCTTGGACTTGGGGGAATACGTACCGATACTACAAATATCATGGCGCCCTTCTCCCGGGAAAGGTCCTTGCATGCCTTGGTCAAGCCTGGGTTTCCGATAGGGACAAACTCGAAACCTGGTGGTGGGCTTTTATTCTCGGTCTCCTGCGATTGGTGAGTCTCGTGCCAACGAAAAGGCAATTGCAGCGAGCTTTGCTCGTTTCTACCTGGACTTCGAGAATCTTCTCTTTCTTATCTGTATTCTCAACAAACTCGAAATACGTATGGTGTCTGGACTTGGGTATTGCTGGCTTTGCCACAAGTCCTTCGAGAACGGGCGCTTGGTGATCAAACAGAACTCTCTGAGTTCGTCTGCGTTTCTCCCTGGATCCGCTCGCTCCAGCTGGAGGCTTGTTCTTTCGTTTTTCCCTCCCCATGTTTTTTAGAGAACTATCCGCGAGCTTACCATGATGAGGTCTGCAAAGGAGAAAACACGGCGCTAGGGTCAGCAATCGAATTGACAGGATACACCTTGAGCGCGGCACACGCAGCCACTAAAGAGAGGGATGCCGCTTCTGCGAAACCTTGGAGAGTGCTCGCGCTGGCGCAAAATCCCTCCAGGGAACCAGAAAAGAGTGCAATAATACGAGAGTGGCAGAGAAACCCACGCCGTAGACCTAGAAACGATTGTCTATCACAACTTTTGCTTGACGGCAGTGCTCAGGCAGCAGGCTGCATATAGTCACTTTGTGGAGGCGGGGACGGCAGAATGCCAACACCACACGCCGTCGTCGCTGCAGAAGAACAGGAGCAGGACGTTGACGGTGAGCGACAGTGAGCCAGATGTCGACCAGCAAAAATATGCCAGCTGGAGATGCAAAGGGAAGGCATCGTCCATATCAACTGGCGGTCTTGAGTTTTGGGTACCGATCCAGTGCCTGGCTGTATTACATAATCAAGTGTGATTGGTGCGAGCAGCCTAGTCCAACATACGTTGAAAGAGACGCCGATGATGGCTTTCCCAACAATCACGTGGATATCAGATCTCTGGATTGGGCAGACGGCCACAGTGGCTTGGTGTGTAATTGGACAGCCACAACATTCACCAGCAATGCCAGATCAGCCGATTTTGTGGCAAGAAGACGCTGCTTGCCGCCGTGAGATTGGCTTGATCTTGGCGGCTTCAGGCATTTATGCATGGAGACTCCTCTGGAAAGCCCCATATCAGGATTTGTTGAGCAAGCCATCCCGATGGAATTACTGGGATAATAGCACTCTTGTGCAGCGGAAAAGCACCGACCCTTCTCAATATAACAAGACGGCCGCGTCTGTTTATAGCAGTCCAATTTCGTTTGCGGAGCGGTGTGATGCATCTGCACTGGCTCGTCCTTCTTGGGCTGTGGCAATGAAAAGGGGAAAGACGTACACGCCAACACGGCGTCTGGAGTAGTGCACGACAGACTGCGGGGTGGTGGTTTCCCTGACGCGCAAGGGCATGACGGGCATGAAGCCGCTAAAAGAAAGATCCTGGGCTAAGTTGAGACGAAGAAATATCCCAATCGGCTGCATGAATCGTGAGTTGCCTTGGCTCTTTTAAATCTTGACCCACTCTGGCCAGGTTGGCAAGCTGCGCTGGCTAGGAAGCCTTTAAATAACAAAGCGGCAAAACAAGGGCAAGGTATGTTTGCCCTCATTTACTGTTTCATGCCAAAATATTGCCGGGGAGTGATAAGTACATATTGCCTGGCAACAGCATTGCAGCAGAGCACCAAGACTTTGACTGCGGCCTGGACGAGGCGGCAAGCAAATATAGCAAATATAGCAACACACCAGACACGTTTCGCAATCTGGCGCCAAGTTCTTGGCTTGGTATGGAGTGGGCCGCATGATCTGGCGCCCAATTCCGTAGAGTACTTGGTACCCCGTGCAGTCCTACGTTCCATGCAACAGGCAATAATGATGCCACAGCTGCCACAGCTGTTGACAGAATTGCCGCCTGGAGTGCGTGCAGACTCTGTGAGTCGGCCAAACCTGGACAGCGAATAATTTGAATTGGTAATCCGTTTTGTTTTAGGCCAAAAAACCAGGCCTATTGGTTCCACGACCGCAAATGACTCGGTGCGTAGATTCGGAACACAGAGGGTTTGATAAATCCGTGAGAGTGCTCGATGGCTCTACCCGCGTTGGCCGGTGACGTCGGGTGGTTGGACTGTAACAGAGCACTGCCCATAACGTGTCCACATCTTGTTGTGGTGGAACATAAAAGGGCAGGAAGAAGCTCGGACACGTGAGATCGCACATGATATTCTAGTGAAGTGCAAAACGTTCCAACATGATAA
Organism: Keithomyces neogunnii; assembly: GCA_020975405.1. Lineage (NCBI taxonomy): Eukaryota > Fungi > Ascomycota > Sordariomycetes > Hypocreales > Clavicipitaceae > Keithomyces > Keithomyces neogunnii. Next base: position 6,255,796 of record JAIOWQ010000001.1, on the reverse strand, counting down.
AGCAGGGGCCAATGCGAGGTATCTAGCCAGACGAGCACCAGGGAGGGATAGTACAGCCACAGTCAGTCAGGCACAAGGGTACCAAAAATGCACGCTGACTGGCTGACTGGCCAGCACAAGCGCACTGGGCTATTGGCCTGTCCGCCCATGCGGTATTATTATTGTGAGGTTAGGCGTGGTTTGCTCGTCACCGGCTTTGGACTGCCCTCGGGCTATTTTGGAAACCCGAGCCGGGGCTTTTGTTGCCTGTAAACTTAATTTGGGCCATGAAACGTGATTGCCTTGATTCACTGGACGGCATCACTACACAGCCCGCCCACAGCGACTTGCGTTTGGGTGCGGCGTTCCCGAAAAATCAAAATTAAAACTGGCCGGTTGTTTTCACGAGACTGCGATGGCTTTAGCGCCTAGGAAACTCGGCTGTTCGGACCCAGACCGTTGAATGCTAAAAATCACAAAGAAGCGACCTGGACGTTGGCTGGGACGTTCAGTAGAAGAAGCGTGATATGGGAGTTACGTCGAGAGGACCATGGGGCCATCCGTTGAGCATCGGTTGAGCAGAACAACATCATCGTATTCAAGCCAGGACCCGAGCACCCCGTCGTCGTGTTCATTTCGTAGACATTCGTCAGCCCTATCGTCCAATTCGTAGCCGCTCCACTGCTTTGGGCCAAGTCGGGCAGTCTTTCTGCAATGGCAACTGGCTGCTGGACCTTGGGGACTGGTTGTCAACGTTGGCGGGAGATGGCGATAACAGGCTAGTCGCGAAATGGATAGACGGCGTCGTCATCCTCGACCAGATGGCGGCGATATGCAACGGAAAACGAGGCCCAGCAACGAGATTGTCCAGCACCTGGCCAAACGTTGAGCACAACCCGAGGAAGCGAAGACTGCATACAACATGCTTCAGCCCCAGTGGCCTGAGCAGGTATCGGCTACTGACAAATCTGGTGGAGAGGTACACTTTTGTGGGGCACTTGGTCAACGGCTGCCGAATCCAGCCAACCAAAACCGCCTCTGCCTACTAATCGCCTTCCCTCTTTGCAGACGAGCTGACGCGTCCACTGCCCCCCTCCCCGCCGCCTGATCCCTGTTCGCTACACCAGTGCGGCCCAGGACTTCGCCATGGGCGGCGCATGTACCCAGACCCGGTTGGCATGCTTCCCCCAGACCGTCCAGAAACACTCCATCAACAAGGCATCCATTCCATTCATAGCCCACACGGCCCCCTTTCTGCCTGAGATTCCGTTTGATCCTTTCCTTCTCTTTCACTTCCCGTTTCCCTGACATCTCAAGCCTATTACTCTCAACATCATCGAGTCAACACCGTCGCTGTAAGACTTCTTTACCGCATTCGCCACTACGTCAATTGCAACCACGCACTCGTGACCCTCGACCTTTCCGGATTGACACCCTCGAGACGTCACCCACATCGGCCCTAGTGCCTATTGATCAGTCATAGTCTAGCGTCTTCAATATGTCGTCTTCCGGCCAAAACATCGATGTCGATGCTCTGCTCGATTTTTCTGCCTGTGACGGCAGCTACAGCTCGCCTTCGCTGTCACCATCGACGACTTCAAAACCTACATTCGCCAGTCCCGTCACCGCTGCCGTCAGCACTCCCAGCCTGTCGTCAACACCTCAGACCCTGAGTGGTCCTAGCCACAACTATGACATGTATCGCCAGCAGACCGGATTCGTGCCCGGCGCCCTGACAAACACCATGGCTGTGAACCAGACCAACAACACTGGTTATCAAGACTTTGGTAGCCTGGACTACCTTTCCAGCTTCAGCCCCGAGCATGACGTCTTTGACTTCAACACCTCACCTTCCCAGGCCACCATGGACATGGACTTTGAGTCTCCTGCTGACTCGCAGTTCTTCTCTACTGTGAACCCCAGCAGCATCGAGCAAGAGCCCTCCACGCTCTCACAGACAAGCACCGTGGGCCGCCTTTGGCCGGGTGCCCATTCCCAGGCCGCTCTGGCCAAGGCCCAGGCTCAGCAGCAACAGCAGCTCATGCACCAGGCTCAGCGCCAAAATTCTCAGAAGCCTCGTGGAAAGGCCCCTCAGCCCACTGATCCTATTGTGGAACAAAAGATCACCCAACTCCTGAACTCGATGCGGGCTAAGCCTGCCTCCAACGAACCCGAGTCTCAGTCTAATCTCAACAACCTGCCCAAGTCCAAGAAGGATGAGGAGGAGATGGACGATGATGAGCGCCTTCTTGCCAGCGAGGAAGGCAAGAAGCTGAGCAGCAAAGAGCGACGACAGCTCCGAAACAAGGTCTCTGCTCGCGCTTTCCGATCCCGCAGAAAAGGTTAGTTTTCTCGCAAAAAGCAGTTCCAACTCGGACCATGATGTACTGACATGCTTTCTTTAGAGTACATTTCCCAGCTTGAGGCTGAAATCGCCAACAAAGTCAATGAGAATGGTGATCTGAGATCGCAGAACCGTGCTCTAATGGAGGAGAACAGACGTTTGTCAGACCTGACGCGCATGCTGCTCTCATCCCCATCCTTCTCGACATTCCTTGATCACCTTAGTAGCAACCCTACGGCGCTCTCTCAGAGCACTCCTGTCAAGGTCGAGCAAGTCCAGCAGCAGGAACAGAATCAAATTCCCAAGGACGTCAACGCCTACAACAACAGCCAGTTCTCCTCGCAGCAGCAAATTGGAATGGCCATGATTCCTGAGCAGACCATGGACTTCTCTCTCCTCAATCTTGGCGCCGCCTACAACTTCCAGCCTCAGGTCTTTGTCGTGGACACTCCTGAGCTGCCCAACGCTCTTGACGTTTCTGTTCTCTCCGGCAAGGCTTCCAACTTTGTGGAAGAGTCATTCAGCTCCGACGATGAGAAGGTTGAGGTTCCTGTTATTGAGCGACACGCTCAAGCCAAGGCTGTTGAGCCCATTGAGGTTTTGGTTGACGAGGAGTTCGAGTCCGATCCCGAATTTGCTCTCTTCCACTCCCAGCCAGCCACTAGCACTACCGAGCCACCCAAAGATATCGACACGGAGAACCTGACTGGTGTCGACCTCTTTGGCGGCATCGAGTCGGAGAAGATGTTTGCTCGCTATGAACTTGTCGATGCTACAGAAGAAGAAGCGTCCGCCATTTTGGCCATGGCCCGTGTTCAAAGGATAAGCGCCAATATCGACTCTGTCGTGTCAAGGTTGGAACTCTTGACAATGGACCTGTAAAATGTTGCGGGGCCATGACAGAACAATTGGTGAACCTCAACTGTTAGATTTTTTTTCTCTTCACAATCTTCTTTGTTCATATCCGGGCATTGGGCAGCTTCAATGGCGTTTGGGAAAATCACGAGATAAAGTGATGAGATGGGTTTGGGACCTTTTTTTTTCTTCTTTTCTTGTTATCTTGTAAGCAGCGACAGGGATATGTGACATTAGCCACTTTTGTATAGATAAGAGGCGAAAGCCAGGCTTTACGCCACTCATCGGATTCAATCAAAGCAAATTGGATGGATTTTTTCGCATCCTGTGACAGTTGACTACGTATATCTGATGGGTTGGGTATTTCAAGGGCCCCCTGCTGAAAGGCATCAACGCAAAGGAGTTGAGCTGTTTTCCCCAGCTCACTTTACATTGGAGCACAAGGAGCCAGGTTGCAGACATTGGGAGAGCCAGGGGTGTAATTTTGTCGTCTCCAATGACGGTCGGACCACTGAGTCATGGCGACGATGCGTAAATATGGTAAATTAGTTGGGAGATGGCACCTTATTTTTGGGACAGTTTCACAGGAGAGGATGTCTTACTTTGGCCCTACGAGGAAGTTTGGACGCAATGCGGAGAAAAGGGTGGGTTATCTGCATTATATAGATGTTTGGTTCATTACTGTCAGGTATGGTGTGGTAAGAGAGAGATGAACATGATAATCCCCCGTACATGAATGAAGTGTTTACATCAAGTGGCGAGTCATTGTGTTGTATTCAAAGAGCGGCCCTTGACTTGCCAGGTGATGACGTAGCGTGAGTGAGGCTAATATATAGAAAACACCTCGGGCTTCGTGTCCGGGAGGGAGTAGACCTCGCCGGACATGAGGCCGTGGACATAGCACTCGCCCACCAGTGTCCATTTCGGGGTGTGCTGGGTGTGGTCGGGCCTGAGGACAAAGGGCGTCTTGCCGCCGTCCAGCACGACAACCACGTCCCGGTCTTGGATTGAATCGGGCCCCATAAGAAAGTATCCGCCCTCTGTGACGGCGAAGCGCCGGTACCTGGTGACGAGGGTCGCCTCGTGACTCCATTTGAAGGGGTCGCCGTCCCGCGCGGCGCCCAGCAGCTGCGGCGATATGGTGTTCCTGGGCACACCGCTCCTGACCAGGTACGAGGCTCCGTTGCTCAGCCACTTCTTGGACGGGATGTCACGGTACGGGCGGGAGCGGTCGGCGCCAATGCACCCGTTGGACAGAGTCTGCACGAGGGCGAAAAAGGCGGACGATTCGTGAGACGGCACGGGCTCAGGGGAAGAGGACGGCCGGTACGGCGCGTATTTCGTCTCCAAGTCAAAGAGGCGATGGCCGCATATATCCCTCCATAGGGCCTCCAGGGGCCGTGTGCTCCAGCGCGCCTGTCGAAACTGAAACGCCTTGCCGTAGAAAATCCACGACCTGCGCCGGATGACGTCTACCCTTACGCCGTGGATGTGCAAAATGTGTTGCTCCTCGTCGATGCGCAGATTCGGATGTGTGTCCCCAGCGGCTGTGTGAGGAGTCTCAGGCGATCCGATCATGTGGACGGGCAATACTCGCCAGTCGGGCACCCAGCTGGGCAGCTTGACTGGTGTATCGTCAAACGGCGGCTTCCTCTGGTCCGAGACGACGTTGTGCGTTGCGGATAGCAGTATCAGAGACGAAGCGCCCTTGAGCACCCGGACTGCCACGTCGCAGAATACTTGCCCGACAGGACGGCCGTAGTCTGCCGTCAGGCCCTGCAGCGCCGCGCTGCCCTTTTGCTTCGAAAAGTGGCCTAGGAAGGCGTAGATGTGATCCCTGGGATCTCGTGCAAGAAGGTGTCGTGCGCGGTGGAGCTCGTACACAAAGCTGCCCCGGTTGTGATTCTCGTCGTACTCGTCGTCGGGCTCTACAAAGCGCTTGTAGAGGTAGCGGATGCTGGGGGTGCTGATGTGGAAGCGCGTGCGGAGGAAGTGATACTGCTGGTTGAGAATGCCGCAGATGTTGGAGAGCTTCTCCCAGTCGAGCTCGGCAGAGCCCCAGAAGAGGCTGGCTGGCGCACCGGTTCCTATCTCCTGGACGATCCAGATCCTGCCAAACTACGCCTCGTCGTTTCAGCGCTCCAAGAGTCTGATTTGCATGTGTAGGGCAAACTGGCAAACTTGCAAACTCACCCAAGGTAGCCTCGTTAGCCGCGAGAACGGCACCCATCGAACATGATCCTGCTTGTACAAATGCTCTGAATGCGCGACCCGGAACTCTCTGTGCGCCTCCTCATCCTGGAATACCTCGTCAAGGTGGTCGACCATTTTCTTTGCCCACGGCCCGTCGCCCTTCTCGTCCGGGCCCAGCCAGACCAATATCCTGCCTGCACCTCTGTACACCTCGTTCATAAGCCGTACCTGTCTGCTTCGCTCCTGAACATCGTCTTGGTTGATGCATATCTGATCCGCCCATAATCTCCTCGGCCGCGTGTCCAGTCTCATGCGGCACAGCGCATCGTGGATGCTCCCGGTTAGTGGCAAGAGTTTGCCATCGCACAGAATAGATTCGCTTCGACCACCCGTACCCCAGACGTAGGAGATTGTTTCATAAGACACATCAAAGGAGTCGAGGCTCTCAATTGCCAGGGTGCCGAGGAGCGGTGCCGATGCCTGGGCAGAGGGCTGAAGAGTGAGGATGCGAATGAAACGGTGGTCTGGGAGAGGCGCATATATGTATGTGTTTGTGCATGGGTCTTGGGCGGCAACATTGGATTCTGGATGCGCACTTTTGTCCATGAATGAGAATTTCTGGCCCGGATTCTGTGGCTTTGATGGTCATGGACTCATGGGCGGGCGTCGTGCTTGCCAAATCTCAGGGGAAACGATGCCGGCGCCTACCCTGTAGCGCCGGCTGAATTCAATCCTGGCAACAAAGTGGGCATAATTATGGCTTGTTCGCTTGAATACCTAGGTATGCGAACAATTCTTGACGCTTGGGGCATTCAGGTGTCGCAAACTTGCGTCATTAGCTCCAAAGTCGGGGATTGTAAAGTAGTTTCAACTCGGTAAGCTGACCATAAGCTCGCAATACTAGTTCACTTCACTGCTGTACTACTATCAAGCCCCGGTCCCGTACGTATATACATGCATATTCATTAGTCCTTCAATTTGCAGGTAAATTGCCATCATGGCAACCCCGAATAAGCATAAAATACCCTTGAACGCCATCATTCGTCCCGTGTATCATCCCCAGGATATCGTCAAGCAAAGAGTGCATAGAAGCGAATTATCATCATTGCAAGTTGTGAAGCCAGAATTCACTCCCCTCTGACCAAAAAGGCAATGGGCATCACACACTTTCTCTGGCATTGACTGGCACACCAGTCATGCTCACCCCGTCCTCGTCCATTGTCCTCGTCCTATGTGCAAACTCACTCGTCACGATCCCCGCACCGTGGGAGCCTGGCTGTATCTCTTTACCGCCATGGCGAAGCTCCCAGCTGCCCACACGCTCCTCATTCCGCCCCGTCTTGGAAACCGTCATGTCTGCATCCCTGGCCATTCTTTCACTTCCCTTGAAGCCTCCAACAGCAGATCCTGCGGACCCGCCGTCTTTCCTGGAGGGACGACTACATCGCCACTTGCCAAAGGTCATGGCTGCGGCCACGACGCATACGATGAGAGAAGCCATGATGAGAGCACCCAGGACGCCGGCAACAGCAGGGCTTATAGCGCTTGAAGAAGAGCCGCCGTTGTGACTATCCGAAAGTGATTGGCTCAAGCAAAACCTTGACGTAGTTGCTGGGCCGCAGATGGCGCACCACTCGCTGGGAGTTTTGCTAATGTCATTCATCTTGCTGAAAAAAGTCTTGTAGGACATTGCAGCCCCACCGAACCCAGATCCAAATAGCGGATAAGTTGAAAAGTGGTCATCAGCATCAGCACTCGGCTTGTACCAAAACCGGACTTGGAGCCCATCCGTGGTGCTGCTGGAGTCAGGGTCACCCACTAGCTCAAAAGCCATGGCAGACCCTGGCTTCGGCAATTCAGAAAACGGGCTTGTCGCAGACGTCTCAGCGTTCAATAGGCCGCCAATTCCAAAAAAGGCCATCATGGGCCGAGACGACCCAAACATGAGCGTCAGTTTCCCGCTTGACCCGCTAGTCGCCAGGAAAGTACTGAGCTGATCCGTAACCTTGTTGGCTAATGTGCGCCCTGCAATGCTATACAGAATGTTGAGGGAATCGTCCTTGTCAGTGTTGCCGCTGTAGCTGGTCTTGGCTTGCTCAAGCGTGAAAGCATTGTTTTCAAGGACGGAAAGGGTTCCGTTGGCATCCTGAAGCCCCTTGTGAACGGTCTCATTGTATGCATTGTTGAAATTGACGTATTCGAACAGCTCATCTGCCTTCAGGTACGTTGCTTGCTCCATTGGTATACTTCCCTGAAAGGGAACCGTGGAAAACAGTTTGGTGTAGAAGTAGTCCATGTCGCTGACTTTCTGGGTAATCTCAGGGCTAGCGGATAGATTTTGGCTCATCTGCGTCTGCCACGCCGTACACGCTTCGTCGCCCTGTATTCTACTCAGGCTTCGGATTAGCACCTATATGCGATGGAAGGAAGAACTGGCCATGAGACCAAGACGAGGAGACTCACGCAACGGAGTTGCTATCCGAGTCCGTATAGGTAATTATCTGAGCATACTGATAGCCATTCAACGGGTAATCTGTGCTGCTGGAGTTCAAGACGTAATTGTGACCCAGATTACTGCTATCCGGGCTAGAAGGATATAGACCCTGCATAAAAGCGGTGGCACTACCGGTCAATGGCTCTTGGACTCCAGCCATGATAGCAATCTGGGTGTTGTCGATGGTATTTGTTGATATACCCTGGATGGGAGCTGCGTCTGTGTTATTCAACGAGGTGGAGTTGCTTGCACTGCCTCCCAGATACCGACTGCGAAAGGCAGCTCCAAGACGTTGCATTTGCTGCGCACCGTCCGGAGTCAGAACGACACGGTTACTGAGGAGAGACGGCGTAGTCTCTCCATGGTTGATGAAGACAACCGCTGCTCGAACTGTTGGATTTGAAGCCTGGGCGGCGACACTGGCCAGTAGGCCACCCATGGCGACAAAGCTCGACGTCAAAATCATGCTTTCGTTTTCTCCGTCCCAAGGCGCTGTGGCAGGTGCAAGTGAAACGAGTCCAACTGACCACTGCAGGGTTGGATCCCTCACCACATGCGAGAAGGAATGAATTGGAGTTGAGCTCCAGAGTGCTCAGACACGGCGGGGTTGGCTGGGGAGTGATGCAGGTGCTGTCAAAGCTAGGAAAGAACCAGACCCTTGCCAATTGTTGGTCACATTTCGACAACGGTCAAGATGTAAGAGGCTTGCCGTTAGACTAGCTCCATAACCTCCCAAGATTGGGTCCAGCTCAACCACATCGAGACCTTTTGGTTGGCATGTCATCCATCAAGACCAAATACAGTTCAGGTGAGGGGCTCGAGTGCATCGTGGTGGGGCGCCGCTGCAGAAGTCGCCATGTGTGTGCTCTGCCACTTCAGCGAGGACTTCGCTCCCGTGCGCCTCTTGCATGGTTAGAGTTTGCTTCAGACGTGATGACAAGTCGATGTCAGCGGCCGGAAGCGGCGACACGTGGGTTGCCAGGTTTGTTGGGTGAGACCGGGTGTTCCGGTAAATGAAAGAGCAGAATTCTCGCTCTCTCCAGCAAGTGCAGACAGCAACCCTGCAGGTCGTGCCAAGCGACGCCCACAAACAACACAATCAACATGGATCGTAGGGCTAATACAGCCGGTAACTTTGGGCAGTTTCCGTATCAACTTTTTGCACAGACGAGTCCACACTCGCCCAAAGAAAAAGTTAAAATCATTCCGCGCACCCATACTAACCACATACCAAGCAAAGGGACAAGTGGCATGAACGGCCAAAAAGAAAGGTTCCAGAGGGAGTCGAACCCTCGCTGGCGGAATCAGAATCCGCAGTCATAACCGTTAGACCATGGAACCAGTTGAAGTGGTGATCCACTTCACATGGTAGGTTACTTTGATGGTGGTCGGCGTCACTAATTCTACTTATATTCCCTTGCTGATTCCAACCTTTGGCTCCCTACTCCATATGTGCTGCCAGCTCATGTTTAGCACTGAACTTCTGGAAATTAGTGTCATGACACAAACGTGACTTTTTGGACTTCCAAATATCCCAGCCGGGCCAAGTATGAAACAGTCAGAGACTTGTCTTTGGCCAGAGGAGTGGTGAAAAAGACTGAAATCCGTGTCTATGCAATTAAGAGGAGGTTGCGCCTTGAAAGATTGAAGCCTCGAGTGCTAAGGTAGTCAGGATCCAATGCCAATCCGTGGGGTGCAGTGCGTTAAGAATTAGTCACTGGTGGGCAAGCTGTGACATCGTCTCGGGAGCATGTCCCAACATCAAGATGGAACGGAAGTCGCATCCTCGAACCCATCAATTTTACACGCTCAACAACTCCTCGGCACCAAAAGAGAGATGCTGAATCTGTTGTATAATTTGCAAAAGAAAGAGAGGCCGCCAAACGTCTGGGCTAAGACCACGGCCATGGAGACCACATAAACTCACACCATTGATGTGCATAGGGTAAAAGGGCGACCCAAGAAGCACTTAGGCGAACCGCTTTTCGCGGTTTGCGTTCCAGTGACTGCTGCCCTGGAGAGAGCGACGCATGTAAATCGCATGGTATTATTGAATGGCCTTGAGGCATTCGGCCATCAATACAGTTGGCTTTGGCCCCGTGTAAGATAGTGAACTGAACCGAGCGGTATACTAATGTATATATGCAGGCTGCCCCGGTAAAGCATCAAATAATGGACGAGGATGCGCCATTTAATTGATTATCTTATCAATCGATGTGACAGGCTGCGAGACATGCAAGGAACAGTGTGGCGCAGGGATGGATCTTGTGTCATGGTTCTTGACTCCTCATTGTCGACAGGGTGCAACTCCCGAGGTGATTGAATTTGGACCGCCATGAACTGTGCTGATATCAGCAGATGAACAAGTTCATACATGGGCGGATACATAAAGAGGCTGTGTGATGGCCCTAATCGTCTGCACGATGTGGTGTCTGCTGGAAGCGTAGGGCGTAGGAAAGAAGAATAAGAAAAAAAAAGACAAAGCAGCAAACTAGCCTGATTCCTCGGAATGTGAGAGCTGCCAATGGGGCATTGAAGAGGAAATCAAGGCACATTGAGAAGACGCAAACTTGAGCTACACAGCATGAAATTATCTCCGAGCTGGAGATTCCAAGTTGCAATATCAACTTTAAATCAATGCTGAAGGCACCTGCCACTTTCCGACACGCAATCGGGATCGGCAACCATATGCCCCCAATTGACATTTGGTAGGGTGGGCTGAAAGAGACTAGGCTGTGCCATATCTGGGTAGGTATCTGGTACCTAGCTCGCCATTGCACTCGCCTGAAAGACAGACCGTGCAGGCACATGCAACTTTGAAGAAATTCCAGTCTGCAAGTGGTCTACGGAGTAGTATTACATGCTCGACCTTTGACCGACCGATCCTATTGTGCTTTAGTCTAGCCAATGTGCATTTAGCGCTGCTTGGCCTACAACGGTCAGAGACGGAACCGCATTCTGAAGAATTGGCCCTTGTAGTAGAGATGCCAAGACAATCGGTTGAACGTAGCCTTGGGTTCTGATTTTAAGCAACTTGTTCAAGCCGTTGGCCTCACGGCACTACAGTATTAGTACTCAAGGTAAGTACAGTGCCATGTAGGCACTGAAGAGTCAAATCCCAGTTGGAGATACACCAGACGCTACCAACTTTGAATAAGTAAGTTAGGTATCTCTAAGTACCTAGGTACTTACCTAACTTGGCATCTGCTGCCAGGTGCGCACCACTCTCTCTGGTGCTGAGCAGTTAGAAAGCCTTGAGGCAGTTCTTTGTACATGCTCGCCTACTTTACCTACTTAGGTACCTAAGTAGGTACTTACTTAAGTACCTACTTAAGTACTTACTTACCTAAGTACTTAAGTACCTAGGTACTTTATGCACACCACGTATCCAGGTACTTTACTGGCTAACTGCAACAGTAAGGAAGGGGCCCCACACTCCTCATCTTTGGGCTGGGGCATGCTTTCATCCATCTCCCTTTGACTCCTTTGACTCGCTTCCCTGTCCGCTCCAACTAAAAGTACGGAGCACGTTAGTCGCTAGCGTTGCACGGCGTTACTCATGGGAGCCTCTCGACCTCCCACCATCCTCTGGCACATTGCAGTCGTTCGACGTTGCACGAGCGCTATCCGTCCGCCATCCGCCGCCTGCTTCTTCCACGCTCCCTGCGAGTTCTCGTCTTCACCTGGCACCCCCAGCGTCCACTCTGCACAATCAGTCTCAAGCTGCTGGCTTCGCCGACAGGTCGCATGTAGCGACTCAGAGGCAACACCATGTCAACCGACGTCGTGAGCGACACTGCGCATCTCGATCCGGGGGCTCCCCATGCATCGGGACCCAGCTCCGACCCTCACCCAACTACACTCGGCGCAGCTCCTACCTCGATGCCGGCCCCCAATCAATATGCCGCCGCCATTAAAGACCAGATTGAATGTGCCAAGCCGGCCGCGCCCGTCTTTTTGAACTCGCCTCCTGACAGCAACAATACCTGCAAGTCTGATGCAAGCGACTCAGAGCTTAGCGAACTCGAAGACGAACCTTCTCTCGACGACGCACCATCCGCGGCTACGCCAGAACCTGCCACTGCGCCCGGCCTTGCGACCTCGGAGAAGGCTACCGAAAGTAAAGCAAAAGAGGAAGATGACATTGGGGAGGTGCTTCCAGATGACTGGTCTGGAGCAGTACCCATCTTTCGTCCAACCTGGCACCAGTTCAAGGATTTCCAGAAATTTGTATGTTCCGACGGCATACATGTGCTGCGCATCACCGCTAACTTGGCTATGTATAGATGAAAAAAGTCGACCGCTACGGAATGAAGTCTGGCATTATCAAGATTATCCCCCCGAGAGAATGGAAGGACGCGCAACCACCTTTGGACGACCTGGTCAAGCACATTCGAGTTCGAGAGCCCATCAAGCAGGACATCATGGGGTCCAATGGTACATATCGCCAAGTCAATATTCTTCATGGCCGTTCCTATAATGTGCCACAATGGCGACAACTCTGCGAACAGAGCGAGCATCAACCTCCAGCCCGGCGAGGCGAGCGTCGAGCCAATGCCGACAAACCCAAACCTACCAGGTCAAGACCTGCTGCCCCCAAAGAAGCGAACCCCACGACTCCAAAGAGGCGTGGGAGAGGGCGGCCAGCTAAAAACAAAGGAAGAAACAAGTCCCTCGATGAGGATGAACGTCCCATGACGCCAGTTTCGCCGAAGCTGGAACTAGAGGAGGATGAAGACAAACCAGTTGAATCGATCGAGCAGGAACCCGGTGAACAGGTCCAAGGTGATGAGGAACGGCCCGTTGGTGGTCGAATGGGCTTGGTGAAACCTGCCAAGCCCAAGACACAATCTGTCTCGGCCCGTCGCAAATACAGCCGGCGAGAGGGATCTGCCATGATCGACGAGGCAGCGTTCAAGGACTTTGATTACCGAATGGATATTTCAGACTATACCCCAGAGCGGTGTGAAGAGTTGGAACGAGCATACTGGAAGACGCTTACTTATGCTCCACCTTTGTACGGCGCTGATATGATGGGTACGCTTTTCGATGACCGAACAGACATTTGGAATCTTAATAAGCTTCCTAATATACTGGATGTCCTCGGAACCAAGATTCCTGGCGTCAACACAGCTTATCTTTACCTGGGAATGTGGAAAGCCACCTTTGCTTGGCATCTTGAAGATGTAGACCTTTACAGTATCAACTATCTTCACTTTGGTGCACCGAAGCAGTGGTACAGTATCTCTCAAGCCGACGCTCGTCGATTCGAGGGTGCAATGAAGGGTGTTTGGCCTGCTGATGCCAAAGCATGCAACCAGTTCCTACGACACAAGGGCTTTTTGATATCTCCGCATCACTTGCAGCAACATTACGGAATCAAGGTGAACAAGGTCGTATCGTATCCCGGCGAATTCGTTGTCACATATCCTTACGGCTACCACTCGGGATATAACCTGGGCTACAACTGTGCCGAAGCTGTCAATTTTGCGCTGGACACCTGGCTCGAGATGGGCAAGATTGCCAGGAGGTGCGAGTGCGCACAGGCTCAAGACAGTGTTTGGATCAACGTTTACGAAATTGAGCGGAAGCTTCGTGGCGAAGAAACAGAATATGAAGATACCGAGGACGACGAAGACGATGAAGATGACGATCTGTCTGGCCTACCCACGCCGCCAGCGAGCCACGGCGTCAAGTTCAAGGATGCAAGCAGGAAAAGAAAACGCGGCCCAGGCGAGAAAAAGGTTAAAGTCAAGAGGATCAGGTTACGACCCAAGACCAAAGCAGAACCGCCATGTTGCCTCTGTCCCAACGATATTCCCCATTTCGATGTACTGCCCACAAATGACGACCGGAAGGCACATAAATTATGCGCGCTTTACATTCCCGAAACATACGTTGATTCCGTGGATGGAAAGGATGTTATTTGCAGTGTCGAATGCGTACAAAAGGATCGACTGAACCTCAAATGCTTGTTCTGTCGTTCTAGACGCGGCGCGTGCCTCCAATGCTCTCACCAAAAATGCGCCCGAGCATACCACGCTACTTGTGCGGCCGCCGCTGGTGTTTTCGTCGAAGAACAAGACATCCCTGTGTTTGGCGAGGACGGCACCGAATACAAGGAGAAAGCTTTCGAGTTTAGTTGCCGTTTCCATCGAGTGAGACGAGACAAAAAGACTGACGGCAACGCCCTGGAATTGGATACGGGAATTCGAAGCGCGGCCAAAGAGCTCAAGACGGGTGAAGTTTGTCAGCTGCAGTATCTTAAGGGTGAAATATTTGCAGGCATCGTGGTAGAAAACCGTCACTTAGAAGAGACATTCCTGGTAGATGTCCTGCCTCATGGGTAAGTTATTTGAGCCATATTTACTACTTCAGAAGCTGACACTTTTTGAAGGGATCGTCTAGAAGTCGAATGGAAGTGGCTGGTGCTGCCAGATGCGGCAGACTACCACCTGCCCAAGGCCTCAGCCAATGCCTTGCCCATGCCTACCTCCCGCAAAGCCAAGGACAAGCTTAATGCGAAGAGACTAGATGCTGATAAACCCAGAAAGGATGACCCGTTTGTCGAAGGGTACACGTGGGCAGAGTTTGAGCTACATGATTCTTCAAACAAAGAGCAGGCCAGAGTTGACTTTACCAAACCAGATCAAATCTGGCACTATCTTGGCAAGACATCGACGGAGGCTAGAGCACAGTACACTGAAGATCCTGCACAACAGCGTCACAATGCCAGAGGCAATTTCTTGGATACGATACCTAGGCCTGCACGGCCACCCCCTGTTTCCAAGCCCACGTATAACCATCAGTCATACCTCGCGAAAGCCATGGCATACTCGTATAATTTGGCCAACAACTATGCTGCAACTACGGGGGCCGGCCCATTTGAGAAACCTTATATATATAAGCCACGACAGCCCGCCCAGGCCAACTTGACGATGCCTACGACAGCCACGAGCCAACCTTCTGTACCCAGCCATACAGCTTTGGTCGGCCCAACTCCTGTATTCAGGGTGTATGATCATGAGACGGCAAACTTCAGACCACAACCCACTGCCACACACCCCATACATCCGCCGCAGACAACAACTCATATGCAGAATGGCCAATTACCCTGGGCAGCTTCTCAAACATTGCAGGTTCACCGCCAATCTCCGTACCAACCTCCTGCCATCCCAGCCCCTGTGCAGCAGAGCAAGCCGGTATGGCAAGTCTACTCGTCGGTGTACCAGACATATCCCTTCTTCCAGGTGAACAACAATCGGTATGCATTGGGTCTGTGCTCTCTTTTTCTTGTCTTTTCTAACAATGATTCGTAGGGAATCATCCAAATATCGAACTCCATACTCACCCGGGGGCGGCTTCACGAATGGATATGAGGGCGATCTCCGGGCGTATTTGATTTCAACCCAAAGGGACTCAATCCGGCGATCAACTCCTGGCGATGCTTATGCACACCGAGCATCTGTACAACAGGCACCACACACGCAGCAAGGCCAACAAGCAACAAGATCTGAGGCACCTCAGCCAAAGCTCGAGGCACCGGCCAAGCCCTTCAAGGTTGGAGTGCCCGCCGCTGTGCATCTGTCCCTGTAATAAACTAAACCAGCTATGCAGGTCCCAACAAAGGTTTCTCCGGTGCCGCTTCCTCCGCATGTGGTAGCCGCCTTGGCCAAGGCAGCTGAAGGACCACATTCGAAACGGGATCCAAACCCGACGATGAACCAACCAGGCCAAGTGCCGTCACATTCGGTAGCTGCGACGCTCCCCTCACCAAGCCCCGCATGTACGCAAGCTGTGAATGCGCCCTCGAGGTTTTCAAGCTTGCAACCCCAACCAGTGGCGGCCGCTCCCGTTGCGCCACAGCAGTCTGCTGAAGGAGACTTTGCTTCGAAGCCAATGGGATCGGAACCCCGCGAGTTCGCAGATGTACCGGGTTCTGAATCTATGCAGTTCGTGGAACGGATGATGCAAAATTTGCGTAGGGCGTCCATGAATAGTGAAACAAGTTGAGGATATTTTTGAGCTGTAACATTAGTGCGCGATTGAGGGCCGTTTCCATCTTGTCTAGAAGACGACTAGATACCCGTTCCTTCCCATTGCGAAATAGACGAATGGGAAGCATGATTAGTATTGCAAAGACGGCGTTACGTGGAAAGGTGTTTTTGTTTCTTGATTTCCCCCTTGCTTCTATTATTAATTTTATGTTCCTATTTTCCCGTCTTTTTGTTGGCAAGGAACATGGCAGCTAATGACGACGGAATGGGTATGAATACAGACAATAGCTGGTAAAGTTGGGTGGATGTACAATATACCTGAGCCAAAAATACCTTCCTACTTACCTACCTAGGTAGCTGATAGTGACGACTGGCACCAAAGTGTCGTCTCTGAATCGAGCATGCAGGCGGTCGGTCGGTCTGTGATCAACTCACGTCTAGCAGCTGCCACCTACTCGGTTATCGATTGGCTGGCGCCTACACTTTTCCGCGAAGGCTCCAGGACGACTTCCATGGACATGTCCAGCATCGTATTCGTGCGTGTTCTTCTGCATTGTTGCATTGTGTTACAGCAGCGACGGCATATTACAACCCCCCCCCCCCCCCCCACCAACGCGGACGAAATGCCGCCAGGATCCGCCGGCTTCCCAACTATGGAGTTAGGACGTTGACGCCATCCAGCATCCGCCCGCTCCCCACATCCTTCCAAGGCCACACGCGCTCATCCACTTCCGACATCGCGCTCATTGACATCTCGACCATCAATGAGTGGGCAAAATCTGCCACGTCCCTAATACACACACGGCTTCACCTGTGCGGCCCCCGGCACCGAAATTGTCGCAGCGAAGCGCCCGAGACTTCATGTATCGCAGGCTGTCGCATTCTCCCGCCCTCAAAAGCCTCATCAAACCCTCGTTCCCAAGCCGCCGTTTCCAAAGCACCATGGAGGGCAGCAGCAAGATCAAGCCCGCGGCCCGGGTATCGAACCAAAAGCAAGATGTCTGGTATGGTGCCTCGCTGCCGCCCAAGTAGTAAGAACAGCCGCTAAAGCTGGAAACCCAAGGTCCATCATCAACGAAGCAGCCGCCGCATCTCCCAAGCAGCCCATTGTAAACATGGGCCAGGGCTTCTTCGGATATAACCCACCCGACTTCATTCTCAAGGCTGCCAAGGACGCGCTCGACCGTGTCGAGTGCAACCAGTACTCGCCTACCAAGGGCCGCCCGCGCCTCAAGAAAGCCATCGCGGATGCGTACTCGCCGTTTTGCGGGAGGGCCATTGACCCCGAGACCGAGGTGACGATTACTACTGGTGCCAATGAGGGTATGTGAACTTTGACATAGCCCCCTTTTCTCTGGCTCGGGACTGACTCCTGCAAGGCATGCTGAGCGCCTTTATGGCCTTTATCGAACCTGGCGACGAGGTCATCATCTTTGAGCCCTTTTTCGACCAGTACGTGACATGCAGAAATTATTCATGCACATGTTGTCTAACATGCGCAGGTATATAAGCAACATTGAGATGCCGGGTGGCAAAATCGTTTACGTTCCCATGCACCCTCCCGCTACTGGTGCAACAAAGACGTCGTCTGCTGCCGACTGGACCATTGACTTTGACGAGCTAGAGAACGCCATTACACCGCGCACCAAGATGATTGTCCTGAACACGCCTCGTACGTGGTGCCCCCTTTTCCCGCAGTTCATGTGGGCATCCTTTTCGAAGGATGCTTTCTAATATGAGGAAAGAAATTGTACACAAGTGTACTAATTGGCGGCAGACAACCCTGTTGGCAAGGTATATTCTCGTCAAGAGTTGCAGAGAATTGGTGACTTGTGCGTCAAGAATGAAATCATTATCCTGTCAGATGAAGTCTACGACCGCCTGTACTACGTTCCCTTCACTCGAATGTCTACTCTTTCTCCCGAGATTGAAAAGTTGACACTCACGGTCGGATCTGCGGGAAAGAACTTTTACGCCACGGGCTGGCGAGTTGGTATGGCTTTCCCCCCTCTCCCTGCTGCGACAGGCACGGCGTCGGCTCGTTCTCAACTCACTCATCATGCAGGCTGGCTTCTGGGTCCCCCCAACCTCATCAAATATGTCTCGGCAGCACATACGCGCATCTGCTACTCTTCCGTGTCTCCCCTGCAAGAGGCGTGCGCCGTGGGCTTCGAGCAGGCCGAGTCCCAGGGCTTCTGGACGCAAACCATTACCGACATGAAATCCAAAATGGACCGTTTCAACGAGGTCTGGGCCGAGCTCGACTTGCCCTACTCGGAGCCTGAGGGCGGCTATTTTGTTCTCGTCAACATGAAGAAGATCAAGCTCCCGGAGGACTATCCATTTCCCGAGCATGTGGCCAGCAGACCACGGGATTTCAAGCTGGCTTGGTTCTTGATTCAAGAGGTGGGTGTGGCGGCGATTCCGCCCACCGAGTTTTACACCGAGGCCAATGCGCACTTGGCTGAGGACTATGTGCGTTTTGCCGTATGTAAGGATGACGAGGTTTTGGAAGAGGCCAAGAGGAGACTGAGGGGTCTGAAGAAGTATATGGAGTAGTGGTATTATTGAATAGACGCTTAGACTAGACTTTGTTTCTCATCAGCTGGACACTATGGAAGCAGCATTGCTGCGAAGGTTTGTGCAGGAATAGAGCAGCCTTGATGAGTCACCCAGTTGGTAAATGGCCTTACTTGAGGCGCAACTGTGGGATGTTTCAACTCTGACACTTTAGGCTGGACCGTTCATGACTTCTCAGAATGGAAGATGATTGCCGTTGCTTGCTTTTACTCGATATAGCTTTGAGATTGCGAAACACATACGAATATCGAACGCCCATTCGTTTTGACCTCAAGCATGTCATATTTAGCCGCCTTTAGAGATTTCACTCAAGCTACCAGTGTATGCATCATGAGGAGATGGATCCTACTTGATCAGTCAAGAACTTTGGATTGGATGTCACATGTGGCATCGTGGCATCTGGATATCTGAGAGTTATTTTTCCTATCATCATCTTTGGGTGTAAGGGTGCAGAGCTGGACTTCAGATAGCGAGAAATAGATCGGGATGGTGGTCGACAGAACCTTCGTTTCGGGCCCAACCCCAGTTGTCTTGTTCGGCAGGGAGTCCACGTGGAGTTTAGCTCGTAGCCCAGATTGTAATTCTCCGCATTTTGGTTTGAGGCAGATCATATCCGATGGAGCTCGCCGCGTGCCAGGCCCACGGACATACAATGGAGTTGTGTCGCCTGTAAGAACGTAAGCCCCATGACAGCGGGCTTCAACCGAGGGTTGGAGGGGGCAAATTCTCTCATTCGACAACGGTGAATGGTGAGAAAAATATCCGGCGGCCAGCTTGGGGTGATTTTCTATCAGCATCTGCCGGAGCAGGCTTCGAAACATTGCACTCGCAGGGTTGTTACTAATTAGGGATGCAATATCTCGATTTATCTCTGAACGGTGGAGGGTGCCGAGAGTGGGGACTGGCCCGTCTGTCAGAGTCGGAACCTGCCGATGTGCGATGGCTTGGGGCTGTCACTTATCAATTAATGTCTGGTTGCTTCCAGCGAGGAGGCACAGTGGGTAACCCGCAATAGCGGGGTATCTCCAGAGCCACCGCACCCTTGTTCCTGGCTGTCCAACAGCCCTAGCACTTATTGGGTCGATTTGACGGTCACGATACGGTACGAGATGACATATTCGCCACGGATTCGCATCCGCCTCCTCTTCGCCCCCTACATAAAACCATCCTCCACGTATCCATCGCTTGAGGCTGATGCATGCTATCGTTGATCCATCCCTGCCACATGCAATCTGATGTCGAGAGTGGATTGAGGACAACCCCGGCAGACTATCTGGACTTTCCCCAACTGTCGCCACGCCCGAGTGTCTAGGAGTCAGGACCACGCCGTCGTCCTTGAGACATCTTGACAACTCCCAACGGCATTCCTTACCTCCCTCACAACTACAAAGGTGTCGCCGCCCCCCGCCGCTCGCCTCGACTCTGCTAGTTTTGCGCCGCCGCTAGCTGGTCTTCGCGCGCACTTACTTGTCTCGCCTCTCTTTCGTTTGGGCCACTGACTTGCATCCCATTCGCATCCACCAGTGAGTGCGCCCATCATGGCTCCCATGGCCGTATCACCGGAGCGGGAGCCTCTGCCAGAGACTCTGGACGCCCTCACGGCCAAGTTTGATGACACCTTGCGCTTCTATCTGAACGGAACCAAGGTTGTCTTGGACGATATTGATCCAGAAATCACCGTGCTGGAATATCTCCGAGGCATCGGCCTGACTGGTACCAAACTGTATGTATTGTTCCATATGCTCTCGTAACTGCGCGATATAACCCCGACGAGCATGTACACTGATCCCTTCAACTCTCACAGCGGCTGTGGAGAGGGTGGCTGCGGTGCCTGCACCATCGTCGTCAGTCAATATAACCCAACCACAAAACAAATCTATCATGCGAGTGTGAACGCCTGTCTAGCACCGCTGGTCAGCCTGGACGGCAAGCATGTCATCACCATTGAAGGCATTGGTAACACAAAGCGCCCACATCCCACCCAGGAACGTGTGGCCAAGGGAAATGGCAGCCAGTGCGGCTTCTGCACCCCTGGCATCGTCATGAGCTTGTATGCTCTTCTCAGAAACAACAAAAAACCCACTCAACATGAGATGGAGGAGGCCTTTGATGGCAACCTGTGTCGATGCACTGGATACAGACCTATTCTCGATGCTGCCCGGACCTTCAGCGTTGAGCAGTCTTTTCCTAACGGCCTGCCAAGCTCGGACGGTGGCACCGCCTGTTGCGAACAGGGTGGAAATGGCGACGTACAGCCGAATGGCAGTCATGGGTGCTGCAAGAGTGACACAAACGGGGCAAACAACGGAATTGATGGCACCAAAGGGGGCACCAATGAAGCACCTCAGTCCAATCGAGGTGGTTGTTGCATGCAGAATGGAAACGGGTCCGCTTCAGGAGGTTGTTGTATGCAAAAGAAGGGTCTGGACGATCAACCAATCAAGCGATTCACGCCGCCAGGTTTCATTGAGTACAACCCGGATACCGAACTCATCTTTCCTCCAGCGCTGAAGAAGCATGAGATGCGACCCCTGGCATTTGGCAACAAGAGAAAGAAGTGGTACCGGCCCACGACATTGGAACAGCTTCTTCTGATCAAGAAAGTCCACCCTGGAGCCAAGATAATTGGTGGAAGCAGTGAAACCCAAATCGAAATCAAATTCAAAGCCCTCCAATACCCGGCGTCGGTTTTTGTTGGCGACATTGCGGAACTTCGACAGTATGAGTTCAAGAACGACCTAGTTGAGGTTGGAGGCAACGTCATTTTGACCGATTTGGAAGGCATTTGCGAAAAGGCTATAAAACACTATGGAGATGAACGCGGTCAAGTATTTGAGGGCATCTTGAAGCAGCTGAAATATTTCGCCGGAAGACAAATTCGAAACGTTGGCACCCCAGCTGGCAACCTGGCCACCGCATCACCCATCTCGGATCTTAACCCTGCGCTCTGGGCTGCTGATGCCGTTCTCGTGACCAAGTCGGCGACAGAAGAGACAGAGATCCCCATGTCGCAGTTTTTCACCGGGTATCGCCGTACCGCTCTGGCGCCGGATGCCATCATCACCTCTATTAGAATCCCTGTGACAGCCTCCAAGAACGAGTTTTATCGCTCCTACAAACAGGCCAAGCGCAAGGATGATGACATCGCCATCGTCACCGGGGCACTACGGGTCAAGCTGGACGATCAAGGTATCGTCACCGAATGCAACTTAATATATGGTGGTATGGCTGCCACAACTGTCGGTGCCAAAACCGCATCGGCCTACATCATTGGCAAGAAGTTTGCCGAGCTGGAGACCCTTGAAGGGGCAATGAGCGCTTTGGGTACCGACTTTGATATGCAGTTCAGTGTCCCCGGAGGCATGGCTTCTTATCGCAAGGCGCTTGCGCTTGGATTCTTCTATCGCTTCTACCATGATGTCTTGACAATTCTCGACGGACAGAGCAAACATGTCGACAAAGAGGCGATTGATGAGCTTGAACGATCTCTATCCAAGGGGACAGTTGATGAGACATCAACGGCAGCGTACGAGCGAGAAGTTACGGGCAAGGCCAATCCTCATTTGGCTGCTCTCAGGCAAACAACGGGCGAGGCACAATACACTGATGACATTCCTCCTTTGGCGAACGAACTTCACGGTTGCTGGGTCTTGTCAACTAAAGCACATGCCAGGATCAAGTCGATTGACTACTCCAAGGCGCTTGATATGCCCGGAGTCGTTGACTACATTGACAAGAACGACATGCCGTCTGCGGAGGCGAACAAGTTTGGCCCACCAAACTTTGATGAAGTGTTCTTTGCTGAAGGAGAAGTCCACACTGCAGGACAGGCTATTGCAATGATCCTGGCCACTTCAGCCAACAGAGCCCAGGAAGCGGCCAGGGCTGTCAAAGTAGAGTATGAGGAGCTGCCTGCTATTCTTACCATGGAAGAGGCCATTGAAAAAGAGAGCTTCCACCCGGTATTTCGAGAAATCAACAAGGGCGACGCTGAGAGTGCCTTCAAGAACTGCGATTACGTCTTTACTGGCTCTGCTCGCATGGGTGGCCAGGAGCACTTTTACCTCGAAACCAATGCCTGCGTTGCGGTCCCAAAGCGCGAAGATGGAGAAATGGAACTCTTTGCTAGCACACAAAATGCCAACGAAACGTAAGTTTACCAAACTCCCCCTTCACCACTAAAATTCCACCGACGCCCTTTCTCTCTCCTTTTTAACACTCCCATAGTCAAACGTTTGCAGCCCGAGTCTGTGATGTGCCTGCCAACAGAATCAATGTCAGAGTGAAACGACTTGGTGGCGGGTTTGGCGGCAAGGAATCTAGATCCGTCATCCTCAGCTCCGCGGTTGCTCTGGCTGCACACAAGACGGGAAGACCCGTCCGCTGCATGCTCACCAGGGAGGAAGACATGGTCACCATGGGCCAGCGACACCCATTCCTTGCCTACTACAAGGTAGGTGTCAACAAGGATGGCAAGATTCAAGCGCTGGACCTGGACATTTATAACAATGCCGGCTGGACATTTGATCTCAGCACTGCCGTTGTTGAGCGGTCCATGTCACACTCTGACGGCTGCTACTTCATACCCAATTTCCATGTCCGCGGCCGCATCTGCAGGACAAACACAGTCTCCAACACTGCTTTCCGAGGCTTTGGCGGCCCACAAGGCATGTTCATTGCTGAGACGTACATGGAAGAGATTGCAGACCGCCTGGGCATGCCCGTCGAGCAGCTCCGCGAAATCAACTTTTACGAACCCCACGGCGTCACACACTTCAACCAAGTCATTGAAGATTGGCATGTACCCTTGATGTACAAGCAAGTCAAGGAGGAGTCCGACTATGACCTCCGCAAAGCCGTCATCTCTCACTTCAACAATGACCACAAATGGCGGAAGCGGGGAATATCCATCATACCCACAAAGTTTGGCATCTCCTTCACGGCGCTGTTCCTGAACCAGGCCGGAGCCCTTGTGCACATATACCATGACGGCTCGGTGCTCGTGGCGCACGGAGGCACCGAGATGGGCCAAGGACTCCACACAAAGATCACCATGATTGTTGCCCAGGCTCTCCAAGTGCCGCTTGAATCCGTCTTCATCTCGGAAACAGCCACCAACACGGTGGCAAACGCCTCTGCCACAGCTGCCTCTGCCTCATCAGACTTGAATGGCTACGCGGCCTTTAACGCCTGCGCACAGCTCAACGAGCGACTGGCGCCGTACCGAGAGAAACTCGGCGATAAGGCCACCATGAAGGACATCGCGCACGTGGCATACATGGATCGCATCAACCTTTCCGCTCAAGGATTCTACAAGACACCAGAGATTGGATACGTCTGGGGCGAGAACAAGGGCAAGATGTTCTTTTACTTCACGCAGGGTGTTGCCGCAGCCGAAGTCGAAATCGACACGCTGACGGGAACGTGGACTTGTCTGCGTGCCGATATCAAAATGGACGTGGGCCAGTCCATTAATCCTTCCATAGACTACGGTCAAATCCAGGGTGCATTTGTGCAGGGGATGGGCCTCTTTACCATGGAAGAATCCCTCTGGCTCAGAAAAGGTCCCATGGCCGGCAACCTATTCACCAGAGGCCCCGGGGCGTATAAGATCCCCGGGTTCAGAGACATTCCGCAAGACTTCAACGTCACGCTCCTCAAGGATGTGGAGTGGAAGGAACTGCGAACCATCCAGCGAAGCAGAGGCGTAGGCGAACCGCCCCTGTTCATGGGCAGTGCGGTATTCTTCGCCATCAGGGATGCTTTGAAGTCTGCGAGGAAGAAGGCAGGCGTGGAGGCTGCTATTGGTGAGAACGACAGCGAGGGACTGCTGAGGCTTCAAAGTCCCGCAACGCCCGAGAGGATAAGATTGGCCTGCGAGGATGAGATTATGAGGAAGGCCCGGGTGAGTCCCAAGGAAGGGGAGCAGAGCTTTTTTGTGGTGATTTAGAACGATGGAGTGTGTTTTCCGTCCAGGTGGCGGACATGACGAAGCACATGAACAAGCATAGCATATGATTGGAAACAAGGCAATGCAAGCCCGCTGCAGAGTATACCTGAACCGAAGTAAAATAATGTACCTTGATTTGTGACCGGCACGAGTGTCATGATGAATTGGCCCGAAAAAAACAACGAAAAAAAACCCCTCCCAGAAGAACATGTGATTCACGATCTGCCCGGCTTGAATGTTGGGTTCAATCGCTGCTAGCAAGGTCACGTTCAAATTTGATGTACAAATAAATATGAGGCAGCCAGCCGAGGCCGTAACTTCCCGAGGCCGAGCCCGTGCTGACCCGGCCAGCGTGAGAAGTGGCACCGGGGGCTTCCAGTTCCTGCCTGTTGTGGTCCTGAAGCAGGGGGGGCCGGAGTAGCGACACGTGCCGCCCAATCAGTCATTTTCTACCGCACCCTGAACGGACTTTGGTAGATGGCCTCAGACCAGAGGCATTTCACATGGGCGGCACTGGACAACATGTGAGATGGGGCAGTCTGGAGATGGACTTGAGCAAGACAAGACGAGACGAGGTGCCTATTCTGGGAATGTGCTACGCTGTTGAACCCCAGACCACTTGACAAGACCCGCGTTCGGTTGCCCAGGCCAGACTCCATATATGCTGGCTGCAGGTGCCGCCCATTGACGGTTTCGCCTCTTATTAGCCCCCCCCCCCCGGCCGGCAGCCGCTCTCCACTGGTCCGAAGACAAGGTCTGATCCCCCACCCGGTCAAGCAGTGGTGAAAGTTAGGTGGTGTGGTGCATCAGCCTCGAAGAGTTAGCGAAGTTCTTCCCGGGGTTGGCTGCATTGAGCCGGATGCGCTTGTCGGCCTGCCCTCGTGCTCATCTCAAAGATCTTCTCTCGTCCTCGCCGTGACGATCAACCGGTGCCCCGAGCTCAGAAGCCTCTCATACTTCTCGACGCGGGTTTGCGAATTCGACTCTCCCGTCTTTCGCTCAGGCCGTGGAGGAGGGCGGCGCACATGGCACAGAGGCACGCAGCCCATCAACTCGCGAGGCTATGACAACACCTGCTGCATAGAGGGGAGGGCTGCCCAACCCCCACTAAGGACAAAAAAAGAGCGACGTCGACTGGTCCCGTCGAATTGACGAACCAGGAATCGTCTTGCGCCGTTGCACCGTTTGCCAGCTACACATCGCGACCACGACAGCTTAATATGCCGTATTGCCCCTCGGCGAGATTGTAGAGCCATCAAAAAGCGAAACATACAGCACGAGGCTGCAACCGCCCGACGAGCAAATGACGATACGCCCTGGCTGCTGCTCTGCGTAACCTCGGGAACCAATGAGAGGAGCCACCGCTAGAGCATCCGGAACCTCGCCGCCATGATGAACAGAGAAGCCAAGGTCGCAGAGCGCGCAAAGGTAGACAAGACGGAGACGGACAAGGCCGGTGCGAAGGAGCGCGATCAAGACCATGCTGCGGCCACGGCCAATTCCAAGAGCCCCAAGAAGCGCCGCAAGGTGAACCATGGTATGCGAAACCCGACCCGACCTCTCGTTCCCTCCATGGCGCAAGTGCTTTGGGACATGCTACACCGGAGTAGACTGGTGGTAGTGGCCTTGGAGGCAAGATCCTGCGTCAACCGTCTTGACGTCGGATGGCATTGCTCTGATTCCTCTGCATGTGTCCGGCATTTTGCGTCGGGCCTCAATGCCTGAAGAACTGTTCGCTAACCCAAACCTTGCCCATAGCCTGTGTGTATTGCCGGAGATCTGTGAGTCCACCACCCGATGCTGGTTTCCGCAGGACATGGTCGAGGACGCGCCATCTGTCTCCGCGTCACTGCCTGTCCTTGACCATGCGCTGTCTTCTTCCTCGTCCCTCGAACCGTCCCCCCCCCCCCGGGGAGACGGGCTGAAACTCGCCGCCGCTGACCGGCACTCCTGCTCGTTTTCTTGTCAAACGAACCTGTTGGACTGACCTAATCTTTCCCGTAGCACATGACCTGCGACCTTGTACGTATCCATGGGCGTGATGAGCCCGAGCCCTCAAAGCCGCGTTAGAGAGCTTGCCAGCATCGTAAAGTCGCAATTTGAATGGTGGCAAGAAGCACTGCCCCCCCAACGCAGGCCCCCTTCTTCCCGTGGGCCTGCAACGCCACTAACGCTGTGTACAGGAGAGACCATGTACAAGGTGTATCAAGCGTAACATTGGCCATCTTTGCCACGACGAACCCCGTGACGCCGACGCAAAGAAACTGAAGAATGGCAAGAATCCCTCGGCCTCAGTAGACGAGTCTGACACCCAGTCGCAAGCGCCGTCAGATGTGGCCCGTAGCTCAACTTCCAGCGCCATGCGGCCCCCATCCTTTGACGGTATGCGCCAGCGCTCTTCATCGGGATTTGGCGAGGGCCGTGGTGTTCTTGGCCAGGGAAATGCAATGCCGCTGGTCACACCGGGTGCCGGTACGGGCTTGCAAGGTAATGGCCTAAACAACAGTGCCACGGGCAATGCGAATCAATGTGAGTTGATGCCCAGCGCCTCCCAAATGCCTCCCAAGTCGTCCTAGATCGACGAGATCCGCCCGAGGGATCTGCCCCCCTCCTCGCACTTGTTAGCCCCTACAAACCTATTCATCCTTCCCCAGGCGTTTGGTTGTCTTGTAGCTTCGCATCTTGGGCGCCGCGATACTAACTGTTACATAGTCTCCGGAATCTCGGATGCTTGGCTTACAGCCCAAAACTTCAATGACATGAACTCCTACAACCCCAACTACATGATTGCCCCCCATGTTACACATGAATTCAACTTGATCAACGCTTTTCTCCACAACGGCCTGCTGGATGATAGCAGTCTGACAGGAGATGAAACCAGACAGCTCACGGCTCTCGGACAATCGGGCCAGTCGGATATGCTGTCGGGTTTTGGAAGCAATACTGGCCTTTCGACGGGCGGCTCTGCGCCGCCCGTCAATCTCCAAGGAGGTCTGATGCCACCGCCGCCAAAGGAGGGCAAAGGGGCCAAAAAGGCGGCAATCCAGACTGCCGACAAGACCCGCGAGTATTATCTCCAGGCGGCGGATCCATCGGGAAACGATACTGCCGAAGACCGCATGGCTCGGGTTCTGCGCGCAAAGTACGACGCAGGCCTGCTGAAGCCATTCAATTACATCAACGGGTACGCACGTTTGGGCAAGTACTTGGACGGCCATATCGCGCCGTCGTCGAAGCAGAAAATACTGCGAACCATCAACCAGTTCCGACCAAAATTTAGGGAAAAGGCCCAAGGACTGACAGATATGCAACTAATTATCGTCGAAATGTGGTTCGAGAAGCAGCTAATGGACTATGACCGCGTATTCGCGTCCATGGCTGTCCCTGCTTGCTGTTGGAGGAGGACTGGGGAGATATTTAGGGGCAACAAGGAGATGGCCGAGCTCATCAACGTTCCGGTAGATCAGCTGAGAGATGTGAGTCATAATCTGGACCTGGCAGCTGGTGCGATGCCAACGGAGGCTGACCGTGCTTTGAACTAGGGCAAAATTGCCTTGCATGAGATCCTGACTGAGGAATCCATGGTCCGATATTGGGAGGAATTTGGCACCATCGCCTTCGATCCAGCCCATGATACATTATTAACGGCGTGTTCGCTGAAGAACCCCAGCGACACGTCTGATCATCCCGTTGTCAAGTGTTGCTTCTCGTTTACCATTCGTCGCGATGACCACAAACTGTGAGCCCGCCCATTCTGTAGCAATATGATTTGCTGGTGAGCCTGAAGATGTCACTAACAATGCAAATAGGCCTGCTTTAATTGTAGGCAATTTTCTACCTCACGATCCTCCGCCGAATTAACCTGGGACTGTTTGACGCAGCAATGCTGGGCATGTGCATGCAAGGGCAAGCCTTGGTGCTGGGAAAAGGGAACAGTTGTATTTGATGTCGCGGGTTTGGGAGCCTTATTGAATTGCACGTGGCAGGAAATGAGGTTTTTATTGGGTATTTGATGCAGCGTTTCGCCCATCAAGGCGTTGGGTTAAACACCCGCGACTTTACGGATCGTCCATTGAATATACAATCTACTAAATGTTGGCACAAGTGCGCTCTATAATGATCTAAGCTTTGGCGAACGTGGTAGACGGCCAAGGCCACCTACAGTTTTGGGAAGGAGCAAACGGCTGCTCTTAACCGTCGTGCCACATCTCGGCGGCAAGCTGCATCAAACATGCGACTCCGGTCACAGAATGTACTGACAGATCCAAGGTTACAAACCGCGAGAATACATGACCAGGCGAGCAGGAGGGACGAGTCCCGCATGATTGCACCTCGATATGGAACTGTCCCGGCCCAACAACAGAAAGCTCGACGACCTGATAGGTGCGGTGCGTCCCCAAGTCCTAGCCTGTGACCTCGGTCTGCGCGCATGAGCTGACAATGGCTGACCTTTTCTTTCAACGCAGAACTATCAACCAACCTCCATGCTGTGCTTCGTGATCCCTCGGGCAACGAGACTCTCGATAATCATATGGGTCCCGTGGAAAATGCCATACATGCGACCACTTTCTTGATGTCATCATCTACTATCGGAGATTCATCAACTCTGCCAAAGCTTGAGGCGCAGGGCCGCATGCTGTGGAACTTGTGTGTTAGGTTGAGACGGGATATGGGGCTCAAACCATCGGGAAACAAGAAGCAAAAGCTCATGTTGCATTCTTGGCTGTTGGCCTTGTTGTTTTTCGAATTGGGCCAACAGCCATCGATTGAGGAGCCAAAATACATGCTGGAACTTGTTTTGACAGTCGCGGCCGCCAGCCTGAATGACTCGGAGCTTGGTGTTGCTAGAATGGCCATGCAAAGGGGTGCTGTCCACATTGATATACTCGAATCTGCAGTGGCCAGGAGGGAAGACAATAATACTAATACTATCCGGCTTCTGGCCAGGTTTTATTCATTCAGGATACTCTTGGTAAGAACGTTGAAGCTTGACGTGTTTGAAAAGCAGCTAACGAAGCAAGTCCTGGCAAGAAGGTAACTTGGATGTAGCCGAGCACATGTATACTAAAACCGTTCCTTTGTGGCAAGAAATGGACGACAGTGTGGCCTGGGACATGGCGGATGCTTTTCAACGAATCGGCACCGATTTAGTCTCCAATCAAAACCTCGAAGCAGGCCTTTGTTGGCTCAGAAGAAGCTACTGTCTCTTGAGTCTTGACAAGCGCAATTTGTCTCCAAGGGCCAAGAATTTATACCTCGGTGTTTGCAATGACATGATACACGCCACCTTACAAAGCAACTCCCTTGCTGATACAAATGAGGTCAGAAGCATATTGGACAAGGCCGGGTTAGCACTCGGCGAGCACCCGGTTTTGCAGCACTGGCTCTTGGAGTGCCTTGAGACGGGTAGTTCTGATGGAGAAGCTTATACTGAAATTGTCCATCGCATGGTTCTATCATCAGAACTGTCTGAGGGCACACTTTGTCTAATCATACATCATGTTGTGAAACTCGGGTCCAAGATGTCTTGTTCTCCGTCTGAACTTCTGGACGACTGGCTGCTTCGACTGGCAAGTTCAAGCAAGCGCATTGCCTCAATTTCTAGAGTAGTTTTTCTGCGGATATGGATGATGGTACACGCGGGATCCTACGACGATGATTGCGAGAAACTATACAGCATTATTGGACAAATTCACCGTTTGATCGAAACGCCCCTGCCCTGCGCTGGGGTGGAAGCCTGCCATGCGGTATGTTGTTCCGACATGATTCCAATGACAAATGCTAAAGCATTTAGCTTATTTGGAAGGCCGTTGAACCGTTGTTCTCGGAAGAAAGATACAATAGCGTCCAAGATTGGTGCTATGTAGCCCTCGCACCTCTATTTGTCACGCCCGGAATGGCTAATCTTGGGCGGTTTGCCCGAAAGCTCATCATTTGCGGAATCAGACGAAACGACGCGCCAGGGATCTACGAGCTGTTGCCCAATGTGTTGCCGTTCTGCCGGGACGATATAGTACTGACATCCTACCTTATGTTCAAAGTGTCCTTGCTCAACTAGGATCTCGAGCTAGGCTCGCAAAGTATAAGGGCGTTAGCTCGCGTAGAAAACACATGGCGGAAACAAGACGTTTTGTACGCCTGTTTTACTGAACTTGCACAGGCTGGCGACAGATTATGTGCGTTGGAGATACTCAGAACACTTGTCGAGCAACTGAGCCAAGATGCGACTGCATCAAGCAACATTCTCCTTTTGCTACGCTGTGCCATCCGCTTGTTGTACATGCCGGCAGCTGATGGCCAACAGGAATTCGCAGAGCAATGTGGCGAGATTCCACTCGCGAAAGATACATGTCATTTCCTCGAAATTGGTACATGGCCACCCACCTTTCAAGACAGTCATCCGCTAACAGAGCAGCCTGTAGCCGTGAAACATGCAGCAACTGCAAAGGAAGCGGGAGAACCGTTACCAGTCTCCGACCTCGATTGGTTCTGCAGAAGCGCATACAACATAGCTATTCTAAAGTACCACGATTGGCAGCAAGACCACATCATAAGGCTTGCGACGGCGTGTGTAACTTTGACAACTTGCTACCCGCCCGCCGCCGCTCCTCACCAAGCCGACGAACTGGCCACAGCCGCCCTGAGGTGCCACTTCCTCATCGCGGCGTGTCTACTGACGCAAGCCCGACGACATACGGAGGATGAGCAGGCAAAATACCACGCCTACGCGGAATTGCGACACCACGTCTCAGAGTATCAGAATATCTGGTGCCATTTTGAAGCAACGGAATGTATCGTACACCGAGATCTAGCCAGCAAGGCCATTTCTCTGACAATCTACGACTTTGAGGCGGCCATCTGTCTCCATCGTTGGGAAGACCTCCGTTTAGTTATAGAAAATGCCAGACGGCACAACAGTGTTTTGTTATTCAAAGCCCTGGGAGACGTCTTGCTGCGATCAGCTGCCCCCGCTGAAGGCACGTATGAACTTTCACCTGTCCTCCCTCTGCTTCGACCAGCCATGGCCAACTAACAACCGCAGCGCTCACCGCCGCTCTCAAAGCAATCATCAGCGAAATCCACAGCCTAGAGCAGCTCGACGCCGCCAAACTTGCCAAATACCTCCGCGTCATCTTCCAGGCCACGCTGTCACTCAACGACACCGTTGCCCTCCAAATTGTCAGCCGAATGGCGCAGCTTGCCCTCGAAAGCCGCAGAGCGGGCACTCCGTTGCCCGAGGTAGACATTGAGTGGATGGTTGCCGCTGCCTTCAACCACGCCGTTGATTATTATGCTCTTTCCCGGGAGTCAACTTGTAAATCTTGGGCCTCCAAGGCAATGGAATTGGCAGAGTTTCAAGACGACGGGGGAAGACTAGCAAGCACGCTTGTAGACAGATTCCGCCACTTGCGCTTTGAGAATGATGTAGTCTCTTTGGCAAATGATTGAGGCTGCATCATGACCGCCCTCCTCATAACCATGGCATGACGGTTCATTATTTCATCAGACAGAATTCCAAGAGGTGGTGGGTAGACGGTTTGAGAGCGACGGCATTAGTCATATTTACTCGTCAAAAAACACTATGTACATGTATTTATAGCTCATGGGTCTGTCGCAGAATATCTACATCCAACAGTAGCGACAGTCAAAACCTAAAACAAGTGGTATATCGTATCGTGAACTTTGGGGCAACCGCTATATATGCTCAGAACACTCGAAGCGAGGGCGATGTGAGCACAAAGGCCAGTCTGGCCAGTGCAGGGAGCATAAAAGTCAATCCTCCATAAATCAGATTGCCGCACAAAACTTCCGTGGTATCTCCAAGCTCTTAAAACTTGCCGTCTGAAATGGCAGCCACCAGCCAAGGGATGCAAAAGGGTTCAAAAGAACAACAAGAACGGCAAGAAACTAAAAGAAACGCATAAGGCATACAAATGTGCGTATCAAAGGACAGAAGAATACCAATTATAACAACAACAACAATAACAACAACAACAACAACAACAACAACAAAAAAAGACAAAAGAAATGCGACAAAAGATAATGAAAGGAGAAAATGATGATGTCGCTCGTTTCCCACATTATCGCAGCATGCCCATGGATGATGCATCAAGGATGAATTTTAAAGTTCGTTTGGTCCTGTTTTCCTTGCGCCATGCAGTGCAGCTTTAAATTAGTCAGCGCCGAAATCAAATAATGTTCGCGATACTGATGCGTTCAGCGCCACGCTTTGGCCCAGAGGGGCTTGCTTCGCCCCGGTGGCCAACAGAGTACCGAGACGGATCGGGAAGTCTTGGGAGCTCGACACTTGCCACGGGCGACTCGCTCTTCACCTGCGGCGGTGGCAGGGATGGGTATGAAACATTTGCGGATAGCACGCTTCGGGCCATTGATTCCAGTCGCGCCCATCCAACCCATTCTCTGCGCTCTTCCTCGTTCAACCCAGTCCTCTGCTCGGAACTGAACAAGACGTTTTCGCCAGTGCCCGGGTGGCTTTGAGAGGCCTCGGTTCTCTGCGGTGGCGCGGCGTCGCGGTCTTGGAACGACCAGAGCCATGATCGGTTCGGAGAAGCTTGAACATCGGCTGATACGTATGCCAGCAGCTCTTCATCTCGTGCAAGAGACATGGTGAACGTTTTAGCCTGGTCAATGGATGATCGACGGGGTATATAGTTTGCGTAGTCGGCCCGCTTCATGCCCAAAGTTGTGATGAAGAAGGCTAAAAACCGGCCACACGACATGGTAATGTCTCGGCGAGCATCTATGGCAGCCAGAGCACTAATACACGTGTTGGCATACTCGGGATAGCCGGTAAGCAACAAAAACAAGGTCGAGCGGAATATGTGAGCAGTGAGGAGTGCAGTTGCTCCATCATACGGAGATTTCGTGCGACTGATCAAAGAAGCCGTTTCCAAGGCGACATGAGTACAACTCTCCACTGCGGCGAACCTGACATCCGGGGGGCAACTCGGTGACAGGTTATGTCTGTGGAGAAGCAGTCTGGCATGGAAAAGGTAGGCCAGAGGCGCGAGAAAGTGAGGCGCCAGGGCCACGGAGCTATTGGGGTCACAAGCAGGCGGGAATGTGCTGAGACACTTCTTGAAGTAGTTGTCGAACATGGCCAACTGGGATTGGGAGAGGACTGGTTGATCCAACGCCTTCACCAGCGACGTGTAAGACCGCACAACATGAATGACGGCCAGAAGAGAATGTGTCAGGGGCTCCGCGCCGTTGGGGACGCGCATGCCGTCCTCGCGTAGGTATTGATCGTCAACGGCTGCTGGCAACAACACGTCGCAGTCAGCGTCGTCAATTAGAAACGGATGACCCATCTCAGTCGCCATTGTCCGGTCCAAAATGTAGATGGCCCACCATGTCCTGCGCCGCATCTCTCCATCAATGGCAGACCAAGAGCCAGATTCGGAATAGAGACCCAGATCCTGACCAACACGGACTGCACTTCCAAGCCGATCCCACGCTGCAGACTTTAAATTCATCTCATTGAGGCAAATAGTAATGAGCACAAGAGCCCTGGCGTGGTCCAAATTAAAATTATTACTCCAGGGGTCCATCACTTTGCGAGAGGACTCCAATAGCTCGGCCGGTCTGTAAAAAGTTGTAGTCGTCGGGGTTTCGGAGCTAAATAAGCTGCCAGCAGCAAGAACAGCAAAGAATAAGCTGATCCACGAAGAAGAGACGCGCGTGGGGTGTGTCCGATACATTTCGTCCACCATGGTCTGAAAAGTCGGCATGTGAATGATGGGGAACATGGTGTGAGCCGAATTGCAAAACGAATGCAACAATCGTTCTGTTAGAGCATGCGGTGGTAGCTCCGGCGTGAGGCAGTCGAGAGAAGAGGTAGCAGAAAAGGTACAGTGTTGTGCGGGAGGCTTCCATATGCCCTTGGCAAGCCTTCGTACATTGAGCCTGGTCCCGGTCAGCTCTGGATTTGGCGAAGGTCGCTTGCGCTGTTTGGGTTCGGATCCAACCGACGGCAGCAGAGCTGAATGCCGATCTGCGGCAGCGGCTGTGGCAGCGGCATCCACGTCAATGTCCATATGTCCCTCTCTCTCTTCCAGGAGGCGCCGGAGGGTTGTGTTCTCGCGCTTAACTCTCTCGATTTGCTTCTCCAAGTCCTGGACTTGCTTGATAGAGGACATTCGTCTGTTCGTCTCCTTGGTGAATTGGCACTTGACATTTCGGCTAGAGCACTCGGAGCAGCTGGTAGTCTCTGTTGCATCGCATTTGACCTTCCTTTCACGACAGGCATCGCAGCTCGGGTCTTTCCTCCGCTGTCGGTATGCCCTCTTTTGGGCTTGAGCCCCGGGAGTGCCAGGCAAGTGTCCGTGGTTTGAAATATGGCCAGCCATGACAGAGTCCGCGGACGGAAGGGATTCCCGATTCATGACTGGCCCATACGGGAATCCCTGGTTGACGGGTGGGAGAGGGGGCATACCGAGGGGTTGCGGACTGGAAGCTGGGTTGGGTCGTGAGCTGCCACCAAGCAATCCTCCAAGATACCTCGATGGCGGTCTGGGCGAAGTAGCGGAGGAAACTGAAGAGGAGTCATATGACCTTGTGGATGGGTTGGGAGATCGAGCATATGGATTGTGCGACGGCTCTGCCATGGCGACGTGGTGTGAGCTTGACGGCGCTGCCGGTGCCAATATCCCCTCTTTACCCTGGCGCAGTTGATAGCAGATGCTTCCTGTTATCAGACGGCCAGGCTCGAAGCTAGAGGGAAACTACACACTGCAGACGGGCTTCGTCGAGACGGGAGAGTGCAGTGAGCCACCGCTCCGAAGGCTGATGCAGGCCGTGCAGTGATTTTTTTTTTTTTTTGATTTGAGGCGAGGAGGTCCAAAGATCGTGTGGCTTGGGGGGAGCTGCGACAATCAAGATGCGACGAGATGCAAATCTCGCTTCGCCGCCTGGGGAATTTGTTCACGTTTCTTTGCAGTGGTTGGCTGAAGCTACCCGTCTGATGAGAGAGAGAAAGAGAGAGAATCGGCGAGAGCGGACGGGCATACAAGGCGGCGCAAGTCGAGTTCCGTATAGCCGATTGCGCCGCAGTTTTGTACCAGGCCCAACGAGATGCGCCAAATTCTAGCCCGCGTGTCTGGCAACTGCCTAGATTCTATGGTAAGCTGTTTGAGCAAAAAGAGAGATGCTAGCTGCGCGAATAGACCGGTCAAGCAGCTGCTATTGCGCCAACATGGGCAACGCGGCAGGCAACACCGTCGTTATAATGATGTTGTGTGCATGCGTTGTGCGTGGGCGTTGTGCGATCAAGAATGTACGTCCTCCGTCGCGGGTGGCTAGACTTGGCCAGAGACCAATGATGGCGGTGCAATCTGTGCCCTCGTATGTGTGTTTTGCCCTTCGCCTGTTAACTCTTGTACTATGCGACGCTCCCACGAGGCAGCGAAGGAGAGATTAGGCTTGGGCGGTCTCGGGGAGGACCTGGAAGGCAG
Organism: Keithomyces neogunnii; assembly: GCA_020975405.1. Taxonomy (NCBI): domain Eukaryota; kingdom Fungi; phylum Ascomycota; class Sordariomycetes; order Hypocreales; family Clavicipitaceae; genus Keithomyces; species Keithomyces neogunnii. The sequence goes on along the minus strand of JAIOWQ010000001.1, from coordinate 6,219,930 downwards.
AGCAGAGAGTTCTTGGCCCTTCGCTTCCTGCCCATTCAGCAAAGAGTCGGCGAAGAATTTTGCGGGCACCAGCAAGCTGAGACGGTAATGAAGGCGCGACCCGTGGACAGCTGTATGACTTGATGAGTGGAGGCTCGGACAGAGTTGCAATCTTGATCAGGAAGCGAAACAAATGGTCGAAATTCCAGGCTGGAGATGGAGGAGTGAGTGCACCAGAAGGCCAGAGGACCAGAGGACCTGAGGCCTGCGTTTGGTGGACGAAGCTGGAAGCTGGCTACTTTAGTATCTTCAAGCCACCCCCAAGAGGTACACGGGGATGTCGGTAACAGTGGAGGAGCGCTCGGCTGGGATCAGGCCTCAGCTTTCCCGAAGCAAGTAGGGTACCGAGACGACGGTGCTCGCCAGCGACTCCGGGGGCCCTACGAGCATTAAAGCAAGTTCGGGGAATATAATCTGGATATATGCACATAGGGGACCAATGGCCGAGGTCGAGGGGTCGTGGGAGGTCTCTTGAGGGGACCCCTGCGGCCTGGGTCTATCTGCGTCAGTCTGGGTCCAACTTCTCCGACTTCTGCGCCCTTGTGTGTTTAAGTGCCTGCTTGGTGTTCGGGTCAACGTGCTAATGTGCCCGTCTCTGGTGGCCAGGGTGGCGCCTTCTCTCCCTCTGTCAACCAAACCGGTCCCTGTTGGGTGCGATCAGCCAAAGCCACTAACGTGCTTCGACCCAGCCAGGACGGGGCACTCTTGTCCTCGAGGATGCGATGCCCTGTCCCCAACGCCATTCACTGCTGTATTAGCAGGCCAAACGGCGCCAATTTCATCAGCAACCAGTCGTCCAATGTCCCTCCCCAAGCCCCCCAAATCACCCATCGCCCATCATATTATCCTTGTGCTACACTCGCCCGGCCAACGAGCCAGCTACTCCCTCTTCTTGTTCTCATTCTTTAGCCCATGACGCCGTGTGCTGTGGTGTGTCCATGACATCCAACTTGACTCAAACTTGTATGCGGCCGAGGGGTGCAATTGGTCGAGGCACGATCAAGTTGCCACGCCTCAAAGTCCACACATGTATTGACGGAGCAGTTAGTGGCGCCAATGTCTTTGGCAATATCTTGTGGCGGACTCGACGATGTCGGACGGACAGACACTATCAGATGTGCTCTGACCAAAGGTCACCAAGATATTGAGCCGCAATGCATGCAAAACTCCCGGGTCCTACCGTCTCAACTGCGTCTAATACTTCCCGCTCCTGACTGCGCTGCTCATGAAGCATATCAATTCCCTCTTCACCAGGTAGCGCCTGTACTCTAATCATCAGACTGAGACAGAATGCCCATTGCCTTGCAGCAGCATGTCTTTGGTCTTTGTCCCTGGCCTCGCCCACCATGCCTAAACTGGCTTCCTGGCACCAGCAAGATCCCCGACGTACCGAGCCTAGCATGGCATTGAGAGGCTAACTCGGCTAGACTGCGGGCTATCTTGCCGAAAGGACCAGCCGTCCCCTCGACCAGACATGCCAAGCTTTGTTGCTGGCATGAGGGGCTCTGGGTCACTTATGGACCATTTTTGGCCATGATGTGCGCTCACACACACGCAGGTGGTGTTTGAGCAGTCTTCACCGAGTTGGATCGGAGGTGCTGCTCATGGCACCGAAAGAACGCAGGACATCCAGTACGGCGGAAAGCACAGAGTTGGCGACTGACATCTCTGGTAGACCTCGGTGCTGAAGTCATGCTTTGCTTGAAAACTCCCTGCCTGACCGCCTCGTGCAAATTGATAGCATGGAGATACGACACTCTGCCAGGCCCCGCCAGAAAATGCGCGAAAATCTAAGCAAGCCCAAACAACCTGCATGCGCCCCGTGCGCAAGAGCTCCAAATTCGCGCACGGAGGGCTCAGCGATAGCGCTCTTTTCATGGCGTTCTTCTTGGAAGCAGCTAGACTACCCGAGTGTAGCCAAGTCTTATTTCTCTCCCCAGCTGCATGCCGAAATCTTCAGATGTGCTCCATAATACATATGTCGGGGCAACTAACTCTCTGTCCTATTAATGAGATGCCAGGTCCAGAGCACCATCAGATCAGAGTCATGACACCAACGTCGTGGAGCCTCCCCTGACTCCGTTCGGCTTCAGTTCAAGGCTGTCGGCACCCCCAGCATCATGAACCAGAAGTTTCAAGACCAAGCTGTTCTCCCCTGGCTGACCAGAGAGACGCCAGCAGCCACGCCACAAGCCAATCAATGCTTCTTTTTAGGTCTACCAAACGCAGACGCGCGGCGCATAGTCGTTGCAAAGCACCTTGTACCTCATACGTCAAGCGTTGTAATTGCGACGTGCTGCCTTCAAAGCTCAGGAGCCCCGGCTCACCGGGGTGCACTTGCCCAGTTTGAGCACATACTCCGATATCTGTTAGGGGTGGGTGTCTGGGGAGGGGGCCGGGGAGCCTGCACGTTACCACTCCGGACGAACATCGAAAAATAGTAGACAGCCAGGAAAGAGTGTTCAACATAACAGTGTGCCAAGAATGGTAGCTGGTGCCCACCACAAGATGTCTCTGCATACGCCAATGACACGGCAGTATCCGTGACCGAGGATAGGGGGGAGGGGGGAGGGGGGTGACAAGGCCCTTTCCAGGTCAACCAGGGGGTGGGGAATTCGGTTTGGAGCCGAGTGAGCCGCCGGAACACGGCCCCTGACCCAAGGATCTCGATGGCTACCTGGGTCAACGTACTTGGTGGTGCGTGCGTTCGCTGCTGTGCCAGTGGGCCAGGCAGCATTTCCCGGCGAGCCAGTTTTTTTCGGTAGCGACAACGCACACTTATTAACACACACCGTATCAGGTTCGGACTAGCATTGTCTTCCTGAAGCTCGGGGCTTCAGGCGCCGCAAAGGAGAGTCTTCTTGGTCTGGCTGAACCCAGATATCCGCCACTAATCAGCAAGACACAGGATTGTGGATGCTGTTGGTCCTCCTAGCAAGGTTGCTGTCAACGTGGTGTCCTCTCGGTTGATGTGCTCCATTTACTCCAAGGCCAGATTGTGCCCAACCTCGGCTGAAAATGGCGCTGGGAAACGGGATGCGACCTCATTCTGACAGGGCCGAGTCCGCAAGGTCCAAGTTAGCTCTAGAAAAAGGTAATGTCAAAGTACGGGTGTCGGCCTTTTGTCCATCACTGGCCATCGGAAGGCCGGCCAGACCAATTTAGCGGCTCTCAATTACCAATCGGATTGCCACGTCGAGCTTTGTTGCGTCGTTCTGAGGCTGTTGTCTTGTAAGATCAATAGTAGATGTACTCTGGGAACAAATGGGGCCAGCGGCAGATTGATATGCCGAGATGGCGACAAAGCACCATGTATTTTTGCCATGCTTCGTCATGCTTCGTAAGGCTGGGCCGAGATTTGCCAGCTGCCCTTGAAGAGGATATCTGTGTTACGCGACGGCGGTGCACAGACACAGGAACCAATGTAGATAAATACGACGGTAGGAGGTGCCGGGCGCACCTTGGGCAATCGAAACTCAGGGTCCGCGCACCATGGCGTAGGCAGAGCAGAGCAGGGAAGAACAAAATTTGTGATCATGGGCGGAGTATGAAGTACTTCCTGAGCGAACCACACCCTGGCCCGAGCAGGGACCACCCTAGGTACGATACGTTCTGCCTGTCAGGCGTTGCGAGTCCGAAACATTTGATGGCCATGGGACTGCCAACTGCTGGCTCGGACGACCGCAACAGACAGACACTTTACAAGATTCTTCAGCATGACAGCCACCTGCATTATCGACAAGCTGCAGATGCATTGTCATGCAACAATGTGAGACTTGACAGATTTTTCCGTTGCTCTCGCTGACACCTCACTGGTTCCCGCCGAACACTGGACCTGCTTGGAACGATCCGATGTGCCAGCATTCGTCTTGCAGCGTCGAGAAGTGTGGGAGGTGACGTATTCCGGCAGTCCGTACGACCCAAGGTTCACGCGTCCAGGGCCTAATGCATTGACTTTCTAGGACGAGAAGGTACTCCCTGCTTCCCGCAGCAGGGAGCTTGGCAACAAGCCAAATGGAGCCTTGGAGCCGACGGCGCCTTCCATTCTTCCATGTGCTGCCCGCAGCCGCTCAACCAAGTTGGGGAACGGCTGAATCGCATCGCTCCTTCCCAGCAAAGGTTGGCCCCCGCCGTTCTCCATGTTGACGACTTTTGCCCCTCCCGTCTGCGCCTTTTCTGCTCACGCTTCCATATTGCGACAATGTCGTGCTCGACACATCCCCACGCTGGCACTCGTCATGGCAGTGTCGTAATTAAAACTGACAAAAACACCCTTACCTGTTGAGCCCCTTTGGCAGCGGGTCGACCAGGTTGCAGGTCATTACTCGAATATTGGTGGCTCAAGTGCTGCACAGCAGACACAACTAAAATAACCGTTTACCCGGGTATTCTGAGTATCAGCCGCAATGGCCAATGCAAACCGACCACGCCTCTGGAGTCTTTCCCACTTGCTCCGCTTCAAACCGGGGCTGCAAGACCCATGACAGTGCCTAATAACCGAAGCCTGGCAGAAGGGCCAAGCAACGAGAGCGACGAGCATTTGCTCACATCCCACAGGACATTTGGTGGTGGCCCTGAATGTGATATGTGAGGGCCAGGGCAAGACCAGCTCGGGATGTCGTCAGTCAGTCACCCAAAACTGAAACTGACGTGTTGCGTTGCAGCGAGACGAAAATATGTCTTCCAAGTTGATAATGGGCAATCCTGTTGTCCGCTGCCATCAGATGGACAATGGCTAGATGGCAGGTTGGCGGGCTGATTTTTCATCTTCTCCGCAGCTAGGGAGCCCTCCTGGCCCTACGATCACCGTTCTGGCAAAACAGACGGGTGCTACACAACTTGACATCAGTACATTGAGGATGCCACTGCGCATCAAACCAACCTACAAGCCCAGTGCCCACCAAGTGGACAAGGAGGTATGGTCTGCTTATTGCCACAGAGCTCATGGCACCTCCTAGCCAAGCACAATCTGCAGCTAATATCCTCCTCAAGGGTTGACACAACTGTCAAGAATATTCTCCACCGGTGGTCTAGTCCAGAAGCGTAGGTCAGATAAGGAAGGTACTTTATCATCGGGACAGCCAGAAGCAACCCAGAATGTCATCAGCCCGACGCCCCAGTCCAACTCATCGACGTAGTTGCTTAGCAAAACATTGTTCGGTTTGCTGTTGGCTTCATCAATCGCCAAACCTGATGGCGCGATGGTGTTTAGTCAACATGTTCTGGTGCGCTGTCTTTTCAGCTGGTCCGAGCGACTAGCAGTTTGCAGGAGAACCAGGTTCTGATTCGGCGACTACAGAAAAGAATGCGTCCCTGCGGATTTTGAGGAACGCGAAGAAAATGTGCAAGCGGTCACTCCAGCGGCGAATGCATCGGCTTGGCGAGCTGTGACCGGCGGCCGAAACACTGGCTTGCGGCTGACTTCATCGGGCACATCCCGGGCGGCGCTTCTTCTAGACGTTGGACAAGCGCTGTTTCCAGAATCTTGAGATGCTTCTACAATGCTGCATTCTGCACACACTGTATTGTGTGTGCAACATCAGCCTCGATTGCACACTTGTCCCCGTCGGCGTACAATGCAATACACACCGTCTTATAAGAAAATGGCACCGCCAGCATCGGTAATTTCTGGACTTTTTATCCAGGTCGACCTTGGCCTTGAGGGATTTCTTCCGAATGATTGAAGACAGCGGGAGCAGGCTGATGCAATGCCGCCCATTAGCGGTCAATTGGCGCAAGTCACATTGATGCAGGCGAGGCCCCGTCATTCGAAATTCGCTCGTGGTCGTGGGAGGCAACCAGTGCACTCCACTCGAGACTAACTTGTCCCCAATGGCTGTTTGAGAAAGTGGGAAGACCACTGAAGACACCTCAGGTGCGGCCTCGCTGTTTCTGTTGCAGTGCATACAATCCAACGTCACAATTGGCGCAGTCCTTGCGTGGAAGGCAATGGCCACACGCACGTTGGATATAGGTCATGTGTGTGCAGCTCACATGACTTACGATGCCCGACTTGATGGGCGGCGTAGCATGGTATCTAGGGCATTCGTGCAGTGATCCATATGTACTGGTCGCGTTGACACCTTGGAGCCTCATAACCTCGACCTTGGCGGTGTCTCAGCGTGGACAGACACGATGACACGATCTTTACGGCAGAGGGACCAACAACGCAAGCTAATACGGGGCGGTTCGCCAACGTCCATGGCTCTTCGCTTCTCATTGAGCTTCATTTACTGCTCTGCACAGGGCCCTGGCCCCTTGAAATGACCATGCAGTGGTGTAAAAGCACAGAGGACTGGCCAGCAACAAGACTCGATACCTTGGACACTTCGAGTTGGGCTCATGCTCGGGTCATGCTGCCGATTGCTCACTTGAAAGATCCACTTTCTTTTCCTAGAGCCCGTCCAAATGGCGTGGGATGTTGTCTCACCAGAGCATAGTGGTTCTAGGGAACTGCCGGCAGTCATTTTACCAGTGGAAACATCCGGAAGTGTGGGGATTGTCGTTGAAATTAACCAGTTGACCCTGACCTGGCGCCATGGCGACTCCACACTCGACCACGGATCTCATACTCCGTACGGAGTGCTGCGTCCTGCTGCATGTGGTTGGTATGCCATGCCTGACAAGGTTGCTAGGTACTTGGAGTTATGGCCACTGGCCAGGACTTGCTTGACGTGCTACCCACATCCCGAGTCCGTCGCACATATGAAGTATTGCCATGTCGGCGCTGGTTCCAGCCACCCGCCATTATTTGGACCTGGAGCGAAACGAAGCAGCCACTTGCCACCCAAGTCTTTGCTCCTGGAGAGCTGAGGAGCTTGACCCCCCTCATTGCACATGCCAAGATGGCGCTCGTGCCAGCACCGGCCCAATTTCTCCCGAAAGCCAATCTCAGGACACTTCCAGCACCAGCAGCCTGGGACGCAAAAGCAGCAGGAGGGGCAGTGGGCGGGCAATACGTATAAGGCAGTCATTTCAGTTCCCTGTGTCCGTCGCATCCAGGCAACCCACATTTATTAGAGTCGTGGCCCAGGCGAAGTCCCTCACGGCGAGCTTCAGAAGCCGGCCAGAGCGTGGCGGCACGTTGTTTTGTTCGCACAGGTAGCCGCTTCGTAGAGTGCTTGGGGGCGATGCTTGGGGGCAGTGAGTCGGCGGGGGCGTTCATCGGGGCCGTCGTGGCGGCGCTGGGGATATTGGAGGGAGGGGGTGTGGATGTTTAATGTGCTTGGCCATGTGCTTCTACGACAATGGAAGGAAACTGTTCGTTGGTTTGCCCACGACTTCTCCGGCTCGCAAGCCGGTGGAAGACGACGGCGCTATGGGTCATGATGCTGTCGCAGGGGCACTCTGTCTGTCAGTGTGTGTGTACATGTCATCGGATGCTGCATCGGAAGTGGGTGGTGGTGTGTGTGCACGAAGCCCATGGTCCCCGTGCCCTGCTGAGGACAGCAGCGTCAAGCAGCGGCTCTGGTTGCCCGGGCCGTGCTTCCTGTCGCGGGTTGAATGAAGCATTGCTTTTGGGAGCCGAAGCAGACTCGACAATTGACATGCGTCTGTCCACGACGGCGTACGCCCTCAAGCCCAGTTTCCTTGGCATTCATTGTTGGTGAGGGCAGCAGCCTGGTGTCAGCCAAAACAAGATGACGGTGTTGAGTATCGGGCGAACTGACAATGTCGATCCCGCATGACGAAATCTCCATGCGCCGACATTAGGCTATTGCAAGCGGCGCTCTTCACAAGGCTTCCTTGTTGGCGGCCGCTACCTATCTCCACGATGGTTGGTTAGTTGCGGCGATAAGTCCGTGCATGCCATCCCACCCCGCACCAGTCTGATAGTCTGATACCACCCGCGGTCAGGTGTGCTTCTGTCAGCGGGGAGTAATGAGCGCGGGTGTTTCCGAGCCCTGGCTGTTGGCCCTTTGCGACGTTGGAATAAGGCCAGGGAGGCTCTGCGATGCCCTGGAAGAACGGGGGGAGCCTCGTCGCGAACACGGGAGATGTTTCCCAACCGGGACAAAGCCGGTGGTCTGTTTGGCGCCTTCGTAATTTCACAAATCAGACTGTGCTGTTTGTTGTGCTGGTTGGGTTTACCCGTTGTGCTCGTCATTGGACCACTGGGAGATATTCCTTCGGTCGTCCATCGGTCCCTTGGGGGTGGTCTGTGACAGGAGGGAGGCAACGGTACTCCGTACTTATGCATCTTGGAAGTAGCCCAAGCCCTATTTACCCTGCAAATGAGAACCACTTTGGCCTTTGAGCGAGTATATTCCAGCGGCGCCCCCCAAGGGTCCTGAGGAGGTCTAGAGCTCCAAAAAGGGTGTGTTATTTGCATACGTACATGTATACAAGGCAGGGCCTATCCTCCACACTTTGACATTGATGGATGGAGTACTGAGTGCAACATGTATTACAGACCTCGCGCGTTGTTCACAGCCCTGGAAGCTTTTGGATGCCGCCACCCAATTTCATCACTACTACTCCGTAGTACTGTTATTATTTCGGCGTGGAGGTGGCCCTTTTATCTGTGCAAAAAGTATTCGGTGAACGTGACATGATCATTATATGGGACCATGTGCCTCCATGCCATGGCCCATCTATGTACATACAAATCACGCACCAAGTGGTGGACGATGCAATGGCTTGAATGGCGCTCAGCCCAGCACGTTTGCGCGACTGCGAGAGCTGCCATCATTAGTGACTGACCTACCTGCGCAGTGGCAAGAAGTCACTGGACTGGGAGCCACTGCTGGCAGGCAATCGCCAATGGCATTTTGCCATGGTGATGATCTGGCACTCCGTTGTCTCAATATTTCGGTATCCGTTTTTGGAACGTGATACGAATCGGAGTCCTTGCAAGTGATGCGCATGTTGTCTCGATTGTGCATTGTTTGACGACGCCGGATATGCGGGCCGAGATGATGCGACGTGAATTGTCCACCGCTGCCGAATTGCTCCTTTTAATGCCATCGGAATCAGCATTCTGCCTCAGCATATTGTCAATTGTGGCTCAACGTCTTCTATTCGACTTGGTGGCCTCAAATCTCCAACTATGTACACCTGATAGGCACAGCAATACCAAGAGGACAACTTTGTTGGACTAATGCATCCATGAGTCTCATTCATTCAAAGCATTCATCGTCTATTGAATTCTACGCGCCATCTTCTTAGTCCTGAGTGGTATCCATTGCTTCTGCGGCTCCGCCAACAGCAGCAACCTTGTCCTTTGCAATCTGAACTCTCTCCTCTCTCCACTTCTCAATCCTCTCTTTGAGATCTGTCTGTGGAATAGCATCATCAATCGTCATGGGCTGTCGTGTAAAGGGGTCTTTCGCGTCGCTCAGCAAATGCTGTACAATCGTTGATCGATCGACAATGTGACGACTAGGCAACAGTACAGGATCCTTCATCAAATCGCCCATGATGGGGTCCTCAAACTCGGCTGGAATATCTCCCAGATCGAGCTCGGCCTGGTCCAGTTCGTGCTTGGCTTCGGCAAATTTGCCCTTGACCTTTTCCCACCTTGCCAAGTCGTCGGCGTCCTTGGTGTTCTTGGATGACAGAATGCGGGTCACTCGGTCAAGTACCTCGGGCTTATATGACCGACCGTCTGCAGCGACAGCATTCACGAATACTGGCGAGTAGCCGAGATGAAGGTATATGTCGACAAAATCAGATATGAGCTGGATGGGCCGGAAATGATACTTGTCTTTGTTGGAGACGGATAACTCCGCGGCGGCCTTTTTACCAGCCAGCGTCTCCAGGTTATAATTCAGCATACTTGCCAGGCGCGAGACGATTTCAGGCATGGTGAATGAATCACTCAAAGCCTTGGTGAACAGCTTCATCATCTCCAATGTCTCATTCGCCAACTGCATGTACGAGGCTGCTTGGCCCCCGAGCGTTTGCAACTCTTCTTCCTTCTTTTGCCGGTCTTCGGCCGAGAGCGAGGAAGGGTCTTCCAGTTCTCGCTCTAAACTCCTGATCTTGGGAAACTTGGTAAAAGCTTCATCCAAAACATATGTTGCGTCATTGAGGAGCATGTTGACAAATTGAACAAAAAACCCGCGGTTGGTTCTATAAGAATCATGTGTTAGTCAGGACAGACTGTTTGGTGTGGTTTGGCTTGATATCAGTTTCCTCATGCTACCTACTTGCTTTCCCGCGTCAGCTGGTGCTTGTAAACATCATTGCTCCAAACACACTTGATGACTTGAAAAATCTCATATCGGATGTTGAATTTGTCGTAGAATGCATTATTGGCGCCGGTAGACTCGCACTCAATGTAAAACTTCATCAGCGCATGTAAAAGGTATTCGTTGGCGAATGGAAGAGCCATGAGCTGATCTCCCAAGACGCCCTTCTTTAGGTGCATGAACGGCCATGTTCCGGAAAACAGAAGGGAGACCAGCGAAGACTTGAGATAGGGATTCTTGATAAGCTCGGATGACCGCAGGAACGTAATGCACAGGGCTATCATTTCTTCTCCAACGGCACTGGGCAGAATCTTTGGTAGAAATCTGTGCATTGTTAACACACACAAGTCTGGGCATCGAAGGCATTGGAGTAAACTGACTTGAAGATGAACTTGAAATTGTCCACAATGTTCTGCAAGGTGTATTCGGGGAGACAGGCGAACGCTTCCGAGTGATCTGCCGACAGGGGCAATCTAGTGTTTGTTGTATTAGCAATCGTTCTCGACGTCATTTCAACTCCACATCCCATCAGGGGACCAACTTGATCATTCGAGTTTCCTGGCCAGGTTTGTAATCCGAGCCAGTAGCGAGCCGTAACAGCCACACAGCGACGTAGCGCATGAAGCGAAGTGATGTGCTCTGCATTCGCTCGTCAAGCAAAGCACCTTCAATGGCATATTTTAGCGCAATCGTCTTTTCCAAAACATTGGTGTGTCGCTTCAGGCTTTCCTCGAACAAGCGAAGCTGGTGAGGTGAGTTGACCAGCTTCCTGCGTTCTGCTTCCATAGCCTTGATGTGTTTGTCTAGGTATTTTATGTCCCGATCAAGATTCTTTAGTTGTGAATTCAATGCTTCGCTTCCATAGTGATGCGCAGCGAGGGTGAGGAAAAACGCCTCAGAGATGAAGTTTGATTCCCCTTCCACCTTTTCAGAGTAATACTTGTCGGCCGCGGCTTGATCCGCGTTTAATTTTGTCTCATCCTTTATGTCGACTCGAGGTTGCCTCTTAAAGTAGCGCACATCAATCTTGTCCACCTTGCTAAAATCATTGTCCATAAAGGGCTCGCAAAACCGGTCCATGACTGTGCTAACATTAAGCATGAATCCATCAGAGGCAACCTCTCTAGGGTCAACTTGCATAGCCCTCCGTTTGTGATTCATATTCATGATGTGTGCAAACCAATTGAGCGTCCTACTTCTTGTGTCGGGGCCAGCACGAATGAAAGCGTTGGCAATAAGAAACAAATCGTCCTGATGTGCTCGCAAAACAAGCCTTAATGACTCCTGTGAATTGGTGATCCGAACCCTATCCAGAGACCGTGCTCCAGGGAAGTAACTCTTAATGGCCTCGGGTTGGAGGGGCGAGATGCGAAAGAAGGGGCCGAGAATGGTGTGACGCTCGATGCCGGCGGCGGACTGCGACATATTGAAGCAAGGGTGTTCGGCGAGATTGGTGATTAGGATTGGAAAGCGTGTGTATGTAAGCAGTGCCTAGGTAAAAGAGATTTTAGCCGCCGCCTTCTCATGTTAGCAGTTGGGAGAACCAAACCTGCACGTAAGGCTTGTAGTCGTCTCCTAGTGACAGTGTGGCTAGGTGCGAGCCAATTTTGACCATGGCATCATTAAATAAAGCAGGGAAAGCCTCGTCTTCGTCAAATCGCTTCGTGGCTTCTTTGATGAATTCAAAACAAAGACCGCCATCATCCTGTATACCCTTCAATAAGTAAGGGACCAGTGTGTCATGCTGGGGATTCGGATCACGACTACACACTGTTAGTCCCAAGGAACCCTTCTCGCCACTCTCCACCGATAATCATGAACTAACCCGTAAAGTGCCGGCATGGTCAACGCAAACAGGCAGTTGCTCATGCAAAGCCTCTTGGCCTCGTCGAGAAGATCTTGCCTCGTCGTGGAGACATTTCTCGCAGTGTTGGCAGCCTTGACGGACCGTTTCCAACACGGCAATAGATATTCAAAAAGGGGCTTGTCCAGTGCCCAGCTGCTGCAAGCCTCTATTATCGCTTGATCCAGAATGCCTATGGACAGCTTCAAAGGCTCACCAGAGTCGCTCAACTCTTGGTTTAAACCGGATAGGAAGACCAAACGCTGGCCTTGAGGATTTGTCATGTGATGTGGATCAACAGTGACGCGAAACAACTGTGACAGAATTCGATGTGCATAATCCTCGTCCGTCTCGGGCTTTTGCTGCTGTTGTGATGGCTGTGGAGTTGGTTTACGAAGGCTGGATGCTGAATCGGTGTCGTCAACATCAGGCGCGGACCGTTTGCGAGAAGGACGGGAACTACCTGGGGAGCCCGGCTGGTCTCCAGCTACCTTGGTGCTCTTTACACCGAGTTGTGCGAAAGGGTTTGTGCTTGACTGGGTTGGTTTCGTGGCTGGAGTCAGGTTGATGCTAGGTTTGGCTGTTTGTGTTGGTGAGGACGAGGTTTGGTCGGATGCATTATCTGGCTTGTCTTCGCTGGGCTTGCGTGCCGAGTTGCCCAGCATTGCAATACGGCGTGCTCGCATCTATACGCATACGCCGTTAGTCACATGAAGTGGTTATCCGCATGGCTCGGTCATTCGGCGTCTCCAAGTAACATGCCATGCATCGCCAAGGAAGACTTGCCCGTTCTGTCTGCTGCTTGTCGGGGGCATCAGGTCCGCCCGGCGGCGGTTGCTCGCTGGGATCCATGATGACGGTGTCCAATACTCTCTCTTCTTGTGCGGAACGGAGGGGAAGGGGTGAGGGATTGATGCGTGGACGCAGGGCACAAAGATGGAAATCACACGACAACTGGGATCGGGGTCTGGACAAAGCAGCACGGCTGACGTAGGTACAGTACAGTATTACACAGCAGAGGCTCCGGATGGTTATGGAATCCCAAAGAGCCCCGCCATGGCTGCAAGAGGTGCCAAATAGTGGGGCCGGGAGAGTCCAGCTCTCTACCTCCCGCCATCCCCAGCTTTGACAATTTATTATTTAGTCCGTGGCAAAAACCACAAACATTGATGCTGGTGTGCCGCCTTGTGCAGTGCTGCCCCGTGCTGCCTGCGTAGTCCATCTCCTCAAAATTGAAGCGAAATGCGATGTGACTGCTCAGCGCAACCGGTGCGTCATGTTACAAGTATCTAGGAGCCAAACTCCGCAAGCCAAGTCAGTCCCCCTGATGATAGCACAAAGTCCGCACCGACTTGGCCGCCATGTTTCTCTTCAGTTTACTCTTCTTCCGGCCATCTCGAACCTTGATGTTGTATATAAAGTTCATTCAAAAATGGGGTTTACTATTGCTGTTATTGACTAACTACATCTCTGTTTCCATTTTCGTGTCGGCCGTCATGCTCATGCGTGACCTATTCTCGTAATTCACATGCTGTTTCGTGTCCCGCCCTTCTCGACCACCTCTCGCAACATCAAGTGCACGCGAACCTCATCATACAACTCGCAAGCAAGTCCTTACAACCGAGGAACATCCATATCTGCACTAGATGACCTACGCCTCTCAGGCAAAACAGGTGGGCCATCCCCTGAACTATCGCGGCGAATACTTGTTGTTGGACCCGTCGTGTTGGCCGCTCTGACACGGCCTTCTTCGCGACTTCGATTTAGAAGCCAGTTGACATGCATACGTATCATGTTGATATTGTTCCGTAGCTCTGTAACCTCTTCGCGTATGGGCATCACCTGGTTAAGCGTCCACATGCTCTGTCTGGCCTCAAGATGGGTCAGGTTCTGGTGAACTTCTTCAAAGCCCGCGTCCAAATCCTGCATGGTCCTATTGTCACTGAATACGGAATCGCTGCGACCTCCTGATTCTCCTGATTCGCCAATGAGCCGTCGATTTGCCAAAATCTCGTCGACTCGCTTGGCTGTCTCGTCTTGGCGAAGTTGCATGTCGCGGAGTTGGCCTCCCAAATCACCGTACGACTGAATGATATCCCGTTGATTTCGAATAACAATCCCTGAAGGGGTATCCGGATGGAAAGCGCAAGCAAATGAATGCAATCCCATCTCACCACGTATTGTCCTCACCGGACACCCCGAGTCTTTGTAGGGGCAGCCAACCTCCACTCCTTCACACTCCAAATCACTGTGAGAGTCCAGATGAGATCGGTATACTAGCTGCCAGCAGGCCTCACATCTCGTCTTGGCCCGGGAGCATGTGAGCAAGTGCATCTCTTTGTTCGCCTCTTCTACCTTGCCGCCACACATTGCGCAATCGACCTCCTTATGGTGACACTCGTCATCCTTGGGTTTAGTTCGTAGTTTCTTGTCACATGTGGTATCAGGACAAGTAAATTCCCGGAAGCGACATTCAGAGGTGGCGTGCTTCTCAACGTTCTCGCGCCGCAGTTCCTTCTCACAGCCTCTCGCTTGATTGGGGCATGTGACAATCAAGCAATTAAGCTGGGTCCGGACAAGCCGCGCAGCACTGAAACAATCCACCCACAGCAGGAGCTCTCGGTCAATGGGACAGACAGTTCCGGACGGGCTTGATGCTATACTCCGTCGTATACACCTGTAGCAGAACGTGTGGTCGCATGGTGTTGTGACGGGATCCATGAGCGGGTCGTGGCATATAGGGCACAGCAAGTTCGGATCAGGATCGGACACGTAGTTTAAGGTGTGCATGTCGAATATACAATCGCCGCCGTATTTCTTGGGTATGTCAAGAGAGGACGGGTGCGGTGGTAGTAAAGGGCCAGTCCTCCGGTCGGGACCAGCAGCTGGGTGTCGGCGACCATATGGTTGTGACAGCATCGCCGTTTGTTGTGGTGCTGTGCCCTGTCGGCCACGTCTGTGGGCATCCTGGGCGATATAAAACGATTCGGGAGATGGTGGTCTGACCAAACTGGTGACGAGATCTGGTGTGGCGGCCGTCCGCCTCAAATTGCGACGAGCAAAGCGTCGTGCCGCAGCAGGGCTCATCTGAATGCCTTCATCGCTTGATTCCGAACCAACACCTCGCAGTGCCTCGATGCTGCGATGTCTGCTAATTTCGCTGCTGTCTGGTTCTCCGGTAACTGGATCGGTGCCGTGTACTGCCAGGGCAGGTGCTAGCACCACCTCGTCCGTTGCCTCCGTCGTCGACAGAGACATCCCCTATGAATCGCTATGATAAGAGTGAAAAGCCAGTGCTTAGATCGGTGCAGATGTCGACTGTTTAAAGAGGGGTGACATTGGAAGTGCAATATCTCAGCCGACGCGAGTCATCTTCACTAATGATGGGAGAACCGAAATAATAGCGGATGGCATGGAAGATGCAGGGTGGAACCAAGGTGGGATGATTGATGCATCTTCATATCTGGCCCAAAGCTTGTTTGTTGGTTTGCTGATCGGGCGGGAGAGGGCGAAGCGCCACCACCCACATTTCCATTTGGCTTCAAAGCACTAATTGACGAGGCCAAATGCGCGCGGGCAGCCTGCCTGTCGACATGACAGAAGGGTGCCAGCTACCATGAAGCAAGATGAAGCCGGGTTATTCATAGCTTACTTGACCGTATTTTGTTTCCATGGTCCAAAACTATCAATGTCCAACGTGCCTGTGTCTGCGCCCTATCCCAGGCTTTGCCTCAATATGCACTGCATGCCATGCATGCCAGCATCTCATGATTCATACCACATTCTAACGTACTTGACTATTACAAGGAGAAAATGTCCCAAAAACTGTCAATAACTTACGAGGTTGTTACGTTTCCGATTCTCCTTGTCCGCGACTCCAGCCCGTGAAGTAGCTTGACGGCGTAGGCGATGAACAATGCGTGGCAGGTTGGGGCCAACTGGTAGTTGGCACGTCTCACCTAAAAGAGACACACTGACACTAATAAGCAGGCTGATTGCGTCTTGTATATTTAGTGAACCGACTAGAAGTCGAAATATAATCGCCTTAAGAGGTCTGGTGTCTTTTCTGTTTTTATAGAACTCATTCTCCGCATGGGGGAGGGGCAGCTTTGCGCATGGACTTGGTCGGGTGGAGGGGGCATGACATGGCACCGAAGCCAATACGTGGATCCAGCCAAGGCCCTGCGTTGACAATTCGCTTTGGCCACGATGCCATCAGGGTTTGATTCATACTTGGTTAGACCTGCTGCCAAGGCTAGACCTGGTCCCGTAGTTCATCATGAGCCGAGTTAGAGTCAATGACCGTGACAATACAAAGGCGCAAATTGGTAGTATGACGATTGGCCAACACTCCCTTCAACCTTCCCCACGAAGCTACGGCGGGCTCCGCCTGGTCCTGTTGGTGGTGAGCCTGGCGCACCTGCGCCGGAAGTAGCAAGCACGACCACGACTTTCACATGCCAGTAAAATTGGGAAACTATGACACGACGTCAGCAGCCCACCATCTGCGCCTTCCTCATGCTCCTATGTTTGACGAGGTGTCACGAGCCCCTTCACGGGCCAGACTAAACCTTTCGTGGCATGTTGCTTAGAACAACAACCTTTAACTGGCGACTCTGTGAACTGTTTAGCATCCCCTATATTTGGTCGTGCATCCCCAGCAATCGGACTTGATTTTTGAAATTGCTACTTTGTTGAAGTCTTGTACCACTCTTGAGTTCTGTCATGACACCCTCTGGTTCGTTGTCTCAGATCTGAATGAACAACACTACCGACGAAAAAACTGGTCCTCGATACACATCGCGCACCTTCCTTTGCCTTTTGCTTGCATTTGTCCATTGAGCTTCACGTTGTTATAGTGATTGTCCAGCATCATGATTTCTTTGGGCTGCTAGGTGATGCAAACGATCTGCCGTTCCTTTTTCGACTTTGACGTGTCAATCACTTGGGAGCACAACCCACACCCCGGGAACACCACTACGAACAATCGGTATGATAGACCATGTGCTAGGGCGGCCGTCGTCAAAGTCAAGGCGACTCCAGGTCTTGGCTGTGCTGACGCTATGGTCTTTGTATTTGCATAGGTATGCTCCGGAACAACCTCAACTCAACGGACTAGCAGGAAAGACTAACAACGCCCAAGGGGGCACAAACACGGCCCCCCAGGTGCTCAAGCCCTCTCGAGATTCTTCACAAAACGTCTTACAGCATGGCAAATATCCGCCCTGACGATCATCTACCTCTATGCTGCCAGAAATTTCAGCGCCCTTGCTGGCCTAGCTAGCCCAGAGCCCATGGCTAACATGTACGATTCGACCTACTTCCGCGCGACTTGGGTCCTGACAGCATTGGATGCTGGGTTTTGGACGGCAATGAAGATCAAAGTGAAGTGGCTGCGAGACTTTGCGAGCATATTGTTCTCATTGTTTTATTTGGTTGCGGCGGAGCGAGCGGACGAGAAAGTGCGCAAAGTCCGAGGCATGATTACTGTTGAGCATCTCCGTGTCGCATGGAATAAAGGCACAACCCCATACTTGAGCGTGCTGCAGCGACTGATGAGGCCGCGATTTACAAGGTGGCCCCCAAGACAGATTCGAATTCCCCGGCCATCAAATAGCGACTACAAAGAACCCGTCATGGGGTGGTTGTATTACGATGGGCCCTTGGCGGATTTGCTGCATCATAACAGGCTTATTTTGGATATCCCCGGAGGCGGTTTTGTTGCCATGGATCCTCGATGCAATGATGACAAGCTTCTTGCCTGGGCATCAAAGTCTGGGCTGCCTATCCTCAGCCTGGACTACAAAAAGGCGCCGGAATTTCCTTATCCTTACGCCGTTAACGAGATTTTTGACGTGTATGACGCGATAATCAGCACAAAAGGACGCTGCATCGGCATGTCGGGCCATGAGACGCCCCGAATGGTTATCACAGGCGATAGCGCTGGAGCAAACCTGGCTGTTTCCGCCACCTTGATGATTCTTGAGACCAGCGATGGCGAGTTACGACGGTTTTCTGGCCGTGGCTCACTTCCCGCCCCAGATGGTCTGGTGTGCTTCTACCCGGCCCTTGACATGAACATTGGCAATTGGATGACGGATGAGCAGATGTCCTTGATTAGAGATCGCAAGATGCGCAAGACAAATAGAAGTATTGCCCGGCGCAAAAGCATGCAATATAACGAACTGGTTGGAACACCACATCACTCAGATGACGAGGACGAAACCACACCTCCAGAACCGACAGTCGAGCTTCCCAGAAGCCCTCATGATTCTCAACCCCAGTTCTCCCACAGTGGCCCTCAGTCATTTACGACAGCCACGGAGAAAGGCAAGGCCAAAAAGGCGGACAGCATGTCTCACCACTCACAACCAATGCAAACTCGGCTTGCTACGTCATCAATGATATCGTACTTCAATGACCGAGTTCTCACCCCTGAGATGATGCGAGCCATGATTATCCTGTATATAGGGCCGCACAACCGACCCGACTTCTCGCAGGATTACCTTTTAAGCCCGGTCCTCGCGCCTGAAACACTGCTCGCTAAGTTCCCAAAGACATACTTCATGACGGGTGAACGAGATCCTCTTGTCGACGATACAGTGATATTCGCAGGTCGACTCCGGCGCGCCAAGGAAGCCGCGGCAAGAGAACAAAACCGGCCATTTGAAGACACTGAAGCAGCCGAGGTTGCCCTCATTCCTGGTGTCTCACATGGATTCATGCAATTCCCTGGGATTTATCCCCCTGCCTGGAAACATTTTGACCGTTGCGTCGGGTGGTTCGAGCAACTCTTCCTCGACGCCGAACACGCCCGTACCAAGAATCAACGCCCTGCCCTCCTGTCACCGTGCCTCGAAAGGATGACGTACCACAATCAGCAACGACAGCATCATTTACATCACCTGGCAGAGTCCAGTGGTGAGGAAGACAAGCCACTGGAGATCAGTATGACCAAGCTGAATCGGGGTCGGAGCTCTACACTTGCTGGGGGACCAGCCAAGGCCGAGTTGAGGCTGAACGGGAAGGCAGATAACATGTCACAGAAACAGAAGAAGAGGATTTTGAGCAAAAACAAGAGTTTGATCAAGCTGAAGAGCACAGACGACTTGCTAGATAGGCGAATGGAGGGCCTGGCTGGTGGATTAACGGGAACTGGCGAGGAGAATTAGACATAGATGGCAAATCGATGTACATGCTCTGGAAGGTCGTGTGCCGGCAAGGCGTGCAAGTACTGCCACAGTACATGGCGATGGACAAGGAAGGCGGGCCGCGGGTGGCATGGCGTGGCTCTTGCGAAAACCATGTCGCGGGCGGGTTTCACCACAGAGAGGCTCGACTTGAGCAGCTTTGGGACCTGTTGTTTCTGACGCCCAAGCATGTTTTATACCATTGTTTCCAAAATTAGGACCAATAAATGCGAGTGTGATAATGACTTGTAAGGTTTGATAAACAGGCCACGCCCCATTCTCACACCCACTCGATAGCTGCCAGGCTGGTATGGGCCAACTGTTCTGGCACGGGGCGTTTGGGCATGCCTCCCCGATTGGGATGACACAAAGCGACGGCGCACTTTGATCTCTGGACGAGCTTGACGGCTGTGTCACGGACAGCATCAGAGTTGTTTCCGTCTGGTCTCATTGGTGGTGGCGGCTGGCAAGCACGGCCGCCCATCTTGCCATGGTCTGGAGGCCGCTCATGCAAAGACCAAGCCCCTCGTCACAGGCCCGTTTTTCGCAGCTCAAGTCGAGCCGTCAGATCCGAGCTGCAATGCCTGGGTGGTCTAGTTCCTGTGTCTGCGGCGGCAGGATGATGCATCCAACAACCCTAGCCATGACCCCTGGCCAACCCCATGAGCCACCGGACCTGGACAAAGGGGGACAATGAAGCCCCGTCACTGGCGGCCGTGCTGGAGCAAGCCATGGTATTGGGCCACTTTCGCGACGTACTCCGAACGGAGCATTGGGAGTTGCATTGTGCAAGGTATATTTGCCTGCATCGCTGACGTCGATCACAACGACTCAAGGCGGACAGAGCTGGCTGGCTATAACATGGCCCTCATTGCCACGTTTCCCGCTTTCCTAGCTCTGCAGAGAAGGTTCCCTTGGTACTTCGGTTGATGTCTTGTTTGCTTTCTGGCACATTTGCAACGTCATCATCACCATCGTCTTCTTCTTATTCCCCTTCTTCTGCTTCTTGCCCCGCCCCCTCACTACGTACCAGCACCACAACGGCTCATCATGGTTCATCTCAGCGCAATTCACCGCGAGGCCGACGCCAATGCTGCCAATATATCTCCCGACAAGGTGGCTCAGCTGGCAGCCAAAGTCGGCCACATTTTGAAGCTCTCCTCCGACGCAGATGAGTTCAGCACGAGCGTCTACGGCTCTCGCTTCGCCGAGCAGGACCTCCCCAAGCTCTCCATGCCCGAGGGTACCATGCCTCGTGAGATTGCCTACCGCATGATCAAGGACGACCTCAGCCTGGACAACAACCCCAAGCTCAAGTATGTTTTATTTTCATACTGCATTGCAGATTGGCCAAAACTGGACACTCCCTCTACCAAAGGACCTGACTTCTAACCCCCGTCATTAGCTTGGCTTCATTTGTCACCACTTACATGGTTTGTCACCTCGACTCCGTCCACCACAGACAGTCCATTAACTCGCCATTAGGAGGACGAAGCCGAGAAGCTGATGGCTGATTCTCTCTCCAAAAACTTCATCGATTACGAAGAGTACCCCCAGTCTGCCGACATTCAGAACCGCTGCGTTAATATGATTGGCGACCTGTTCCACGCTCCCAGTGGCAGTGCCATTGGCACCTCTTCAGTCGGCTCGTCTGAAGCCATCATGCTGGCCGTGTTGGCCATGAAGCGCCGCTGGAAGCTGCGCCGTCAGGCCGAGGGAAAGAGTACCGAGAAGCCCAATCTTATCATGTCTTCCGCCGTCCAGGTTTGCTGGGAAAAGGCCACCCGCTACTTCGAGATTGAGGAGAAGTTTATCAACTGCACTCCCACCCGCTTCGTCATTGATCCCGAGGAAATGGTGTCCAATTGTGATGAGAACACGATTGGCTGCGTCCTCATCCTTGGCACCACTTACACGGGCGATTATGAGGATGTCAAGGCTGTAAACGACCTGTTGATCGAGAGGAATATCAATGTGCCCATTCACGTGGACGCTGCCAGCGGCGGTTTCGTCGCTCCCTTCGTCGTACCTGATCTGGAGTGGGACTTTAGATGTGAGAAGGTCGTCTCTATCAACGTGTCTGGCCACAAGGTATACCCATCCCCGTCCGTGTTTGTGTATCTGTGGCCCTCTAACACTCCTCCGTAGTACGGCCTGGTCTATCCAGGAGTCGGTTGGGCCTTGTGGCGAGCTCCCGAATACCTCCCACAGGATCTCGTATTCAACATCGACTACCTCGGAGCCCAACAGTCATCCTTCACCCTGAACTTTTCCAAGGGTGCGGCACAAGTCATCGGCCAGTATTACCAGTTGATTCGTCTTGGTAAGCAGGGTTACCGCGCCATTATGAGCAACTTGACCCGCACAGCCGACTACCTGAGTGACTCCCTTGAGAAGCTCGGTTTCGTCATCATGTCTAAGCGCTCTGGAGAAGGTCTCCCTCTCGTCGCTTTCCGCTTCCCCGGGCCCAATGAGGGCGGTCGTGAAGACCGACACTACGACGAGTTTGCCTTGGCTCATCAGCTTCGTTCCCGTGGATGGGTTGTTCCCGCCTACACCATGGCTCCCAACACCAACAAGATGAAGATGCTGCGTGTGGTGGTTCGCGAGGACTTCTCCCGCAGCAGGTGTGACGTGCTCATCTGCGATATCAAGCTCTGCCTCGGATTGTTGGAGGAATCGGATCGAGAGACTGTCAAGCGACAGGAAGAGTATATCAAGACGCATCTGACTGCATCTGGGCGAGCCCAGGAATCTGTTCACAATACTCAGCATTTCAAGGTAAGTTTTGCCCCTGTTTTAGCTTTCACAGAGCAGCTGCTGACGATTTCTTTCCCAGGAGGAGGAGCATTCTCTGCAGGGCAAGACTGGCAAGACCCACGCTGCTTGTTGATTACGAATCGTTATGATCTGACGAACCATGAATAAAAATCAAAGATTTGCCTTGACGCCGTGTGAGCACCGCGTGCCATGACTACAAGAAATCTCTCCACTTTGTTAAAAAAAAAAAAAAGAACTGGAAAATGAATAGCAGGAGCAACTCGCACAGTATTCCTATCTTGACACCTTGAGCATGTATAACTTTTCCCAACATTCAAGCTTTTCACGGTAGAGCAGTCTTTGAGGTACATAGTCAAGCTATACATTGCAAATTGTAACAAAGTATGGTTGAAATGTTGTCCTCTATTCTTCCCTGGTAATGCACAGAAACCCGCTCGCAAGGCCTACCTCGTCGCCGCAATCGCACTGCCCAGAATGTCCAGCCCCTGCGCAATCTCCTCGTCTGTAACCAACAAACTCGGCACAAAGCGCAGCGTATTAGTGCCAGCGGTAATGACCAACAAGCCCCGTTCCCGGGCCGCCTTGACAATAGGAGCCGGATCCTCGGTCAACTGCAGGCCCAGAATCAAGCCCCGGCCTCGAATCTCGGTAATCAGCTGGGGGAAGCGCTCCTTGAGCTGTCTAAATCCGTCCTGGAACAGCTTCGACTTGCCAAGCACCTCCTTTTGCAGGCTGGCGTCGGAGAGCCTCTCAACAAGGTAGTGCGCCAGCCGACACGCAAGGGGGTTCCCGCCAAACGTGGTCCCATGGTCGCCGACCTGGATCTTGTCAGCAACAAAGTCGTTGACGACAACGGCGCCAATAGGGAACCCGTTGCCCAGGGCCTTGGCGGTGGTGATGATATCCGGATGCGCCTCCCTGGGCAGCGAGGCGTGCGCCCAAAAGGTGCCCGTGCGACCCATGCCGCACTGAATCTCATCGTAGACGAGCACGGCGCCGACCTCGCGACATCTCTTGGCCAGGGCGACGAGGAAGTCGTCCGAGGCGGTCATGACGCCGCCCTCGCCCTGGATGGGCTCAACGATGACGCCGCACGTCTTGTCCGTCACAAGGCCCCGTATGGCCTCGACGTCATTGTACGTGCCCTGCACGAAGCCCGGGACCATGGGCGCAAACGGCTTCTGGTACTTGGGGTTGTGGGTGGCGCTGAGCGAGCCCATGGTGCGGCCGTGAAAGGCGTTGTTAAACGACACGATTTCAAACTTGGCACCCGAGGGGTCGGCAACCTTGCCCGCCTTGCGCGCAAACTTTATAGCCGCCTCGTTGGCCTCGCTGCCCGAGTTGCACACAAACACCTTGGAGGCATCGTGCATGCCGCCCGACGAGCGCGTCTTTTCCACAAGCAGCTTCGAGAGAGCACCCGTCCACGGATTAAAGTACAAGTTTGATGCGTGAATGAGTGTTTTTGCCTTTCAACCGGGCGTTAACCAAGTTGCACCAGCAAGAAAAAACAAGACAACGTGAACCAATGGGACGAACCTGCTGCGTCAGGAGCCGCGTAAACTCGGCATCGCTGTGTCCCAGCGACGTGACGGCGATGCCGGCCGTGAAATCGAGGTACTTTCTATTTTCAATGTCCCACAGCCAGGAGCCCTCGCCTTGGACGAAGACGGGCGGCGGCCGCGCGTACGTAGCTACCATGTACGGAGCATGTTCGTTTACCAGCGCAGCCGAGGGTGAATCCGCGCTGGGGTCGGGATTCGGCAGGGCTGCGTCTCTCTGGTAAGGAAAACAAGTGTCGAGTTAGCGCCCCTTTTTTCTGTCGCCGCAAGATATGCCCTGTGGAGGGAGTAGTATATCTCAAGTCGTATCAACTCACACTGATGCTCTTCCTCGTGGCGTCGGATAGATTTGATGCAAAGCGCCTGGAGCTTGAAGATGCGGTCCATGTCCGCGCCAGAGCGAGGGACTGGCGAACAGGGAGTCGGGTGGCCATTTTCTCTTCTTCTTTTTTTCCCCTTGGCGGTCCTTCTGGACAAGATGAGGAATTAACGTTTTACAGCGATTGAAGACAGTGACAAGTGTCGGAAATGAGGTGGCCGCCGAGGGGGGTTCGGTTCGATGGAAGGTGAATGCTAGGACATTTATCTCCTCTTATCGATAAGGCGTCGCCGGTGTCGCTGCGCGACAAAATGTGTCACTGCAGCGACTCACATGAAAAATGATACTAGTTTGCCCTGTGATTCTACGCAATAAGTGGCAGCGAGGCGACTTTACATCCTTGTTCAACACTGCGCCCTTTGCGCTACAGAGCCCAGTTGGTTCGGAGAATCGCATTGCCTGCAGACCATGGCCACGTTCTTTCACGTGCTGAATTGCTATACAAAATTGAACCCCGACCCATACAACACCTCGTCATTTACCATTTACAAACCCACAGACCCCATCGCAGGACTAGTCTGCAACAAGGCGCAGTCAAAGCTGGCAAGGCCCCCTCCGTCTCATTATCTGTACAGTCGCGCAGCCCCGCAAACTCAATCGTATAACCCTGTTTGTGTGCCCTTCTCTAGACCATTCCGGCCTGTCTTCTCAGACGGCGCTGTAACCCCCGCGGCTTCCGGTGCCCTGAACCGTGTTCAACACACGTCTTGTCCAATCCTTCAGCAGGTATGGTATGTCGCGAATTGTGTCGCCGTGAGGCAGGAGGTCCCAGCCTCGAGCGCCGTAACGGTTGTAGTTGAGCCAGGAACCGAATATCAGATAGGCGGCGATGCCCAAAAAGGCACTAGATGCGGCATTAGCACCCTGAGAACATGGATCCTCTGCGTCAATGTTCAAACCACTTACACTATGACGAGCCACGTAAAGAAACCCCAGGAAGCGCTGCTGTCCCCGCTCTCGCCCTTATTATCGTTGTCGCCACCGGATTCATCTCGCTTCTCGCACGCATGCTTTGTGTGCCATGTAAGGCGCAACACATCGGCATCCTTTTCTGATCCGTAGCTCTCCCAAATCAGCGCGGCGTTGTCCTTCTTCAGTTGATGCTCAGCAAAGGATTCGTCTTTGCCACCGTCGTCTTCCTTCCCATCGTCCTTCTTGTCATCGCGACGACGGAGCTTGGAGTACTTGTCCTCTGTCTCCTCCCACTCGCCCTCTGTGCCCTCTTTATCCTTGTCACATAGAAATTCAATGACAGCCTTCTGCTCACGTCGATCCTTGACAGGGCCATTCAAAGGATGTTTGCCGCCCTTGAGAACCAGTCGCAGCCCCTGCTTTTTAGAATCGCTGTTTGAATCGCTGCCGTTTAATCTCGTGGCCTCGTACTCGAACTGGGAGCCGCCCACGTTCTCCAGAGAGCCGGCAATAGCAGTAACGGTTTCGACCTTGTCAACGTCGCCCTGGATAAATCGCGAAATGGCACACACTGCGTCATGTTTCATCAGCACTCACGCTCTGCAAACCTAGTACGGCGGCCACTCCCACGGGGAGAAAACCACAACATACCTCTGGTGCCGTTAGGGCACTCCTCGTTGGATTTGCTTTTGCTGCTCTTCTTCAGAGGCTGGCACACATCCAAGGTATACGTTGTGTTATGATGTGTATGCGTCACAGAATCGTATTTCGAGGTGACGACGGAATGCGGCCCTTTCAGCTTCTCCAGGTTAAATTTGTAGCCATTGATAAGGATATTCTCGCAGTGCAACATGGCCATGCTGGGCAGCGGCGCCAGCAGGAGAGGCAGCAAGGCTGCTGCTAATTGTGGCGGATGCATCGGAGCTGGTGTGTGATGGATCGGACTTGAAGGCTTATTTAGGAGGCAACGGCGGAAAACCAAGGGAAACAGAATGATGGGGGGGCTCAAACGGCCGAGGCTGGACCCTGGACTTTGTCGCTATGCAAATGTAAAAAAAGAAGATAAAAGAAGGACGGGAATGCACAACTTGATGCCCCGAATCCTAGATGGGGACGGGTCACAATGAGCTACTATCTACCTAGGTATTTGAGCTCGGGTGCCGGAGGGGATCAAGAGACTCGAGACTGTTCTCCAAATCCAAGACGTGACCAGATGCCGTTCTTGGTGCTTGTGTCATCATACCTCCAGTGGAGACGCCACCACGTGACCCACCTTTGCTCCTTGGCTTTCCAACACTACCAACGTACCATGCATGAACTCGATGTAATAAATCCTGGACAATTCAGCAGCTTGTCTCACTACTTCAAACGACAATCAACATCTTGATAGTCATGCTGCCTATTCTAACAGTTGGATAATGTACAGAAATGAGCTAACACCATGCTGGAGCCTATAAAAATTTTGCTGCCAGTCTTAGATGTGGTCAACCCTGAAAGCGCATAGTTCGCTCTTCAATATTGAACATGCCTCAAACCAATTCCATGGGGTATTCAAGTCCGCGCCCAGATGTACAAGAGAAAACCAAGACCAAACCCAAAATCATAAGGGAGAAAAAGCAAGAGACACTGTGACCTCATCCGCGTCCCAAACTCCAGTACCGGCCCCCATTATGTCGAAAACGCAAAATAAAAAAGGATGCAGAAAAAATCACAAAGGCCCACCCGCTTTCCTTGTCGCCATACAAGCTTCGCTCATTATGTGTCATAGCATCGGTGTCCCAGGTTCTACATGCCTTGATGGCCCATCATACCGCCCATCCCCTGCATGGCAGCTTGCTGTTGCTGCTGCTGCTGTAACATCATCTGCTGCTGTTGTTGTTGTGCCCGCTGCTGAACCACCGACTGCTGAAGCAACTGGTGAGCTTGTGCGAGCGAGGATTGTTTCATTTTATCCATCGTATCTTGCGGCACGTTTTCAGCACTGCCAAACTTGGCGATCGCTCCCTGCATCAACCGGGCGTAAATTTGCCGAGCATGGTTGTGGACTTGAACTTGGTAACCATTCATCTGTTGCCGCTGAGGCTGACCCTCTTGTGGATGAAGCTGTTGCGCTTGCTGTTGTTGCGCTTGCTGCTGCTGTGCTTGCTGCTGCTGCTGCTGCTGATGCTGCATTTGCATGGCAGCGAACGCTTGCATATTCGCGTTATTACCGTTCATCATCTGTCCGCTCACCTGCCTCTGCATCGGATTGCCCATCTGTCCCATTCGCGCCATTTGCTGTATCTGTGCCTGCATCTGTGGCGTCATTTGCCTCAACTGATTGCCTTGCATGTTTTGCTGCATTTGCGCATACTGCTGGGCTAGTTGTTGCTGCTGGGGAGTCATCATGCCACCCTGCTGCTGCTGCTGATGCTGAGCTTGCTGTTGCTGTTGCTGTTGCTGTTGCTGGGCTTGCTGCTGGGCTTGCTGCTGGGCTTGCTGCTGCTGCTGCTGCATCATTAGCTGCCGCTGCATCATTTGCATAACCTGCTGCTGCTGCTGTGGTGTCATTCCCTGCGTATTCATGCCTGGATTGGCGCCGCCATTTTGCATTGCCGCCATCTGCTGTTGCGCTGCAATGACTCGTTGTTGAGCAGCCATTTGCGCAAAGATCTGCGGGTTGTGCTGGTTCATGCCCTGCTGATTCATCATCATAGCCTGGCCAATCTGGGAGTTCTGCGCCATCATGTTGGGCGGTGGGCTAGCTTGTGACATGCGTGGCGTGGCAGTCATGGCTTGTCGGTTAATTGGCGTACCATGAGGCATATTGGGCGTTGCGTTGGGCATGCGAGGAGTACCAGATGGATGGCTCTGCTGGCTCCCTCGGGCAGACATGTTATGAGCCATCGGTACCGACATCTGGCCGTTCTGAATTACAGATGGTGGCCGGGGGGGGCTGGTTGCCATGTTCGAGTTGGTCTGCTGCATAGGCACACTACCAACCATGGGGGAGGACATGTTTTGGGGTGTTCCTTGCCGAATCACAGGAGACGAAGCGGCTGCAGCTTGGGAAATTTGCGGCGGGAAACGAGGCTGTGCATTTCCTTGCATGTTATTAGCCATGGCATTCTGCCCAACGGCAGGAACCCCAATGGGCATGTTGGGAGCCATGGCGTTTTGAGCAGGATGCGCATGCTGAGTCTGTGGTGGCTGTGATTGCTGCCGCTGTTGCTGCTGTTGCTGCTGCTGCTGAGCTGCTTGCTGAGCTGCTTGTTGCGCCGCCGCTTGCTGCGCTTGTTGCGCTTGCTGTTGCTGCTGGCTCTGAGCTGCTGCGGCGGCGGCGGCATTGCGAGCGGCTAATTGTTGTCGCTGAGCCTCCTGTCGCATCTGGTTTTCCCTAAGAGCCGCCTCGCGCCTTTGCCGTTCGGCTTCTGCTTGTTGCTTCTGAGCCTGTGCCAATTGCTCTTGTCTCTGAAGCTGCAGACGTCGGTCGTTCTCCTGCTGCTTGATCTTCTCTTGTTCCTTCTTCTCCGCATGATCTCGTTTGATGCTTTCGATAACCTTAAACCTCTCGAATCTAGGCTCAAACGTAGTTGCATTTGTTTGGGCTTCACCGTCAGCGGCGCTGGCGCCTTGAGTGGCCGATGTATTTCCTGACAGCCTCTCGTCGAGCGCAAGCATGTATCTTTCTTGATCAGCGGCGGCAGCTTCGTCGGCAGCCATTTCAGCGACGGTTCTCTTGCGAGTCTTTGGTTGAGGTGGAGGCTCGGAGTGCTTGGGGTGTGCGTGAGCCTCCAATAGCCTTATTGTTTCCTCCACGTTGCGCGTTGGCTCCAGTATCAAGGGAGCCGTTGTGCACAAAAGAATATGTCCCTCCACTGCGTGTATGGTGCCACTGTCCATTTCCATCTTCTCCTTCTTCTGGCGCTTATTAGTAGGTGGCAGCATGCTATTCGCGGTCGGTGTGGGCGGTACAAGAGACAACGGGGTGGACGGTGGGGCCAGCGACGGCGTGTCATTGATGCCTTTGCCATCGCCCTTTGGTGTGCTGGCCGTTATCCTGAGATCCATTTGCAGAGACTCCGGAGTCGGCAGCAAGACAACAGTGTAAACCTTAGGCTTCGCAACTTCCTTGGTCGTGGGATCTGACGGCTGTGCTGGGGCAGGCATGTTGTCTCTGTCCCTATCCTCTTGCTTCTCTTTTGAGTTGCTAGCATCCTTGGCAGTGGCATTGTGTTCCGTGCCTAGCTCTTCCTTTGGAAATGGCACATATGGAGAGGGCGTTAGATATTGGTTGTAGTTGTGAATTGACGAAGGCACCACAGCGTTCGAAGTAGGTGAAGCCTTTGAAACCGCTTTCGTTGTTTGTGCAAGGGATTTATGATCATGGACTTGAACTATAAGACATCCATCGTAGAATGGTACATCGGCTTTGATGAGATACTCGAGGATGTCGTGCGGAATGGTGCGAGCTCTGAGGTGTTCAATGAACTTTCCCATTGGTGATTTGTAGGGAAAGACGCCATCTTGCCCATCGAATCGAAAGTGAGTAGCGTGTGTATGAAGCACCAGGGATGGGGGTTTTCCCACGTGTTTATCCAATATGTATCTCCGAGTAACAACTGGTCATGAAATGCCAAGTCAGTTGACTAGGGCTCCCCTAGGGACAGACCAACGGCAAAAGGGAATGCATACCATATGGTGGCGGACCACCGTCCTTGGCACCAGCATCTGCAGAAAAAGAGCCAGTTCGCATGCCCGCACTGTTTCTCGAGTTCCTACCGGCAGCCTGAGATGATAATTCGCGACGCGCCCGGTTCACAGGGCGGACGGTAGAGGCAGTGATGGATCGGTCGCTGGCTGAGTTCGGGGTTTGCTTGGCGCTTGTGGGGGGCTTCTTTGCTGACATGGATGGCGAAGGCGACGAATTCAACGATGCTATGCCATTTGTCTGGATGCCAGGAGGAACCGGTCGTTTCACCTTGCCCGCGCTGTTCTGCTGAACAACGGGGCTGGCGGGTGCCATGGTGGCTCGCGAATGCCGTCCACGGCTGGAATCAGCCTTCTCGCGGTCAACAAATTTGGCGGCTCGAGTGTGACTGGTTCGCAATTCTAACAAGCGATCATCGATCCGATATGTAGATTTGGGTCAGGCAGGGATTTGGTCGAAAGCGTGGCGATGGAGAGAAGAAAGAGAAGTGGGATGCGTGAAGTTGAACTAATGTATGGACGTCTGGATGTCGCGAGTCGCACTGCGCGGGTGAATTGCGGAGACGTCGATGGATAGTGACGGAGTGAGAAAACAAGACTTGGCCGTGCAGCGCGGCGAAAGACTCAAGGAAACCCCGCCACTGATTCCATACGATGGAGTAACACAAGATAACTGTGTTTGCTGGCCCCAGGGTTAGCAAAGGATGCTGGCGCAGAGCTTCGCAACTCTGGCTGATGCCAGTCAAGTGTGGTTCTGCTTCACTGCCATGGCACGCCGCGTTGAGATGATCACGTGACCTGAGCCGGAGCGATTGTGAGCTGGCTGAATTTCAACATTGTCGCAAGGACCAGTTAGACTACACAATGCCTCTAGTTATGCGTTCATTCATCATGAATGCAGAGTGAACCCAAAACAAAAACAGAAAAAGAGGCCAGTAAAAACAAGACTTTACATGTACACACTACGGTTCTTATCTACCTAGGTACCCTTGTCCAATAATCCGCCCACTGTAAGATATGTACCGCGGCCCATTCATTCCCTACCCTGAACTCGTCGAGCCCAATCATCATGTACCCTCATGCCGTCAACGACCACAACTCCACGCCCGCGTCCGACTCGCTCGGGTCTTTGCCACCACTTCTCCAGCTGCTTTCCCGTCTTCTCAGCTTCCGACTCGCTGTCTGCCAACCCACCCGAGCCGCTCTCCGCGCCAACCACCAGGATGACATCGTGTCGCAGCCAGGTTTGGAGGTTAGTGATGATATTGCCGTTGTCTCCGCTCAGAGACTCTTGGAGATACAAGATTTCTGGTTGGATGTGGCGCAGAATGTGAACATGACCATTTGGGGTAGTGAATGGGAGAATAGAAGTCTCTTTTTCCACCAGTTTGAGCGCCTGAGAATAAACAGCATTGTAAGCGGCGCTCGCATTTGAGGGAGCGATCCTGCATTAAGATTATTAGCAAAATGTGAATAGCATGAGAGCACTGATGGCGTGAGGAAGTCATACACCGGGCTCTTGGCCTCTTCACCAGGCGTTTGAACTTGATCATGACCAATGTTAGAAAATGATGAGCTCAATGAAGGCGGCGGAAGGTTACTAGAAGTACCATCCAGCGCGGATTCCTTCAGATCCGGCGAATAAATCAAGATGTATAACTTGATGTTGGAAAAGTCGTTGTGGCGGGGGATGTGCGACAGGATCGACTGTCGTAGCAAGTTAGCTTTTTATGACAAAGGCAGATGAAAGAAGCACATGTATTGGCTTACAGCAAGTTCGTGTGTTCCGCCGTCGTCCATTTCAGAAATTTCAGCATCTGCAGACACGACAATTGCAACTGTCTTTCGTCTCCTGTCACCTGAGGTGGGGGCACGATCTTTCTTCGCATCAGCTTCTTCTTGCCACGGATTCTCTGCATATGCTTTATCCTCTTCGCGAATAGAGGCTAGAGCCTTGCCCACAGCAGCGCCAGCCGCAGCCATGCCAGCCGCAACTGTCTTCCCAGTCGAGTCAAAGAACTGCTGCGGACTGGGCGTCCTTCTCAACGCACCGGACATGCGAGCCCCCCATCCCGGCGCAGAAATGTCACTGGGAGCTGTAGCAACGCCGTAAGATACAGCATCATCGCCCGGTTGAGATGGTCGAGAGGGTTGTTCCGGCCCTCGGGCATCGCGGCCTGTAGCACCGTAGGGAGGGTTGTCGCCGTAGTCGGCATTTTCATAATCCAAGCCCGGCTCGTGCTCGAATGCATTGTCGTCTTCCTCGTCCTTGCGCTGGCTCCATATCCAGGCGGCCACCCCAGCAGTTGCGACAGTGAGGGTTATGGCAAGCGGCACCCAGTGGCTCCAGACACCGCGCCGGGAGGATCCACGGTCGTACCGATCTGGCGACATTTATGCGAAGAAGAGGTGTCGCATCGCTAGGAGACAAACGAGGAGGGGATGGAAGGCTTTCAGATTCTATCGAATTTACCAACGTTCGCATACGTCAACCGGACTGTATGTGGCGCAAAAAGACGTTCGGTTGGAATGATGTCGCAGACTGAAGGTAATTGACAGCTACAAGCCCCGGGGGGGCTGGTGGATGTAGTCAATGTCTGATGTCCCTGCAGGCCAATACCTGCCCCCAATGTTGTGTCATGTCAACAACAGGGTGGAGTGCTTCTCCTGCGTGCCCAGCAACGGCCTGGGTTGGCCCGAGGTATCAGCCTGGAAACCGGGATCACCAAAGATCCGGTGCCGAGGGGAGCATTTGGTAAAGCCCCAGACGTTACACGTGAACTTTCGGCCATGTCAATCGTGGCGGGGACTTGCCACTTGCCACAAATCCTCCCCCACCAGCCACATCTGCCCCTCGCTCCAACACATTGCGGCCCACCCAGTAAGTATTAGCTGCATGTCCAGAAATTCTTGGGATCCTGGGAGGCTATGACTCTTGATTATCTGGAACATACCAAGCTTGCAGAACACCTGTCCCTTGCAACCAACCACGCAATTCAAGCACCCCAGGCATCCAGCGGACTGTCGTAGTGTACCAGACAACTCTGTACTCCAAATACTGCGCACACAAATCACCAATCGGCCTCCCATCGGCCAGGGCTGTTGTCAAGATGCCCCACGCCATGTCGATGCCTTCAACAGGGCTACAAGCACTTATCCTTTGCGGACCAGGGTCGTCGTTCCCTACTTTCACTTCCAGTCCCGATGAAAACCCTAAAGCGCTCCTCCCCGTTGCGAATCGCCCAATGGTATGGTATCCTATCGACTTTTGTCACCGAATGGGCATCACAAGTAGGTCCTTGCCCTTTGTCTATATCGAGATAATGGATCTTTGAAAGTGAGATGCACGTATTTCATCGTATATCTTTAAAGCTTTTCAATCAAAGAAACCACGATATATACTTATGTCGCTATTTGATAAAGCTAACGCTTTGCAGACATCACCCTGATATGCCCCCCATCAGCGTCCAAAGCCATGAACTCTTCGTTCAGCATAAATCCCTTTCTTACTGGACTTCCTCTCCCCCGACCGGACATTCTATATCCTGAAGATCTCGACTACAATACCGGAACAGCTGAAATTCTTCGTCTTCCCGAGGTTCGCAACATAGTGAAATCAGACTTTGTCGTCCTCCCCTGTGACCTTGTCTGCGAACTGGGGGGAGACAAGCTCCTCCAAGCATGGATGGTCAAGTCTGCAAGCCTTACCGATTTACTGGGCGATGGCCACTGTACAAGCGGACATGAAAATCATCATAGCGGTGGCCTAGGTGTTTGGTACAACACCCAGACCGGTTCGGTCGTTAAGGGAGAAGAAACCGACTTCATCGCCACCTCGCCACTTCCCTCGTCGCACTCAGGATCGCAAAAGGGATCTATCTTCCCGAAAC
Source organism: Keithomyces neogunnii (assembly GCA_020975405.1). Classification (NCBI taxonomy): domain Eukaryota; kingdom Fungi; phylum Ascomycota; class Sordariomycetes; order Hypocreales; family Clavicipitaceae; genus Keithomyces; species Keithomyces neogunnii. The sequence goes on along the minus strand of JAIOWQ010000001.1, from coordinate 6,186,452 downwards.
TTTCAAAATTGGTCTACTCAATTCCTACTGACTCGTTGAACGATATCACTGAGGAAAAGAAATCACTGCCAATTCGGCACGGGCTGCTGAGAGCATACCCTCGTATCCGTATGCTAACTACACATCGAGACGCACACATTTACATCTTCCCGCGATGGATTCTAGACTTTGTAAAGGAGAATGAGCGGCTGCAGAGCATTGGCGAGGATGTAGTGGGTTGGTGGGCCAAGGCTGGATGGCAAGCTGGACTCGCAGACAAATTACAAATAACCGCACTTTGTGATAGCAGCAATCCCGGAGATGATAGTGACTCGAATATAGAGAGCGATATGCCGCTGCGCCCGACAAACTCGGAGGGAACAGGAAACCAAGCCTCAACGGGGCGTGGCGAGACTCAGCCTACGAAGCAGGACAGCTCTACAAAAGCGCAGACGGACCGAAACGTACCTCCTGTCATTGCATACATTCACTCAACCGAGGGTGAAGAAAAGCCAGCTACAATCCGCCGTGTCGATACTGCGCAGCTTCTTCTCGCTATCTCATTACAGCTTGCCAAACTCGAGTCCATTGAGGAAGTTGGTGCCGAATTGGCCTCACCTTTTGCGCACTCAAGAAAGGTTGCCTATCCTGAGGGAGTCAAGCCGCGAACCACCATCACCAAACAAGACAGCCTCATCGCTGAAAATGTTACGGTGGAAGAAAAGACAGCAATCAAGGAATCTGTTGTGGGAGCAAACTGTCAGATCAAAGAAGGTGCCAAGCTGTCTCAGTGCCTTTTAATGGACGGGGTTGTGATTGGAAAGGGGTGCAAGTTGACAAAATGCATCTTGGGTAAGAGATGCGTGATTGGAGACTATTCTGTGCTTACAGATTGTGAAGTACAGGAGAACTTGATGGTGGAAGCACGAAGTGAGTCCCCCTCTGAGATTTTGCAACAGCATTTTGCAGCCACCTGCCTTGCTAGTCTCTCACCTTGTATCCGCGCACTTGTCGTCCAGGGTAACCATGATGCTGACACACATTCTTTGTAGCCGAGGATAAAGACAACAAGCTTATGAGCTCAGAAGGTTTGGAAGCAACAGAGGCCGAGATGGACGAAGTTTTGCAGGACGTTGACCGCGAGGTTGCAGCCGTCACAGATGAAGCTATCGAGGACTAAGTCGGCTAAAGTAGGAGATGAGAAGATAGAATTCCGCATATTTGCACTTCATATGCGACGGTCATGTCGATATTTCGATAGCTTTCCCAGAGACTCTTTGAGGTGCCAATGTGTCACATTATTTGTGACTAGCGTGCTTCAAGATAAGTTTGTATCTCTCTATGCGAAGATGAATACGAGATGTTGACCATAACTGGCACCATGACACGTAACAAGGGGCGTGGATTCCACTTTGGTAATGTTTCTGGCCCGAGTTCAGTATTCTTCTGTCCTTCAGGGCTTGACTCGAATCATCAATGCCCTGCACTTGTGGCAGCTCTGATAGAGGCACGTGGGCATAATGGCAGGTTGCCGCACGATGCCTACAGCTACAGTGCTCCGTAGGGGGCAACTAAATTCGCAGTCGGCGCCTTTCCTTTTTAGGGAGAGAGCCCACTAATTTCCTATCATGTTATCTTGTCGAATTCTCCACTATTTACACTAACAAATCTACCTCCATTGTATGCTTCTACTCTTACCTTCCAAGGTTAATTAATTCAGCAGCGCTAGATGCGCGTTAATCTAGATACGCGTCAATCTAGCATAATAGCTAATCTAGTAATGCTAGCAGTAGTGGCACATTTACATAGGTACCTAAGTAGCTAGGTGTGCAGGGAACCAAGAGAAAGAGTAAGTAGAAGTGTTAGTGATTTAGGTAGCAAATGTAATAGCTGCGAATCTAATTATCGCCGGCTGCGAATTTAGTTGCCCATGCAGCAGCTAGGCTGACCCGCTGTTAGTGCTAGTTGACACGTCAATTGGCAAATTCTTTGCTGCTTAGTTTCGGTTCTTGGTACGATGTCACCTGGTAGTTGCTCGTCGCAGCACAAAGCCCGCATAGCAGTTAGTCTGTCGTCCACTGAGTGAGGCGAAGCCTTGACTTTCAAGCAACACGAGGCTAGCCTACGCCGCTGGGCATCCTGGACAGTAATGACTCTCTGTGACATCAATATACTTCCAACCTTTGGCTTAATTCGTGAGCAACACGCTTGCCTAGACAGCTTTCCCGGGAGCATGCGCACCTTCACCAGGGGTGTCCAGCGGAACGGCACGCCCATTCAAGCCTAAAACGCTTTTTACCCCCGAGTAGGAATGCGGATTCCTGAATCCAGCATTATAGGGCTGGGGGAGGGGAAAATCATCTTGGCGGCCTCGTGTTGGCGAGGTATCCGTCCCTTTATTAGCATGGCCCGGGGCGAAGTGGACAGAAGGAGATCCTGGCTGCGGCGAAGCCACAGCGGGCGCTTTCCTCTTTCCTGCATGCGTGTATTGCAGTACGTATGTTTGGAGCACTCGGTACATGCGGAAGACGGCCGAATTACGAATGGAGGGTTGAGGAAGCTCTAGCAGTGGCGCGGCCTTCTCGATAACGTTGCACCGGCTTCAGACTCGGGCAGCTTAGAAGCAAGGCTGCCACCGCATGGCGTAAAATCATCCAGGGCCACCTCCCAGAGTCACCGTAAATAGTCTCTGTTACCCTTGCTGCAAGAGTTCGATAGACAAAGATGATGTCTCGCAAATTCGTTGCATGCTCATTCCTGAGTGCCCAAACTTGTCCTTGAAAGCTGCATGCCGAGAAACTGGGCTCAAGCCACCGGCCGCCCGGAACGGGACTCCAGCGGAGAAAAGTGGTGACTCTTATAAAAGATCAGCTCATTGTTCTCCAACTTGGAAGCCGGGCCACCGAAGAAACAAGCAAATCGGCACATTAGCCGAGTGATTGTACCCCGTCGGAACTTGGGCCAGCTTTGCATTAGTATTTGGAGCTTTGAACGAGCATCTCTTAATGCAGCCTGTTCCCAGAACCGTACAAAGTAGAATCCTAAATGTTGCAGAATTCAGTGTCAAAATGGCGACACCTATATGCCCTTATTTCCTTCTAGCGGCCACAGGGTAGCTTGGCTGTGCGGGCGTGAAGAGAGACCGGATTTTTGCGCATAATTTGCCTGCAGTAAACCTTCCGCTGGATCTTTTTATTTTGGCTTGTTTTAGCGGCATGGTGTTTTCTGATGAATGGCACCTATAATTCGCTGTTGAAATGCACGCATGTTGTGCTACATCCACCCGACCTATGTCAGTGTAGCAGAAGGCGGCCGCATCCTGCCTTGTTCTTGAATTGCAAGTGCTACTGCATCATGGATGCAGTTTCCAACAGAACCAAAATGAAATGTACTCCTGTCACGTCCAAATTCCTGTCCATAAGTTGGGGTACAAGTTCAGCCAGAGGATATTGTAAGTGTGTTGAACAACTTACCACTTTAGCGTGTGATACGCTAAGAAGAAATCTAAAGGTTGGAATGGGCTTAAAATTCCTCTCTCATGACTCGCTGCATCTCCACGAATGGCCGAGTTTGATTGCGGCTTGGCCACCAAGTCCCAGTATAGGCGGTCGATGACATCTTATTGCATTATTGCATCACTGGCAGGTCCGTTGATTGGGAAGCTTCGCACCCATAATGAAAACCCACATGAGTCTTCTACAAACCCACCCTCTCTTGTAGACCACGTGCACATTGGTGCCTCTCTATTTCCTACTACTTCCGAAAATGGGTTGGGGTCGAATAGCTGTCATAATGATAGTTCGTTTCGGTAGTTTGAAGGGGAGGAAAGTTCATATGCAGGGTTGAATTATATCGCACCATAGACGAACCGCCAAGGGTTACGACTCGATTTCGTCTGAAGCGGTCTCGAAAAAGTATCATCTCGGGGATGATCACTGATCAGGAGGAAGAATGCCCGTGAATGAAGAGAGTTTAGAACCGGCGCTACTGTCTCTGCACCAAAGGAGGCCACAGATAGCCAACTACTAGGGATGTTATTTCTCAAAGCAGTGCGCCATAGACCCAGAAAGAGATTATCGTGTTCACCTTTATCCCTCGTGTGTCTGTTCATGGATGCTTAGTCCCGATTGTCAACTGGTTCAGATCTGGTGCTCCTGGCTAAGGTGGGACTGTCAGGGCAACGAGCAAGGGGCCGCATTGAGTTGCCGCTGAACCGGCAACTGGCTGTCTGATTGCCGAAGGTCAGGATACCTGCTCTTGTGAACGGATATGAAGTGACTAATCATTTGAATTATCAGTTGGATGGCCTGTATGGAGTACCAACGCCATGGACCTAAGGAAGCCTGTCGGTGTGACCGAATAGTTGCGGTGCCTTCGTGCTGTATGCTAGGATGCCCGGGACTCGGGCTTTGTTGATAGATCTTGGGGAATAATTGCCCGTTATTCGCCTTTCGTTACATGCATTTAGCTAGGCAAAGCCAAACGTTTGCATAGAGACACTAACAGGTGCACTTGCACTGATGGTTCAGATAGTCCATTGCTATCCAGTCGCCTCTGCGTATTCGGCAGCAGACAGAGATGTACGACGGAAAGGCTTTAACAGTTCTCTAATACAGTAGTTTGGTTATTTCGTTTCCAGGCGTGTCAGACAGGTATCAGTGTTGGTGAACTTGACGGACCTCAATCCGATTGAGCTGCAAGCACCTTGCATCACTTCACTCGTTGCTCTGGGTAGCAGATTGTGAGTGGCTTGAAGGGGTCGCCAAGACAGGTAGTCAACGAACTGGACGGTTTGAAGGGAACGAAAGCCCAATTGAGCCTAAATCGACAGGGCGTGACATCCTCTGGGGTATGATGATGCCCTTGAACAAACTGTCGTGCATGAACCAGAGGTTACGTCACTGTTTAATTGTGGTCTCCGACAGAGTTGGGTTCCTGGATGAGCAGCCGTTACCTTATTCAATAATTAAACTGCCTTCTGACCTTCCGAGGACTCAAAACAGGGCCATTGCAGGGGGTGCATCCGCACTGACAAGCTGAGTGCTTGTGTTGCCTAATGACAAGGGTTAGTGGATTGTCTCCTCCTCCCTGATGTCACTAAGCCCTCATCCTCCCTCATGGCTGAGTTGTTCACCGTTAAAAACGGTGATGGAGACAGCGAAGTCTGATGAGAGACCTGTGGAATCGCAGTCGCAATTTGTCTCATGAAGTCTGGCAGGGCGACAGAGTTCAGTACATCGTCCATGACCATGTCCTGCAAACCATCATTGATGCAGTAATTAGGAAAGCCGCTATTAACGAGCCATCTGAGACGTCCGCTCAGCGAACATCTCATTGGTTGAAGGAGGATATTTGCTAGATAGCAGCTGGCAAGCAGTCGCCGAAATTTGGCGGTGATTTCAACCTCGGCTGACGACCAAGAAATGAATGTTGCCCCGTTGTGCGTTGCGGCCAATGTGCGTAGTACGCCTTTACCCACCCAGGTAGTCCTCGGGAGCCTCGGAGCGGGAAGTCAAAACAAAAGGAGCTGCCGCAGTGGATATGTACCCACTTTGTCTGCCTGAAAGGTACAAGGGATACCTACCACAGACCCTGTGGCCAAGGCAGTACGTTCTTTCATGTTCTGGCAAGTTTGTGCTGGAAATTTGCGGCTTGGTCGAAACCTGGGGAAGCTTAGTGTGGTACTGCATCCTCTCAGTACTCATCATGGGAGACCAAGCCGCGGGCTTGGACACGGAACGGCGGTTGTCCGAAGAAGTGGCCGCCCTGTGGTGCCATCCTTGAATGCTTGTGGTGAGACCTACATAAGCGCAAACTCTCTTTGCTTTTCCCCTTGAGGCACATGCGAATGTGGGAAATCACCATTTTTGAGCATTTAGGTTTGTGCGCGTCGTCCTGGACCATACCTTCTTGTTCAAAAGGTCTGTATGCTGAATGGCTTTTGTTCCTTCAGTTCGTGTGAGTCGTAGGATCAGAGAGGAGAACAGGCCGTGGAGGATTTGGTCACCAGCAGGTGGCCGCGCGGAAACACCTCTCTGATACGATACGGCTCAAGGTATGGGTGTCTCACCAGCCCTCGATGTTTTACAGTGCAATTTGCCATGTTGTCCATTCCAAAGACAGCCACTAAGAGATCGATATCCACATCATGCTGGCCGGTGTTTGGTTGTCGGTAGAATCGGCACGCAGATGATGGTCGATAGGCAGAGGGCCCGACGGAATGTCTTTCCGTATGGAATTTGGAGCACTCTCCACTGAAAGTGAAGAGATAGTATGATATATCTGAATGCTCGGCCAAAGCGAAAGTCTTGGGTCTCTTTGCTGAATGGTATTCGAATACCCACTGGTCTGGCTGGATGCTTGTGTAGTTGAACCAGAGTCGTCGGGTGGTCTGGTGGCATAAATCACCGAGCCTACGGGCAAACGTTTTGGTACTAATTGTGTCCCTGCATCTACTCGACCTCATATCCATCAGTGTAGATGTTATGGCGCAGATGGTAGTATGGACTGGGCCGAAGGTCATCATTGACAGTGTGCTGTGGAGAAGAAAGAGGTGCAGCTGGAGTTGGCCGACGGTGTGCTTGTAAGATATCATTTTGCTACACATGTTGTCAGTACACCAGTCCAGCGGGCATATCAGCTTTGCGGTTTCGTTGGTTGGTTGACCAGTCTGCTAAGGGACGGCACACAGCCAGCCTTGAACGGAGGAGGGTGGAACTCGTCGAGGGGTACAGAAATCAAGTCAATAATGGGAACCAACAAAACGGAGCACAGGAACAAGGCATGGAGATAGATAGACAGTGGGAGAGACGGGGAGAGAAATACAGACGGAGAAAGGATGAGACGGGAGTGACAGGGGTTCGCAAACGGCGGCACGCTCCGTGCTAACGGCTGGGATTGAGCACAAAACGGTAAACGGACGAGATCCTCGGTGCCCTGGGTCAGTCGAGTGGGAGAGGCGTGTGTTGAGAGGGGACGAGGCGTTGAATTCAAGGCGCCAGGTTCGAGATGCGTGGTTGGTTGCATGTGCTGCGAGCTGGGGCGAGCTGTTTCCTGCTCGCCCCACGCTATGCCACGCCACAACTCCAAGTCCATATCCCACTCCAAGCCACACCCCTTGACCAAGACCTTAGCTTGCTGGTGCTCCTAGCTCGCCCAAGCCTTTGTTTGACTCCTGCTCCCTTCAATGCCCATCGTTCACCCCATCTCTGTCCCATTATCTAAATCATTGTCATCCCATCAAGTGGACCTCGTCCTCAGTCCACACACGCATCCACATCTTGGCCACTTCCAGCTGTCTACTCAACCTTTTTGGCACCCCCACTGCTCAGGCCCATGAACGATCTTTGTTCCTTTTGCGAGATGTATCCTTGCTCTTGCTTTAGTCCACCACAGCGTCAATGGACCATCGTGCCGGCATGGACATGCCGATGCGGCAACTTCCCAACCTATCGGCTTCAACAAGTCCACAGCGCTCGCTGTGACCGGGCGGCTGCTATATCTACTGCCGTCAGCGCTTCTCCCTCTTGAATCGCCTCCTTCAAATTGTTATCAGTTGTCGAGCCCGAGTTTGAGGGACTACGAAACAAGGCACCAATTATCCAAAACACCAATCTATACCAACGATAGTTGCAGTGGAGCCATCAGCCGCCCTCCCACCTGAACCGCCACCATCAAGATCTATTGGCGTTTCGCCTATCTCTGCACCCATTCCTTTCTTACACAGACTGTACACACCATCTTGTCTCTCGGCGACTCTCGCTCAGCACCACAAGGTCTCTCGATCGACTGGGGTTGATCTGCACCTAGGTTGTCTCACCCTGGCCGGCATCCTCCCCCACAACTCATTCCACCTCGACAGTATATCTTCAGGGGCGTCCGTCCTCTTCTCATTGAAAAAGCATTCCCGACCAGAACCGCTCCTTGTCTGCTCCAGAACATCTCTATCCTGCTTTATCTCACATGCCGTACTCAACCATACCTTGAGCTCCGGTTAGCATTACTTAGACCTATTCTCGAGCTCACAAGTCGAGGATAATTCCACTCTTTACTTCTCAATTACAAGCAACTACTACCATCAAACATCTTCACCATGCAGTTCGAGTCGGACTTTCGGTTTGACATGGACGACACCTTCAGTATGTGCAGCCAGTCCATGTCGTGCCCTTCAGCCGGCACCAGCTTCTCATCAGCATCATCTGCGTACGAGCCTTTTACTCCTACTTCACGACGATCTACGCCAAACGCCCTGACTCTTGATTTTGAGGGAACGTATGCACCCTTTGGTGCCCACCACCCCGACCTCACATCGCCATCCGCGCACATGTCCAAGTACATGTTTGGTGGTCCCATGAAGGGTGAAACCGAACACATGGCATTCAACGAGGGGATCCCAACTACTCCCATCAGGAAGGTTGAGGGCATGGCCACCCCAGACTACGACCACATGATTGATATGAACATGGCATCAAGGCAGTCAATCGGTTCCATTACACCTTCAGGACCTTTCCCCATTTACGCCATCTCGCCAACGACCATGGGACCTGCTTCATTCATGATGACACCAACCCACAGCCTCTCTGGCTCAGAAATGGCTGATTCTTCATCATCCTGGTCATGCTCCAACGAGAGTCCTATTTCATTTTTCCCCCAGAAGGGCCTCGGATCCCTTGAGCTTGATGGATTGGACCTAGAGAGACACTCTCAGTCACCCCTGGAGGCCTACCACCTCCATGCACCACCATCCCCGGGTCGTCTTCGTGCTCACAGAAAGATGATTGTACACGAGATTCAGAGGAAGACCACTGAGCTGCAACGAGCCCAAATCAGGTCGCAGCGCAAAGTCTCAGGGGATAAGTCTGACGGAGCCGTTGATGTTGTTCGCCGAGCCATGTGCAAGTGTGATTATCCTGGATGTCATAAGGCCTTCCGCCGCAACGAGCACCTTAAACGACATAAACAAACGTGAGTGAAGAATTTACCATCACGCTTGCATACAAATTCACTAACGGGCATTGAATAGCTTTCACGGCGAGGGACCCAATCGTTTCTCATGCGAATTCTGCGGGAAGGACCAGTTCAATCGCCAAGACAACTTGAACAACCACCGCAAGCTGCATGCTCGCCCGAACAGCCGAAACCGTGGTGTCGAATTCATCCCAGCCGCTGTTCCTATCATCGAGCAAGAAGAGCGTAGCCGCAAGAGGAGAGCGCCTCCCAAGTCCAAGTCAGTCGACAAGCGGGGCGATTACTGATTACAATTCCATCTCGTTGCTTTGTGCCTGGTGGCTAGGCTCCCCATGACCCACCCCGGTTCTTGGGCTGGGCATCCACATTGTGGGGTAGATCCCGAGACACCCCATGTCAATAACTGGCCTTGTCCTGTTTGGGCCTTGCGCAGACAAGAAAAGAAGGAAAGCCAACCAGGTTGAAGCAACCAACGCTTGTCCAGTACTCAGCCATTGGGCCTCGCCTTAGGAGGCTCTTGCTCAGACTTCAGCGTTGCACACACGCAATTCCCTTGGCACAAGCTGGTGGTGGGTTCTTCCACCACTGCTGCTTCATATTTCTTTTTTTAGTCATCACTTGTCTTATTCGACATATTTTTCTTTTCTCTTTCTTTTTACTTCTCCATCTTTGCATCTTTCTGTTGATCGCTCAACATATTTCATTGTCATATGTTCAATCGGCGTATATTGGCTTTCTTTTGTGGTCTTCGCGCGAACGTTTCGGCAGGGCGGCGCCTGATTATGATATCCAAGGCGGGAACGGAGGGCGATGCATTTTTCTACTATCTCACGGCTGCATATATCATTATGATGCGGATTGGCACTGGAAACGTGGGGACAGGCTCGGAAACCAAGTCCTTGTACATCAAGGAATATGAAAAAGACGGACACCATGTTTAATGCTGCATATGAATTGGCAGCGCGAAAAAGAAAAGGGCGAACAAACAATGGCATGACATAGCTCTGGACATGTGCTTGTGGCCAATGGCCTGGAGGCCTGGTGGTAATAATGGGTGCTATGCGCGTGGACATGTATTTTACGAAGCGCATTAACAAACCGTATTGTACTGTAGTATACAAAAAAAATGTAATCTAGTTTCTACCAAGCCTTTTGTCGACAGCGCATTTTCTCCATGTCATGATAGCCATGGGCGCCTCGCGGCTCCGTCTCATACGGGACAAAACGACTTGGTTGGCTCTGATTGCCCAATGTCGACGACGGCGTTGTGGTCAATGCTCGTCTTCAGCCTCGGAAGGACAAGGCACGGGACTTGCTCGTCCTGCGCGGCCATCTCCCCCGGCAATTATCCATGGTAGCACAGGCCATGAACCCTCTTCTGTCTCAGATCTACCGTTAGCCTTGGCAGGGCACTTACATGACTACCGTACAACTGTATGTATGTTGTATTACGCATACGCAGCGACAAGAGCGTTGCTGACCGAGGACCTGAATTCAGTCGTCGTAGAGGCTCAGCCGGACTCTGTACCCAGGAGCAAGGGAAAGCAGAAACATGGACACATGTACTCGACGTCACGAGATGCCAGCCGTTGTTACCCAAAGTGCAGGCTAGGTCGCAATCCAAGACATGATTTGCACTCTTTTGCGTTGCATGGATGGCAACCATCTGGCTCTGGGTTCGCAAAGAAATTGTTGCTTTGGTTTGGGTTCATTGAGTGTCAGACTGCGAACATCTGCGATGCATGGATGTCTAACAAGAAAAAAAAAAGAAAAAGAAACAAAAAAACACCGCCCTCTTGGGCTGATGCACGATGTGAGATGAGAGGGCCACGCCGCCACGCCCCCCCACCCCTGACCAGAGCATCGGGTGCTCCCCCCCCCCGGGGCCAAAACGAAGGCATGGATTCTGGAGGGTGTACTCCGTATCGTGGCGTCGGATGTTAGTTATGACCAGTCGAATTGATGGTCTTGACCCCGAGTCAATGATCGTCGCGACTGTGCAGTGCATGTCGAGTGGGTGCGTTCAGCCGAGCAGTATCTTGCTCGGCTGGACGACTCAGGGTTTGTACATGAAGCAATACAACTCGGGCACCTAGCTAGGTGACTTTGAATTGTCATGGCCATATTGCAAGAGACAGACGCTCGGTGACGGCTGTCCATCTCGAGACATCGAGACGGCTGGTAGCCAAGCGCTGCATGTCAGCCCTTTGAGTGGAACAAGGTGCCAAGGCAAAGTCTGAGTTCCAACTGGGGTCTGGCGCAGCACAAGGTGTGGTGTGCGTTGTAAACCTGTCCCACGAATGTCCAAGCTGCACCAAACCTGTACTGTACAGAGTATGTCTCACTACCGATCTCCGGTCGTTTCTGTTTTACCAAAGATCTAGTTTTGACAATGCAACCCTCCTCTTGATTTTGACAGGCCCGCCGAGATGGAACTAGCGCAGTTCGTGGTATTTGCTTGTTTTGGTCACCAGGCTCTAAACAGTGTCAAAAACCGTGTCGGAGGAAAAAAAGGTGGAGAAGCCTGTTTTCTCACGCCACGCCTGCGCTTATGCATGTGTTGAAAAGAAATGACAGCCTTGACTCCCACCTTGACTCCCACAAAAGACACCACGATGCGCAAAAAAAGCAAAACGCGGGCTGAACATGTATCGAAGAGAGGGGTAACTGTCCACAACAGACGGTGCAGTTGCGCCCCTCTGCCCAGATTCGGCCGCTTCTTTTCATCTCTGGTGAAACCAAGCACACCCCATTGCCAGCCTCCAAGGCAAAAGGTTGGCCCCATAATGGTAAGACAGTACTCCTCATCTGGGCTGCAATAGGGTTCACGTTCCTGGCCTTGTTGTTTGTATACAAGGCGCGGGAGAGTGCATGAAGCAAGGAGTTTGGAAACATATTGAGCCGTGCTCCGTTTGTCCCTGTTTCAAAAGCTTGTCTTTGTTGGAACTGCCGCCGCCAGCTCAATGAGCAGAGATGCAGTCCCGGGCTCCCCTTCGAGACCCGCATACGTAACAATGACGAATCCAAGTGCCAGACTGCCGGGTTGGCGAGAGAACGCCGGAGAGGACAGCATCGTGCAAGCAAGATAAGTGTCCCAAGCACCCGAGTTGGTTCCTGTGGGCTTTCTCTTCTAGCTTGCACATCCATACGCCACCTCTCACTGACTTCGCCCGACCAGAGTGCCGTCAATCCAGGCATGATCCAGTGGCTGACAGAAATCCGGGGAACCCTGACTTGCCTGTAGCCACCTGGTAAAATTGCTAGCCCGCCCCTGCCAGGGCCTTGGGTCGACGCCATCAGGAGCACTGGATGATCCCTCCCAGTGTTTCATTGCTTCGCAAGTATCTACATTCCGAATACTCCATAGTATCACAGTTTTGCTGCAATCCAAATCCCCCCCACATTGAGCAAGCTTCTACCAAGTGAAAGTCCTTGGCTTCAGAAGCTTGGGTCATATGTTGCTCAGGCACTCGGACCATTTGTGTCTCGTATTGGACAATTGGCCACAGGGGCTTGATCAAAATGACCACTTCCTTGGTGGAGACGGGAAGAGACGAGACGGCTGTCCCCCACTGAGCTGATAGTAGTACAGTTGTGACTACTGAGCCATCGTGAGCAGGTTTGCACGACGTCTATATCATCTCAGTCATCAGTCAGTTCATTTGGGCCACAAGGATTCCCACAGCGAGCCTGCTCCAGTAACATTTGAGAGGAGCCCTTTTCTCTCGCTCCATTAGGGCATGCTATAGCTTCTTGGCTTTTCCCAAGTCACTGTCTTTACAATGTCGCCAGCAGAAATACTTGGCAGCCCAGACAATTCATGCGATGATAATCGGGAACTTGAGCATGGAGCCCTAAGGCAGCCGGTGCTGGCGCCCATGCTGTTGGCGCAACCTGGTCGTGCCCGAAGTCCCGTCAAGGCACCATGGCGGCTGCTGGCAGATTCGGAAGTTCTTTATCAAGTGTTGGTCAGATATCCGTGGTGGAAGTCAGACCTGTCATTTGCAGTGGATATGGCACAAGGCAAGCTTGGCTGTTGGGGTATGTGGCTCAGCTGAGATGGCTCATCACATGTCTGGTTGGACGAGTTTTATTTTTAAGCAATTCTTCTTCTTTTCTTTTTGGCCTTCTTTAATGAGCAGCCCACTTCGGAATTGTGACGTACCAGCATCCATGGTATGTGCGTTCAATTTTGCGATTTTAGGCCTCGCGGTAAAAAGAAAGGGTCGCTCATTCAAGAAAAAAAAAAGGGAATAAAAAATTTCCGAGCAAGGCCAAACAATAGCGAAGGCCATGGTCCTGTCGAACAGGTTTCATCTATTTTCTTTTTAAGAGATGCTAGATTTTAAACGGGCAAAGATATGAGTGGCTGCAGGTGCATTTGATAAAGCCGACTCGTCGGCTCACGTTGTTACCAGCGAAAGAGTTATGTAGCCGACTGGAGCCGCAGCTTCCTTCCTCAATGCTCAACATTTGCTTGCGTTCCCATCAAGTTTGGCTGTCCTGTACTCCGTACAGTACTTAAGTATGTACTTAAGTGCTTAAGCACCGCGGGTACCCCACCAACACATCACTCCCTGCTCCGCGTCGCGCACTGTACACATTGGATCCTTTGATTGGTGACCGCTTCAGACAAAAGCAAAAGGCGTGCGTCTTGCATAATAATCCCAATAAAGAAAGCTTTTGACGGAGGGCAGAGGAGTTCATATGTACATACAGCATACGTAGCTGGAGACCTGAGCCCAGTAGCCGCTCTGCGTTGCTGTCTCAGGTCACGAACTGGCTTCAACAATGCTGAGTACTTACCTAAAGTACTTACTTTACTTAAGTACTAAGTAGGTACTTGCATCAATGATTACAGGGGCCGCCGCCCCAGTGCCCAGGCTGGATGAATCACTGGGGCTTTCAGCAGTTGGCACCATCAAGTGATTTCCAACCGTCTGGTCAATCCCGTCATCTGTTGACCTTGACGTACGGAGTACACAGCCTGGATGTCAGATGACGCCTCGCCTCGTGCGGCATCGTATTTCTCATTATGCACACGCCTTGCTACCGAAATAAGAGGCCCCTGTTCACATTCTAAAGTTTCTTTGTTTTGTCGTGCCTTACATCTACTTTGGCACCTGGCTTTTGCTCTCTTTCTCAGGTCATGCTCACCAGGAGATGACGAATGATTTCACGAGCCACCCATATTTGTGGCCTTGGCTTTGACCAACAATTCCGACGGCGGCTATCTCGCCATCGGCTAAGTCGAACGCCTGGACCAGACAGACAACCATATGCTGCCTCGCTCCGTTAGCATTCAACTGGACGATTGATAACCGTTTCAGACGGGAGCGACGCCGACCCTTGGCACGCCAGAAATTTGGATTCATCTTGGGCATGGCCTTCCTACCTTCGTATCAAGAGGCCACCGCTCAATCGAATTGGCTGCAGCTGGTTGCCCCATACTGCAACTTCAATGATTACCGTGCTTTGTGCCTCGTAAGCCGTCAGCTTCGACAAGTCTTTGCCCCTTGCCTGTGGAAGGATTTGTTCACTTCGGCGAGACTCATGGGCATTGACCCAGGAGATGGTGAGCAAATGTCGTTTTTCTTCTCTCCTTTCCTCGTCCCACCTCCTGGCGACAGTTTTCTTTCATGCACCTTTACCGCTGTGGCTCAGGAACGTCTTCTGGGCGAGCAACTGAGGTGAACCTGTGTTGACCGTGGCATATTTTCGGTACAGACTTGACTTGGTGGTCCAAGTTCGCATCTACACATCTTGGCCAAGTCGGAGAGGCAACTCGGGCACTCGTCGAGATCTTGGATGCCAGGTCTTTTGGCAAGGATTCTTACGATCTTTCCACAGACCAACATGGGATAACATTCACATCCAGCCTTCAAAGGGCATTAACACTGCTGCCAAATGTCGACACCATTCTTCTGGATGGCCATGAAGACATAAATCTTGCGGAAATAATAGGACCCCGAGCCTCCTCTCTTCCTTCTGTTCATCTGCGAATTCTTTCCATTGCCGACTGCTCTTGCCGACTGCCCAATACTTTCTTCAGTGCTTCACATTTCGATACCCTGACATACCTTGATGTGTCAAATCTTCCGGGTTCCATAGTCTCGCTAGTTCAGCCTGATTCATTACCGGCTCTGCAGATACTGAAAGTGAGAGGGAGAGAGCTCGACAACTCTGCATTGCTTGCCTTGATCACGAAATTCGGACTTCGACTTTGGAGTTTAGATGCCAGCATGAACAAAATATCTGATGAGGCAGTTCAGAGCATCAGAGATTGGTGTTTTCCCGTTTCGCAACTCCGCAACGATGAACACATACAAGTTGAGGGAACAATAGTGGCGCAGAATGGAGGGTCGCCAGAGAATGGGCCGTTTCTTTCCATTAAAGAGTCCGACTTTAGTGCGTCATTCTGCCATCCAGAGCGATATTTCCTTGATGCACCAGCTTATACTGCACACGCCGACATGGCCATGCAGAGATCCCCAGCTGTGAGGCTGGATGGTGGCACACGGGTGCCGAGAGATAGTGCTGATGCTGTGAAAAATGCCGTATGGGGGCATGAAGACCACCTTAGAGCAGAAAGCTGCCAATATTCCACGGGAGTCACGCATCTACGACTATCTTATAACCGCATCTCGGCGAATGGGCTACAAAAACTGCTGCGCATATCGAATGGCCATATCAAATACCTGGCTTGCGATTCCATGCCCCTGCTTCCCAAGGGCGGAAGCTATCAGAAGGCTTGGCCAGCCCAATCCAGCCTGGCTGGCATCCTGGGAGCTGCATATTGCTTTAGGCCAGCGTTTTCTTCCAACCTCCGAGTACTCCGAATACATCATTCTCTCGTGACCAACATCCCGACTTTGCAAGCCAAAGGGTTTTCATCCTTGGCACTGTTTTTCCTAGCCGAGACGGCGATTTTTCGACGCGTAGAGAAGGCGTATCCTCAAACATTCATACCGGATATGAACCCACGCCTGGTGTCTTTGACTCTAACGTGTCTTCCTCGCCGATCAACAGGCTCATTGACATCACGTCTCCTGTACTTCCTCAAATTACTTTCCGTTCAGGAGTGTGGGATTCAAAACGCGTCATTGATCGCGTCGACGCGGCGCGGCCCCGGGATATTGCAGGGTCTGAGACACTTGAGGTTAGAATTTGAGCCCGACCTGGAGCATGGCTTTTCCCCATCAGAAGACCTTGACACAGAGGAATTGATGAGCGGTGGAGAAAAGATCTTCAGTTTCTTTGAAAGCAATACCCAAGACGAGACGGGACAATCGTCGACCGGTTTGAAGACCTACGGTAGCTCAGGGATGAATTCCAAAGGGGTGGCAGAACATAAATCATCTGTAGCCGAGGACCAGGCGCTTGGTTCTGGCCGAGACAGGTCTGAATTTGTCACATATGATGCTACCTGGAATGGGGAACCTTTCTCAGTTCAAGTCTGGGCAGGACCAAACGACTCTAATGCTCCAGATGTGCTGAAAGACTATCGACGCCTGGTTCTTAAGCACCAAGTCAGGGAGGGTGTAGGGCCTGCAACACCTGCTCAGATTCTAGCTGGGGCACCATCCTCTTCGTTCATCTTCCAAGTTGCATGGGCCGCCATAGTCATGCCGTTCGAACTGCGGCCTCCAACACTCAGCCAGCTAGCTGGAATGGGTGACGTTCTCGATGCACTCAGAAAGTACCGTTTAGAGGGGCGAGCCAGCTATATGAGGTGCAAAAAGCACGCGCAGAGCAATGGCCAGCCCATCCCACTCGGAGAGCCTCACTACTTTTGGACCGGACGCCTGGAAGTATTAACCAGAGATGCGGTGCCTCTTGCGCAGCCATCGCAGTACTGGAGATGAGCCATCTAGGTAGCGTATTAAAGACCATTCAAGTACGTGGTGAAATATGACCGCCCATCACAGACTCGCAGATCAACACTACCTGTTACCAGGATCGTGGCCACTTTTTATTGTACCCATGGACGCTTGCTAGCTACTTGTTCTAAGACAAGCCACATTATCTGGTTGAGGCAAACCCAGATCAGCCGAGGCGTCACAATGAATACGGGATGATGGAGGCTGCCAGTGTCGTTTCGTGGCGTCTTGCATGGGGGACTCGGAGGTTTTGGCAAAAACATGGCTGTCATGGAAAACCTGTCAGCCACTTGTTGTCCCATTGCATGCGAGCTAGAACATGTATGAACGCCTCTGGTGCCCGCCCTAGCAGCAGCCCTCATTGCCCAAGGACGAGGCTCCGTGGCATCAAAAGAAACATTGTTCCCTGGAACAAGTCCAGAATACTACTTGGAGGTTGGCGCTCTTTCGCAATTCGCAATCGGGTCACAGATAACGTGGGTGTTTTCTCAGACAAAGCAACGGTTGTGGTGGCGACACAAGCAAGGCCAGGCGAATGCTGTGACAGAGTGAGACATGACGGGAAGAAAGTCACGGATGGGATTGCGCACAACTGGCAGGGTGAGACAATGCGCCAGCAATCATGCAATGCATGTTTTCGACGGGCTGTGTCTTTGGACGAACCCAGGTACATGAGCTGCGCTGGGTACCTTCCACTTCCATGACATGACAGCTGCCCTCTTTAATGCCCCAGTTCAAGACAGAGATGCGTGTCTTGGAGAGTTGCAGTGTCAAAGAAAAATGCGGACAGGGCCAATGTGTAGTGGGACGCTTGGGTGTGAGGCGACAGACATGCCGTAGCCGTGTGGAAGGACACTACAGTTTATTACGGTGCAGGGCTCAGGTGTTTTGTTGGTTCCGAGGCCGAATTGATGCATGTCCACCACGCCCAGATGTCGCAAGTGTATCACGGCTAATATGGCGATGCGACACATTCTGACTATCCACACAATCTCTTTGTTGGAGTTGGCTAGAGCAGAGTCAGCGAGCCGATGGGACTTGTCGAACTTGTCCCAACATGTTGCTCCGCGCGTCTTGTCATTCATTGAAATTTCGGTCATGTCGTAACAACAGCGAACCAGTATGCAGGACCGATTCCAGACTCTCCCTCTTGGCATTGTCGTTCGAGCAGCATACGGCAGTCGGTTGTACAAGCATCAATGATCCTTATCTCGGTTAAGTGCAGGGACCAATACTAGCTTTGTTAAAGATGATGACATCCCATTCACATCTCGGAGAAGAACCGATTGCTGACAAGTCACACTATGCCTCCCGTATGTCCTGGCCGACTGTACCCTGTGATTTATATGACGAGTCTGTTGCCGAGATGCTCGGCGCATGAACATTGGAGACTATCTGATCGTGTCGCAGTCGAGGAGTTAATATGTCGCGCAAGATACAACAGCGGCAAACATGAGATGATGGTAGCAGGTAAACAAGTTGGCCTGTGTCGCGCCAAAGTCAAAGAGGCCTGTCTGTCTTGCAGCCAAGAGCCCGATTTTGGCCGACCGGTAGAGAAAACATTCCGGTGATTCCGGAAAGCGCAGGGCTCGTACGCAGCTAAAACGCAAACATGACCTGGGATAGCGACTGTGCAATGTTGCTGACGATGATGGATGGGTAGAGGGCGACAAGCAGATTGGAGTCGTGGTGTAATGATCTGCTGGGGATGGTTTAGGATGGTTTAGGATGGTTTTAGTTCAGTTTTACGGGCCTCGCGTCGTCACTGCCATCTCTGGGCTGGGCTGAGCAAACTGCAGGCAGATTGTTGCGTTGCACACACAGTCTGGACTCTGGTGCACACGCACACTTCACCAAGCAGCGATTGTAGCCCAACACGAGCAACGCAACACTCAATCAATTCAAGCGCCAGGACCATGCAGATGCAGCTTATGGCTTATGGCTGACAATTCCTCGCCCACCAAGTGGCTGGCTGCACATGATGGCATCTTGGCTGCGCCACTGGGACAAGCAACAGGTACCCCAGCGCGGGAACATGGTGCTCCGACGCGGACGAATATCCTGTGCATCGAGAACGACTTCAGTCCCAGGCGGGCTAACATTGAATGCCGAGTCCAGATCCCTGTGCAATGGGCCAATGCCTACAAAGCTTGCAGGGGAGCAGTGCAGCCACAGCCACCCAGGGCCAACAATCTACAGTGTGCAGCCCATCACCAATTGTCGCCTGGGAAATAAGCTTATCGGCTGGCCAGGAGCCCGATTGAGGACTTCGTGTTACAACACGGTGGCTGCGCTGGCGCATTTCTTTTGTCTGGCGACAACTTGTCCGTTTCTCATGTCCAGCTGTGCGACTTGTTTCCTCCTCGAGCCCTCGAGAGCACGCAAAACACCATGAAAATCATTGCAAGAGACGCGGCCATTGTTGCAGCGCTGGCACTGCGTGAGTCCATTCTTCCCCAGCTTCTTGTCAAACACCGCTAATGGCAGCCCCCCCCCCCCCGCGGGACGAGTAGAACCAGCAGGCGCCGCAACAACAGCCTACTGTCCCGTTTCCAACCAGGTGTGCTTCCAATGGGGCGTTCCTGAAGCTGCTGCCTCGTCTGGCTCAGGTAGCGTCTACTTTCAGCTGCGCGCCCCGACATCCTACGAGTGGGTTGGCCTGGGCATCGGCAAGCAAATGAATGGGGCCGACATGTTTGTCATGTATACCAATGGCAATGGCAACGTGACGCTGAGTACGAGACGCGGACTGAATCACATTATGCCCGTGTACGACGACAAGACTGGCGTGGAGCTGCTCGCTGGGTCGGGCGTCAACAATGGCCAAATGGTGGCGAATGTCAAATGCAGTAGCTGCTCGGAGCTACAGCTGGGCTCGTCGAATGGATGGCTGAGCGCGTGGAAGCGCGGTAGTTCGTTGGACTCGACGAATCTTGATGCCCAGATTGACTATCACGATGGGAATGCGTTGTTTTCCGTCGACTTTTCAAAGGCGACGATTTCACAGGACAAGAATCCGTTTGTGACCAGTGGTGACGACGGAGACTCTGGATCTGGATCTGGCTCAGGTTCAGGTTCAGGTTCAGGTTCAGGTTCTGGCTCAGGTTCGAACTCTTCGCCCGGTGGTGGTGTCGTCGTGGAAAGCGACCCCAACGAAAAACTAATCTACGCACACGGCATCATCATGTCCATCGTTTTCGTCCTCGGCTACCCCATCGGCTCGATGTTGATGCCGCTCTTGGGGAAATGGGCCATTCACGCAGGCTGGCAGTTATTCACCTTCCTGACCATGTGGGCAGGCTTCGGAATAGGATGCGTGCTTTCTCGAAGGATCGATTTGGTGTGTACATACCCCCAGTTCTGGCTTCACACTCATCACCTCTAGTCTAACGAGTGACAGTTCTTCAAGCAATCCCACACGCAGCTTGGTGTCGTCCTAGTCAGCCTCGTCAGCTTGCAGCCTGTCCTCGGCTACCTACACCATCAGCACTATAGCAAGTACAAGCAGCGCGGCGTTATAAGCCATCTCCACGTCTGGTACGGCCGCTCTCTCATCATCCTGGGCATAGTCAATGGCGGTCTTGGACTGCAGCTCGCAGGCAATAATCACACATTTATCGTCGTATATTGCGTTATGGTTGCCGTTGTGGCCGTGGCGTATTTTGCTTCGGTGCTGTTTGGCATTTGGCGCTCTAAACGCGCCAGCCCAGCAGAGCCCAAAGGGCCTGGGGCTGCCTCTACAAATGGAAATTCGCAAGGTGATTGAGCATGCTTGCTACTCTTTGGCGCTATTCAATACCCCAGGCAATGGTTGAGCGTTTCCATTTTCGGGATTTAATGACGGGGCTGCCGCCTCTCACACAGAGCTGATATGTGTGATATCTTTTCGTGCCAAGTACAGGCAAATGGCTTCTTTCCCAGCGTTATCTGGAGGCGGCTATTCATGGTTGAAGGAAGCCACGACAAGGCTGTACGGTGACACAAGAATTATGGCATCGAGGATAGATTATAAATGACACCCTAATGAGAGTCCTTGTTCACTTTTCAATACTACTTTAACTTTTGGATTACTAATATTGCGGCCCATCACAGCACCCGTCTAATATATTATGGCTCTCTATCATGCCTGTACCACCTCGTATCGTAACCACAAGCAGTGGGACCTAATCGCCCGAGGGCCTATCTCGTTTTCTCCATCGTGCATTACTTCTAATGATTTCTATTGATCAACCTTGAAGATGTGAAATTCTCCAAACACTTCCAATGCTGATTTTCTATTAATCAACCTTTGATATGTGAATATTCAGGCTTTTGAAGTGGCATCATCAGCGGTAGACTTGTCTGCCCGCCAACTATTGAGGTCCGGAGCGACAAAGATGTGGCCGGTTATGATGCCCCGAATAGTGAGAGCACCGACAAATAACCAGAGCAAAGCGACAATGCAAGATATGGCCTATATACCACTCATTAGCCGTTGTCACAAGACGTGGAATGGAAGCAAAAACGGCTTGGGTGTTGGGCAAAGGAAAGGATGACTTGCCGTGCCCAAGTAGCTAAAGAAGGTGGAAGTCATCTCGCTGCCCAGCGATAATGTTGCGCTGGCCCAGACACCCATGGGAAAAGTCAAGCCCCACCAGCCAATGTTGAATGGAAACCTGCGATACCTCACGATGCTCAGCAGTGCAAAAGCGAGCCAAGCCACTCCATATGCCCACATGACCAGGCAGATCAGCCAGCCAACCACGTACAATGTGTGGCCAGACCATTCTCCAAGGCCTAAAGCCCCCAAAGTCTCTGTCTCCGGAATCAACTGCCTCGCAACTCTTCCAAACTGCAAAATTGCGAATGCACCCTCGCCCAGAGGTGCGACGGGCAGGAACGCGGAGATGATGACCTCGCGTGGTGGCAAGTTGTGTATTGCGAGGCGGTGAAAGTAGAGGACAAGGCAGGTCATCGATAGGGGAATGGCCGTGCCCCAAAGCACATAAGACAGTATCAGGGTCCAGATGGCGTAGTCCTTGTTGAAATGGGTGAAGGCTTCTGCTATCACTCCGCCAGTAGCTGACGCAACGACTGGCGGGGCGATGGGAAGCAACCAGACGGCTGTCATGGACGGCAGTTTTGAGTCGTGCATATGCATGCTGCATGACCACTCGTCAATCAGAAGGCAACAGAAGAGAAGAGATCGGGAAACAAGAGTTGGTGTGATAGCGTATCGCGGACTGACTTACATGACGAAGGGTACCAGGTAACATGTCATGACGGACAGAACAGCATCAATCCACCACAACACCCACGCCTGCAGTACGTCAGACTCCAATTGCATTCATATGGAGCATTTTCGTCCACATACCAGTATGAGAGCCCAGTAGCCCCATGCTGGCACACAAACCAGTACAATCATTGTAATGATTGTGGCCAGTCCCATTGGAAACGCACCGAGGAAGAGAGGCACCACAGGATGTCGTATCATGGCCGTCCACAAGCCCCGATAGACGATATAGCGACATGTCGTCGTGGCGAGGAAGAGAAGAAACAGCAGGACGTTGATGGCGAATATGACAATAGATATCCAGTATAACCCTCGGTTGTTGAAAGGAAGGTTATGCAAAAGTATTGACGTGATGCCCGTTCCCATGTTTACGGTGAACCATCTGCATATTGATGTTAGTACCCTAGAGCCAGAGCTGGGCAAGTGGTCTGGATGCTGCTCACGACGGTGTAAATGTTTTGACAAACAACCACGGGTAGGCTTTTTTCTCCCGAGCTGGAGATTGAGCTGCAACCCTGTGCAAAACCCCCCCCAAATTTGAGACGGGCAGTGGACTTTCAATTGCGTCTTGTTGCATTGTTTGCATTGTCATTGTGCTGTTGTTGGAGAGCTCCGTGCCTTGGGAGATTTCGTGAAATCTGTCCATGGCGATTTATGCGACTGAACTGTGAAATACATCGTGGAATGTCTTGAGGAACAGGAGCTTCGTATATAAGCCAACTTGCCTGGCTGATGTTGACTTGTGAAACCAGTCCCCGGCCCGGGCATCGTGAAGTCGTGATTACTGACATTCGGTGTATGAGTGGCCAGATTCAACGCTGGTGGAACGGAAATAGCCAGGGTTGAACTTGACTCTGGGCCCGAACTCTGCCCCATAATTAATCGACACCAGCCATTCACAAGTCGGTGACCAAACGCCGCGGTGTTTGTACTAAAATCAGAACCAGGGGATTCGTTTGACCAGCTTCAACTAACCAACCACACTGACAAACCACAGTCAACGTTGCTTGTGAACGATTCGAAAACACCATCACACTTCAGCGATGCCAAAGTCGGCACAAGCGGAGCGGAAGCCGGGTCGCGGACCTGTCAAACTAGCGTGTCTCGCATGGTTTGTTCTCGCTCACCTCTGGCCATTGGCTCATGAATCAGAATATTCTCATTTACTAATACAACGCCACAGTCGGGTATCGAGGATTCGCTGTGACGGAGACCAGCCATGCCATGGAGTTTGTGATATCCGGCTCACCACCGTGTTCGCGCCTCTCGTAATTGCTCGTATGCTGATAAATTGCCCTCTTAGTGCCGGATTCGCAGTAGGGAGTGTTCATACACGCCCAGTCGTCGAGGAGGATCACGTAAAAAGAAAAGCGTGCCTACGAAGCCAACCACCAACGAACAGCCCGATCTCGGTGAGTGCTTGCCCAGATCCCATAATAACACGGCTTTGGGGGTTTCAATCTTTAACCGCCACGGCATTGTAGCCTTCCCTTCTCCCCCTCTGAGTGAGATAGATCATCTCACCTCACCCGGCGCCGGGCTGAGATTGCTTGCCTTTGATGAGCTCCATCTGCCGGCTGATGCGGGGGGTCTCGGAACCAATGGCTCTGCAGCCAAGGGCATTAGACAGCAAGCTGTCCGTATCTATGATAGCGAGCAGGCCATGTACGTACGACCTTGATGTGTCGGTGGCCACAATACTTGCTCACAGACGCCTTGCTTACCACTGAACAGATTGAATGCCTACTACATCTATATCCACCAATACTTCCCAATCCTCCCGCCCCCGGTCCAACCAGTTGCCCCCGACAATCCGATGCGGGTGACCAGCCTTGAAGGATGCTTTCCTTTCACCTTGACCTCGCCTTTGAGCTTGGCCATGTCTGCTATGCTGGCACTCATCCCGTTTCCAGACCAGGAGCCAGCCCCTGAGTTTTCATCCGAGGAGCCCCCGAGACGATCAGTGGCACACAAATTGGCTCAAATGGCGTTGGAGGCAGTGGAATCCGATTCCGAACTCCTTGACTGCACCCCTGGCGGCCACCCGAGCCCCGTTCCTTTCAAAGGCCAGCCCATTCCCCGCTTCCCGTTGCATCCCGCAACCCCCGTCATGCTCGAGGGGCTGCTTGCACTGCTTCTACTAAGCAATTACGAGCATACGCAAAGAGGGAACATGCTCAAAATGACCACGAGAGCGAGTCAGGCCCTCATCATGGCAAAGAACATGTCCCTGCATCGAATGGGCGATTTTGATGATGAATTCGCCGAGGCCAAAAGGAGGGCTTGGTGGATGAGTGTATGTTTTCTGCCATAATCCAATTTTTCGGACACTCCGCTAACAAAGTCCACAGTACTTTCGCGCTCAGCTGTGCTCTGTTGTTCGACAAAGCGTAAGTCATGCCAATATCATGCACCCAAATATCCGGGCTGTCCTTGGCAGTCTCGCTAATAAGGCCTCCCGTAACTAGGCATCTGTCACGATGGAGGATGACAGTCAATACACCACTCCGTACCCCACTATTCATGATGATCCGGAGGTGAGTCTGAGCTGGCGTGCAAGTAACTCTTTCTCAACAACTGCTAAATATGGCTGGGCAGGCTTGGCCCCTCTTCATCGAGTCGCTTAGAGTGTCTTTTGGGACTGTCCGACTTGCAGCAAATAAGATCCCTGCATCCGCGAAGCCTAATCCAGAATTACTACGCTCAAAGTCTGAGAAAATAGCAGCACTGGACGCGCGAGCCGTGCAGTTGATTGAGAGAGCCAAAAGTGGCCTACGCTCCAAACCAGCTCTCCCCAGCGCTGGAGATCCATCCAGCGAACAACTGGCGGCTAAAACGATGCGCTGCATCTCAGCGATAAGGAGTTCCAGGTAAGGATCTTTGAACAGCTAGAGAGCGCCGACTCTGCAATTCAATTGGCAACTGGGCGACCTATGCTAACCTCGACGTCTTGAAGTGCTAGAATTCGGCTGCACAGATACCACGCATTTTCCGATATTCCCTTATTTAGCATGAATCATTGCGACTTGAGCTCCCCTGATTTTGTGCCTGACACAGATGACGTCATACCACGAACGAATCCGCTGGAATCTTCACCTTTTACTTTCGATGAGGCGGCAGAGGTTTGCGTGGAATCAGCGTTGGAAGTATCCCGGCAACTGAAGAAGTTACCATACCCTGATAAGGCCCTTGCCACTGCTCCAGCTCGAATGACTCCAACCATTCTATGCTGTGCAATGCATGCCAGTTACGTGATGATGATGCAGTTCTACCGGTTATATTTGAAACACCAGCAGGAGGTCGACGACCTGGCAGTGTCGAGTTTTGAGCGTCGCGTCGACGAGCTCCGACATGCTCTGCAAGACGTAATATCAACGTTGGATGGCTTTGCAAATGTGCTAGAGGCTATTCGGGGGATGAAAGGTACGCAGTTGATGATGCTCGTCTACCAGACCCGACATTGAGAACCTCCTATTTTGCCACATGTTTTGGCTAACGCGATATTACAGTTGATGTTGAAGCTGTTTTCACTGTTGCTTTCTCAGAAATGATGACCTGACACACTTGACGATTTCCATACGCCCGTGCCTGTCGTCGCATATTGTTTCTGGAATTGACCCGTGCATATCACCTGGTCAGGCACTCTGTTCAAGGTACTATTCATTGAGCTAGTTGAAATCACCTCCTTTCAACAATTGAGGCTACATGTAATATTTCTCAACGCCATTTTTGACACATCCAGCAACCAACAAATTCCAGAAAAGTTTGAGTAGTCAAATGTTTCTTACACATAGTTGGGTCTTATTCAGCTTTCTTTTTGTCAAACTTTCCCCTGATGATTGTACTGAGGTCGCCAACTGGAATCTGAATCGGAAAGTCAACGGACGCGAGTAAAAGAGCCAAGAAAATGTACCCGCCTGCCATGGACGTTACAAAAGTGCATGCTCCGGCGCCCTAGTTCATGTTGGTCAATTACTACCATTTGTTCAGAGAGCCAGGGTTTGTACTCACCACTGTCAGTTTACGAGATTTCTCGGCATTGTCAATGATATTGTCTGCGCTCAGAAGATAAACACCAGTCAAAAGGCCGAACGCGATTGTCAAAGACAAGAATATGACAAAGAAGACAACATTGGTCCGCAGAGAACAAATGAGGAAGACGAGGCAGATGAGTCCCATGAAGAGCATCCAATATGCAATACTGGCATTGAATCCCGTCGTTTGCAGTCCCTCGGCACCCGACTTGGCATCCGGTGGAGCATATGACGAGAATGCGGCGAATGATGGGTTCAGAATGCCACCAAACGCGAGCCAAAATGTCCCAAAGACGCAGAAGACGACGGCCGGGAACGTGTTTCCAAGAATCCATTCGAGGATTCCGCCGAGCGTCATGAGGATTCCTCCCTGGAAGAAGTAAACGGGACTGGCAGTCAAACTGTCAGGGCATCTTCAAATGCTGAAAAGAGAGCAAAACCCACATGCTTGCAGCGCCATTGCCGCCAGCTCCGCGCCAGCCCATCAGGTCCATCGAGAGAGGTGTCAAGCTCAGCAGAAATCCTGCGATAGGGCTAAAAGTGCGGGCATTAGTGAGGGGATAGACATGGCATTTCACACCAAGGCACGTCTGTACGTTGGCAAGGCAGTATGGTTTGTGTATGCTCACATTGGCGTCGGATTTGCGAAAGTCTTTCTGAAATCACCATGGATCTTGTTCTGGGGTGAGAGGTACAGCTTTTCGAACAGCTCCGGGCTCATGGACACACTGGCAGCGGATCGGAACTTGTTCAGTGTTTCCATGCGGTCATCATGCAGAGGATACCCGTCGTTCTGGACTCGACGTTCTTCATCACACATGTTGGGCGCCGGTTGTCGAATCTGAGGCAGAGAGAGGTGCTCGAAGCTAATACAAACCACGCGAGCGAGGGAATACCTGGGAGAAGGGGGAATGAGACTCAGTAAAATCTGGATTGGTCTTGGTCGACACATGTCTAATATATTCACAACTACTTGGGTTCCTAGCTGGCGTAATGAATATAACCAACCTACCAACCCACAGACCGACCAACCAACCAACCAGCCAACCAAGCCAGTTGGCTTGCTCCTTTGATCCGGATCTGAAGAGACCAGACGTTGTACGAAACATTGCGAGATGGATCTGGCCTGTAACATCAAGCCATTCATACCCGGCAGCGGAAGGGACGATGGCCACCTCAAGCTCCCCGTACGGCCGACGGTATCAACTGCTGCGCTTTAATATTGCGGTGCCATTTTTGGCGTCTTATCAATTATTAAAGCGTGCATTGATGCTTGGACCGCAGCCATGTGGCGGCTTTCCCCGCACGCACTTGTCCATTCCCGTTTGTCCGAAAAGGAAGCCTTAAGCTAGCTCTGGCCAAGACTATGGAGTAGATGCTAAAAAGTTAGAATTGAATGAAAGCTGATGGAGCGCAAAATGGCCCTGCTACTGCCATTAGTATGAAAAATGCGGCCAATTGCCGGGCAATGGCGTGGCGGCGTGCATTCCATGTTGAAACCTTTTTGGCATGACGGTGGTGCTGTGCGATCATTGCACCATCAACTAACCGCGTTGACGGAAAAGGGAAACCGATCTTCAAGTGCTCGAGCATCCCATGTGACGTCATTTGATTTGCTGCGTTTTTACTCGTCTTCTTTTTCGCCAGACCACGAAGCACGAGTCCCAAGGTCTAACTAACTGGCGGGGCAAATCTTTGCCCCTCCACTCTAGATTATCGAGATTGACGACATATCCGAAGCCAGTTGCCGACCCGAACCAGGCCGATCCGTCGGATCCACCGGCGTGGATGTCATGAAAGGCATGCGGCTTGCCCATTTCAATTGCTTCACTTTGCGAACGTCGAGTCGCTGAGAAACAAGTCGGTACAAGAAGAAAGCCAGGGTCAAGAGTCAAGGCTCACGACCATCATCACCCGTCGCAATGTCTCCTCCGGGCATTCTTCTCGTGACCATGAGCCCCAGGGCCGGTCTCTCGCCACATCAGTTCCACGAGTGGTATAATAACGAACACGGCCCGACTCGTCTACGCCTCCCGCAAATCTTCCCCAATGGCCTCCGCTACAGAGCAGCTGCGGCGGATCAACCCGCCTTCATGGCCGTTTACGATGTCACAGCCATGAGCCATCTCGAAACAGACACCTACCTCACTCTGCGCGCAAACCGCTCCCCCCGCGAAGCCGAGACCATTGGCCAGGTCCAGGTCACGCGCTACTTTTACGACCTGCTGCACACCAAAGAGTCGCCCCTTTTCGCACCCATTGAGACCCTCACGGACGACGAGGCCGAAGGCATTGTTACCGTCGCCGTCGAGATCACCGTGACCGAGGCCGAAGGCGCCGGGGACTTGTACCAAAAGTGGTTTTCAGAAGAGCATGCCGAGATGATTTCCAAGGTACCCGGATGGCTGCGATCGCGGCTGTTCAGGACGTCGAGCTTGGAAGGATCCGGCAAGACTGTCTACTTGAGTCTGCACGACTACAAGAAGGAGAACGGGCTGGGCGGTGCCGAGCACACAGCGTCCATGGATACGAAATGGCGGACAGACGTCTTTGACAAGTGCGTCGCCTCAAAGGCACGGCAAACGTGGTCCCTGTTCTACGTGTTTGGCTCTGCCCCGAGAGACCTCGCCTCACTGTCACAACTCCCACCCTCGGCGGCCTTTGCCTCTGCCGACAACAAGACCAGCACCACCCCGGGCTCCGACGCCGTGATATCTTCATACGTGGCCACCAAGGACTCCCTTGACATTCCGTACCGTCTCGAGGGAAGCTCCTCCGCTGACGCTCCGACTGTTGCCTTCTCAAACTCACTCCTGACGTCCCTGCACATGTGGGATGCTTGTATCGCCATTCTCATAAAGCAACGTCCCGACCTCCGTATCCTGCGCTACGACACGCGCGGGCGACGAGCCATCCCACAGCCGCCTGTCGCAGCAACACTCGACACCGTCACCGACGACCTGAAGACTGTCCTGGATGCCCTCCGTATTCCCAAACTCCACGCCCTGATCGGCGTGTCCATGGGCGGCGCCACCACGCTCAACTTTGCCATAAAGTATCCCTCCCGGCTTGCCAAGTTTATCGCCTGCGACTTCAACACGACATCGAGCGCGGCCAACACGCAGGCGTGGAAGGACCGCATCGCGATTGCAGAAGCCGATCAAGGACGCGGCATCAAGCAGCTTGCCACCCAGACCGTGGAGCGTTGGTTCCATCCCGCGACCATGGAAAAAAGGGAGGTTGCGCAGGCAATGATTGACATGGTGGCGGAGAACGACGTCGAGGGGTTCGCAAACAGCTGCACGGCGCTCTGGGACTACGACTTGAAGCCGCACATGAAGGGATGTGCCGTGCCCGGATTGTTCGTGGTGGGAGAGGGCGACGGCAAGGGCGCGCTGGTCAAGGCCATGGACGGATTCAAGGCACTGCTGGGCGAGGGCGGTGCCGAGCTGCGAATTGTGCCTGCCACGGGACACCTCCCCATGTTTGAGGACCCGCATGCATTCTGGGACGCGGTCAAGGATGCGCTGTGATGTAGAAAATAGAGCTGTCGGGCTAGGCGCGTAGACTCTGTAGAGTAACAGTTGATGACGATGGAAGCGGTACGAAGTATCATGATTTATTCTACAAAGACTGGACCTGCCAGATACATTGTGTTCCAAAAACGAAGACAAAAGGACATTAAAAAGACAGATAAGCATGCAAAAACACAAGTCGGCGACTTGAAGGTTGGGAGCCGGATTTCGTCATCTAACCAGCCTTGTCCCTACACACGTGTGCCTACACACGGACAGCCTGAGCAAAGATGCCAGTCAATTCTGCGTCTGTCAATCGCTGCACGAGGGGCAGGCAACCCCCCTGCTTGGCGACGTGAAGCAGCTCGTCCGCCCAGTGATTCTCGACCATGACATGCGCGACATCAAAGACGAGGTTGAAGACGTCGTGCCAATCGCTGCAGCGGCCGGAATTGGGACCAGACCACTGGTTCATGGCGAGCTTGAAAAACTCGAGACCCAGGAGCCGCTCCTTTTCCGCCGCGGTCAGCTGGAGGAGAGGCAGCCTGGCCAAATCGCCCCAGCGAACAACCTGCTCGGCGGCCCTGGCGACGGATTGCGAGAGGAATTCGGCATCGTCGAGGTCGGCGGTTCGTCGCATGTTTTCGAGGGTGTCAGGGGAGCCGTAGAGCGCCGTGATGCTCAGCGGATCGTACAGGCTGTGGTCGAACTCGAAGCGCGCGAGGATGGCGCAGTCTGGACGGCGGTTCTGCTCGATCCAGTTCTCGAGCCGGCGGGATCCCGCTTTGCACAGCGCCCGGATCGTGGAAAAGCTCAGCAGGCACTGGCTGAAGATGGTGCCCAAGTGGTCGACCCAGTGGCTGGACGCGTAGACGAAGAGCTCGCCCAGCCCGCGCTCCGCCGGGTCGTAGCGGATCATGTCGCGCTCCCACTCCTCCCAGGTGCAGTGCGTGGTGAAGGTGTTGGGCCCCGTGAAGTCGCTGAAGAGGTCCGATCCCTGCGGGAGCTCTCCGATGGCCACCTGCGCGTCTGTGAAGAGCGGCGTGCGGCCGACCTCGTCCAGCATGAGGGCCCTGGTGCAGACGTCTAGCATTTCCGCCTCGAGGCACTCGGTGGTTGATCCGCTCGCCACGTAGTCGGCGACTGACTGGTGGACGAGCCTGACCTGCCGCTTCTTGGGCTCGGCGGGGGCGACGGTGTCGATAAAGGGCTGGATGAGGCTTGTGATGCGGTAGGCGTCGACGTGCTTGGACAGGGACTCGGCGCTGGCCGCGTCATTTGTCTGCGAGAGTGCTACTGCCCAGCCCAGCTCCACGATGCTCAGGGGTCTGCGGGCGACGGAGAGTAGCTTGAGCGCGGCGAGGGCGAGGGCCTGGTTCTCGGGCTCGTCTGATGTGTACCGTCGCAGCACGGCCGTGTATAGAGACGAGAGCTGTTCTGGGAGCGGCACGTCGGCCAGGAAACGCTGCATGGCGTCGCCAGTCCGGATCTGCAGCCGGCCAAGGAGCTTGATCACCATGTCTGTCCACAGGGCGCTTCCCGCCGCCGTGCGAGAGAGCGCGTCGACGACGAGGGCTCTGACAGGTTCCGCCAGGTGTTGGAGCTTGTCGTCGGCGAGCTTCTGGGCAATGATTCTGTCGCGGCCAGCATCCGTCGTCATATGGATCCTGGGCGTGTCACGGAGCAGAGTCAAGACGTCTTGCGTAGGGCGGCTGGAGAGGACGACTTTCAAGTTGGACGCCTTTTGCAGCGAAGCCAACAAGGACAACAGCTGGCTGCGAGATGCGCTTTCGTACTCGTCCAGGCCGTCAATGGCCACAAAGATGGACTCGGCATCCGTCACGTTGTCGAGCAAGAAGCGCTCCAGGTTTTTCGCATTCGCCGCAGGGTCCCCGGCCTCGGCGGCCTGAGCCTGCTTGTACCATTCGACAAACGGGCGGACCTTGTCCGGGAAGCATTTGAGCAGCTGGATGATGAGGGTCGACAGGATGCAGACGTACCCGCCGGCTTCGTCTGGTTGGCAGTAGTAATAGCAGACTTTGGACAAGGGGGAGCGTTGCAGCAGCTCGTCGACCAGAAAGGCCATGGCGCTGCTCTTCCCGCTGCCCATGGACCCAAGGAGCGCCAGCTGCTGAGAAGCACTGGCGTGATACCATTGTTCGAATTCGTCCGTCTGCAGCACAAACTCGCATGCTTGGTCGGCGCGGTTGGCCCTGAGCGAGGCGTGGCGTCGGCTCTGCGCCGTCCATTTCTCGCTCGTCAGCCAGCCTGCGATTGGAAATGCGTTGGGATCCATGATGAGATTTGGTAGAATGCTGGATAGAGAGCGTGTTCATGATGGACTCGCGGTGCGTACTTATGCTTCATTTTGGACGCCTGCGAACAAAGACGGTTATTTTATTTTTCTGTCACGACGCGGCGTCAAAGGCCGTGAGAAGTCGGCCATCAAAGACCCGTGCGGCGTCAACAAACGAGACGTTTGGGACTATTACTGTGCCACGCTGTTGGAACATATTCTCATCACGGAGCGTTTGCATGGTTCTCGTGGATAAAGCATTGTGGACATGGGCGTCCCAAGTGGCGGTTTCCTGGACGACTTTGGATGATTGTTTTCAAAACGACGATTGTTCTTGAACTAATTCTGGCCTTGTCATGTACATGATCCTTGTCAGATGCAGGCCCTGGATCTTGGGGCCGGAAAGAATGTCTGGAGGCTGCACCGCTGGGCAGAGGGGTATTGTGCGAAGTGTGCCTGATTGATTCTCCGTCCTTTTGGCAGTAATGTCGTCGTGGTCAAGATGGACGCAGTTTCAGCTTCATCGGGCTTGTCCTACTACAAACTCAGTCTGTTGTGAATCCGGTTGAGCAACAGGAGGAAATACACACTGGCAACACCATGGACCTTGAACGGAGCTCTTTGCGCAGATTATTTTAAGCAGAGATGGCCGACGCCAACTACAGCGGCCGCGATGCAGCTTCGCAACCCCCGGACGCCAGAACATGGTGCCTGGTTGATCCTGGTCAATAATCACTGACAAAGAAAACCATGGAAGACCATCCACGACTCCATTTGGATCACGCCACCTTTGATCCAACCCCCTGTCGCGGTGGCTTTACCCTTGATGGCGCAAGAGACGGCATTTATTGAGCCTCTGTCTCGTATTCTGCCAAAAGGACTAATTACATCGAGTGACGGCGTTTCTGCAGCCATGGCGGACTTTGGCTTTGAACCACCAAGAATGATGGTGTGGCCGCTGGCTTTTTATAGAACCCATGGCTAGAGGAGCATAAAGGCTTATTGTGAGAATCGCTCGACTTCATACCAGTGCTCGGCGGAGCTCACGTGTAGCTTTTTATCGTGCGTTGATATAACGTGTAGTTGAATACCTTGGCCAGGGACGCGTTGATTGTAGAGGTACATCTATTTGCAGCTGGGCAATTTCGGCTGTGGCTTGTACTCGATACATGCTCCTATGGATGGAACAGCAATACTAACGCCCCTCATGTCAAGATAGATCACTGTACTATTACTAATTAACTCTTTGGCATAGCTCCTAGTAAACACGGCAGGAGCACGATAGATTGAATGTCGATAGGAGATACCACATCTCGTGGGGCCACCAAGCCGAATCGAGGTAGATGAGCTCAACATGGTACACTTGATCGTACACTCAAATACAACAGTCATTACATGAAAGCACGCCAGACATGTAAATCAGCCAGCCGAGAAAAAGACAAAGGCGCCTCTCCAACGCCGAGCGGGGCCAACAATAGGACTTTGTTGGTTGCGCCATGGTGGGAATACCTGTTGGCCGTCTCAGCCACGACAAGCACGGACCGCATCAACTGCACTCTCTTGGACTCTGGCCTTGGATTGAGCCTTTATGACTAGAGAAGCGGTTAGTTGTTTGAATACGTGCCTGGTGTTGTGGCAGTTGCTGCTACGAGGACCGCTTCGTTGAGCAAGTTGCCTCGGGACGCAGGGTTTTCCTTGACCATCAGCCCCGGATCGCGAGGGAATGAGCACAGCCAGGTATATTCTTCACTCAAAGTAAGTCGTCGACTCGTCGTTGCCAGGCAAGATACTGTTGAAGGAACTGACTTGAGTGTCATAAAAGCGACGGGAACCAGTGGCGCCAGCTCAGATAGCCACGTCGCCTGCAAAGCTGCCATTGAGAAATGGCCAGATATCCTATGCTTTTGATTTGGAACTGACTCACCCTCATTCCTGAGACGATTCGTCGCCAAATAAGTGCCGCTAGCAGAGGTGGTATCTATGATACATTGCTGGACGGGCAAGCTCATCAGAAAGCACACCAACCTTTCACACATTTGCTGCACCTGCCCCAATTGTCCGCCATGGACATTAATACCAAGCAGCATGCGAGGTTCAAGTCTCCCAGAGGCATTTCCGCTCCCAAGTGCGACTCGGTCATCAACGTACCGGCCAAACCACTGCTAAAGTTGGACTTTTCTCATCTGCCGCAAGAGATCCGACTAGACATTTGCAAAGCGGCGCTGAACATTTCAACACCCGAGACGTTTCTAATTTCCCAACAAGGAACAAGAATAGAAACCTTCAGACCGGCAGGGCCGCAGCTACGGCTCGACCTGTTGTATGCCAACAAGAATCTGTGCGGCGACGCGTGCGCCGTGCTGTACGGACTGAACCGCTTCAACCTCGTAGACGAACCCGCGCGTCAATTCAGCCTGGTGCATTCGTTTCTGGATTCCATCGGCGTCATGAACGCCGGCCTGCTCACCCGGCTGTGCATCAGCTTCCCGTCCCCCAAGGGCTTCCAATACAGGACAGGAGCGACGGTGCTCGAGGACGAGGACCTGCTCAGCCTGGACCTTCTCGCAAGGATATGCAAGAGACTGACCGCCTTGGAAATGTTTGTCCATGGCAACTCTGCTGGCATGTTGGCCAGCGCCGGGGACCGAGGTCTGCCGTGTACAACAGCGTCCGTGTACAAGATGAATGAGGCACTAAAGGGACTTTGCTCACTCCGCACGGTTCTTGTAAGGGTTTATTCAAAAGACTTGACGCCTGCCACGGTAGACTTGATGAGAGGGGTTGGATGGGTGGTTTTGCGAGGCGACGAGGAGTTTAGGTGACGGTTTTTTTTTTCTTTTCCCACATCGACTCTGGTTCTTGAAGCACTTGCGTTTGGCGTTCGTTTATTGCAGACACAAGGATGACAAGGCGGATCCAGCACGGGTTTCAAGCTTGGACGGTTGTATTCAGAATTATTCCGACATGCTTGTCTCGCGCATGGACCGCGAGCCTAAATGCTTACGCTGGACCCTGTGGAACATTGTCAAGGTTCGGAACAACCACCAGCAAAAACACAACATGGAATTGGAACAGAGTGGTTATTGCAGCTCGTAAAGTTGATTGCTAGTATCTGTCTATGCAATTTGCCATCCGCAAGTGACTGCCCCTTATGGGCACCAATGCCATCCTTGCTTCAAGGTTGCAAGTTAGCGCCAGTCGCAGTACACGTACGCGCAAAGAAACGGAAAAAAGAAGAAAAAGTAGGCTTACACTGGTGTAGGTGGCACAATCAGACTCGCGCCAGTTGGGGAAGCAGTCGCCCGTGTCGAGACGAAGGCAGCCCTGTCTGCAGGTGGCACAAGTGGCCTGCTCTGCTTGCTCGGCAGCGAGGCCGAGAGCGGCGAGGGCAAGGAAAGAGACGGCGGCGAAGAACTTCATTGTGGTGGTTTCGCGGTGAGAGGGTTTCTGGCAAGGGCCAAGGGCGGTTGTGAGTCGTACTGAGTGAGTTGGTTTGGTTGCCGAGATTCAGAGTCGGGAGGCCACGGCGAGTTAAATAGTAAATGAACCGACAGCAGATACGCCTTCTCGGCAGTCATGAAAACAAAAGACGGCAGAGGTAGACATGGCGGATGAGTTGCAAAGGCATTCCCGACTGAGACAGTTTCGGTCCCTGCTTCTCGGCGCATTGTTTTTGTCGCAGTAATTTGGTCCCTTTGGTGCGCATACCAGGTGCAATATCGGGCCGTGTCAAGGGGCAATACGGTTTCTGCTAGTCGACATTCTTCTCCTCGAGGCGGCGCAAATGACAATGTCTTGTTGCGTCGGGGGATGAATGGCGGATTCGTTGCCGGCCGCGATGCATTCCGTAGCTGGGAGGCATTGTAGGAATTCCACCAGGGTCCCTGCCACTTGATGACGAAGTAAAGGACGGCTGCTTTTGTTGTCAAAGACTCACATCATCACATGTAGCGCGTGTTGTGTTGCTGCTCTGGGACGCGGACTGTCGCTGCTGTCTTGACAACCAGCGGAAGTCGGTCCACAGCCAGGTCCGTACGTAGCAACACCAGACTCTCCAGGCTCCAGATGTCGGATGCGGATTCTAAACATTGAAGAGAAACGGCACCAAGTTGCTGGTGGTTGTTGTGCCTTGAACGCCAGCCCACTTGACATCCTGAGCCCCGTGCCTTTGTAGTGCACGGTCCTCAACCCCCCAGGCGAGTTGAAGCACTTGAAGCACCGATCAACCGGTGGCTTGTTTGTCCATCTGCCGGAGCAGGCAACCCACGTGGCTGTTCGCCGACTCCCACCCAGGGGGCGTCTAGGCGTCGCAGGCTTCACGTCTGGATCGGTCTTGATCAGACTCCACCGCGGCCATGTCAACTCTCAGTTGCCACGTTCATGGTGGCTTGTCGTATCCGAACATTGACACCCAGTCGCCGACCAACTGATGCCTCGCCGACCGCCAAACCTTGACGCATTGCCTGCGCATCAGATGATGTCGAGCGGCACCAAAGGCCAAGTATGAAAAGGGACGAGCAGCCGCGAGCGTGTCGCCGGCATCGCGCATCAGACTGCTGCTCGAGTATCAAGCGCAAACATGGACCAGATGGTTGCAATCCACGACATTCACGACCCAAGCACGGGAACGTGGCAATACGTCGTTGGCGACCCGTCGACAATGAGCGCCGCCATCATCGACTCGGTCCTGGACTTTGACCCTGCCTCTGCCACCATCACCACCAAAAGCGCCGATGCCCTTCTCGACCTGATCAAGGACAAGGGATACACGGTCAAGCTCATCCTGGAGACGCACGCCCACGCCGACCACCTCACTGCCGCGGCGTACCTGCAGGACAAGCTCGCGTCCAGCCAGGGCTCGCGTCCCGAGATTGGCATCGGCAAGCGCATCGCCGAGGTGCAGAAGCGCTTCGGGGACCGCTACGGCATCAAGAGCGACGAGTACAAGACGGCCTTTGACCGGCTGTTTGACGACGACGCCGAGTTCAAGATTGGCAACCTGGCCGCCACGGTGCTGTATCTGCCGGGCCACACGCCTGACCACGTCGGGTACAGGATCCAAGGTACGTCCGTCCGAGCCCCCGACACAGACGGGTGAAGCATGTGCCTGCGAACTCACGCCCGTCGCAGACAACATCTTTTGCGGCGACTCGCTCTTCAACGCCGACGTGGGCTCTGCGCGCTGCGACTTCCCCGGCGGCGACGCTGCCCAGCTGTACTCCTCGGTGCAGAAGCTGCTCGCCCACGAGCCTCATGTCAAGATATGGACGGGACACGACTACCCCCCCGAGGCGAGGGCCGGGCGCGCCGTTTCCGCAATGACGGTCGCCCAGCACCGCGCCGACAACAAGCACCTCAAGGACGGGACGTTGCCGGGCGAGTTTGTGGCCTGGAGGACGGCCAGGGACGCGACCCTCAAGGAGCCGCGCCTGATTCACTATGCGCTGCAGATGAACATTCGCGCCGGCCGCCTGCCGAGGCCGACTCCTGCCGGCGACCGTCTGGTCCACGTGCCCTTGAAGAGTCAGTTTTAGGTGCGGCGGGATGTGTGCTTTGTTGTTGATGGCAGTCATTCATTGTTGGTGCTCTGGGCCAACTACGATGCGGCTTGTTGTGAACTTGTGAGTAGTCTTGAGAAAGACACTTGTGTAGTTGGAAGAAACGGCATGACTCGACAGTGTATCAAATACAGCAAATAGTTTACTAAGAATGGCAATCACATTTCCCCATGGCCGCAAGCACTCCCAAAATAAACACACAAAGCAACCGCCCAAGATGCACACACAAACTACAAAAGCACCAGCTTGGCCAACTTGACGGGCGTCCTGCCCACGAATATAGACCGAACAGGCAAATCGATGCCCAGCTTGCGCATCCGATGCCGCAGCGACGTGACGGCCAGCGAATCTGCGCCGGCCGAGAAGAAGGAATCTTGGTTGGACAAGGACGCCGAGGCCGGGCCCAGGCAGGCCGCCATCTCTGCCCGAATCGTCGACGCCATTTCGTCCACTGAAGCCGAGTAGCACGAGTCAACGGACCCCGGGGTGTCGTAGCTTGGGCTCGGAGGAAGACTGCCCTCGGTCGAACCGGCGTCTTGAGTCTTGACCTCGCGGAGCAGCGCGTGCAGCTCGGCCAGAGAGCGCTCGTCGGCCATGGCCTCGATAATCACCCCCAGGGCCTGCTCGACGACCTGCACCGACCCGGGGAGCATGTAGCTCGTGTCGTGCTCGAGGTGGACCGACCAGTGGTCGGGGCCGAGCTCGAACCATTCCAGCATGAGCGGGAACTTGGAGCCGCCGGCGAAGCGCGGAGACGCCGACACGCTGCAGCCCGGGAGGTGCAGCCAGTTGTCAAGGCTGCTCCCGCGCGTGTGGAATGTGACCATGCACTCGAACAGCGGGTGGTGCAGGTGCCCCTTTGGGAAGCCGTGGATGGAGAGAATATCGCCAAAGGACACGGCGTGGGCCAGCGCCCTCAGGGCAGAGCTTCGCACCTCGACAAGCATGGAGCTGAGGCTGCCGTCGGCCTGAGCGCAGGGCCGGGCCAGCCTCACGCGTACCGGAAGGCGATCTAGAAACTGGCCCAGTGCCTCCTCGTCGCCGGGACACGTGCGGTTCGCGTTGGGCGCGCCCAGGACAATGTCGTCTTCGTTGGAGAGCCATTGGAGTAGAAGCGCGGCGGCGGCCAGGGCCAGATGGTGATGTGTGACACCCAGGCGCCGCACCAGCTTGTTCAAGCGGGTTACTACGCCGCCGCTGAAGTCGAGTCGCCTGGAAAGGCCCTGAAAAGTGGCCAAAGGCGACTGCAGAAAGGCGGTGCGGAGGAGCGATGGCCGGCGACTGTCGTAGCCATGCCCGTCCAAGTAGTTCCGCCAAAACGTCCTTTCCTCCGCCGAGGGACTGTGCGTCCATCGCTGCGAGTCCAGGTGCTGCGGCGTCTTGTGCTTGGTAATGTTGCCTCCCGTGTACGACGCGCTGGTGAGCCGCAGCAGGTTCTGCAGAGTGCCCAGGTCGGAAATTGCGTGCGTCGTCACAATGACAATGTGACAGGCAACATGCTCGTGGTCTGTCGGCCGGATCAAATGTACGCGGATGAGGGCCTCGCGCTCAAGATCGAACCGATGGTTCACCTCGGCTTCCATGTCAAGATGTGTGACCTCGCACACGACTGGACTGCATGCAGAGACGACCCTCATGGGGCCATTGGGGCCTTCGGCTATATTTGATGCAAGAACCGGGTCCGATGCGAGGGCTGTGTTGAGCGCCCGGGTCAGCTTGTTGACGTCTGCGCTGCCGTGGACGGTTAACACGGTGGCCAAGTTGAAGGTTGTCACTGCTGTGGCGACTTGATACTGAAACCAGACCTGCCTCTCGAGCTCTGTGAGCTGCTCGGGTGACAACTTGGCGCTTTGTTGCGGTCCGTCTCGAGTGCTAGTGGCCTTGAGCCGGAGCTGGATGGCCTCGAGGTGGCCGCGGAATGAGGGAGTTGCCACGAGCTCACGTACCCGTATCTTGGTTCCAAAGGCGGCCGTGAGTCGTGTAGCAAGAAGCATGAGCAGTATCGAATGGCCACCGAGGCGCAAGAAGTCATCGTCGTCTTGAAATTTCATATCAGGTCCCAGCTGAAGCACCTGGCGCCATTGCTCGGCCAGCGTTTCCGACGCCGCGTTCCCCGTGAAGCCTGAGAGAGAGTTGCCAGGGCCCGAAACAGTCTGGGAGTACATTGATTCCAGGCTCTTGGAATCCACCTTGCCGTTGGGCGTCTTTGGAAGTTGAGCCAGGGGCAGAATCGCACTGGGTACCCAGGGGGGAGGCAGCATCTCGCCGAGCCTCTGGCGAATATCGGCCGCCATCTTCTCGGTATCGACGGATGCATGGTCCATATCAAAGATGACGTACGCCACCAACGATCCGTTGACGGCAATCGCGGCGCAGTGTGCCACATTATTGCACGACATCATGGCGTGCTCGACGCCGGCCAGCTCGACGCGGAAACCACGTATCTTGGCCACGCGGTCTATTCGGCCGTGGTACACAAGTCGCCCGTCGTTTCCCCAAGCACCGCAGTCCCTTGTGCGGAACATGTACTCCCCGGGGCGCCGCGGGTCTGCCAGGACTTGTTTCGCCGTTTGAGCAGCGTCGTTGAGATAGCCTCGCATCACTTGCACGCCTGTCAGGTACATCTCGCCGCGCACCCCCTTGGGAACCGGCTTCCTGTCGTCGTCGAGAACATAGACGCGTACTGTGTCTAAAGGAAACCCCATTGTCACATCGTCGCCGGGTATCATGCGCCCAAATGAGGCGAGAACAGTGCACTACTGCGGTCAGTCTTCAGACAGCATTTCTGGGAAGCAGCATGTTACGAACCTCTGCTGGCCCGTAGGCGTTGTAAAGCAGTTTCGCCGAGGCAAATTTCTTCACAAGAGCACTTGTTACGGCCTCACCGGTTGAGATGATCTTGACAAGCCAGAGTCAGTGAACATTATTCCATGGTAAATTGAGACGATGGACTTACTACGTCCATGTTGGACAGTTCATCCACATCCATTGCTGCCAATGCAGACGGCGTAGCTGCCACGGTATTGGACTTGGATAAATGCGCATATGGATCCTGGGGGTCTCGGAGCACCAGCGTGGCGCCGTGGAGAAAGGCAGAAAAGATTTCCGTGTTGCAAAAGTCAAAGGCGGGCGACATGAACTGCGCAATGCGCCGTCCTGGAGACGCGTACATGCTGGACTCCAAGTTGCTCTGGCATGCCAAGAGCCCCCGGTTGGATATAGGGATGCCTTTTGGAGTGCCCGTCGACCCTGATGTGAAGACAATGACGAGGTCAGAGCCGGGGCATGTCGTGTCTGGCAACTTGTCGTCGTCGTCGGCGTTCTGGGCCCCCTCTATCATGCTCTCCACGATCAACACCCTCAGCCCTGCAAGTAGAGGCACCTCGTGCTCTTGGCCTTGGCGAGATATAATCATGGCCGCGGCACAACTCTTTTCACAAACGGCACGTCTTCTTTCCATTGGCCATTTGGGGTCAATAGGCACAAAGGTGCGTCCGGCCTTGACAGCTCCAAGCAGTGCCAGGATCCATTCGACTGTCCCGTCACCGTATATGGCCACAACTTTGCCGGCCGAGTTTGTATTGATTTGGTGCGCGACAAGGTTTGAAAATTTGTCAAGGTCTCCATATGCGAGCTTGGCGCCGGTGCAATCTTCCAAGGCAACGTGCTGGACGAATCTGTGCATGGACTGTTCAAGGGCTTGCTTGACGGTGAGGTCGCCTGGTTCTATTCGCACCCGCTCGGCTTGCCGGATAAGAGATTCCTGGAGCTTGTTGACTTCCATGCAATCTTTCACCAGATTCGCGTTTAAAATGCTGTGAAGCGAGTGTCTAAAGTTTTCCCCGACACGACACATGGTACCACGACTATACATGGAGCTGTCATATAATATGCGAAATGTGCCGTCTGACTCAACGAGCAACGTGAGCAAGAAGCCGCTATTATCCAAAGATTCCATGTGCATTGGCTTCGTCTTCACATGTTGAAAGGGGAAGGTCGGTTGAATTGCAACGAGGTTGCCAATCCTTGTTCTGTGGCCGATTTGGTCGGACCGCGCCCAGGCGTATTTTCCAACCACGGTCAGATGGTCCATTGTTTTCTGGAGCAGATTGGCTACCGTCTCATCTTCAGTAAAACTGAACACGAGCGGTAGAGTTGCCATGTATGATCCGACCGTGTTGCCTTGGTTCGGAAGGGATTCACGGCTGGAAAAGGCCGAGCCGATGACAACGGTTGGACTCATTTCGAGAACGCTCATTGCCATTGCCCAAGCCGTAAAGTGCAAGCACGCAACCGACACTCCGTGTTTCCGTGCAAACTCTACAGCATCGTTCTTGTCCACGGTGGACTTGAATGTGACGGTCGCTGTGCTTGGGGGCTCATTTTCCAGCCTTGCTTGAGTGGAAGTGGCACTTGACCTTTGTTCCAGGAGGTTACCATGAGAAGGAACATCGGCGAGGTAGTCGGCAAAGAAGTTCCTGGCTTCTTCATCCCGGCTCTGTTGTGTGGCAATCAGTCCGAGGTTCATGTCGATGGGCGACGGACAGGATGGTGCTGGCAAGCCTCTCGCAGCTCGGTCGACATTGCCCAGGACCAGTTCAAGTGAGCAGCCATCCATCAGACTATGGTGGACTGTGAGCACTACGGTGAGCGAGTCTTCTTCCTTGTCCATTAACACATCTTGGCGGCCGATGGCTGTACCATCATCTATGTATCTGAAAAAGTCCAAGCTGCAACCCAGGCCGACGGCCAAGCTGACATCCTCGACGGCTTTTCTATATTCGGCTCGAGACTTGAATGCATGGACGCGTGGTTTTCTGAAAGGCGTCCTGTGAATCACCTGTACACCGGACCCGATGGCCAGGGATATCTCACTTCTAAAGACGGCTTCAGCTTGCCACACCACCCGCCACGCACGTTCCATGTCATCCGCTTGCGTGCCGCTATAGGATAGCTTGACTTGATTGACATATCTTGTTTCATCTCCGAGTGTGGGTAGAGAGACTTGGAGTTGAAAGCTCGTCAAAGGTCCAATGTTAAACGTACTCTCATGCAGCCCCAGTACATGGCATGCCTGATTCCGAAGACCGGACAGCATTTCCAGGACTTTTGCGTCCTTGAGCACGGGAACAAGGGCGTCTTCAGGAGCGGAAACAGCGACTGCATGTTTGGCAATACAGGAAAACGTCTGAAGTTTGAAAATATCTCGCACAGAAGTGTCCAGTCCCAGCCGACGAAGAACAAGGACGAATTTCAGTGCGAGAAGCGACGACCCGCCCATTTCGTTGAACGAGTCGGTGCCTTGTACCGCTCGGAGCCCGTCAAGCCTGAACCCGAACACTTCCGAAGCCGCCAGTAGTACTTTCCGAAGTTTCTGTTCGTCTGCATTGTAGATTTCATCTGGCGCTGGGTGCTCGGGACTCGCCCCGGAGGTCTCAGTTGTCCCTGGTGCATGACCTTGGGCTCCGTTCCCGGCGGCAACAAGGTCCAAAACTTGGCGAGCTTGCACCTTTCCATTGGGGGACAGTGGTATATCATCCACGGCGTCTATTCTACAAGGCACGAAGTAAGAACACATGACCTCTGTGGCCCTTGCAAGCAGAGCCGAAGTGTTGACGGTTGAAGGCGTGATGACGGCAACGATGCCGTTTTCCGTGCACGTGGCGTGAACAGAGCTGACCCCGAGTGGTTTTCCGACGCGGAGCAACTCATCTTCGACGTCTTGGTCGAGGTTCACGAGGAACCCGCTATTCTTGACTGTGCGATCCCTCCGTCCCCGGAACTCGATGACTCGATCCCCAGCCGGTCCTCGGATCCAACGCCCGTAGTCGCCGGTTCGATACACGCGGAGCCCGTTCCAAGTCAGAAACCTCTCTCTTGTTTTTGCTTCATTTTTGTAGTAGCCCTCAGATAGACCGTCACCGGAAATTATGATTTCCCCGTCGACAAGTTCGTCGTGTACAGGCGTGAGGTCGTCTCTGAGAAGCCAGATGGGGCTCTGTCTCATCAAGCCGCCGATGATGAAGGGGTTTACTTTTCCAGAGATTGGGTCGCGTTCAACCCTTTGTATACACCCCATGGCTGTTGTTTCGGTTCCCCCGTACGCCACGAGCACTCTCACTCGGGCATCAATCCAGCTCTCGAGTAGATCCCGTGTCGCTGTTTCTCCCCCCACCATTACGGTGTGCATTTTGGATAGCACATCGTGCTCTGTTGAGGGTGCTGGCAGCATGCTCAGCAGCGAGGGCGTTGCAGCCAGTACCGTGCAAGATGCAGCTGTTTGGTAGATGTCTTCTGGCTCAGCTGGAACGATTGTGCCGCCGTTGCCCAGAGCAGAGAACATCATGCAGGTGCAGGCTGCAGCATGTCAGTAACCAGGTTCTAAAATACGACAGGTGCCGCCATGGACGTACCGTCAAATCCCACGGATAGGATATGAAGCAGCCGGTCTCCTGGGGAAATTTCCATGTTTACCGGACTCGTTTTGGAGTACAAACATAGCGACCTGTGCGATATCACGACTCCTTTCGGGCGGCCGGTGCTGCCGCTGGTGAAGATGATGCAGGCCGTGCTGTCCGGCTGTATTTGACATGGAGACAATTGGTCCAATTTGGGCCTTGACACGGCAAGAGAGTTGATGTGCAGCATGCGACACGACCCCTGAGGCGGCGTAAACACTTCCTCTGTCGTGTTGACGACAAAGGGGCTCTCGACAATGCCGTAAACATGGTTGATGCTCTCTTG
Organism: Keithomyces neogunnii; assembly: GCA_020975405.1. NCBI lineage: Eukaryota > Fungi > Ascomycota > Sordariomycetes > Hypocreales > Clavicipitaceae > Keithomyces > Keithomyces neogunnii. The sequence continues at coordinate 6,142,207 of JAIOWQ010000001.1, read as the reverse complement.
CGACCATCGCCTGCGGTCTATGGGAACGAAACAAGCCCCAAGCTTGAGGATGGATAAAATGGCGACAATGTTGAAGCTCCCGTGGCCGGTAATGAGCAGAACAACGGACCCGTTTGCAACTCCAAGCTCAGCCAGGTCAGCCGCTACTGCGGATGAGACACTGTCGAGTTGCTCATAGGTGAGGGAGCCATGTGCATGATGGACGGCAAGGACCGCCGGGAAATTCGCGACTGATTGAGAGAACAGCTCGCACAAGTTGGTAGGGAGTGCCATTGCTGCCGTGGAAGCTGGATGACCCTGCGTGAGCAACTAATCAACAGCTGGAGGCTGCTCGGCTGCTCAGGGTTCAAATGATGAAATCCAGGGCCCAAAATGAGTAATTCCTGGCAGCCAATGGGAATAATACAGCCGAGACTGCGACTGATGATGATGTCCAGATGTCTGTTTTGGCATCGGTCGCCGTGGCTTCAAGTCTCGGTTACCGACGAGGACCATGCGCCAGCTGCGTCGCGGGCCTATGTATCGTGCCGGTGGCGACAGTGTCGGCTCGTCAGCAGGGCTGTCGATAATTTGAGACATAACAGCTGTTCCATTTCGACGAATACCATCTCCGTAGAGCGTGCGTTGCTGACTGCCGTCATGGGTCTCTCGCATATTCAAACCTTTGTTTGGCAGCCCGTGCCTTGGGCAGCATTTCTGTCGTCAGTGTTCTTCTTGGCCCTCGTCAGATACCTCAGAAGGCTAGGGTTTGTCGGAGGAAGACCAAAGGTGAGATTTTGACCACAAGCTGACGAAGCTGGTTGGCGTCTGTGAAACTAACCTGCCATGTTGAAAGCCCTTTCCGAACCAAATAGATAATATTGGCGGCACAAACGAGATTCCTTGCGTCCCATACAAGTTCCCAAACGGACAAGGAACGGACAAGTTCTTTGACGGAAGACGGGCTGCCCGGGAATGGCAAAGGTTGTACGGACCCATTTACAGCATCTGGTCAGGGTTCAAACGAGAGATGTAAGCGTGGGATTTGAATCCACGGCGCCATTGGCAATGAGCTTATGCGGTCACAGTGTCATAACCAAGCCGGACCACGTAAAGGCCTTTTATAAGGACTCTCACGTCCACACCAAAGCCACGGACAACAACGCTGGGTGGCTATTTGCCGAACTACTCGGATCCTGTGTTGGACTGGTCAGTCAACAGCGATGGCGGCGAGTGAGAAAACCGTTTGATTGTCACTTTACTCGAACGGTATCCAGCACCAGAGTTGACATGTTTGCTGATGAAGCGTCGCGATTCCTGGGCGCTTTATACCCGGCAGACAAGACAAGACTTATCAGCGCGGCAAATGATTTGAAGTTTTGTCCATTCTTCATGGTTGCCAGAATTTTCTTTGGCCAACTCAATCTAGACCAGTACAACGAGCTGCAAAGACTCGGCCTTCTCAGAGAGGACTTGTTCAGAGACACCTTCAAGGGGGGCATGAATCGATACTCCATCGCCAAATATCTACCTGGCTCCGCCTTGCCTCGTCTCCGGAACTTTCAAAAGAGCTGGGAAGCCTTTGTTAGGAAAGCACTCGCCACATCAACTTCTCCAGAAGCATGTGCTATTGCACCTCTCTGGGAGTCGGTGCAGCGTGGTGAATTGTCCTTGCAAGAGGTAAGACTTTCCGACACCTAAAGTTAATCGACTTGGCTTACACGCGCAGCTTTTACAAACACTGGATGAGTGTTTGTTTGCAAACCTAGATGTGACGACTCATGCGGTATCCTGGACTGTTCTCACCATGTCGCAGCATCCCGAGATCCAGCAAAGGCTGTTCTCTGAAATACAAGAAAACACCCATCTAAACGGCAGAGGTGAATCTTATGAAGGATATATTTGCCGCCAAAATACATTGTTATCTGCGTGCATTGTTGAAGCATCCCGGCTGCATCCAATACTGCGTTAGTTGATACCAGTTCAAGCTCGGGACGTTTTTCTAATGCCGTACAAAGCATTTTCGAATCCAGAAGCCGCATGCCAAGATAAATATATCGACAACTACCTCATACCCAAGAATGTCTGTGCTGCCCTCCTCTTATCACTCCCACCAAGTCCCAAGCTGACTGGTACGGCAGACTGATGTCATTGTGGATGCCTACGCCATCAACGTCGACAACCCGTATTGGGATAGGGCGACTGAGTTTGATCCCTTTAGACACCTTGGGCAGAAGGACAAGGTTTGTAAGTCCGGTTTTTAGACGACAAGGCATCGAATTAACCCTTTGTCCAGGATCAGCGATACAACTTGTGGAGATATGGGTTTGGACCACGACAGTGCTTGGGCAAACATGTCGCGGATATAATCCTCCGGGTCATCTTGACAGAGTTGCTAAAATGCTACATCCTGGAAACTGTGCCGGGGGAAGAGAGTGTCGACGAGAGGCTGCAAGAAGACAGTTGGATTGGCTTGCCGAGCGGCATGGTGAGGCTGGTTCCAAGATGAGACGCTGCTGCCAACTGGGTTGAGTTTGTGTAAAAGTCGGGAAGCTGCAAATTAGTCGGCCATTTTTGCCTGTTTGTTTGATACTGCGAATACCAGTCGCAAAGACGCATACCTCTACCGCGTAGGACTGCTGCCGAGTTCAATCTCTCGGATGCAATGTACAAGCTCTTTCGATTGCACTGAATTCAACCTCGACATGAATTACGGCTGGTCCCTTGAATCCAAAACTTGCTCCAGCATTCCTTGATGCAAGACGCCGGCATCTTTCCGGGCCTGGCCAACTTGAACTCTTCCGTGTACCCCATTGCATCCTCTACACGGCGCAGGCCATCTAGAAGCCTGTCTTGGGGCAAAGAAAAAGTGATGCGGAACCATCCCGGCTGAGGATCTGCATAGTCTGCTCCGCTGCCTATCAAGGCTCCCTGCAAAGCACATCTACCGACAATGGCTTCCTCCTCTTCCTCGGAAGCACACGTTTTAGATAGTCTGAGCCAGATGTACAGCCCCGCCACGGGCTTGTAGAATGCCAAGTTATGGAACTCTGCAAACCGCACAACGATGCTGGCAGCTTTGCGTAATCGGCCAAGGTTGAGCTTCAATAGCCTCGTGGCGAGCTCCAAGTCTTGCAGGATGGGAGCCACCATGACGGTTGCAGCGTTGCACAGTTTGGCATTGTTGAGAATGGCCTGCGACATTCTCAGTGGCTTGTTGGATTGGGTGACGAGCCAGCCCTGCGATGCTTGTCAGCTTAAACGTCTTGACTGCGCGTGTTGGCTGAATGTCTTTACCAGCCTCAAACCGCTGCACCCAAGGTCCTTGCTAATGCTGGAGATGACATGGACTCGAGACCCCGACACTCCAAGCTTGGCCAGGTCTCTCGACAGTACAGAGACGAACCGAGAGGATGGCGACTGGTAAGAGTATCCGAGTCCCGCAGAATCCGTCTTGATGTCGCCAAACGTCGACAAGGCATAGATCTCGTCCGAGACCAAGTGAAGGTCGGCTTCCTCGCAGTACTGGAGAAGGGCGTCCATGACGTCAACGGGACAAATGTGTCCAGATGGGTTATGAGGATTGCAAAACAAGAGGGCTCGGACTCGACAATCGGCCTGTGCTGCCGCCATGCGATACGCGTGAATGACTGCCTCTGCAGCGCCGCCGTCTTGCAAGGGAACATGGACGGGGATCAGCTTGACACCGTTCCGCAGCACCGCAGACACCTGGAAACTACCTGCCACGTGATCAACACGGCGTCAGCAACTGGAAGACGGGACAGTGTGCAGCACTTGGGATTATCATACCCCACATTGGAGCAAGCACCAGCACGCCGTCACCAGCGTCACATAGGTCATTGAGCAAAGTATCAAGGACGGAGCTGCATCCTGTCCCGGTAACGACGTGCTGCGGAAGAACTGGGGTTATCGGAGCGAAGAAGTGGTTGACAAATCGAGAAACAGAATCCAGCAAGTCCTTGGTCCCCCCCATTCCACCAGCGTACGAGAGGTGCTTCTCGGCCAGGTTTGCCTTGCAGTTTTCCGTCAACAGCTTCAGAAGCTCTGGGCGTATAAGCCAGTTCTCTGCAGTGGCGAGATCAATGTTTGAAGGGCTGCTTGAGCCTTGTCGCTGCAGGGGGCGCTTGAACTGTTGCATGAACCAGGCATTGTTCTCTCTAGCACGGCGCGACAGCATTTTGATTTTGGGGTACAAGGAACGGTAAAATGTGCAACAATGACACAATGCCAAATCTGCGTGTTGGAATCAAAGGTCAAGAACCGACTTGCAGGTAAACCTGGAGCGAATTCACCATGGCCGGACTGCTATCCCAAACGGCTCTTCATAAGCCAACATGGTGCCGGTGACCGCAAACCTGCACGCATTTTAGCTGTGTATTACGAGCCCGTGCCTCTTCCGGATATGGATGCCGGCACTTCGGTCACCGACATGTGTGACCAAAGATGCCAACACGGACGGAGTCGTCTGGCAGTTCCAGTAGCCGCAGGGTTGTGAATATCCGGCATAAAGGGGACACACGTTTATACTGTATTCGCAAGAGTGTACACGAATATTGCGTACTGTCTTCACCGGTGCTGAGCCGATAACCTCCAGACGTGACCAAGCAGCAATGGCTGAAACTCCCGTTACACAAGACGAAGATGATGCCTTGGGCAGATCCAGACGGACGTATATGCTGCCACACTCACAAAGTGAGATTGAACGAATGAAAAATCAGCACGAATGGATCAAGGCATCGTTTGAGGGCCTGATTAAAGCCCCCGTCGATTACGGGAAAAAGGGTCAACGTATTCTGGACTCGGCAACGGCTGACGGTACCTTGAGTCTTTGCCCGTGCAGCATGAAGGCCGTCTTCTGACAAGTCAACAGGCACGTGGCTCTTTGATGTGAGCACCCTGTTCCCGCCCGAGACCGAGCTGGTTGGCTTCGACATTGCGTGAGTGTTGATCGGCCCCGCGCAAGACGAATAAATGATGACCGAGAATCTGTTTCACGCAGACCAGAACTTTACCCGCCGGCTGATCTTCTCCCCCGGAATGTCGAGCTGGTCCTGGGCGACTTTTTAACCAGTCTTGAAGCCAACTGGGCAGATCATTTCGACCTGGTGCACCAGCGATTCGTATTCCCAGGCTTCCCCCCTGACACGGTCAACAAAATCCTGGGCCAGCTCATGGCGTGCGTGAAGCCCGGGGGCTGGATCCAACTAGTTGAGCCCGTTGCCAACGAAAACGTCTCGGGGCCGGATGCCACATGGTTTGCCCTTTTGCATCAGCTTGCGGACAAACGGATGAGATGCCCCAACCCCAAGGACGTGATTCTTGACAGGCTGAAAGAGGGAGGCTTTGTAAATGTCAATGTGCAAATGGTTGATATTGTCATTGGCAAGTTCCAGGCCAACAAGGAGCTGGATGCCCGAGGACGCAAGAATATGCGAGCCACCATGAACAACATGCGGGCCATGACGACGTGAGTGCCCCAGACGCTTATGAGTACAGGACGAACGGCTAATCCATTTCGTTGCAGGCCACCGGAGTTGGGCATGTCAGATGGCGATTGGGAAACGGTGCTGGATGGCTTCGAGGAGGACATGATGACTTACAGAACTGCGGTTCGTCATGTCATGATTTGGGCTCAACGACCAGAGTAATTTATGCAAGAACTTTGCTCGAGATGATGAGACATGGTTGTCAGGTTAATCATTAGCTCCGCCATGTTCCTGGTGCGCTTATGGGCCGTCCGTTTCAACGTTGTATCTGGCAACAATACAGGACCATTATTGAACAGTGTACAGAACAAATACATATCAAGACGGTATTTCTCTCGCTGAATGGCTGCTCCAGATGACAACTTCATCACACACCCAGAGCCCGGGAGCAATGCAGCAAGTCTTGTCAGATCAACACTGCAGACAGACTTCGTAGATGCCATTTCCAAACGCATACTTGTCCGTCCAGTACGGAAATGCAAACTATCTGGCCAACGGAGCAACATTGCTCGGACCGTGACATGGTCGACAGGTACATCACAAAATGCAAACATGTCTCACAAAGATCCAAATTACCCCAACATCAACGGCAGGAATCTCCACAAGGTAACAAATTAGTATTATCAAATGCTGCGCCAGTCGAAGTAAAAACATGCACAGCGCGAACTAAATCGCTGACCCGGGCACGTCAACAATCATATCAGCTCCCGCATAGCCACGACACATTCTTTTGGACTCTTTTGGACTCTGTCCCACATTCTGCCATTGGGTAGATCAAAAAACCAAACACCGCCCATGAATCATGGGTAGCTCGTCATAGACACGGACAGTCGGGTCTGGGGCAACTATTTGCCTCCCCGGTTGGCGCAGAGGGCTTGAGAGCCCAGCAGGATCTGTTCTGCGCACAAGTTAGCCCCATTGGTCCTCCAATTACGCAGGAAAGGGCAAGTGAATTACGTTGGGTGGGCGTGTTGATGCCGCATTTATCGACGCAGATCCGGGAGTTGGCGGCAATGTCCTCGACGTTGTTGCAGTTGCAGTCGGCAAGAGACTCCCCGTTGCACTTGACATTCTTGGCGGCAATGGCTGTGCATTCAGTCGCGCAGCCCGGGCCTTGAGGCTGCGGACGGTTGTCAAATCCGCCCGATGCCAGTTCTTTGCACATGTTGTCGGTTCCAGCGAGGATTTGCCCTGAGTCGTCTGTCATTAGCAGCCACCCTTGTGCATGAGAAAAGGGGAACAAGTGCCTACTCTGCTCCTCGTCGCCGACGCCGCAACCCTGACCGTATTGTTCAACCGTGGCCGCAATGTCCTTGTAGGAGTCGCAGTAGCATTCCGCCAAGGTTTCTTTGCACGTCACAGTCTCGGTTGCTTGCTCCAGATGAGGAATCAGGCAGTCGATTGTGTCAACACTTTGACGTCTGCCAATGTTCGCTCCGTGGGCGAGAGCAGAGAGGGCCAGGACAGCTGTGGCAAACTTCATGTTTACAGAATCGGGTCTTCTAGTCAGAGGTGCAAGGAAGCTTGGATGATGGAGATGGAAGGTGTTGAAACAGTTGAAGAGTGTTGCCAACAGTAGGAGAGACTCGGTCTTTTATATCTTGCTGCCCTGATAACTGCTGGTTTACAATACGGATTTCACTTGGTGTATTGGAGCATGTCTCTGGTCAAGCAAGTCAGTACATAATAGCTGTGATGCTGAATTTGGATAACTGGCATCTGGGCTCTGGGCTCTGGCTTCCTTCTGCATGGTGGACGTGTCTCATCGGCTCGTCAAAGTGTTTCTGCGGAACATCGGTCACCGACGCTCCAATCTCGAGTATTGTCTCACTTTGATTCAGATTGCTCGGAACTAAATGAAGCCGTTGAGGCACAAATGCTGTGCTTGGCCATTACTGTGACCCTCAAGCTTGATGATCCGAACATGTCGAGCGAGCACTGTTGGACAAGCCCGAAATGCAAAATGACGACACATCTTGGTTTGGATGCAATCGCCGTGATGCGGTAACACGATAGTTACTCCCCCCCCCAGCAATGACTGACAAATGGAACAGGCTCGGTAGTTTTCGTCACGAAACCCGATTCGACAGGGCACCCAAGACATCTTGCGCAAATACAAAACCAAGACAATGAAACAAAACGACAACTTGTATATCCATTTCGGGCATTGGTACCAGTCACTTGGTGAGCCATGACCTGAGACATATTGTATAACCCGGAACTGGAAACAGTCGCAAAACAACATCCTGCTTGGAGACAGTCTTATGCTGCTGGTCTAAGGTCAATAGCTGCGGCCCACACATTACGCAGCAGCCAGATGCGTTCCACACGCCATCCAGCCTGCGTTGCAAGACGGCGCCATTCCGTCTCTGTTCGCTCCTGTCCGTTTGCCGTCGACATCATGGTGATATCCCCGAACCTCCACACCCTGGAGCTGCGCCCGTCTTGAAGAACCGACTCGATAATCACCATCCTTGCCCTTGCACTCTCCACAATGACCTTGCGGACGCTGGTTAGTATCGCAACCACGGCATCGTCCAGCCAGTTGTGCAGACACCACTTCATCGTATACACCTCGTACGGGGGAAGAGCCCTGAGGAAGTCTCCAATGTGGAAGTCGACCAGTCTTTCTCCCACATCCGCGTACTCCCCCTCCGGGTCCCTGAATCTGGGCTTTGCCATGCCCACGACTGAGTCCAACTCAAACAGGGCACCGCGCATGGAGGGAAACTTTCGCAGAAGAGACGCAACAAAGTCTCCCCCGCCCCCTCCAATGTCCAAAACTACCGCGTCGCCCAGCTCTTCCCAGGGATAGTCGGCCAACATGCCCGGTGCTTGGGCTACAGCCCCTGCGCCCAAGGTCTTGTGAAACTTGTCCTGGAGCCCGCCATCTGCAAAGTATTTGAAAATTGGCTCTTCCGTTCCGTAGGTGATTTGTGCGGCACTGCGAGCTTGGCCTTGCTTGATGGCGTCGGGAATGCCCTCTGCGGCTCTGTAGAACTCGTTTCCATAGAGATCAACCCATCGGTGCCACTGAGTCCAGTGATTCTTGGTCAGTAGCACCGACGACGAATTATTGCTGTAGGAATCGCTGCAGGCGTCATATTCGAAAATGCCGTTGTTATGCAGCACCCGCATAATCTGTCTCAGGCGAACCGGTTGAATGGCGGCTTGGGATGCGACATCCTGAACCGACATGCGTCCCGAGGAGAGAATATCCGGCACGTTGTGTGATACCGCTGCCCAGAGACATTTCGTGTCAAGGTACGCTTGTGTAGACGCAAAACTCAATGTCAACAGCAAGTCAATGACACCCCCGTGATTGCTGCAACTTACCCAAGTAGCTCTCGGCCAATTGCAACGCTGGTGGCTGCAGAAGTCGCACTACCCTGTCTGCCAGGTCGACGGTTTGCGTTGCCAGACTCCAGGTTGCTTCATCGGGCAGCGAATCCGTTGACTTTAGAGTCCTGAGTCTTTCCGACTCCAACTCTCCCTCAAATGCTCGGAGCGCCTCCTCCAGCGCCAAGTTTAGAGTCTGGAGTGCAGAGTCCATTGTAACAAGGCAAAGTTGTTTTCTTCACTTGACCAACATATACCAGGGAACATGGGCTCCAACATCATTATAAAGGAGAAGCTTGGCCGACTAGTTTTGCACATGGGACCATTTTCCACCGGAAACCGGCCTCTTGGCCATCATGTATCAAATATCCGACAGGCTCAATTGCAAACTCGTAGGCAGCTGCAAAGTCACAGACTGGCTGCTCACTGACAAGTTCTGGGCAGTAGAAACAGACATGTGCGCAATTGTTTCAAGACTCAAGCATGGCACGTCTCATGTCAACATTCACCTTATAATGGATGTCTACAGATAGAGTTTTTTGTAGGACACTGCGTATTCGCCAGGGTTGATATAGACACAAATCTCCAGGACGACTTGTCAAGATTGAGCTTCTGTCCTTACACCGTCTTCAATTTGAGCCTCGGCCCAGACTTTCTCAATAATCTCAGCATGGCTTTTGCTCCGCGGCTCAAAATGGCTCAAAAACTTGACAGGAGTTAATAAGAACCCTGGCTGTGCCGCCGTGGAAGGCTCAATCACATTCCCATTGGCATCCACGGGCTTGGAAATGTTGAAGGCCCAGAATATACGAGCAATGTTGATGAACAGGGAGTTGTGGGCAATGTGAACCCCGGGGCAGTTTCGGCGACCAGCACCAAAAGTGAAATGATCGCGAAGCTTCGGGTCGGATTGAACCATGGATTCTGCTTCAGTCAGATTGTCGTCAAGGTAGCGAGTAGGATCAAATCTCTCGGGGTTTTTCCATCGCTTCTCATCCATATGAATAGCCCTGTCGACTTGTTAGAGTAAACGGCCTGCCGCGGCATTTCTGACATTCACTCACCACCAGTTCAGCACCACAACTGAGCCCTTGGGAATGAAGTAGCCATTGTACCAGTCGTCCTGGGTTGTTGCGTGACAAGTGCCAATCTTGGTCGACGCTCTCCACCTCAACGTCTCCTTGGCAATGCCACGAATATATGGCAAATTAGGCTCATCGTCAAAACTGGGCATTCGTGAGTTACCCACAACCCTATCAAGTTCTTCGTGGGCACCCTTGACTATTTCTGGATACAGCAAGCAGGCCAGGATAACGTTGTTGAGCGCGGTGGTTGTAGCATCACTGCCAGCCTCAATCAGGGCTCCCGCAGCGAATGCCGCTGTAACGTCTGGTATTGTGTTGTTCTTTAGCTTTTCCCGTGCCAAGTCACTGAAAAAGCAGTCTGGTGCCACACCGTTCTCAAAATCGCGCATCAGCTTGTTATAGAGCTTCAGGTAAATCTCGGAATCTTCCTTGTACCACTTTCGAGCGACTGTCTTCCAATTCTGTAGTAGAAACTGCGGCACAATATCTGCGAGCATGGGAAGGGTATCAATCATCCATCCGCCAGGGGCTGTGGCCAATGAAAAGTGCCGAACGATCTTGAGAATGTCCTGATAGAGCGGGTCGTTGAGGTCCTTGACACGATGTCCGTAAGTAATGGTCATAATTGTGCTGGTAGAGTATCTGCGGTTGATGTCACTAAAGGACGCGTCGTCTTTGGCATGCAAAATTTCCCACACGGCTTGCTTAGACTCATAATCCTGCACTGGCTTGTATGTTGTCGATGTTTCAAGGTTCAAGGCGGAATGAAGAATGTTACGAATGAGCCGCCATTTTTCACAGTACGGCAAAAAGTTGACTCGTTCATTGTTGGAGACCATGTTTATCATGGGACTTGGGGCGCGCGAAGAGTAAATCGATCCTTTCTTATCCATCAGATTCTTGACGGCGGATGGCGATGATAGCCAGATGAAACGAGACAGGCCGACTTTGGTGTAAAAGATTTCACCGTATTCGTCTGCCCATTCTTTGGCCACCGTCATCATCTTGTCTGTATCAGCCATGTCTAGCATGTTCCCAATGATTGGGAGACCCTTGGGGCCGGGAGGGAGATGCCTCAAACGCCTGTCTGGAACCCATGTTTTGTATAGAACCAGTAGAAGTATCTGCCTGCAGCTCAGTATCTTGACGCAGGTCGGTCTACCGTGTAGCCATGTGTCTTACCAAAGGGGCAACATAGGCAATCTGGGGAGGAATATACTCCATGTCTTGCACAGTCAAATCGCCAAGTCCAGGTCTGAAAGCAGATGGTTTAGGGCAAGGGCGGTAACGGGTACGCGTGAGTTCAGCTACACACGTGCTAAAGGATTGCCTATTACTTATATCGGTGACTACCTAGATACCCAGCCGAATGCCTTGTGGTGGTATCGCATGCTGCTCTGGGGCATCTGGGCGGTTGCCGTAGATGCTGTCAGAAAGCGTCGGCAGACTCAGCAGTGTCAGCACTGAACAACAGCCTTCAACCGGCAACAACGTAGCCTCGACGCGTTATCTCATCTTTGAACAACATTCTTGGTTTTCTGGCCAACACAGGGCTTCTGGGGGACGCTTTAGAGCTGACTGGCACAGTATCGAATCTAGTTGCCGATTTGAGTTTTTGGAACCGGAGCAGGGCTGCTGCTCTCGGTGTCTATTCTGCGGCAAGACTCGAGTGTCAATGTCGCAGAGCTGCTACAAACTAGGATGCCATCCGAAATGACTGCAGACGGCGGCAACACCCGGTGGATGCAGACTGAAGGTGCCTCCGCATTGTGGCACAAGGCATGACGGCTGTGACGACAGTGACGACAGTGACGACCGTCTGCGTGGTGGAATGGGTGTGCCCCAGGTCGGCATTCGACTGAAGCCGCTGCACGAGACTGAGACAGTTGTGTGGCCTGTGTGGCCCAACATGTTGTATAATGACCCACGGCATGTGCAGACAAGAGCAAAAGAAGAAAAGAGTGCAGGTCGCTGACGACCAATCGACATGTTCCCGTCGGACACCGAAACGGAGGACTGGTTGGCGCTTCTGTGCAACCACGCTTTGCTCCTGCCCATTCGAAAGTCGCCTTGATCTCCGGTTTGCCCAAGAAGTCTCCGACCAACCCAACATGTCTCCGACGCAATGCACAGACGATGTGAGCCACGACCACGTCACGTCAAGCATTCGGCTCCAGAGCGGCTGCGTCTTTCGACAAATGGACACTCGTTACCTAGATACCTAGGTAGACAGCACTCGAGGGTAGCTTTGCCATGGCCTTCCGCATTCTGTCCACAGCCTTGGTCCTCGCAACTTGTGTCTCCTCGACGATAATCAATCCTCCCGACCAAGCAGTTCTGCGCGAGCCGACTACAGAAGCGATCAAGATGAGCGGTGCCGCTCAAACCATCTACGATGCTCTCATCATCGGTGGCGGCCCAGCAGGCCTGTCTGCTGCGCTGGCTCTGGCTCGAGTCTGTCGCAGCTCCATTGTGCTTGACTCTGGCGAATACCGCAACCGCGGCGCCAAGGCAATGCACACGTTTCTGTCTCGCGATGGAATCGCCCCTGAAGACTTCCGCGCGACAGCCCGAGAACAGATTCGGGAGAAATACTCGGCGCAGGTGTCCTTCAGCACCAGCAGGGTCCAGCAAATTGCCAAGGTCGAGATCACACCCGGATATCAGGGTTTCCAGGCCGTCAACGATGCCAATCAAACCTTCTCTGGGCGAAAGTTGGTCTTTGCAACTGGAATTGAGGACATTCTGCCTACGGATATTGAAGGATACAAGGAGAACTGGCCATCACACATGTATGATTGGCGACGTTCCTCGCAGCTCTCTGGCTTGCCCATGCGTTAACACTAACCGCAGCTATCAATGCCCCTTTTGTGATGGATATGAGCAAAAAGACTATCCTATTGGGATTTTTACCTTTCCAGATCCGTCATACACCCACTTTGCGTTGATGGCCCGCCCATTCAACCAGGACATTACCATTTACAGCAACGGACCGCCTCCCACGGACGAGCCGACACAGAAGGCCCTTGCAAAAGTCTTGGCAACTGGTGTGAAGCTTGACGAGCGCAAAGTGACTCGGTTGATCAATAATGGCCAAGGTCCTGAAAATGGCATCTCGATCGAGTTCGAGACTGGCGACCCAGTGCGCCTCGGCATGCTGCTTCATCGCCCCCCGACAAGAAACAGAGGCCACGAGCTGTTTGCTCAGCTTGGGCTCGCGACGAAACCAAACGGCGATGTCATTGCTGATCCCATGAAACTCGGTACGAATGTACCAGGGTGCATTGCTGCAGGCGACACACAAGAGTCAATCAAGCAAGCTATCATGGCAGCGGGGAATGGTGAGAACCCCCCTTAGACTTTATTTTCCAGCACTATTGTGGCTATTACTAACGCATCCATCTTTTCAGGGCTCCGTGCCGCAGCAGTGATTGCTTTTGAGCTCGCTGATGAAGAAGGGACGCGGGCATTGGCCGCACTGGAGAAAAACGAGGCAAACCTTTGAAAGATTGGATTAAGCAGCATTCAGCGCAAAGAAAATTGGTCTTGAATGCCCAGTCATGCAAAACCTAAATGTGACGCACAACAGGAACACCTTTCAGTCTTTTCTATAGTATCAATTCGCTGTAAATTTTGTAAAGAAATAATGTGATCAACCTTGACTGTTGTCCATGATTGGCAAAACGAAGTCTTGTTGCATCGGTTCATCTTTGTTTGGCGCATGTTAGCCTCGAGCATGCATATTTTGACTCTAACAACAACGATGCTCTAAACCCAGCCGAGGAAACCCATTTGGTCGGTTCCCGACCCAGATACTATTTAGCAATACCCCCAATACATAAAGCATGCCAGCTCATCCGTGCTTACAAAAGTACTACCTGGTAACCGCGAGAACTAACAAGTAGCTGATTCGGTGTCAACTTGGTCATGCAAGAGAAAATGGGCCAACAAAAGGCCTTGGCGGCATGGGAAATGGCAATCCTCGGGGACGAGCCCATGTGGTACATTGGATATGGCTCAAACATGAAATCAAGCTCCATGGCGGGACGAAACATCACACCGTTGGCTACCGAAATAGTCACCGTGCCTTCTCACTACGTCACATTTGACATCTTCGGCATCCCCTATTCGGAGCCATGCTACGCCAGTACGGAGAAGTTTCAGGGAGCAAGCGCAAGATTGGAACTGGTCCATGGCGAGCACCGCACGCCGGTGCCTGCTCTCTGCGGCGTGGCTCATCTGTTGACTCCAGGCGATTTTCACCGACTGCTCGTCACCGAAGGGAGCGGTGTTGTATACGACATTATTCCCGTCCAAACTTACCGCCTAGACGAGGCGAGGAAGCCCACTGGCCTGCCATTCACGGGATACACGTTGAAGGCAAAATGGCCGCAGCGGCCGAATGGCACCCCCAGCGCGCGTTACATGGTGAGTTTAGTTTGGAACAGGTGAAGTGGACGTGGATTGTACTAACAGCATCAGCGCCTGTTTCTGGACGGCGCAAAGGAAAACAAATTTAGCCAGGAATACATTGATTACTTGGAGAAATTCCCCACGTATCGCAAGATGTCGGGCTCTGAACGGACGCATGGTCAATTGGTATTCGACCTTGGCTGGAGACCGTTTCTCAAGAGGCTGGTTCGGCTGACGACATGGCGTGTTGACAAGGACGGAAACTGCCCCGTGTACCTTGCACTCGTCATTGTGTGGCTATACAAGGCCATGTGGTTTTATCACGATCACATACACTGCCATGTGTTTGGGAGGGGCGACGGCGGAAAACTGCGTTGGATTCAGCGGTAACGAATTGTACGAGTCGCAGTTGAAGACAGGCCTCTTCTGACAAGAGATGGCAATTTCAAGGCACTCGTCGCACTTGCTTGACTTGCTTGCGTGTGGCCTCGTCCCACATCTCCTCGATGGTGTCTTGCAGCACCTCGACCTTGTCAGCTTTCATGGCTGCCGACACCCCCTCGACTGCATCCAAAACCCGTAGAACGCTGAGTCCTGCTAGGTGTTTTAAAGAGTCTTCGGGCACGCCTCGTCTTAGAAGTTCCGCAATCAAGTAGGGGAACTTGGAGACGTCTTCCAAGCCAGCTGGGGCATGCATCATGCCATCAAAGTCGGAGCCGATGCCGACATGCTCGTATCCGATTCTCTGCCCAACATGCTGGACATGATCTGCTACCCTCTCGAGAGTAGCGTGGTTTGCGTCGATCAGCTTGCAGAGAAAAGAGACCATGAAGACGCCGCCGTTGACTTTTAGCATGTCCAGAATGTCGTCTGGGCTGTTTCTCGGGTGCTGCGTGATGGCGCTACTGTAAATGATTTAGTCTGCCGCTCTTGTCCAAGTAATACTGAGAGTCACGTGCCATGATGAGTGCGAAAATATCACAGGCGCCTTGGAAATCTCCAGAACCTTTCTCTGCACATTGACAGAGGTATGGGACAGGTCCACAATCCTGGTCGGCGAGTACTGGTCAGCTCTTGGTCTCGTGGCATGGGCCAGGGCATACTCGCATCCCAATGCGGTTCATCTCTCGAATCATATCGATGCCACTCTCTGACAATCCGTTGTGGACAGGTGCCCCAGAGTTCTGAAAAGACCACATCAGGTGCTGTGACAGTGCAGACCAGGGTTTCTGCTTACCGTTGAATCAGCATACAGGTTATTGCTGTCATGCGCCAAGGTGATATACCGGACCCCGAGCCGATGATAGTTCCTCAAGACGCTCGCACTGTTGGCAATCTGGTGCAGCCCTTCGACTCCTATCAAACTTGCTACGCGTCGAGTCCTGAACGCCTCCCAGACCTCGGTTGAGGTTCGGGCCAGTGCAAGACTATCAGGATACCTTTCCACCAGGGTATGAATAATGTCAATTTGCTGCAATGTGTCCCTGAGTCGCTCGTAGTGAACGTTTGTCGCAAAGTCGTTGTTTCCATTCTCCACGGGACTGCATTTGTCGCCAGTATCAGCAAGAAGAGACTACTTTCCTTCAGCAAAGTCGACATACCAGGGCACATATGCACTCCAAAATACACCCCCCACGAACCCTTTGCGCAACCGTTTCATATCGGTGTGAGCAATGGGCATGTCGACGGCATCAAATTGGGCATCGCCAACTCTTCCCAGGTGCCACCCTCGAATCATGAATGGGAAGTCATTATGCCCGTCTGCGTCGAGGTTAGATGGCAATCGGAAGCTGGGATATCAGGTTTACTTACCAATCAGTGGTACCTCGGACAATAAAGCCTCGGAGCGTACGAGGTATTCATCGACGGAGCTCATATCTACACAAGATGGTCAGCCACTGGCATCTTTAGTAGAAAGCCGTATTGATGTTGCAAGACGATTGGGTATTTTGGGAGGACAACACAACTGCAAGCTCAAAGGTACCTGTGGTTGTTGCTTACGATTCTTCAAGCCTGGCTGACAGCGCTCGAATATATACGGGGTAAGAGGGGAACATTGACATGTAAGGATAAACACACTCGGCAATCGATGCGTTTGTGCCGCATCGTTCTTCACTGGATAGAAAGAGAGCCTGATGCAGGGTTGTTCACTACCATTGCAGGGGGCCCGAGTACGCAAGACCACGTATGGCAAGAGTACTACTCTAGGATCAAAAGCACCAAATAGACCGTGTCCACGTCAGGCCCCTTGGGTTGCATTCTACTCTCCGATTTCAAGTTCCTTTCGCGAGTCCATCTCAGCATACGCCTTCGCCACGCCGGGAAGCTCGGCGAACCTCTCACTCCACGCCTTGAGCGCCGGAAACTCGTTCTTGTCGATGGCCATTCGCTCCATGGTTGGATCGTCTGCAAAGGGGTAGATGGAAATGTCTGCAATTGTAGGGCGATCCGGCAGACCGATCCACATCTGGCCCGGCTTGGACAGATGAGCATCGATGATGCCGTACTGGACCTTCAAGTCTCTCCACATCCTGAAGCTGTTAGCACGCGGCATCAGCTGTGGCAGAAGCGGCGTCTTACTTTTCCTTGGCCTTGGGGTTTTGGTCTTCTGGTTTGCGAATCTGGTACCACACCCAGTACTTTGCGGTAGGACTGGCTTGCTCAGCATTGGCCGTGACGGAAGCAGGATGCAACATACCCAAGCGATGCCGTCTCAAAAGTGAGCCAGTTGCCGATTTCCAGCGCCTCTGCAGCATTCGCGCCGCAGGTACTCTTGTCCACGTCGTACTTGTTGGCCAGGTACTGCAACATCTGCGAGCTGTCCCACGAGACGACTCGCTTGCCATCCTCGGCCTCAATCAGCGCGGGCACGTATTGCTGCGGATGGATTCTGGTGTACCAGTCGCTCCTCGTCGCCGGCCCGTCTATACAGGCCGAGTCGTAGTCGACGCCCAGGTGCTCCAGCAAAATAAGGGGCTTGATCCAATTCTGGTACCTCCCTTGCACAACGAAAACCAGCGGCTTGTCAGGCACATCCTCGTCCAACGACTTGGCGGAGAGTTTGTTGATTGGCATTTTCACAACGCAGTGGGCGGGTGGAGGGCTCTACAATAAGGGTGGTTCTTCAAGACTTGCAGGCGTTGGGTTTAGAGGTTCTATATTTTAGAGGGTTCGCTTCTGGTAGATATAGTGGTTTCCATGGCGAGCAGAGATGGTGGCCTGTCGGTCACCGAGGGGTTGTGGAGGCATTCTGCGATTCTCTCAACACACCGAGGTCATTTACTGAGCTTGTGAAGCGGTATTGATGCTAAGGCGAGGTGACGAGGTGGCAAATTCAGAATTCATTTCATGGCTTTGGTGTTGTCACGAAGGCCGCTAGAACTTGCAAGTAGCGAGCAATCAGTCCCCTGCAATCACATCATTGAGCGTCTGCAAGCTTATAAAACTGCCATTTCTCGATTGATAGTGTCCAAAGACACCCTCGGGTAGTCTCCTGATTCAGTAGATGATAGCGGCTGCCCATGGCAGTGCCGCCACCATTAGTCTATTTTGTCGATCCTATTGCATTGAATCGGGACTAAACAGCCCTTGCATGATCAAGCTGATTCAGAAATTTCGCTATGAAACTACTCCGCCACCTTCCCTCATCTTGAAAATCACACTGGTCATGTAAGGAGGCAAGATTTGACCAGGCATAAATATGTTTTCTGGCCGCTTTCTCTCCCCGCTGGCAAATTCCATGTCATATCTCAGCAGAATCTTGGCAAAGAGTATTTGCGTCATTCTAACGCCCAGAAAACGCCCAGGACATATCTGCGCACCGTAGCCGTACGCCAGGAATTTCGTGCTGGCGGTTGTTGCCTTTGTGGTGACCGAGTTGGTCGCCTCGTCATAGAACCGGTATGGATTGAACACACTGGCGTCCTCGTAATTGTCCTCGTCGTTGTGAACAAACCATGCTGGGGCCGACACCATTTCTCCCGCCTTCAAAACAGTACCTGAATTCAGCGCCAGCGTCTGGAGTACAGCGCGCGTGACACTGACTAGGGGCCAGGTTAGCACATGGAGTGAAGCACGGCTGTAGTGCGGAGTCTAACGTACACAGCGTTGGTCCATTGACGCGCAGCGTCTCGCGTGTGAAGCTTTCAAGACGCGGAAGAGAACTCATGGTGTTCTCGGACCACTCGCCGTTGTTGCGTCCGAGAACAAACGTCATCTCCTCGCGTAGAGCTTTGGTCAAATCCGAGTCACACATGGTTTCGAAAAGCATCTGTGTCAAGAGACAGGCTACCGGACCTGCGCTATCAAAGGCAGTGAAGATGACTTCGTCTGAGAATATGTTTATCTGCTTTGCCTCTTCGGCTGCCGACATGGCTGCGGCATCTCGCTTCAGCTGTCCCCTTTCCTCTTTCACGTCCAGTATGGCGCCTAGTAGCGTGTACGGCCTAGCGTGTACCTGTCACGCGCCGAGCGCTTTTCTCGCCACTCGCCAATGACCCTTTGAATCTCGGGAATGATGACTTGCTTCAGCCTCTTGAGTGAGGAGCGAACCCTGAACGCTTGGGGTGATAGATGCCAGAACGGCCGGCGAAGAAGACCTGGGACCTGAAAATATGCGTGAACAAAGCCCGGTACGCTGAGGCAGTAGTATTTGATATCCTCCATGTATGTTGCGTTCCTGGAAAACTCCGGCCCAATCAGGAATGAAGCAGACACTGTGTGAACCAGAGCCCACATTGTGAGGAATCCCGTAAAGGGGCTAGAGCCTGAACGTGCCAGTTAGTATGGTTTCAATGGCTTAGCTTGTTGGACGCACTCTTGCCAAATCCGTCTAGCATCTGAGGAATCACCTCGTCGCTTTGTCGGACCACAGATTCATGGAGATGATCTGTATTTTGTTAGAAAGTGTCGCAACATTGTTGGCCATGCAGGTAGAGTACGCACTCATGTTCTTGTTGACTGATTTGCGAACGGCATCAACATGGCTGCGACCCAGGATGTTTGTATGCAGCCTGAAATGATAGCTCTGTAAAGCATCAGCACGAGTCAAGCAGAATGCAGATTGAGAGTAAACGTACATCTTCCACAGCTTGCAGAAAGCTCAGTTTGTCCGGACCAATATGCTTAATCTCTTCGCCAACTTCTGGCGGAACGACAATGACAAAATCGTCGTGTTGGCCGGGATACGCCCACATTTTAGAATTCTTGGTGAACTGGTCTCTGTTAACACATGTTTACTTTGACTGGAAAATCCCGCTTTTCCAGCTTTTCCAGCTTTTCCAGCACTTGCCTCATCATAGCCTCGCTGAAGAACCTTGCGCAGGTTCGACTGACATTCGGTCCATCTCAGCCGTCTCCAGATGTATGGCGCATCTCCCACCAGAGGTATACCCTTTAGTCTCCTTCTTTGATTCGCATAGTCAAGATAGTCAAGTGTCAGTACGGTAGCAATCAAAACAAGTGCTGCAAGCAAAATACTGCGGAATGGCCTCTCCACCACCAGCTGTGAGGCGTGGGACAAGAAGCTCAGTGAGACGGTCAACATTGCTGCCATTGAGCTTGGTACTCCGTACAGCTCAGGAAATTGTACACAGACAGCTGCAGAGGTAGTGTTGGACACCTCGTCTGTGGTAGACCGTCATGACCGCCTTGCTCGACTTTTATTCAATGTGATTCATCAGCAGGAACACGCCAAGTCGTACAGGTGTGGACGCGTTTCGGTCACCGAAACTGTGCAACGTCCAACCGGCAACAATCCACCCCTTCCCAACAACAGATGCGCATGTCGTGGTACGTCAAAGGGAATTAGAACTACTCCGTACTCATCCATCGGAGCCTCGGGTAGTCTTGCCGCATAAATATGAGCAAGAGGCTTCAAATCGACAGCCACCAAATTGTATGCCGCTTCAGGGGCATCACGACACGTTGCATTTGACACATCATGTCTCTGACGGTCAACCCTTGGCATCGTATGCGCAGCAGCAGCCCTACGATACCGTGAGCCGTTACCAATACATTCTTGCTCGCAAGGCGTGACCGGCAGTTTTCATGGCGCAACGACCTATGAAATTACACGCTAAAATTGCCTCGAACTCCAGACTTCAACTAATCCCATAAAGGTTCGCAGCCCTCGAGATATATCACCTAGCAATACTGAGCCGGCCATGGCAAACCCATCTTGTCTGACACTGCTCACATTACTTTCACGTTCCTTCACTGCACTGGCAAGCTTATAAAGCCTGGCTTGCAGCATTTTGCGCAGAAATATGGAGCGCACCCTTGGCTTTATCGTGAAATCTCCAATGTACAAGGCCGGGCCGTGGTTTTGCTTGGGTCGCCCGACAAAGTCCCTGTGAGCGGCTTTCTGGAGAAGGTCCAGCATCATCTTGACACTGACTAGCTCTAGCAAGTATGAATGGCCGTTTTGGCCCGAGTCTTTGAGTTGATGGAGTCGAGAAAGCGACTCCTGGACCTCCTTCTCCAGCATGAGAGCCCGATCGATCTGCAGGGTTTTACTCGTGTGCTGTTCGGCCTCTAGTGAGGCGAGCTGTTTCAACGCCGCCGAGGGGCAGTTGAGTTGGGCATGGTTGGTGAATGATAACAGACCTTGGCCCTCGGCCAGCAGCTGTGAATCAGGTTCGCTGCTGGCAATATCTCTTTCCGGATGTGTCGAGATGCGAGAGTAAGCTGAGACGTTGCTGCATGTGACATATTTTGACGACTCTCTAGAGTCCCCTGTTAGCTGTGACGCGTAGCCCGAATCCTCAATTGGGTTGAGTTCCAGTTCCAGCATATGTGCCAATGGCGCCGAAGCACCGCTAAACCCAGGCGCAGAATCTATTCCGGATGATGGATCAGATCCCGTCCCCGGGTAGTGAGCACGGTCCCCCACAGATTGCTGTTGCAAAGAGGAGCAAATCGCCGCCAATGGGCTCTCAATTCTATTAATCAACATGTCGGGAGAAACGAGATCGTGTGTTTGGAAGAGGCCGTCAGAAGCAATTTGTCGATGAGAATCGCTGAGAATGGGTGCATCGTGCAAGAAGTTGGCCATGGTTTGCGCGGAAGCGTCATTCATATCCATCGGGGCATCATCTAGCAGATAGTCCATTGACGTGTCAGCCCCCCGCAAACCAGAGCCGAGGAAAGCGTGGTTATATGCAACTTCAAAGTCGCCAACCATCGGAGACCATGGATCTTGGCCGTGTTCCAACTCAAGTACCATGTCTTGTGATTCACCCTCCAATGCTGACGTTGAATCAACCTCTCCTGGCGATTTGGCTTGTGGTGGTGCAGCAGATTCCGAAGCTGGCCGCGTAGTCGAGTTGCTCGGCTCACTCTTGGTGGAATCTCCAGAAGTAACTTTTGCCCGGGGACGACCCATGCGACGGGAGAGGCTGTAAACGCATTTGAGCCTCTGTACCGAGCATCGACGGCATGTCGGCTTCTCGTGCCCGCATTTAATCTTGGCGTTTTGGCAGTTATCACACGATGTTCGGTATTTTGGTCGTCGGGAGCCTGGTCGAGTACACTCGGCCGGATCAGCCATGTATGATGTGGTGGTAGTGGCAGTGGTGATATGAAATGATTTGGCCCGGAACAGCAAGTCAAGTATTTTGCTCCCCAGTTTATATAAACATTACGCTGCCTATGCATGCTCATGTTGGACGCTATTCGCCAGCGACATCTTGTGTTTCCGATAGCATTGAGCATGCGAATGTATCTGCAATCGCCACAGTGTTGCTCCAACTCGCCGTCATCATGTAAGTTGACAGCCCGATATAGGTTGCCATAGGTGTGAAGTTGGAAACGAGACAGACAAGCATATGCAAGGAAACAATACCGATGCGTGAAAGACTCATGTTTTCGTTTGTCCATGAGTGTGGGGTTGTAAGGCAGGCATGCTTCGGTGGGCTTCGCGGATGTCCGTCACTTGCATGGAGCCTGCAGGAATGTATCGAGACGACAGCAAGCTATCGTCATGGCACCTGCCGAGTCATGAGTCCCTGGGGATTCCGGAAAGGCTTGTTTACAAACTAGGTTACTCGGAATGTGAATCAAGAAGACGAACTGATTTGCCAAGGCGCCACTTTGAGGCGATGTAACCGGTAAATCGCGTCGCACGGCACTGTTGTTCTGCTTCCGAATATTGGTAAACCCTTCAACCAAGATACAGTCTGAACAGTTCTGGAGTAGCTTCACCATTGTGTTGTGCACACTGCATGTTCAGATGAGAAGGATATTAGTGGACGTGAGCAAAGCGTCGTATTGTTAAGGTGGCTCTGGGATTTGATTCTGAGTGGCCCACAAGATATTGGCTAGGAGAAACAGTGCATAAGACGTCAAATTTCGAAACAGCTGGGGGGGTTCGGTAGGACAAGGGTCCTCCAGGAATGCAAAGGGCCTGCGAGAGCGGCCGCCACCCAACTTTGTCCTGAGCTGAAACCAATGAGCACAACATGATGATAGACAGGCGTTCGTTCAAATGGAAAGCCTGCGATTCTCAGCCAGCTGTTCCTTCGCTCAGCTCGACCAAACAGGGCATGGGGAGCTATTCCCAGCTTGGAAGCCCTGGCATAGCTGCGTGTCTAATTAATCCAAGAGGTTCAGGATTCACCATGGGGCAGGAGGGCATGTCATAAAAGAATTGCCTGCCCAGATGTAAAGAGTGCCAATATAGCGTCCAAAGCAGCTGGGAACACCTTTATGCTTCTCAATCGACATGGAGCGGAGTGCATGTCAGTGTCCTCCGGGTCTCCTCCAGCAACTTGCAGCCGATTTGGGCCAGTCAACACTTCCATTCGACAGGATACTGAGCATCGGCTCAGACCTGGCAGGGCATCTGAAGATGACGTCCAACTGCGGCAGATGCATTGCGACAAACCGCAAAATACACATGCTATCACAAGCAACATCGCGGCTGGTTGGCTTCTACGAAGCGGCACACTTGAGCGCCCCTACAGGCACGGCGGAGACGTGCACAGAGAGCACGGGATCCAAGTTGAGCGGCCAGGCTGATGCTACGCCGGCTTTGCCCCGTCCTGGCAGGGAGTTGCAAAATAGCACGCTTTCCATGTCGGTGCACTCGCCGGAACATCGGTCGACATCGTGTCCCATGAGGCTGGGCAGGCTGGCCATTGTCGGGACAGAGGCGCGTACTCTTGTGGAACTTGTATTGATCGACGCCTGTCTGGAGCTACATGAGCGCATGCAGGAATGGAAACTGGCCATGGACGAATCGCTGGAAACCGTGGAGGAGCAACACGACGCCGACATAGGGCATAGTCTCGACAGATTGGCCAAGTTGATTGGCCTGCTGCAATACGACGGATACAGTGGC
Organism: Keithomyces neogunnii; assembly: GCA_020975405.1. NCBI lineage: Eukaryota > Fungi > Ascomycota > Sordariomycetes > Hypocreales > Clavicipitaceae > Keithomyces > Keithomyces neogunnii. Next base: position 6,118,544 of record JAIOWQ010000001.1, on the reverse strand, counting down.
GAGCGCTGGCAATGACGCCGAGGTTGAGGCAAGCCGCAGAGGTGTTATCGGGGACGCAATATGCAGAGCCTTGGATGGGGGGCGAGACGGCCGGGCGCACAGCATTACATGTTTTCCCATCCTTTCCCCCTCCGTGGCGGGTTATTTCAGCATGGCCCGGGTACGCCCTTGTTTAAGAATCCTATGAGAAATCTTCATAGGCAACGCCCTTTGTTCCGATTCGTCATGACAGTATGTTATCTCGCAGTGTCCTCTGAAATGCGCTCAACCCAAGTCACGGCTTGTACATTGCAGAAACAAAATATCGCAGGCCCCGGTGAGCTGTGAAACTGGTGTCATGCGTGAAAATTAATAATGAAACCTTGGCCTGTCGCCACCATGGGCAAGTGATTCTCGATGACCAGTTGTGCTGCAGCCGATGAGCCGATGGGTGTTTCTGTACGAGGTGTTGTTTCTGCCCTCGTAGGAGGAGACGAGCAGGGTTGAGATGCAGCCATGGCCTCCCAAGAGCCAGGTTCCGAAGGAAGTTTCCTTAAAATGAACTTGTTCCACAGCTGTGTCGAATCGGCAATTTGCCAGCTGCGGCCAAAATAATACTGCGGGTCGAAAACACAGGCCAGATCGTGGCGTGGCTTTGCTTGTGCAACGCTGAGCGTGCCCAACGTCGCTGAAAAGGAGAGAGGCAGATGAATGTCTCCGGAAAGTTGCCGATCACAGCGTCAGCTTGCAAATCAGGTGCTGCAAAGGTGAGCTGGCTTTGAACGAGTGAATTTGTTTTGGCCAAGAGCGGAAGCACTATGACTCGTGAGCGACATCCTGTAGGCCTTCCGCCATCTGTCGGGGTGGCTTATCTAAACCATTAAAAAGTCCATCATCTTGGCTTCGAACATGTATAGTGACGAGCAAGATTGGGGGGGGGGGATGAAGGCAAAATAAGCCATCGAAGCAAAGTGGTTGCCCCCGACTCACAAATTAATAGATCCCATGGAGTCAGTCGCACGCTGCAAATACCCGCTTCGCGCCCGCTGGCAAGCGATTTAACGTGTATGAACAGCATTGAACATGGCCAGTTAGTTACACTGTTCCTGTGTTCATCAAGCACGGGCCGCGACGTGGCTAAGGGATCCAACGCCAGCCGTTTCGATGCTTTTAGCTCAAGATTGCCATGGAGAGCAGGAGCAAACAGACACGGACGGGAGCATTTTGATTTGTAAACAAAAGCCACCAAGATTGGGCGGAAATTTTGCCATGCTTTGTGTCCTGCACGTGCTCCTCGGAAGTGCCATTTTCTTGTTCAACTCGTGCACTATTAAGCAGTAGCACGTCTCTCCAGCCCGCTCGTTTATCCCAACCTCAACACTCGGCATGTTAGCGCGAGAGCAAACATAGACTTGGAACTGATTTCCCTCTCTCGCCATTTACCATGGGGCCCAGTGATGCAGAAGAGCCCAAGTGCGGTGGCCCTGACCAAGACCAGCGAGACGACGGCATCGCCAAATCCGCAGACACTGCTTCTCCCGATGCGCCCACGACCAACGAGAAACAGGACGAAGGAGACAATGGCAGCTTTGGATTATTGATGGTATATATCTCGCGCCAACGTGATGGTATTGGCGTTGCTAATATCGAGATAGCGAGTTTTGACATTCAGTTCGTCGTCGGACCGTGCCATCCAAATCGTCTGTGCCTTTGCTGCTGTTTGCAGTGGTGCTGGTATGCAGCAATTACATGCAATAACGTATGGAGTGCATTTGAATGTCGACAACTGACACTTTAGTAGCTCTCCCACTGATGGCTCTGGTTCTTGGTCGACTCACGGCAAATTTCACTGGATTTGGCAGCATTGATAATCAGCAGTCCCGGGATGCTTTCATGGAGAGTGTGAGAACCAACGCGTGAGTATCACCCAAATTCGGTGCATTGAGGGGTGTTTAACCGTGATTTAGCTTGTATTTTATCTACTTGTTTATTGCGAAATTTACAGTAAGTTTGCCTTTAAAGCCGCCTCGCGCACTAGGCTTCGGCTAATCTAAACAGCTCGTCTACATCTGGAGTTTTGGCTTCACATTCACAGCCAACCGTACGGTACAGACCCTTCGACTGACGGTAGGTTTTCCATCTCAAACATCTCTCGAGGAGTCAATGCTGATGTATGACAGTGCCTGGACAAGATTCTAAACCGAAGCATCGCCGAACATGATGGCGAAACGCCAGGCAGCTTGTCTAGCGCCATCACGACGCAATGCAACTCAATACAGACGGCTCTTTCGGACAGAATCGGAATCATGATCCAAGCTTTTGCAATGCTCATAGCCTCATTTGCTGTTGCATTTTCGCAGTCTTGGCAGTTGACGCTTGTCATGTTTGGTCTCGTCATGATAACCCTGGCTCTGATCGGTGGCATCGTAGGAAGCGACCAGAAGATTGAGGCTGGGCTTCTCAAGCAGTACGCAGAGTGTAGTGCCATTGCTGAAGACGCGCTGGGAAGCATCAAGACCGTTGTTGCGTTTGGAGCCGCCAAAAAGTTTCTTGCCAAGTACGAGAGAATATTGAACAAGGCAGAGAAGGAAGGCAAGCGACGTGGCCCGTTGGTCGGCCTCATGTTCGCATGCCAGTACTTTTTCATGTTCACTGGTTGGGCCATTGGTTTCTATCTTGGAGCATACCTGTACACGCGCGGTAGCATCTCTGATCCGGGAAGGATTCTTTCGTACGGCATCCCTTGGGTCTGATCTGCTCGCTCGCTCAAGGCTAACTATTTCACAGAGTGTTCTTTGCCATGTTGATCGGTTTGGGGGCTATTATGGCCCTTGGTCCAAATATGCCCAGTTTCATCAAGGCAACAGCTGCCGCGGGTGTTGTTTTCCGACTTTTGGGTGATGATGGCAAGGAACGAATCCTAACGTCCAACGTTGCCCAAGATGACGCAACAACCTGCATGGGTAGCATCGAGCTTCGAGACGTGTCTTTCTACTACGACTCTCGCCCTGATCGCGTAGCCCTTGCAAATGTTGACCTTAAGTTTAAGCGAGGCACTTGTACAGCCGTCGTTGGACCATCGGGAGCAGGCAAAAGCACACTGATATCTCTTCTTGAGCGATGGTACCAACCCACCTCTGGAGCAGTTATTCTAGACGGCCGTGACGTATCCGAGCTCGACGTGAAGTGGCTTCGACGACAGATTGCCCTGGTTCAACAAGAACCTCAGCTCTTCAATTCCTCCATATTTGACAATATCGCCCACGGGCTTGTTGGTACTGACAAGGAAAATGCGTCCGCTGAAGAAAAAGCGGCCTTGGTTGACAGGGCTTGCGATATGGCCAGGGTATCCCAATTCGTCAAGAAACTGCCAGATGTAAGCATGTTCTGCTTCCAAGACTACCTGCTTTGGCTGACATTTTTCCAGGGAGTTCAGACCAGTGTTGGTGATCGAGGCTCGCTCATATCTGGCGGACAAAAGCAGCGCATCGCCATTGCCCGTGCCTTGATTGGCAACCGCCCCGTCCTGCTCATGGACGAAGCAACCAGTGCTCTTGATGGCGAGAATTCGGAAGTGATCGAATCGCTCATGACAGCCTCTCAAGATCGCACAACCATCTTCATTTCACACAAGATCGTGTCTGCGAAACGCGCAGACCGCATCGTCGTCATGGACAAGGGCCAGATTGCCGAAGTTGGAACACATGAGAAGCTCATAAACGCAGGTGGTCTGTATAAGCGCCTTTACGATGCCCAAGTCCAATTAGATGCAGAAGTACAAGGGTTGGATTCGAAGAAATGGTCCTCTCCCCAGAATGCGTCCGAGGCGGACACCGTGTCTCTCCCAGAGGAGACGCCCGCGCAGCATACTGAATTGCCAGAATTGCGCAAGCGCTCCTTGTTTGTCAATCTGTGGACAATCGCAGCTGAGCAGAAACGATTCTTACCCATCTTCTCCATTGGAGCAGCTGCAGCAATTATCACGGCACAAATCTTTCCTGTTCAGGCCATTCTCCTGGGCAGAGTGTTGCAAACTTTTCAAAAGCCGTTCGACGAAGTGCAATCTGGCGCCAATTTCTGGGCACTCATGTTTTTTGTTGTTGGCATTGGCTCTTTGATCGCCTATGCCACCTTGGGTTTCTTCATGACGCTCTTTGGCATGCATCTGACCACGTTTTACCGCCTCGACTACTTTCGCGCCGTTCTCCTTCAGCGAATGGAGTTTTTCGACCGGGTTGCTTCTGGTGCTATTGTGTCCCGACTATCCACTGACCCTGCAAACCTTCATGAACTCATCTCGGTCAATATTGGTCTCCTCATTTCCATCTTCTTTAGTGTCATAAGTGGAAGCATCATTGCGCTAGCATTCTCATGGAAATTTGCCCTGGTTGCCATTTTTGGCGGCATGCCCTTGACATTCTTTGCTGGCTTCATCCGCATGAAGCTTGATTCCTCGCTTGCCGAAGCTACTGTCGAGGTCTTTGAGGAGAGCGCCCGCTTTGCTTCGGATGCACTTTCTGTGATACGAACCGTGAAGGCCTTCACCATGGAAGACACAGTCCGCCAGTCTTATGAAAACCATCTCTCTTCAACTATTGGCAAACTATACAAGCAAACTGCTTTTATTATGCTCTTCTTTGCATTGTCTGAGAGTCTCGAACTCCTTGCGGCGGCACTGGCATTTTGGTACGGAGGCAAATTGCTAAGCGATGGAGAGACAACAACAGAGCGTTTCTTCACGGTGTTTATTGCCGTCATTGTCGGAGGTCAGGCTGCCGGTGCACTGTTTGGCTTTTCATCTAGTATGTTGTCTCTAAAGTCGAGTCGTCGACCCATTCGCCCGCTAACACTTGCATAGACATTGGCAAGGCCAAGGTTTCCGCGAACAATATCTTTGGCATTCGAAGTCAAATTGTCACCAAATCTGAAGGCAAAGACCAGCAGGAACAGCCCGACGATGAAAAGCCATCAGACTCAGACGCCGTCATTGAACTTAAAAACGTGTCATTCTCCTATCCGACTCGACCCAGCACAACCGTTCTTGACAACGTCTCGCTGCGAATACACCATGGTCAGACTGTAGGAATCGTGGGAGAATCTGGTTCAGGCAAATCAACTCTTCTCGCTCTTCTGGAACGTTTCTATGACGTTCAATCTGGCCAAGTGCAAGTGTTTGGAAAATCAATCTCGGCATACGACATTGACGAGTACCGAAGAAGACTTGCCATTGTGCCTCAAGAGCCTACCCTCTACAAAGGTAGAGTGCTTCGCTTCAGGCTAGTCTAGACTTATGCTAACAAGACGATGACAACAGGTTCTGTGCGTGACAACGTTGCCCTCGGTCTAGATGAGACAGAGGTTGATTGCGACAAGGTTTCCGATGCCTGCCATGCCGCAAATCTGACCGACTTCATCGACTCACTTCCCGACGGCTACAACACAGACTCTGGCGGCGCCAGCGGCACTGCCTTTTCAGGAGGACAAAAGCAACGTATTGCAATTGCACGAGCCCTCATTCGCAGCCCCGAGGTTCTCCTTCTTGACGAACCCACAAGCGCCTTGGACGCCGAGTCCGAGCAGGTGAGGCTTTGAACCCCAGTCATTCATGCTCGCGTTTGAACTTTTCCTAACAAGTCAAATCAGATGGTCCGAGAGACCCTTAACGGTATTCAGGGGGGGAGAACAATGGTTATCATCACTCACGTAAGTTACACTTGCAGCAGTTTCATCATTGAACAAGCATTAACGAGAGACGCAATCTAGCGCCTAAACATTGTCAGGAATGCAGACGTAATAATTGTAATGGCCGGTGGCAAGATTGTCGAGCAGGGCTCTCACGATGAGCTGGTGGCCAAGCATGGCCATTACTTCAAAATGTATCACGCATCGCGCGGAGAGGAGGTTTAATTTCCTGGGGTTTGTCTCTTTTCACCTTTCAAGTCGCTCTTTGATTGCAAACCCAAATATTTCCTTCTAGCTTTTAGACGCGACACCCCACTTGTCAAGAGTATTGGTTACTTTGTATATGCGCAAATTGCTGCCGTTGTGCATTCACTGCTGCAGCAGCAATGAGCGGCTGGGACTGAGTGAGTCTCGTGATTTCAGATTATGTCGCAGGAATAGAAGGAACAGAGCTTATAGGACATGACTTGCTGGTGTCATTTGTACGTTATCATATTCTGCAGATCTATCAGGGTTCAGATTTTGAGCAACTCGTATCGTGCCCTGTTATCAGGATTCGACCACCTTGGCCGATATTGGCATGGAAGTGGTCGACCACAGACTGTATGTATATGGCTGTGATTTCCCCAAATCTCCTCAGAGTCTAGGTAGCTGCGTTGCCCAACATGACGCCACCCTCCTCGGCGTAGCAGTCTCCAAGATGCTTTACGTCGACTTTCACGACAGAGATTAACCAAACTGGCCGAGCGCAAACCTAACAATAGCATTAGTTGTTCTATGCCCCTCCTTCTCAGCATCCAGCCGCCTTTTAAGAGGATAACTGCGTCTTGAAATGCCTAGAGTATGGAAAATCCTCCAATATCTGAATCGCAGGAACCTGATCAGTTGTATATTTCAGAGTGTGAATGCATTGCGCCACCTGAAAGTCAATGTGAGAAGAAAGTGTAATATTGGGAGCCCCGTGTATCGTTCCAGCTACAACTTGTAACTGGCCTCTCGCAATCAGGTGCACCTTCGTCATGGATAAGCCTCAGGGTCGTCTTCCATTTCCATCAAACCGGCTTCTCGCAGCTCACGACAATAGGACCTACCGGGCCAGCGCATTGGCAATTCGACACCAAGACGTCTGCAACCCCCCCCCCCCCCTGGAAACAGCGATGGCACGTTTTCACCCGCTCACTAGGCGCCTCTGCACCTTGGCCCACTCCGATTCGATCGATTCGATCGAGCAAGAAAGCTTCTTTACATGGCACGTGAAGGATCCCGGGGAGGCACGGGAAGGCAAACGACACCATGCCCAAGGGCCAATCAAAACGGGCCGGATTACGCATGCATGGTGCCCATGTTCCTCCAGCAGTACGCTAGTGACAGGCGCCTGCACAGAGTCGGGCCAGGGGCACAGCAAAGGACTGAAGGATGCGGGCGATCGAATTGGTTGCATTCCTCAGGGATTTACTAAATTGAAGCGTACTGCAACACAGGCATCACGGGAAGCACGCTTGGCGCTGAGAGGGGTCAATGTCTGGACCCTATTGGCAGATTTGCCCTCGAAAGAAAGGCGCTATTTGGCCAACGGCGTCTAAATGCTGGCTTCATCCTCTTTATTTCGAGTTCCGGCGCTTAGGGAGCCATCTGGTTGCTCAAACAGGTTCCTTGTCGCGTAGGCCGCTGCCTGGCGCATTCGGCCAGAACCTTGACCACTCCGCTGCTTCAAATCCCTACTCATCTCCCCTTCACGCTCCACCATGGCCGCCCATGGCAAGACGGCACGATGGAAAGCGACAGCGAGCAGCCGACCTTTCGCAAGACGACCTTTCATCCAAAAGAGAAAAGTTAAATGGTCTGTCTCATAGAGGCTCGAGCTTCTCGCCGGCTTTCTACGACAATTTATCCAAAATCCATCTCACCAGTCGCGCCTTGCGTGAACTCGACCGGCGAAACAGTCAACACTCTCAACCAAAGCCCTCAGCCTCCCAAGAACGTGAGACCAACTTTGCCCGAGTCACAAGAAGCGGCAGCCCAAGAAGTGGAGATGCAGATCTACTGGATCCTCGAGGAGTATGCTCCTCGCGCAGAAGCGGCAACTTTTCATCAACTAATCAGCCTATTTAGCACCAGGGTTTGACAACAGTTGCGCACGCGAGGGCATCTGCATCATCCTCTGTCGCAAGCCGTCGGACACAACCAACCAAGACGACAACCGTTTCCTCTAATAGCGGACGCTCATCTGCATACGATTCCAATTTCGAACAACATGTCATCGACCATGGTATTTTCCCTCCGTTTTACGACTTTCCCGATGATCGTATACCCCCGGAGCCTGCCAACCTGGATGAAACTCTCTGTGCACTCAAGGCTCCTAGAGGCTCTCTCTCGCCATCCGTAATGCCCAAGTCAGTTTTCAGAGACTTTCAACGCAAAAACACCAAATCCAAAGGCACATTAATGCAAAGCGTAGTACCAATCTTGGCAGGCGGACTCAGCATTCCGAATGATGGAAGCCTTCCATTTGCTAATTTACATTCGCTCACTAAAAATGCCACTGTTATCCCAGCCCCGGATTTTTTTGATGGCGCGCAGCCCGGGGCCGTGAAGAAGCAATTAAGGGACGATCTGGACAATTTCATCACCCCGACAAACCACGTCAACGTTCCCGTTGCGCCTAATTTCTTCCTTCAATCAAAGGGTCCCGGAAGTTTTGGAGACGTGGCACAAGCCCAGGCGGTTTTGATTGGCGCTTACGGAGCTCGAACGATGCATGTCTTGCAGAATTATCTCAACAAGGAACCAATCTACCATGGCAATGCATACGCGTTTACTTCAACGTTGCTTGACGGAGCACTGAAATTGTATGCGCATCACATCACTGCACCAACAAGTTCCGGGCAGGGACCAGAGTATCATACCACCCTGCTAAACGCTTATGCTTTAACGGGCAACGACACAGGCTGGTTAGAAGGTACAGCAGCATTCAGGAATCTTAGGAAGTTGGCCAAAGATTACCGAGACCGCCTTATCGCGAGCGCTAATGGAAGAGTGCGTGATCAGAGGGCAGATGCTGTTGCTACGAAGGACGATAATGCGGGTACAGGAGAAGAGCGTCGAGAAGGAAGCTCGAGCCCTCTTGACTTTTTCGAGTGTCAGATGTTCGGCGAAGATCAAGAGATCGAACAAGAGACACAAGAGACCCAAGATGACGATACTGGGCTGGGCATCCACCATGCACAAAACGATGACGAGGGAGATGAGGGTTCCTCACAATCAGAGATCAAGGTCTCATATGGCGCCGTAGCAAGGTTTGCTTCAAATCATTCAACAGAGATTGGTCAGCGGCAGCCTAAGCTACCACGTAGCCCTCCCTCTCCGTCTTCTACTCGACTTTCTAAGAAGGGTGGACACGCTCAGCAGTAGGTATGGATCTAGAAATAAACAATGTTTCTGTCTGCGCATGCGTCGCCTCTGGAGTGATTGGGCTCGCAATTTTCATCCTCCAGCGTTAAGCTCCGACACGAGTGGCAATCAGCCTCGGACAAGATTGTCATAGTTGCTCCGATAACGTATCCCTAGCATTGGAAAACCGATGCTACAATGTTACGGTTCCTTCCAAAAGAGACAAATATCCGCTTCCACTGGCACAATGGGCCTTTTATCTCCACTCATAATTTGTACAAGGCACTAGTATGAATGGCGCAAGAAGAAAAGGAGATGGTGGCCAAGGAGCTGGGACGACACGTAACTGTCACGGATACGAAATTCATGAGCATGCTCGAGAATTTAGGGCCAGGAAACGCTTTTTTGTCACATGAATCCTCAAAGATGGCATTGTCAGTTGGGTTGGTGTGGGTTGATGGGTTGACCGTTGATGGGTGTGGCGCGTAAAATGGAGCATCAAAACGGCGCCACGTTTCGGTCCGTTCCACTGTTGGCGTCTTGATCCAACCAGAGGTCTCTACACAGAGTCCCTCAACACCCCTGAGCTGTCCTGCCTCACCCTTTGTTGTCGTCTCAATTAATCATTTTTGTCTTGTGCCGCAACCCAGGCTAAATGGCGTCGTTTCTTCGTCGCGTGCCTTGGCCTGGCCGACCATGGAAGCCCCTTTCATTCCCCAGCGCGAACTTCCCGCGCTTACCAACAGACCAGAAGATCGACGAGGAACTCTTCCCAGACTATCTTGCATCACGTTACTACCCAGTTAAAATCGGCGAGCTTCTTAGAGAGCGTTATCAAATTGTTGGTAAACTTGGGTTTGGAGCCAGCTCGACCGTATGGCTTGCACGAGATCTGAGGTAGGAACCGTCTCGCTTTGCATCTAGGACATGATGACATACATGTTGGTTTTAGCTAACCTCAATTCAGCCGTCGCCGGCACGTGGCACTCAAGCTTTATATCAACTCCGTATCCATGGGCAAGGAGCTGGATAATGAGCTAGACGTGTACCAGCGCATATCCAAATCTTCACTCAAACATCCCGGTCGTAATGCTGTTCGGGCACTGCTGGATTCATTTGAGATCCAAGGCCCAGATGGACAGCATCGATGTCTCGTGCATCCTCCGCTATGGGAGAGCACGCTGGACTTTCTCAACCGCAATTCCGTAAGAAGGCTTCCAAGCCCGGTTCTGGCTTTTATCCTTCAACGGCTTTTCCTCGCCTTGGACTTTTTACACACAGAATGTCAGATTATACATACTGGTATATATTAAAGTGCGTCTTTCCGCTCAATGACAAGATTTACTAACAATGTATTGTTAGATATCAAAGCCGATAACATCATGTTTGGCATCAATGACGATTCAGTCTTTCAACATTTTGAAGAGCAGGAGCTCCGTGATCCTTCTCCGCGAAAATTGGTTGATGGCAGGATAATATATTCGTCGCGTAGGCTAAGAATGCCCAAGGATTGGGGTGCACCGGTTCTTTGTGATTTTGGCTCGGCCGTTATTGGTGATAGGACACATACAGAGGACATTCAGCCGAATATTTACAGAGCACCTGAAGTAATACTAGGAGCGCCCTGGACGTACAAGGTCGATATATGGAATACAGGCTGCATGGTAAGGAATAGAGTCCAAGGTAAACCCTCGGTCGATTCTACAAACTAACACATTTCTTAGATCTGGGACGTTTTTGAGGGTGGCCATTTGTTCACTGGACATGACCCTGAGCATCGGACCTACCGTAGCCGAGCGCACCTGGCAGAGATCGTGGCACTACTGGGACCGCCTCCTCAGCAGCTCCTCAAACGTGGTCAGTTGAGTCATAAATTCTTCACCAATCAAGGTATGTCAGCGGATTCAGTGAATCTCTAGTGTCGTTACTGAACAAGCACCATTCTAGGGAAACTTCAAGATGGTCTTCCTCGTGTTGACCAGGTTTCACTCGAACAGAGAGAAACTACTCTTGATGGAAAGAGTCGGGAGAAGTTTCTCAGCATGATGCGAAAGATGTTGCAATGGGAGCCAGAAACCCGCAGCTCGGCCAAGGAACTATACAACGAGGAGTGGTTGCGAGACCAGTTATAATACCATGCACCCCGACTCGTCACATTGATGTGCAAAGTTTCACACTCCCAGTATAAAACGCTGTAGCTGACCCACGGCCAACATGAAAGGGCCTGTACTTGACATGATACTGGCCGTTCAGTCCGTACATTACGGTGGCTGTATTGTTCAATCTATGTACAAATTCCCGCTGGGGGGACCCCTTGGTCTATATACTGGCTTTTGAGCGTTGGTCCAAGCTTGGGACTTTGCAACCAAATACTACTTATTTCTAACCTTTTCTCGTCGACAAGTGCATGACGGTGGTCAAGGTTTTGGATTGCGTATTCCCCATCACGACAGCCTCGTCACCTACAATCGGCCACTCCTTGTCTTCGCAATCGTCCACCGATATACTTTCCACCGTGTACGTCACCTCTCTCTTGATTTGCATGGCGTGGCCATCCAGGCTTGTTCGGGCTTGCTGGCTGCTGCCGTATCCGTTGATGTACTCCTGGCTCTCACTTTGCCTGTCCGTGCCTCTCACATGGTGCGCTCTGGCGCGGCCAAAATCTTTCATTTCCACACTCCTGCTCTCTATGCCACCCTGGGACTTGGACTCGAGATGGACACGTCCCTGGCTCCGAAAGCTCTTTGAACCATATCCTTGGCTATTGCCGCCGCTCGAAATTGATATTCCCAGGCTCTTTGATACTTCCCTGACCAAGGGCCAGATGGTGGGCAGGTTCGTAACGTAGACTGTAACCGAGGCTTCTCGGAAGTACCAGTTCATGTATACGTAGGATATCAGCTCGGGGACAAGACAGTATATCTTTGTCAGAATAGAGGCAACAATGACGAAGCCGCCCATGCCGAAAATGAGCAGCAAGATGGCCTTTTGTTGTATGGTGACCTGAAGCCGTATGATGAGGGGGATGGCGATGAGGAGCATGATGATATCTGCCGGAATATTGAAGCATGCTTGCACGATTTCGTAATGCGCATAGTTGTAGCATTGAGCTGATGTCGGTTAGTAAAACGCACAGTGTAAGGCGCAAGCAAAGGTCCAAACGTACGGTCTTGTGCCGGCACGGCCCAGTATTGCTGAATTGGGCGGCATGCAAGAAACAGGGTCAACTCGCTGGCCACAAAGCCAAAGGCAATGAAGCCGCCGAGCCAGTTGAAATACTGTCGTTGTTTGACGCCATCACTGCGTCACAGTGACCATGTTAGCCTCGGCCCTTGGCAAAGTCTGTGGTGGACAGCCCGGTTGCTCGATGCCATGTGCCCTCTGTCTTTGCTTTGGATTCAATTGATCGGCGGAAGAAGAAGAAACTTACGTGAGTCCGGCGTACAATATCAACATGCACGCCTTCATGCTCCAGACAGTCAGCATCATGCTGTGCTCGCTTACAAAAACCCACTTGCTGCCCTGGATCCTTTCCGACAGGCCTTGGGGCGTCAGGGCCGCCAGTTCCTCGTCCGTGATCAAATTGGAGCCGCCGCCTGTGGCGATCTGGTTCAGCGACACGCAGAGCAGCGTGTACCAGAGGAGTCCATTGAACATGATGTAGTCGTCCCATCGTAGATTTCGCACGCCAAACTTGCGGATGCGAGAGACGCTGCGCGCCCAAGTGCCCCGTCAGTATTGCCAACACTTTGCCATGGATAACATGTGGCAGCCATGATGCAAAACGGGTCGCGACTACTTACTATCGAAGGACAATGGTCGCTATGCCGACTCCATATAGAGCCCAGGATTCCCTCGCAAAGGCTCTGGCCCCGTTCTCGTCCATGATGTCGGGCGCGTCGTCCTCGGGTGTGTGCCGTGTGTCCCACGTACGAGAAGATGGCGGTACTCTGCTCGGATTTTTATGGCCGTCTCTACAACACCATGGTCTCTCGTCACGCGATATTGTAGAATGGTCCAAAAGGACCGACGACGCAGACTATGTAGGAATTGTACAGCCGTCTTGTTGCAAAATGTTATGGGAGAGTAATACCAAGATCCCGCGAGTAGTAATCTGGCCCAGGGCAGGCAAGCCACGCCCGAAATTCAGGATCGATAGGAAATGACCAGATAGCCATGCAGACACATGTGTCGACGGAGAAAATGCCCACTTTATTCGAGACGAGACACGCGCCATTACATCGGAGTGCAAGTCCTGGCCGTGTCTTGAGGGGTCGAGAGGCCATTCAACTTGGATACCAACTGGGACCAAGCCGCATGCCAAATGCTCGGTTCTGCGCCTGCAACACGTTGCATCTCTCGGGTCGCACCATACCTCCCTCGGTACCATTCCGTCGGCGACACCTTGCCGCACGTTGAGCCATTCCAGTCTGCGCGGCCCAAACCACTACAAACCACTACCCACGGTTAGTTTGGCAAGATTATGACCGCAGCACCAAGTGGACATGATTCTGGCATACCGGGCAGGGGTTCGAGCTGCCAGTCTGCAGGGCCTACGGTTGACCTGGGTTAGCAGCGGCTAAAGGCCAGTGTGAGCACTGTGAGGTGTGTGAAGAAGCATTTGATGGATTGTTATCTGGTGTGGGGATGTGGTGCCGCCCCCAGGGATCACCTGACAGCTACTCCGTAGTTCCCACAGGGTAAAAAGTGGCAGGTACGGTAACATGGTAACTTTTGGTGACTGGGAACGACAGTTGTCATCTGGCTGCTGGTTCGGGAAAATATCCTGTCGACTGATGCCATTTGACGGCACAGTAAAACATGGGGACAAGGAGAGACATGTCGGCCAATACGAGACGCTAGTGAAATGACAACCAAAATGTCTCATCCCAGTCCCCGGCCTTTTGGGGGCGAAAACACCCCTGGGGCGATCACGATGTCGGTGGATCTGTTCCCTCCTGTTCCCTGCATTTTGCATCGGAGCTCCCCAGCCGGGATCCGCCGCTGAGCCGGCACAAGTCAGCCACCGTGCGCATATCAATCTGGTCCACGGGGCCCAGCTTGTTTGCAATATTCCGCGTGATATGCCCTTGGCCGTTGCTCTGAAAATAAAGTGTTGAATCCAATAACTCCTGCCTCCGCCAAAGGGGTCCTGCAGAGAATCCAAAACCACAAGCGAGCCCTGCTTTTGGAAATTTAGGTTGCGGGTTTTTAATTGAAGCCGTGGCTCAATTTGCAAAAAAAAAAAAAAAAAAAAAAAAAAAAAAGAGCCCGTGATTATTGCGCAACGGGCCCCAGTACATCTTCAACAGCTTTGGGCAAGTCGGCCGAGGACCCAACCTTCCGTCACATCATGAGCAAACTCTGAGTCCACGGTCCGGGTTTCGGGATGCTGCTGACCACCCGAGTACCAGCCACTTCGTTCCGAACGCCAGGGTCAGTTGAGGTGGTGACTTTTTCCGCGATAGCTGAGCGGTTGCTACTCTCTGCAGTCGCGAAGAAATGTCTAGTTTCGAAACGGATTTGTCTGTTGAAATGGGCCGCCGCATTCTTGTTCCCACCGAAAGCTGAATTGTGAGTCCGGTCATGATATAACCCTTCTAGTCGCCTTCTAACTAGTCTGACATGGCGTACGGAGTAGTCCTGCTGATCATGCAACCCAAATCCTTCTAAACTGCGAAAGCCCGATTGGACGGGTTGTCGTTGCCACTTTCTGGTTGGAAACACGGCATCATAACCCAATCGAGGAATTGTGTGGGTTGCATCTTATCTGCAGCCATGCACAGCAACGCTCGCTTTTGGACCATGAACTGATTCGACTCCTCTTCTCTGCAGCTTCTGGAACTCGCCGTTTTTTGTCGTTGCAACGGTGAGCGTCTAGATTGCATCGCAATGAAATTACTTGCCCCATTTCTCTCCGCTCCCGCCGCCTTGAATGTCGTCTTGAAAATTCGTCAGACTAACATGTACCTTGCAATATTACTGGCGGTGATGAGCTCTTCCTTCCTTCTTGGTCGGCGAATTGCCAGCGCTAGCCTCATTCAACTTTTTCTTCAGTCACAGCTCGGTCGTGCTTCATTCCTGCTGAGAAAGGTTGACTCTGCGAATATACTGACCACTGACACGGAATGGCAGCTCGCTCGTCATCACAAATACTCTTGTCGTAGCCACCTGTGAGGTGACTAGCCCCTCGACATCAAATTATTTTCTTCGCAATGCCTTCCGAGACGCTCGAATATCGCGAGAAGCCAGTGAGCGAAATATACACCCCTTCTGTTTCCCAAGAGCATGCCTCAGCAGAGTTGATCAACGCGTCAGGCCACAAGCAGGAGCTTGAGCGCAACTTTTCGCTCATCAACCTCTGTGGCGTCGCCATCACAACCGGCAACACTTGGACGGCGATTGGTGGCAGCGTGGTATGCATCTCATATACCTTGTCCTGAATCATGTGCCGCGACTGATTTTCCCGATTCTAGGCTGTGGCCATCTACAATGGCGGTCCTCCAGGCGTCATCTACGAATTGTAAGTTCTCTACTGCGTACAGCGATCCAAGTGCAACTACCGCGCCATGTCGCAAGCTGACGGCGTTATATCGTAGCATCGCGGTTTCTGTCTTCTACTGGCTCATCGCAGCTTCCATCGCGGAATTGGCATCAGCTATCCCATCATCCAGCGGCGGTATGTGGCAGGGAGACGCAGGCCTCTTCTGGCTCACTCACACACGACGAATCCCGCTGACAAGGCCGCAGTCTATCACTGGGCATCTGTAACGGCTGGACGCTATGGGCGAGTGTGCGGCTGGTTCGCCGGCTGGTGGAACTTTTTCGCCTGGATCTTTGGCGCCGCATCCATCTCAGCCATCCTCGGTAACCAGACGGTCAGCATGTACAGCATCATGCACCCGGGATTCGAGGCCCAGTCGTGGCACATCTTCATCAGCTACCTGCTTTGCACGTGGATATGCTGCTGCACCGTGCTGTTTGCGAACCGGGCGCTTCCCATGGTCGGCAACCTAGGCAGCTTCTTCATCGTGGCCGGAGTTGTCATCACCATCATCGTGTGCGCCGTCATGCCACATGTCCAAGGCGTTGCCTACGCCTCAAACGACTTTGTGTGGCGCGACTGGATAAACGCAACCGGATACGCGAGCGACGGCTTCGTCTTTGTAGCCGGCATGCTCAACGGCGCATTCGCCGTTGGCAGCACAGATTGCGTCACGCATCTCGCCGAAGAAATTCCCCAGTACGTCGCCATGCCCGCCATGCCCGCCATTCACTACAATCTCAGCGCAGCATTGACAATTCTCCCAGGCCCAGCCGCAACATTCCAAAGGCAATGGCCGCCCAGTACGTCATTGGCTTCTTCACTGCCTTGTTGTACTTGATTGCCGTCTTCTACTCCGTCGGCCATCTCGAAGCCGCTCTTGCCAGCGTTCCCACGTTTCCCCTCGCCGGCATCTACATGCAGGCAACCGGGACTCCCGGTGGCGCGCTGGGGCTTCTAATCGTCGTCTTTATCCCGACCTTTATCACCTGCATCGGCTGCTACATCACGGCCGGGCGCACCTTCTGGACCCTCTCCCGTGACAACGCGACGCCCTTTAGCTCCGTCTTCAAGACCATCAACCCCAGGTTCCAGAATCCTTTCAACGCAACCCTCTGCTGCGGTGTCATCTGCACCGTCATGGGATGCATATACGTCGGTTCGACAACGGCCTTCAACGCCTTTGTGGGCTCCTACATTATTCTCTCAACGCTTTCCTATCTCTCCGCCATTCTTCCACACTTGCTCAGCCGCCGTAGGAATGTTGTACCCGGCTGGTTCTGGATGAGCGGTAGCCTGGGGTATGTCGTGAATGGCATCGTATGCGTGTACATTGTATCCTTTATCGTCATATTTTGCTTTCCGGCCGCGCTGCCCGTCGACGCAGCCACCATGAACTATTCGTGCTTGATCGCAGGAGGGCTCACTGTTTTCGTGGGCGCCTTTTGGTTCTGGCGCCAGGGAGACTATCAAGGTCCCAAGGCCGTCACGACAAGCGATGACTTGTTTGTGGGCCAAGGCGCGAAATAGTCTTTGCGTCAGCCCAGTTACTTGATTTTCCTCTGCCATACTCACAAGGACCTTGAAATTTTTTGAACAAAACTTTGGATAGAATACACGTCACCATCTTGACATTGTTCCTCTCTGATGCCCCCGTGCAAACTTCCAAGTAAAGACACATGATGCTTCAGCAGCACACATTCTCCGCAGAGACTGAATTGAGCCAAGAGAAGTTAATGGCCCAACAGGCCTAGTATGCTAGTCAGACGACACCCTCCCTAACTTCATGGATGGTGCGAAAACAAGGTTCAGGAGGGGGCCCGGCGACTCAAAGTCCAATCAATGCAGCTACAAGGCGTTGACACTTATAAAGACAGGGCGGCAGCCATTACTTTGGCACCGCGGCGACATCCCTTGCTCATCACCCTTCCAATATCCACGCGCACGAAATACTTAACCCCCAGCCATCATCTCCATCGAGCCAGCGCACTCCAGCAATCAACCATGCACCTCTTCGCTGTTTCCTTGTCCATCGTCCTCTCGCTGGCAATGGCCTCGGCTGCATATGCACCCTCGGAGGATGGGAAAGCATGTCCCGTGTATTTTCGGGCGCCGGACTGCCGTCATGCTCGACCCGTACGTCTTCCTGCCTTCTATTCTTCGCCTTGCCTAATCATGACAGATTGATTACGAGTGTGGGTATTGCAGAGATCAGGTAGCCATTGCAGAATAGCCAAAGAAACGTGGTGGGCCGAATGGAGTGTCAAGGAGGATAGTCTATTGGCCGCAAGGGGGATTGAAACAATATTGGTTGTTTGATACTCCTCACTCCATCACAATACATCCATGGGATGAAGCGTGCCTGTGAATCCATGCCACGCTGCGAAATTGCGATATATAGGCCCAATAGTCATGGGTTTATCTAAATCTAAGCATACAGATGGACACTTGTCTTGAGTAATCCATCCAGAGTCAATCCCAAACACCCAGTACTCCCAACGCCCACAACGAATTTAACCCATCAGCCCAACAGCTGGATTCAGACATGTTCATAAATCCCAATATCTCGTACCCTCATCATGGAATCATGCCCTCGCGAGCTGAATGCCATGGACAAGCTCATCACTGTGTGCAACCCTCCACAAGGCCATTCCTGCAGATAAACGCACAGATTGGCAACCCCAAATGTAAAAGACACAATCCAAAATATCTAGGCTTCTACACCAATTGGGGTGCCGCCTATTGTAACCGTTGTTTCTTCAATGTCAACGGGGAAGTGGTCTCATCATTGTCCGTATCTTCCTCGGAACTTCCGTTGACTTGGAACAAGCATTCTTGCTTTCGCTTATGATTCTGTTTCTGAATGCATGGAACTTCGGCATCATTATCCCAAGTTTCAATTTCAGAGGCATCAAATTCGCCAACCACATCCTCGCCAAGAGCATTGCCCAGTCGCTCCCTAAGTCCGAGAATCGGCCAGATGGGAACTTTGGTGTACTCAATTTTGATACCAGGTAATTCAGCCCCATAATCAGCCACGGGCGCCCAAAATGGGTCGTCGAAGCGTTTAAGGAATTCCGCGGTGATGTGCCCAGTATAGACGATGAAATCTGCAGTGTCGGCATCATGGGTAAGAATCCTAAGCTTGATGTCCCTGAACATTGGGCGGTACTCTTTTCCTCTTGAGGGGAACCAGCGCACCCAAGAGAGCTTGGGATGTGATGGCTCAGGATCACCGTAAAAGTGTCTCTGTGCCATGGTCAAGAACAGGGACAGGAATTTGACGTCATGGTCAGGATTGGCTGGTGTCAAAGCCTTGATTTTCCGTTTCCGAAGTTGGGCAAGTGAGTGATGTTTTGGCTGTAAAAAGAAGGCTTCCCGCTCGGCAGCTATTTCTTGCTTCCCAATATAACACATCATAGGCAAGTTTCCTGGATTGAAGGGGACGGAGGGCCAGCTTGATGGTGCGTTTTCCGACTCCGCAGGCAGTGTAGATATTGACCTGAATGAGCTTTGGGCTGATTGGGCACCTTCGTCTGGGTAATGCCACATGACTTGAGTCTCCACGGCGTTTTGCAAACAAATATCGTCAAGAAACAAGTGTAGCTTAGGACTAATTTTCGCTAGTTTAAAAGCCGAAGGCCATAGGATTGACAAAATCTCGTGGACTGCGCTTTCCTTCGAATAGCGATTCGGGCCATTAGAAGATAAGAGGTCCGTCAACAACTCAATCAACGTTGTAATGGTCCTGGAGGGGCGCAAATGACCTTTTGATGGTGGAGATCCGGGTACCTTGTCAGGCTGTGGCGTATCGCATGGCGGTAGTTCTTCAAACTTGGCACCCAGGAGTTGAGAGTGCGTATCAGTCCAGAGGGCTGGGGAAACGTACAAAGATTTGTCAGCATGCTGGTGTAGTATATCGTGAATCGCATCTTTGGCAGGCCGCCGAATTGGCCGCGGTTTGCGTTTCCAGTCCCGTGAAAGGGCTGGAGAGGGTTCCGGCATTGTCGTTGGGCAGGGGTCGTCGTCTGATGGAATGGTTGTATTGGAGATGATGGTTGGTGACAAGCAGCCGGGTTTCTGCAATAGCAGGTGGCCGATTAATGACAAAACAGTATCTTAACTTGGATACTGCCCGGCTCCTACGTGACGTCTATATTAGAAATAAAGAAAATACCGAGGAATACGGGTGTAAGAGCAAGGGTCGTGTGGGGGATCAGCGCTGCCAGAGAAGGCGTTGTGGGTGGAAAGGGTGACTGACTCTGACACAAGCACCAATTTTCGTTAATGGCGAGGCTCGTATTCGTCGAAGGAAGCTCTTTGCTCTTTGAATTCGTGGCGATGACGGTGGCTTTCGTGCTGCACTGCAGACTCTCGGGCCCCACGATGACCGGCTCAGATGCACCTGTATCCACTGAAACGAGCAACAGGCTTGCAAGGGACGCGATGGAAAAGACGCAAATGTCGTAAGAAACGGAGAGAGATATAGGGAGTGGTGTAAGCGTTGGCGATTCAAGAGGGGAAATGAAAAATCACGGCTGATGGGTCATGACGAGCAAGGAGGGACAAGACACGACTTATTATGTGTGTGCATGTCACGACGTTGCACCAAACGCGTTCAGTGTTCTCAGGCTGTCAAGTGGCGCCCAGGATATGCCAAGATCTAGTGGACAAAGCAGGCCCCACCAGAACGCGAGCTTTGAGCGAACTCACATGACTCCAGGCAGCCATTGTCCAATCAGGCAAAACAGCACGGCTTTTCATTATCTAGGTAGGCAATGAAAATAACTGTGAAGGCCGATTTCGCGCTTCAGTGATTCAAGCCCAAGACAAAGCACTCACTGTTCACAATGACGAATAACTTAACAAGCCTAAAACTTGCAAAGAAACCAAGGCCCTAATAATGCATTCTTCATGAACAGCCCATGAACAGCCGTGTACACTACACCAGGCCAAAACTCTTAGGGGTGTGATCGGCCCGTTTCTAACCAGTGTGGGAGGTGATAGTTCCGTGTGCACCACCCCACAGTGATTTCCTTGCAACGAGGATGTAATGATGTCGATCTAGTCCCCGTTTGAAGACGCATCTGAAGATGCATCTGAAGGCGGCATATGCCAAGCTTAAATATATAAATGCATGAGCAGTAAGAGTCGGTGCTGATGCAAGGTCTGATTTGCGCACTTTGGAGGCCACATTAACGCCGCCAAGACATGCTGCAACTTGTTTCTCTTGTACGCCCTTCCGAAATGTGACAAGCTAAACGTGCAGACCTACCAGACTTGTTTCTGGCTAGCTATGCGGGGCTTAACCCAGTCAATCAGATTGGTTCACCAGAAGGCCTCACTGCAGCTTCGACTTTTCGGGCTATAAATATCCTTCCCAAGAAACAAAAGAGACTGAATAAAGAGAAGAAAAGTATTCACCGAGCTCAGGGCCGTGCAAGTCGCAATCTCGTCTGCATGAACCTTTTTCACAGAGCAGCAATACAGCCAGGCCTCATCTTCCATTCAAAATCTGTCTGCATCACGCCGTAATGCACACAGCGAGCAACAGGGGTTGACAGACCTAGGGTAAGTAGGTAGCCATGTTCCGACACCTAATCTGGTTGGACGCCCAACAACACCGTATCCACAGCACTCTAGGCTGCACAACTGCAAGCTGATGTCAAATGAGCAATGATGACTGACTGGGCCCCACTCCTTGACGACAGTCAGACAGCTCCTCAGCCCCGCCAAACCACGCAGCGGCGCAGCTGAGCTGAGGGAACCAAACACATCACTGCAACATCATCGCAGGCATCGCCATCGAACCGCCCCGTCTCTCGCCGCTGTCCAAAATGCCGGTATGTAACCTGCCCTGGGCCGCACCGTCTCTCGCTTCTCTTGTCCCCGTGCCTCCTCTCTTCCGTTGCGCTCCTCTGGTCGATTGCCCAATTGCCCAATTGCCAGGCGCCTGACGGAATGGTCATGTAGCTAACAAAGCTCGTTCGCCAGGCCTACAACTCCATCTTCAACAACGACCCGAATCCTCCCCGCCTCATTGGCAACTTTCCCATCCTCCCGCTCCGCACAAAAACCCGCGGACCGGCCTATACGCTCCCCATCCCCTCACCTCCGCTGCCCGCCAGCGAGTCGCCTGACCCAGACAGCGAGAGCTACGATATCCTCGATGAGATCATATCCCTCTTCCGTGCCAACACATTCTTCCGCAACTTTGAGATTCAGGGCCCCGCGGATCGGCTACTCGTCTATGGAATCTGGTTTTTGAGCGACTGCCTGCAGAAGATCAAGCCCAATGCGACAGGCCGAGACGCGCAAAAGGACGTGATGAACTTGGCGCTGGATTTGAACTTTGCTATTCCTGGGGACCCGGGCTTCCCCTTGAATCAGGTCAGTTATTGATTCTTTGTATCAAATGCTCCTCTGGAGCTGGTCAATAAAACGTAGGCATGCCTGACATTTCCTCGATAGATGTACGAGCCTCCCCGGGACAGACAGGATGCTGAGCAGCTGAGGCAATACATGGCGCAGGTGCGCCAGGAACTGGCAACGCGACTGCTGGCAAGAGTGTACGCAGATGATGAAACCAAACCCAGCAAGTGGTGGTTGAGCTTCACCAAGAGAAAGTTCATGGGCAAGGCCTTGTGAGAGGATGCTTCAAACGTCTAACCTTGGCGGCGGCCGAGAAAGCTACAGCATATACTATAAACTCACAAATAAATGGCGTGTCAATTGCAAATATGTTGATGCATTGTGAAACAGCTAGCTCCCTTTGCCGTCATTAACCAGGGACGAACTGTTTGTTGGACTTTTATACTCGGGGTATCGCTTCACATCCGCGCTCTCTTCAGCGCATGAATTTCCTGGCCACCGTGCAGAAAAAAAAACCAACTCCGAATCCATTCTATCATTACAAGGTATACAATACAAGGCTGTCAAGCTCCGTCGACCTTCTTCTTCTGAAACTTGCCTCTGGCAGAAATTCTCCCTTCTGCAGGAATTGTTCTCCACCCCGTGAACAGAAACCCATCCGCACCTCCTCTCCCCGTCATAAAGGGGTGTGTCCTCCCCGGCAGGACCTGCCACCTCCTAGCCCTACTGCTCTGCACCGTCGCACCGAGCACTAATGCAGGGTTGATGGGAAACTCTCTGGTGCCCTCCCAGCGGTCCAACTCGGCTTGTGTTTTGCCCCTTGTTTCTTCCGGTGGCGACGAAACCCACGCCGCCCGGCGGCCAATGCTGAAGCAATCGGCTAGTTGTTCTAGAGGCTCAACGGTGGGCGAGTATATGGCGATGGGGGCACCTCCCGCCAAGAGGGGAAGCACCTGGCGCAAGATGGAGATGGGGTCCATTGTGCTCGCCACGGCCAGACCGGAGAAGCCGCCGGCTTGGGTAGCTTGGACAATTTCGTGGGTTCGCGCCCATCTCCGGCGTTTGCGGTGATAGTTTCCTCGGCGATTGGGTTTCCACGAGACGAGTTGTTCTGGCGGCACGTCCGCCGGCTTTTCGGAGTAGGCCACGTCCTCGGATGGATTGACGAGCTGCAGCCAGGAGATGGGGAGCAGGTTGGTGAAGAGCGGGTGATACGGGTACGTTGGGTTCGGGTCGCCGGCGTCGTAGTCAAAGTACCGGAGCACGGAGAGGTTAGGTTGCGAGTTTGAGTGGATGAGGGTGATGGTGTTCGTGAGGGCGTAGTGTTCATCGAAGTCGTCGCGGCGAGGGCGCTTCCTGTGCGCGCGTTGTGCTTGCGGTGACGCTGGGGGGTTCGGTTGTTCGGGATCAACATCCGTGTCGAGGCGTTCCGCAGCAGACGCGGCATCTTCTTCAGTCCCCGTCTGACCCTCGGGCGCATGCTGGGCCTCCGGGGCCGGCTGCTGGTACAGCAATCCCATCCTCTCCGCCATGGCAGCCACCAACAGACCCCCGGTATCGTCGACAACCAACCATCTCCCCCCGTGAGGCTCACTCACTCCCTGAGCGGGCTCGCCTCCAAAGTGCACGTCCGCCCAGCAGCCCAGCAAGCCCATCATCTCTTGCCTCATCTCCAGCAACTTTCCGGCGTCCCTGTCCTCGAGCAGCCACTGGCCCAGCAGCACAACATCAAGCGGCAGCACGGTGAACCTCCGTAGGAACTTGCGCTCCTTCAGAAGCTTATATTTCGCCAAGGAGTAGGACGTCTTCTGGTCTATGGCCGTGTGCGACAGCATGAGCTTCGCAATCAGCTCTTTGCCGGCCGAAGCGCCCTTGCGCTTCAACTCTTCAATCTCCTGGGCCGTGAGCGTCTGGCGCGCAGAGTCGTCAATGATTTCTCGATTTGACCGCGCGACGACCTTGCCGGTTTCGTCAACCAGTGCTAGTTCTTCGCCCTCGGCAGCAACAATGGCCGCCTCCCCGTCCGTTTGCTCGTTTTGATTCGTCTCGGCGAGAATGTCGGCGTTTAGCTCTGTGCCGGGGACAACGCGCAGTCGGGAGAAGCTTTCGCCGTCGCGCTTCTCTTGAACTTCGTACGTGAGGTGGAACGGGCGCTCAATGAGCAAATTGCTCGGAAAGGAGCCATATTTGCCAAGAGAAATCGTCCTGTCCGAGCAATGTCAGTTACCTTGGGTTCTGGGGCAGGTGAAGGTGTTTTTGGGGGACAAGCTGACGCACGTATTTGGTGTGACTTGGAGAACTCGGAGAGTTTCGTTGGGTAGCCTCAGCGCTACCCAGCCATTCGGTTGCACCACGTGCCTGGACATGGTGGCCGCGGAGTGTTTGTGGAAGACTGAATGCCGACAGCTTGATGCGGTTTGCAAAAAAAAATAAAAATATCCAGCAATCTCCCACCTCGGAGCCCCGCATACGGCCGGCCCCACATGCTGACCGTCGACCAACGGATCGTCTTTGGTAGAGTGTCAAAGATTAAAGTTTGTGGACGTTTGTTCAGGTTTTCAGGTTCTGTGTTTAGTATGGAGTCATCATATTCTCTAGTTTCTGATCTGCCATCTAGTTTGTGATCTGCTGTCTAGTTTCTGATCTGCTGTCGCTTGACAATGGCAGTGTGAGCCAAGCACCATAATCATCATCTGATGTGGCGCCGTGCGAAAATGCCGTCTGCGAAAGAGAGAGCGTAGGGGTTAATGTGAGATTTGTTACTGAGACTGGGAGATGCGTTGAATGTGTATTTAGTATATCCTTCTCTCTTATTCCTTTTGATAAAGCCAAGTATAGCTATACTAATCTTTATATAGTTATTAATATAAAGCTGCTCTTCAAGTACTCTGTTGCATCTAGACATGGGTTGATGAAAATGAATGTTTGCTAATCAGTCTTTTGCATGCTATAAATGGAAACAAAGTGCTTTTGACTTTTAGGCCGAGGTCAGGCGTCACACCAACAATGTCTGCAAACACGTCCGTTGTTGCCCCCATAGCACAGTTTGTGCTGGAAATAATCGACGACAAATTGCCTGCGCTCTCACCAGTGGGGGGCAAAGGTGATGAAACCCATCATTATGCCAGACATCAGTCCAGCTGTGGGCACGGTAATGATCCATCCCATATAGATCCACGCAACCATGCGCCAGTTAATGGCGCGCCAGTCGCCGTTGCAGAGACCGACGCCGACAATTGCTCCAGTTATGCACTGGGTAGTAGACACGGGCAGCTCTGTTGAGCACGTCAGCATCAAGGATTCATGTTTCAAGAGCACACAACTCACTCAATCGCGTGGCCACGATGATGGTAATGACAGAACCCAGCTCCATGGAGAAACCGCGGGAGGGAGACATCAAAGTGACGCGGTTGCCGAGGTTGCGCATGATATGGTAGCCGTAGGTCCAGAGACCAATGACGATACCGGCACCGCCAAAGGCAAGAATCCAGAGATCGACATTCGTCTGCTTGGGAATGGCGCCGCTGTTCCAGATCTGGTAGATGGTGGCGTATGGACCAACGGCGTTGGCCACGTCGTTGGCGCCGTGGGTAAAGGACGCGGCCGCAGCAGTCATGATTTGGAGAAAGGTGTAGAGGAACTCGGCCTTGTTATCGTAGTGGCGGGCGCGGGCGTGGATCTCCTCGACGTCGCCCGCGACGACCGACTTCTTGCTCTGGGAGCCGACAATGTCCTGATCAATGCCGCGCAGGAGAACCCATTTGAACCACCACCACAAGCCGGCCCCAGAGTACCAGGCGGCGTCTGGCTTGGGGCCGATAAGAGACTTGTGCTGCGGCCCGGCAGGCTGCTCGCCGTCTTCGCGTGCCGAGACCTCGGAGGAAGCAACAATCTTCTCCTGCTGGCCCTCGACGTCATCTGGGGCGTGGACATTGGCATGGGCACGGCTGCGTCGAGCGTCGAGCTCCTCTCGAGTCAAATGTCCCTCGTAAAAGTTGCGGACAACACCGGTAAAGTTCTCTGGCGGGGGAGGGACCTCGCCTCGGCGCAGAAGCCACGGGCCCTGAAAAATGTGCCACCACTTGAGCTGCCAGTCCTCCTTGATAATAATACGGTACAGCCAGGGGACGAGAAAGAAGGTGGCCAGGAGCCCCCAAGCGGCGCCGGCAGCGACAATGACGCCGGGGATCTGGGCGTCCGTAAGGTTCACCTCGTAATCTCCGCCCTTCCATATCAACAACATGACAATGAGCGACGCCGTAAGCCAAAAGTACAAAGGCACCAGCATGAGGCCTTTCATGGTCGGGTTTGACCGCAGCAGGACGCCGTATTTGGTGATGAGGAAGATGCCGGCACCAAAGATTCCAGAAAGGACGGGTGCGATGATCCAGGCAAGAAAGACCTGGACGACGCCGCCCTTGATGTCGATGGAGCCATCCTTGTTGTATCCAACCCATGTGATGCCGCTGTTTCCGAGGGCGCCTATTCCCATGCCCAAGACGCCGCCGAGGATGGAGTGCGTAGTCGAGACCGGCATGCCGAAGCGAGTGGCCGCGGTGAGGTAGCAGGAAGAGGCGACGACGGCGCAGACCATGCCGAGCATCAGAAGGGCAGGGTTTTCCTCAAAGGCGCCGACATCGACGACTTTGGTTCGAATCGTGTCGGCAACGCGCCCGCCGACGCCCAAAGCACCGCTGAACTCCATCAGGCTTGCACCAACCATGGCCTGGGCATAGGTGATGGACCGGGATGAAACAGACGAGGCCCAAGAATTGGCAACATCGTTGGCGCCAATGTTCCAGGCGTCGAGGAATGCAAAGATGGTGCCGACAGCAAAAAGGTAGTCGTACTGATGGAGAGTCATCTTGACGGTGTGTGCCGATGCCACTGCCCTTTCGTATCTCTTTTGCCTCTGTACGTACTTTCAACAGGTCAAAGTACAGAACTTGGTACGGGGGGGGTTTCAGGGCCCAGTTTCTGTCATGGGGCAATGGGATTGAGGAGTCTATGAATTGGTTCAACATGCAAGAAAAGCTTGCCCCGTGTTGAGCTTACAGGAACTGATTTATGTAAGAGGCCAGTATACTGCAATTGGGCCTGCGAGGACTGTGCGGCGAGAAAGCTGAGTGTCTCTGAGTACCGCGGACTGGAAGCAAGGCAAAAACCCCTCGGAAACCACAGCCTCAGGGCCAAGACGGGCTACAATCAGCTCAATGTTGGATGTGCAGGGAAACCTGTGGCAGCCGTGGCTCAAGTTATGGTGCTCATTGGATTATACCCTGTGGGAACGGGAGAAAACAGGATGGTTTAGGAGAGAGTCGGGCTGGGCAGTCTCCAGGGTGTGAATAGTGAGCCTTGGCGAGTCACCCAAGGAAAATGCCCCATGGACCCCATGATGCCTGATTATGCAGTTGCCAGACCTCATCTGTTGTTTGCGGACAAATTGTCTAAAAATTGCTGAAAACCTGATCAGAGTGGTCAGCGTCCGCTGCAGATTGCCGAATGTGGCATTCCTGCATGTTAAAGTCTTGTTGAATTTTGCCACACAGATCCTCGTCTTGGCTCACTCAAACATCACTACACACAAAGTGCACATGTTTACGGCAAATAGTATCCACGCAAGACATGCTTCAAATCGGCGTTCTGGTCACTTGGTAGCAAGCCAACTCCAACACCTGTCCGCGAGGGAAATGAAGCTTGAAAGCTGACGATTGAACAAGTATTTCACCCCTAGATACGAATTGAAGGACACGCGACTCATCTCCGCAAGCATACAATTCTCCCGCAAGCCCGCAATTCGGCAGAAAGTAACTCTAAACTAACTCTAATTTGTTAGAGCGCCAAGTCAGAAGACGGAAACTGGAAACGCTCAGTTCGGTGCCAGAAAAGGCAACGGGACTCTCGAATCATCTTTAGCGTAGTTCACACGTGGGCCAACACGGTTGAGATGAACCCAAGATCAGGCGAATATTTCTGGAGCATGTCTTGGCGGTATCTTGGCCACTGGCAATAACGTGCCATTTGCCCAAGGTTTTTCTTGGCAAATCTTCAGCTGTTGGCCATACAAGATCCAGCCTCTTTGATTTTCCATAACCTTTGATAGGCTTCGACCAACCAGAGTTGGCATTCAAGGCACGTTTCAACAGGCGAGGGCCTTTGACACTTGGTGGCACGTAACAATTATCGCCATCTAAGTTGACATCTTCAAGCCTCGCCACACGAGGCTTCTTTAGCTATTATATGCTCGAATTCACAGGGCTCGCGCCGGCTTGAATCAACGATCAAATAAAGACTCCATGGTAATGTCAGAATTGATAGATATGGTGGGCGTAAATAGCTTCAATTTTCGGCCTTGTGTTGCGGGCAAGTGGGCTGCTTGTTGTGCTGGTAGCGCATGGCAAGCCATTGCATTTCCTGATAGTTTGCGAGCCAATTAAAGACGCCTTGGTCATGCTTCCAGACGTGAGACAACATGTTCATCGTCCGTAGAAGTTACACACGTCTCTAAAGCCAAGCAAACTCTCGAAACATATCATGCACCTCGTGTTTTCTACAACATGAGACGACAATTGAACGCCTACGTCAATGCCCGCTTGGAATGCCAGAAAGCTAAGCCACGACGAGGCTTCCCTTTCGGCGACTTGATGCCAGTCCCCATGCCTTGATCTCCATTCCACACTTATGCCTCGACTTTGTTTGGGACTGCCACGAGTCGGTGAGCACCCCCATACTTCTTATTACAGGCAGATTTTCTAAAAGCATTCGATATATAGTAGGATAACATGGATGGCTAAGCAATGGGCCGGTTAATATCCTGGTCTGATGTATCCTGACTTGCCGCGCTGTTTTGTTCACGATGTGGACTGCCGGCTAGTGTCGCAGCCATGGCCGCTGAATATGCAGAAGAGATCAGCTATAGGAGTGACTCGGGGGTACGGGGAATTGATATTACCTAGACCATCATTGTTCTACATACAGGCGCTGAGTTAGTTTCGAAGCTTCAAGAAGTCCATGTGTAACGCTGCTAATGCGCAAACAAAGACCAGTGCACCACATCATCAACAAGCAAACGGTCAGTCTGAACGATCTGTGCAGACCCTGGTTCATGGTTTGCGCATCTTACTAGGCGGACTCTTCGACACCAAATTGGCAGCAGTATCCGCCGTACCTCACCTTTTATATTGACACATCTCGGCACATATCCACAGGATACTGTCCATATAAGCTGCTGTATAATTTGGTACACCCAAGTTCATTATATCAAATAATGGACACGAGGCAACGCCAAGGACGGCGACAATTCCCATCTCCATGGCTGGGGTATTCGCCATCAGGCGACACATGGGAGTCATAGGAAACATTGCGTGCGCCTAACACGACAAAGAGGATAGCAATCACTGCCCATGACACTTTTTCTCTTCAACTGGGAGTGGCGGGCAGGCGCCCCAGGTATCCCCAAGCAGCATCACCCTTTACCGACCTCCGCCAAGGCTTGACAGCTGGCAGCAGTGTCTACCTCGCCAAGCGTCCCTGAATTCTTCCATCCTGATCTTTTTCCTTCTTTCATCAGACGCCTCCTTCCCCTATCCTCAAATACCCTCACGTACGTTCCTCTGACCTGTTCCTAGACTTACAACGTTTTATTTTGCCCTTACCTTCTACGACGATAGCACCGTCTTTTTTTCTGAAACCGGATTATATGCGCTGACCATATCATGCCGTCCTCGAACCTACGAGACGAGTCTCCTCCAGGGACACCATCTCGGAGCAACTGGCCCATGTCCTGGGACGACGCGCTATACTTGTCCCGAAACTCATCCCCTTTATTCCAATTTCCTGCGGCAGATTGCCCACCTTCTCCTCTGGCTCTGATGCCTTCTTCCTCTGTGGGACAAGACACAGATTACCACGCCCCAGTGCAAAACGAGGCAATGTCTGCGTGGCCTACAAATGTCCCAGACGAAGAGGCAAACGGGAACATTCCCGAACAAGCTGTTCCACAAGATACGCTACAAACTGAATCCGCAGATGTTGAGATGGGTAGCGTTAGCCAATTGAAACACTTGTGTTTTGAGGGACAAGGCGAAGCTGTTCTTCTGATGCAAGACGGACACCCCATTCCACACACCATGACAAACACCATTCGTCACTTGGGACGCAATGCAACCGCGGGACTGGAAGTGCGTTTTCATTACGTCTCTGGACCGCTTACCACTAGTCACATACACCTTCACTTCTTCATCCGTTTAGGCGCGCACAGGGAATGCCCATTGGACATCCGCATTCCTCTGTCCAAAGCCAATATCCGTTCCGTTACTCTTCACGCGGCACAGGATATAGACGCATTGAGACAAGCATTTCCACGCACAGAGCGGGGCATCATTGATTCTTCTTCCTTTTTTCGTCAGGCGGAGCAGACCTTCACGCAAAATACGGGCAATCCAGTGACGGACATGTCAGACGCGGACTACCTGACAATGCTTCGCCCAGCTGTTACGTTCCTCACCATCCAGGCTTCGACAAAGGGCCATGTCGTGTGCAAAAACCCTCTTTATTGGGGGAATGACATACTGGCATCCGATTTTCTTGACATTCGACAAACGTTGGCATCCCTAACCGGCACGTTGGGACACCAGTCGTCACAGACTGAGTGGACATTCGCCATGCCCACACCAGACAACTGGCCGACCCCATGGCAATTATCATACGACGCAGACAAGACAGCAGAAGACCCATTTGCCGCCTATATGGGAACAGCGAAAGACTTCACCCAGGTGGATGCCAGCACCTTGGACCTGGCAGCGGCGCCCAGACCACCCTGCCCAACGCCCGCTCTCATGTCTTTCACTAGTTTGCAAGAATATGTGATGCTGCAGTCCATTGGCATTGGCGACAGTATTCATTTGCGATCTGTCATCGACAAAATGCGAGACGAGCTGGAGATGGAAGCCGTCATCGTTCCCTTTCCTGCACCGGTCTGGTTACCAGCCGAGGATGACATCAATAAGTATGGCATGGTAGCGGACGGCAAGCCCTTGAATTTCCTAATAATCTGCGAGCCAATTGAGAACGCCTTGGTCATTCTCCCAGACGTCGGTCAACACGTTGATGTCCGGATCAATCGTCCCCAGAAATTGCACGAGTCCCCGAACGCTAAACAGACTCCGAAAACGTGCCAACGCATCGCGGATGAGATCTTTCATAAATGCGAGTTCTTTCATCTCGTTGCCAAGAGTAAAGTGGCTCACATTCGAAAGGATGCCGCGGCCAGAGAAGTCAAATCCATTGCATGTTATGACGACGCTGGCAGAGGCGAAAACGTCTCCGCAGAAGACGCGGCCGCAGCCTTTGACGAAAACGAAGCCAAAGATGAATATGACAGGGCGTTTCATGCTGAATTTGCGCCATTCATTAAGCCATTCTTGAACCCCGCAGCCTTGCCCGCAGCCCCAAAGTCCCTGGATCCGCAACTGGGCGACGCCGTGGACAAGTCCATTGCGACGTTTGCTCCTCAATTTCACCCACCTGAGGATAAGGAGGCGTTTATGGTATTCATTAGAGAATTTGTCAAACATCACGTCGTGGCACCACCACTGCCGGACATTCCGGACGAAGGATTCGCCTTCTCTGGACGCCGCATTCAGCAACCGGCCCGCACACCTACGTCTGCAATCTTCCTCGAAGTCAGACGACCTGTTCAGCCTGGCTGGCCTCACCCATATGAGGCTCCATTTATCCAGTTTGACGCGGGAAAAGAAACCATGTTTGAGGGATCGGCTGAAAAGTTCATCCAGGACATTCGCGCTGCGGATAAAACATTCATCAAGATACGATGCAAAGAGCCAGACTCTACAGAGCGTCTTGCTCTGCGAGCCATTAGTGACTGCACAAAATTTGCAACGGAATCGCCCAACGCGTCCTTGATGCAGCACATTCTAGCCTTCCAAGCATACCCGCAGCAAGACACACGTAACCTGCTGCAATGTTATCCAGGTCTGGCTCAGCGCGCGCAAGAGAATGATGATGTGGCTGTTCAGTTGAAGAAACTCGACAATACCTGCGCAGGTTTGGTTTTCGTTCAGGGATACGCAGGCACTGGCAAAACGCGAGCCTGCTGCGAAATCCTTGCTGCTATACAGGAAGGAGGATACCTCTCATCCGCAGGATGGCAGAACGAATTCGCTATTCCAGAAAGCTATGCCAAGGGATTTGATGGTCGACCTTCGACTGTGCAATCGCAAACTACAGCACATAAAGCAGCGAATCCTGTGCTATGGATCGCCGCCCAGAACAATCAGGCAGAAGACGCACGAGAAAGATTGGAAGCCAAGCCATATGAACGAAGCACCGTTCGAGTCTTTCCCATCGCAGCGGAAATGCACAACTTATTGCAAAAGGAACCTCCAGCTTCCCGAGAATTACCAGCGCCAGAGGGATCCGCCCCCCCAAGCCTACACGCATTCGTCCAAGCGGTCAACCTGAGCAATAAGCGACATGAAGGTTTGCGAAATCCTCGCACGCACCCGCAATCGTTGTCCAACCTGGCCATTGCCTTCGCGGAGGAACATCCAGACGATTGGGAAATCTTTCTCCAAGCTCGCAATCGAAGAGCCACAGAACCATTGCACTGGGCAGAGCACAAAGACACTGCAACAGAACTCGGCAAAAAGCTCCTAGCCACCATGCTCGAGAGGCATCAAGTGGTATTGTGCACACCAGTCGCGGCAGCTGAAATTGCAAACCATTTCCCTTCATTCTCCCCAGTGGCGGTCATGGTGGACGAAGCCGGTAGATTGAACGAAGGACTCGCGCTGATTCCAATTGCGAAGTGGCCCAAGATCCCATGTTTCTACAGTGGCGACCCCGGGCAATTTCCTCCTATGGATCCAACTCTAAAGCAAAAAATACATTGCCGTAATGCACTCACAGAAGAAGTTTACGAGTACACGCCCATCACCGAACAAGCTTCTGTAAGCCTACTGCAACGCGCGGTGCAAGCAGGGCAAGGACAGATCGTGCTTAATGTGAACCGTCGTTCTTTTGGACCGGTTCTCTTATATGTAACAAAGTTCTTGTTCCCGGGGGATTTTTTTGCTGCAAACGAGGATGGTGATGATCAATCTGCCAAAGCCCTAGAGTGGGTGCAGCAATTCATTCCCGCATCCATATCTACTTCGGTTATGGTGCACATTCAGGGAGAGGAAATCGCCCACAGCACATCGTACATTAACCACCAAGAAGCGGAATTCGCGGTCCATCTGGCGGTAGATATCATCAATTCTCTACGCCTACGACGACTAGATGATCCAAGATTGGCCGCACGAGTCCAAATTCTCACACCGTATGCCCAACAAGTTCGTTGTATTGAACAGAAGTTGGAGTACTTCTCTGAACAAGAACTTAATCGAGATCTGATTGATGTTCGTACCGCAGACGACTCCGCTGGCTCACAAGCTGAGATTGTTATTGTCTCCCTAGTACGCACAAAGAGACGAGGCTTTATCGCGGAAAAGCATCGTCTCTATGTTATGTTCTCGCGCGCGCATTATCTCCAATTTGTTCTTTGTGACGCGACGATGCTGGAGAGACAAAACTCGCGACACGTTAAAAGTCTTTTACAGATGCACAAGCTGAGCTTTTCGCGCATTGATATCGGCCAGTGGCGATCCATTTGTGCGAAATGTGGCAATCATGGACACCGAGCCAAAACCTGCCCAATCAAACCAAGATGCAGGCTGTGCGCACATACACGGGACGAACACCACACTTACCACAGCGGACACAACTGTCACAACAAACAAGCCAGCCCTCCCCAATCGCAGGTTTGGGATGAATGGTACCCAGTGGACAATGTGACGCGGACAATGCTGCAGGCAGTCGCACCGTCTGTTGCGGAGCCAAGGGAGAAGAGGAAGCGCGCGGCCAGACCTGATCCGAAAGGCAAAAGGCGTGCATTTGGCCGCACAACCGTGGAAGAGGAGCCGGTTGTTGCTGAACAAGGGAATTCCTAGCCTAAAATGGAGCCTATTATCACTGGACAGGGGAGCCAATGGCCTGACGCTCCAGACGTCCCGTTTAATGGCACAAACATGGAATGGTGAGGACAATGATGAGGGAAGATTATTGGGGATTGTTTTGAACTGAGATGGATGAGGAATTGATGATGGATTGTTGCTGAACGGAATCGAGGAAGATGACGATGGATTTCACGATGGATTGTTGCTGGATGGAAATGACGATGGACTGTGTGAATTGTTGCTAGATCCGGAGGGAATTATTGCCCTTGAGGCATAGGGATTTGTACCCTTGCTTTTCATGATGAGGCCATCATTACCATCGTCGTCGATGTCGACCTTCCGCTTCATCTACGTACGTCTTTGTAGCCCTAGTGGCCGTGGCTCCATCACATCATGTAACCACATCATGTGACCTTACATCCCCCGGCCGAAAAAGCTCGTGATGGCCTCATCATGACTCAAATACAAAGAAAGAAGGCAATAAACAACGCTGTAATCCTTAATACCCTGGTCCTTCCTCACAATCAATTTTTATGTTATATTCCTCTTCGAAAGAACCTCTCTAACGCTCGCAACACAATCTGTTTAAGTCTGTACTCCATTAATAGTTAGTTCAAGACTGCCATGATGTCGTGGAACAATTTCTGTCGGTATGCCATCAGTTCCAGCTGTGCTTGTTGTATCTCGTTCAGTGGTTGGGTTGCGCTGTGTTCGTCGTTGGCAGTGTGTCTTCCTGCCTAGTGGCGTTCGTTATCTAAAAAGAGAAACACTACGTCTTCTACCTTCTTCTTCTACCCTCTTCTTCTACCTTCTTTCTTTATCTTCCTCTTCTATCCTCTTCTACCTTCCTCTTCTACCTTCCTCTTCTACCTTTCTCTTCTACCTTCCTCTTCTATCTTCCTCTTCTACCTTCCTCTTCTACCTTCCTCTTCTACCTGCCTCTTCTATCCTCTTCTTCTACCTTCTTTATTTACCTTCTTTATTTATCTTCTTCTTTTATCTTCTTCTTCTACCTTTATCTTCTTCTTCTACCTTTATCTTCTTCTTCTACTCTCTTCTTCTACCTTCTTCTTTTATTCTTTATATTTTATCTTCTTCTTCTATCTTCTTCTATCCTCTTCTTCTATCCTCTTCTTCTATCCTCTTCTTCTATCCTCTTCTTTTACCTTCTTTATAAGGTCACATAACGCGGTCACCTAATGTGGACACACAAGACTCCACACATCAGGTCCCCGCGTCACAGACCTTCTTCTTCCTTCATCACTTACTTCAAGACTTGTTACTCAATACATCACGTTGATTTGCATCCAACTGCGGTGTCTATTGAGTCCTCACGATCATACGTGAGACCTCACAAGTGGTCACCTGATGTGATGGACACACAACTCTCCACACATCAGGTCCCCGCGTCACAGACCTTCTTCTTCCTTCATCACCTACTACAAGACTTGTTAATGAATACATTGCGTTGCATCGAACTGCATCGACCTGTGATTCATTCATTGAGTAGTCACGGATGCCTCCGTGACCCCTCACAACACATCAGGTCCCCGCGTCACAGACCTTCTTCTTCCACTATCACACACATCAAGACTTGTTATACAATACATTGCGTTGACTTGCATTCAACTGCGGTGCGTCTATCGAGTCCTCACTACTACGCGTGAGACCTCACATTCTTCTTCTACCTTCTTCTTCTACCTTCTTAAACGCGTCGTTAATACGATGCTCACCGAGCAACAAATCAAGATCATTTCCCAGCACCCTCTTAATGCGACGTTAAATGCCGTCCAAGAAAAGCTACGGGATTTGGATGAACCTAACCAGGCATCCCCAGATGAGATTACGAATCTATTGTCAGCTTTGACTGGCTCAATAGCGGCATTTAACCTTCCTTGTTCAGATGCAAGCGGCAACGTGGCACGTAAACTCTTTTCTATACACCAACATGTGCAAGGGGGTGGAGGGAGACTGGAGACATTCCACGACCTCGTTTCTGCCGTCGCTAACGAATCTCCTGATATTAATATTTGGGATGCGGTCTTCAATATTATCAAAACCATAGAACGGTTCACTCCCCCCCTGTCTAGCATCGCCCCGACATTCAAAGGAACACCTCCCACGACCAGCTCGAGCCGGCTTGCCGATAGTGAAACATGCGACATTATCGAACGGGAACTATTCGACAAGATAAACACAAGCACTTACTGCATGAACACAATTCGCTCACTCCATTTCTTCATTCATTCATGTAAACTCTATCACACCACCTTTTCTTCCGAAAGGGACCACACTCTTGGTGGTCCTCTAGGACAGTGTTGTCTACCGACTGGGACTTATTCTTGCCTTGTGATCTCACCAGCCGGCCGTGTCGTCAGCGACTCCAGAACGATCAAGGAACTGCTAGAGTCAATGCGAGATGCGGTTAGGGCACATCAGTCTCTCTATACTGCTGGCAACATCCTACATCGCGATCCTCGCGTCACAGACCTTTTTCCTACATCACTCACAGAAAGACTTGTTATTCAATATATTGCATTGACCTGCATTCACCTGTGGTGCATCTATTAAGTCATCACGACTGCGCGTGATACCTCATATGGTAGCAATTGTCTACGTTCAATTTCGTTAAAATCATCGAATCCTAGGACATCGCGATCAGACCCTAAACTAGCTACGCTGGGCCATCGTCTGTTCTCCCTAAACTGGGAATCGACAACTTGGAAGAACCTGGCCACGATTGTACAACCGACCAAATCGAAAGTTCCGATCGAAAATTCAAATCGAACCAAACTCAAATCGAAAATTCAGACCTTCTTCCTACATCACTCACAGAAAGCCTTGCGAATCAATACATTTGCATTTGCATTTGACTGGCATCACTCTGTGATACATCCGTCGAGTCATCACGACCTCACTCGTGATACCTCATACAAGCTGTCAAGCTAAACCTCTTGACCAGTTCAAATGATCCCAGAAGAGGTGATGAATTAGCGACAAGCTACGTTCTTGACAAAAAGTCAACGAGGAAAGAATGCCACCCGACCGTCTCTCTGTTTAAAGATTAGAAGGATACTCTTTCCATTCAACAAGGATCTCATCATGAGTATTGGAACCCCAGCGGGAAGCCTCGATCAACTCTGCAATGCTATCATAGCTGCCTACGATGAGACTCTTCATATACTGTCAGAGGATTATTAGACCGATATGCAAGCGATGTGCGAGACTGGGTAGTCAGTATGCATTATGTCGAGGAGACGGCGCACACTAGGGTAAGATGGAGTGGAGGAACAGGGTGTGACGACTTGGATTGGTCCAAGGGATAAACCAGGTCGAGGGTTTATGTTGGCAGATTGGATATCACGTTGGTGATGGGTTGTAAACCGTAACCAGTTGATCGTGGTGGCTCATGCAGCCGGCCCAATATGCAGCCGGCGAGCTGGGATCGTAACACAGGGTTGGGAACTTGATTGGATTCTGATAACTTTCCACTGAAGAGACTGCGAAACCACCGGGCATGCAGGTTGGTTGGTGTGTGTGTTAGGCCTAGCAAAGAATCTTAATGGAACATTGATGCTCGTAAGATGTGCATCGCTGATCTATTAAACGGACTTGGTTTTCTTTCCGCTGCCTGTCATGATGTGTTGGGCAGTTTAAACCCCAACACGCCTGTGACCCAGCTGAGGATGGCATATTTTCTTGGCGATTCTGGGGCACGCATGTTACTCGTTGGAATAGATTGCCATGCGTTTAGCCGCCGTCATGGCCATGGTGGCCATGTTTAGGCAGTGGTGGACGCAAGCGGCTCATCAAACCGCCAGCTCCTAAAGACATGGGAGATTGATCCTGCCTCGTGGACCACCACCCAATGCGCTGGCAATGGTGGAAAAGAAATCGCGCCAATCTCCGTACGAAGCTTGACGCTCGACGCGCAAGAGCCCCGTATATTAGTTTCGTGTGCTGCATGTAAAAAAACATGATTCGATCATAGATCAACAGTGGTGTAACAATACGGAGAGAGGGACACGCAGGAATGTACCACTGCTTTTTTGGTGGTCTCGTCAATACATGGCTGCCTGCGACTCCAGGGTGGACAGTGGGGCTGATTCCGTATTCCATATAATTTGATTGGCCAGAGCTTGCGCGTTGGTGTTAAATGAGCCATCAATACATAAAGTATAGACACATGGGCACCTGGTGTGTAGCTGAGGATGGTTCCTCACACTGCTACTGCCACGTCAAGGGTTTGACGGGAGAGTTCATGTTTGAGCGGCGCAACAACTTCGACCCAAGAACTTCGCAGACCTTGGCCAAGTATGTCAGTATTGGAACGACCAAACATTCCCTGACTTCCTCTCAGCTCACTAGCCTGATGGAGTCAGTCGCGGTGGCAAATCATGATCCCGAATTTAATTGCCAGCAATGGGTCGATTATGCCCTGAGGAGACTCTACCACGCAGGTTATTTGACGGCGGAGCAATATAGTGCTGGCCTAGACGACGCACTCGACGGAGTACTGGAGGCTGAAGATGAGGACCTGGCATATTGAGAATTTGACTACCAATGTGACCATCATACAGTGTTCCCGAGGCATCTAAACCAGTTTATCTCATGTAGCTAAGAATCCTGCCACTTTGAAATGGCCATTAAATCAACCAACTCATCATGATACAGCTCCGAGAAGATGTCCTCGGCGTAATGCTTCCAGTCCTTTTCCGCAATGCGCTGGAAAAACTTGACGTACTCCCAGTATTCAGGATACCATCCGCTATCCTCCCAGTCCACAATGCCCGTGATTACTCCGTCTTTAACCAGGATATTCCTTGGTGCAAGGTCGCAGTGGGAGAGAACAATGCGATGGTTCGTTCCAAGTCGCCTCGCAAACGCCTCCCGCACGAGTGGCGGTATGCTATTGTAAAGAGACGATAGCAAGTACTCGTTGAAGCCTGCCTCATCAACACACGGCGCAGAATGGCACGTGAAGAGTTGCCTGGTGTCCCGGATTTCAGTGCCATCACAAGCGCCGATGAAGCCGGGCGGAGGCGCCACAGATCTCATCCTGTCGACGATTTCTCGAAGCTGACGAGCGACGTCTTTTCTCTGCGTGGCGCTCATGTCGGGCCACAGCTTATCGAGAGATTCGCCTTTGACGTAGTCCATGCGTATGTGCCTTTCGCCGTCGGGACTTGAATGCACATGGTGAACAGACGGGACTGGTATTCCGGCCTGGGCGGCGATTTTGAGCGCTTCCGCCTCTCCCACAGCTATGCGTTTCCCAGACTTGGTGACGGTATTGTCAGGGTGCAGGACGACTCTGCGGTTGAAGAGCTTGTGCAGCATGACAGCACCTATCCCGAATTAGTTGGGCCCAAGGCGGTTTTGGAATGCAAATAACCTGGCTCGAGCTCGTCCTCAGGCTCAGATTCATCAGATGACTTTGCTAGTCCCTTGGCTTTTCTCTTTTCTCGGAGAAGAGCAGTGAAATTCGACTCGCCCTGTTGCTTGCCACGCGAGCGGGACACGGCGTACGTCGCTGGCCTTGGCAGACTTTTGCTCTCCATGGTGTTGACAGTCGACTTTATGACGAAAGGGTTGACGAGAAAAGCAAGCGTCGATACGCGGGGAATGAGCTCTACTTATGACGGAATAAGCCCCACTCGCCTGCTCAAGTACAACCAGTTAGGTCAATGTCTGCCCGACTGTTGTGGGGCGCAAGGCATGCCCCTGCAACAACAGACACCCTTGTCCAACAACGTCAATCCTGCTTTTTCTCCTCTGTCCTCGGTAGTAATTTATTGCTCTACTGTGCGGCTTTGACTCGCACAAACATGACCAATGGAGGTTTTGGAGGGCTGCAGCGGCTAGTCAGGGCTTGTGAGATTTTACCATAGAGGTCGCATCCACCATCTGTGCTTCTTCCATCAAGTCCAAACTAGTGACCCTTATCCAACGCCTAGTGTCAGACTTTGCTTGTATTTCGTCTTGCATAAATGTTTACTGAAGTACACTGTAAATCGACTTGCTGTAGTTCTGACTGAGGGCAACAATGAGATTGTCAAGTTTCAAGACTATAGTTCTCCCAAGTTTGTTAAAGAATGGTTTATGAACAAAATATTAGGAGTTGGAAATTTACAATGTTGATATCACATAAAGCGGGTCAAATTTACAGTGCAATCCGCTGAAACACGCTCGAGGAGCCCTACATGTATGGAAATGGGAATTACCGTGCTTTGCTTATGGCATAAAACCAAAGACTCTTCGATAGTAAATCGACGTATCTATTCTAACGGCATTTTCCATCTTATATAATTGGCCAGATGCTTATTATAAACAAAGTTCTCAGTTTTAGCGTCGAGGGTAATTTTTTAACCAGAACATCTAGCTATACAAGTTCATAGACTGGCTACCGTTACTGGAAGGACTCATCCTTAGCGGTCAGTATTGCAAGTTCCAACGCAAGAAGTATCGGGTATTAAAGTAGATCCTCTACAAAAGGACAAGCTCCTGTCTCAAAAGAAACCATGGAAGGAATTACGGGAAATAATTAGCATAGGGGGCAAAGGTACAAATATAGGCATCATCTTAGAATACCCTTGGCGTAGATTACTGCCCAGATTCGGCTAGATATTATGCATTCCCCGCTCTTTTTATCATCCTAGCTCATCTACGGGGTAAGCTTCAAGATTGTCGTACAGCATGCTTATGGGAGATTTCTTTCTAATCAAAAGTTATCAGCACTAAAGAGGATAGGTCATATTGGGCATCAACCCAAGATGGAATTCTCCTGGATCCCATTTGTTGGGCCTTGTTCATTGGGCTATAACTACACAAGCAGTAATAAAAGGCTTGGCCAGCAAATATTTCTGGTAAGGAATTGTAGATGTTTTGTTTCTCTGAGGACTCGATATGATGAACTGGAAGGAACCTTTCAAACGTAACTAACGAGATACCTAGCCAGGAGGTACTAATGGGCCGCTCTCTACCAATATATCCTATAAACACGGTACAACATTGGAATCCTTACAGTGCCAGAACCTTTGGTTGCATTTCGAGGTTTCAAGGAGATTGGCCAAGCTCTACATCCACAAATACTTATACCAACTTGCACAGTTCTAAAGAATTAAAAGTACAATCTACCTCCGGTTATATAGCTTCCAAAGGTATACGACAATACATGTGTTCAGTTTTTGGCGGTGCTAATGAACAGCAACCTGTCTATATCTTGCTATAATTAACAGGTAAGCGCAGAACTTTAACTACTGGAGTATAAAGGCTGCCAGGGATAATCTTGTCAAGGCTTACAGTAATATGGGATTTTGGATTGATTGTTAATACTCTGATCACAGTACATTCAACATCACAGTACATTGTTTCGCTGCTTTTAGCCCAAGCCGACCCCAAGTTGAAGCATCCAGCCACACCCTTGCACAGATTTCACCGTCAAGTCAGTGCCGCCACCGTATCATCGTGGCAGTGGATGGAAAGTTGGAGTAAATTCCTGGAATGCCTATGCCACTGCCAGAGGAGCAGCTCTAAGATTCCCCCAAACCACAAAGGCCGAAGAACCGTGCATTTAGTCACCCTTATAGTTTCATTTCTCCAGCCTAGAGCCGGCAGGCATAGCGACCCCTTGGATTGACTTGGCTTCCAGACTAAGAACAGACCAGACACCAAGGGCGACGAGTCAATATAGAATCGGCTGAGCTAGCACCTGGATCACTTCAGGCATTCGGAGCCAAACTAGGCAGATGGCGATATGACCACCGTTGCAAAGTCGCTAGGGAGTCAAGTCAAGTCATATAACCTCCTATTTCGCAAATCCGCGCCGGAGAAAAATGTCCCTCTATTCCGCAAATCTCAACTATCCATCTAAACGCCGCATCAGGTCCGCGCCAGAAAGACAGCCTGGAAAATATTCTTTGAACCCAATCAGTGAAACCTCACTCCAACTCAATCGTACCTATCGGCCTCGGTCAATATCACAAGCATACAAAAGAAGAGAAGCATACAGGAGGCTCTCACCTGGAGGCTTGGAGGTGGTATCGTATACCACCCTCGCGATGCCGTCTACTTCGTTCACAATCCGCCTGCTAATAGCCTTGAGGAGACTCCACTTGAATTCGTATGGCTCGGCACTCATCATATCCAAGCTGGTTACGGCTCGCAGAATGCAGATGTAGCCATAGACCCTGGCATCCCCCTGTACACCGACGGCTGTGGCGATGAATGCAAAGGTCAGATATCGCTACAACTTGGGAAAATGGAAGAAAGGGGTTACCTCTGTTTGTGTCAAGTGCGGCGTAGGCTTGGGTGACCTGGAAAATCTCTTTAGCAAACTCTCTCTCAGATGACGGGTAATCGCGTCGAACCTCGTCATAAATCCCAGCCTCTCGGATCATGGAGATGAAGATGTGATCCGCCTGGCGCACAATTTCGACTCGCTCGCGGGTGACTTCGCCGATAATCCTGATACCCAAACCCGGGCCCGGGAAGGGGTGTCTCCCAATGAGCTCCTCGTGGATGTGCAGTTCTCGTCCGAACGCCCGCACTTCGTCTTTGAAACTATGTATCGTTAGCGACCGCGACAAGTAATTACCCTCGTATTAGATTCATGTTCAGGACTAATAACGTACAGCTCTCGAAGCGGTTCAAGGAGCTTCAGTTGTGCGTCCTGTTGTTTATTTATCAGCATCTTTCCATCAAAATGCCGAATAGTGAGTGCAGCTTACGCCGTTTTGCATGCGAGCAGGAAGTCCTCCGGCATTATGATGAGCTATACGAGCCTTAGTTATCCGCAACGAAATTCACGGGGCGGATGGGAAGTTGGGAATGGTAACTCGAATGTGGCGCGAGGTGTTGCGAGGGGTTTGCCTTCGTGATGGAGGCGCAAGCGGTTTCGCATTTTCGCCACTACAAAGGGGGCAACGAGGAATGTATGCCAGAGAGACTTACATTTAATTGTAGAACTGGCGGCTCCCTTGAAACTCAAGCTTTCCACAATATCCGCTAGACAGGGTTAATGAACTTTCGACCCTTGGTGAGCAAAAGTGAACAACTGACCATACAGCGTTCCCTGAAGGAACCATTCAACCTTCCCGGCACGCGGTGTGTGCTCTGCTTCTTTCTCTATACTGAATACAGGGTTATGCCAAGTCTTCCAGGTTCGCAAGGTGACGACCGTAGGCTTACCGGAGTGCCTCAATTTCAAAGAGGTCAATAACTATGATTTGTGGTCAGTATGACAGGCTAGCCAACTTCCGGGGGGTTGCCTCACAAGTGGCTCCGATAATCTTCCTCTTAGCTTCAGGCTCCGTGACCCCTGCAAGACGGTCGAAGAAAAGCTTGGATCCGTCCACTACGGTGAGATTAATCCCTAGATACTTGTCCAAGGTTTCTTTAACCTGCTCGCACTCATTCAGACGCATCAAACCTAATAGACATGTTAGAACATCACCAGTAAGCGGGTGGATATCTTGTCGAGCGACTATCTCACCAGTGTCCACAAGGATTGCGTGGAATCGGTCTCCAATGGCCTCTTTTAGCAGCGTGGCAGCTACAGTGCTGTCGACGCCGCCGCTGACTGCGCCAATCTGCGAACTGAT
This sequence comes from Keithomyces neogunnii, assembly GCA_020975405.1. Lineage (NCBI taxonomy): Eukaryota > Fungi > Ascomycota > Sordariomycetes > Hypocreales > Clavicipitaceae > Keithomyces > Keithomyces neogunnii. The sequence continues at coordinate 6,074,958 of JAIOWQ010000001.1, read as the reverse complement.
GAGCAAGCTAATATATGTCGCTGGGCAAGATGGAAACACATACAACCTGTGCGTTGTCCCCAACTAGCTTCCGAATCCGAACAATTTCCCTCTCTGAGAAGTTATCCATTTTCCAGTCCGCTCGGGCACCGCAGATTTTAAGAGCGAAGTTGGCGATAATGTCAGTCCCCCGCTCTGTGTGCGAGATTTCAGGGTGGAATTGGATGCCTTCAGTCATACTTATCAGCAAACTTTAGCGTGAGCTTTGGGGAGGTGCACATACCGAAGATAGGCAAAGACTCGTGGGCAATGCCAGCAAACTCGCTGTTCTTAGTGGTGGCGATGGTCTTGAAGCCGTCGGGCAGATGAACGACCTTGTCAAAATGACTCATTACAACTACAGTCAGAGAACGTCAGATGCGCATCAGGCCAAGCCAGACGAATATCATCTGCATAACGAACCGTTCAAAGAGTCTCCCAATCCTTCGAAAAGCCTATCGCCATGGCTGCCAATCTTGTGGATGGCCATCGAGGTTTCCCCGTACTCACGCTTCACGCCGGGTGCCACATTGCTTGGGTTTACTCGCCACGCTAGGAAAGCCATTAGTCCATGATCGCCCGGACACACCCAGGGGCGAGAATACCAATCAGTTGATTGCCAAAACAAATCCCTCTTCGTAACATATTAGCGACCGTTTCATCATGCTTTTGGCGTACAACGTACAAGATAGGAACACCGAGCTCGAACACCAGCGGATCCACGCTCGGGGCGTCGGGGGCATACACGCTTGATGGGCCCCCGCTAAGAATAATCCCAACCGGTTTCCAAGCCAGATCTTTGAGCTTTTGTGTACAAGGTAACATCTCAGAGTACACCCCAAGAGATCTCAGCCGTCTCAAGATGAGCTTTAGTCTTGTTAGTTCTGGTTACCCGCATAGTAGGAGTAGTCTCTGGACAGAACGAACATGACTGGTCTGGGATCCTAGATCCAAGACGAGCACGGTCTGGACGACAGTAATGGTCAGCTCAGAGGGTATTTATTAGATTGAGAATGGAGAATGCTTCGTCCTTACGTCGAAGGTGCTGTGCGGCGGCGCCGCTTCAATTGTGTCACTCATTGTGTACAGGATTTCCAGCCAAATATTCAAGGCGCAACGAGACAATCGTGAATCTGGTTATAGCTGGAGAAGAACGAGGGACCATGCAAGCATTACGCGCAAACCGAGCGAGCAATGAGTACTGTAGTTGACCAAAAAAAAATTTGTTCGAAGCCAATCTTTAGTGGCGGCGGCTGACTCATCTACCCCACATGAATCTAGCCCCACTAATGCACGCCGGCGCCATCATTCCAACCACGCCTGCGTAGTGGGTATTTACCTCGATTCGTCTTCTGACACTGGTCCAATTCGCCAATACCAGTTGCAGGTCGTGTGAGTTTGTGCAGGTATTGGCACTACAACAACTAATCCTGCCCTGCACTCCTCCCTATTCACCGTCTATCGGCATCTTCTCAACAACAATACCCCGTATCCAAACGACAATTGCCAAGTCGCACGAGCCTTCCCATCTCATTTTTCGGCGTCAACTGTGTGCACTCATTTCATCTTTCTGGTCATCGTCCTAGCTCTTTCCAGCCTCTTCCATCGCCAGCATCTTGTGTCCTTGGATGTCGCCGACAAACGCACCCTCTCCTCACCAGCATGACTGGTAGACGCCAGGTGCGGATCCCCAGCCCGCCAGAGAGAGGTATTCCTCCGCCTCATGGAGACCCATAAGCGGCTTCAACTTTTGATGAGCTGCTGGTACATCTTCGACATTCCGCCAAAGAGAGTGGTTCTGGCATGATGGTGCCTGCCAAAGAAAACCGACGCCTTACTCTAGGCCCCTCGCCTGCTTCTATGCGGAGATAAATCCGGAAAACTGGTCAATAGTCAGACACTTGGCAGCTGCACTTGGAGGGCGCAAGCTTTCAGGAGCAATATTGAAAACGGCTGGGTTTGGCAACTGATCTATGACATTCATAATCATGAGGCTGTGGTGCCGGAATCGAATGATGAGGAATTTCCTTCACACCATGATATCGGCAAGAAGGCGTCCACACCGATGACAGACCAAGCGGACGTGGCCCTTCTCGAGGCTAACCTAAGATTCGACGAGCTGGACAATTTCGATTATTGGTTCTCACGAGCAGCATCCCAAGACTGAAGAGTACTTCAAAATTCGAAATATTCGGCCAGCGTATATCCGTTCATCCCTGTTTGAGGAGGGAAATGGTCGAGGCGACTGGGAGACGATTCGCGCCGAGTATTTTCCACACATCCAATCATCAGGACCTTTCCATCTCGCCAAGGGGACAACGTGCAGATTATCTGTGGCCTAACTACTTCGCTCCGGTGTCTGACTTAATGTGGGCACGTCATAATCCATACATGGAGTCGGCTCTACAGGCGTTTGGCCTGCCTTGTGGCAAAGATGTCAACGACCCAGAAGCAAACGCACAAGGTTATTTTGATCTAGCTATTACATCCACTGGCGAGCGCGTATCTTCATACAAGGCATGGCTAGATGCGACAACAGCCTACCAAAGGAAATCCCATCTCTCTGTTGCACTGGTCTCATTGCTTCAAATCTCGAAGTCGATACGAAGCGGAAACGACTATCTGGTGTCCACTATCGAAAGTCAAAATCCCAAAGTCCCGGCGGGCCTTGCTTTGTCAAAGCTCATCGAGGTGATACTATGTACTGGGGCCATCCGTACACCACAGCTGCTTATGCTCAGGTACAGTACTCGGCAGTCCCTATCAAATGTTGGCTTATTAAGCTCTCGAGCACTCCGTACTAACTCTCAACAGCGGTATAGGCCCCCAGAGTCAGCTCATGCCGCATGGTATCGAGGTTAAACAAGAGCTGGATGCGGTGGGGCGAAATCTCTCCGACCACAGCTCGATTCCCGTGAGCATGGATTTGCGGGAACAGGACACGCTTCATCAAATCATGGCTGGCTTTGTTTCGTATGGCATTTTCTGCTCTATATACTCTTTAGTCGAGGATTGCTCGCGTGTACTTCTGTCTTGACGAGCGCTTTCTGCCGGACGACGGGTCTGGACGAGAACAAGGCGGTCCGAACTCACGATGAAGACGGGCAGTTCGCTTTACCATGCGGCTAGCAAATGACATGTCCACGTCCGGTTATCCACACCTAATCCCCTTTTCCTTTGCGCCTGGGATGGATCTCGAATATCTCGACAGCGTTTACGCAGATAATGGTAGACCGAAGCCCTCGCCACGAAAGATTGACTGGAGAGCACTATCGGGTAAGGATATTGACGAATATGTGATGAGGGTTGCCGGAACAGCCCTGCATTTGAGCAGCACTTGCCGCATGTCCAACGATTCCAAGGGTGGCGTGGTTGACCAGCAACTCAAGGTTCACGGCTGCACTAATTTGCGCATCGCCGACGCTAGCATATTTCCCAAAGTCCCAAGCAGGCATATGATGGCTCACAGGTGCTTTGACTTTATACGGAAGGATGACAAGAGTTAAGGCAAGTACATGGTCGACGAGCTGAATGAATTCAGAAGGCATGTCACAAATGCCATTTACGATTGTGCTAGCCTTGGACATGGACCTTTTGCGAGATGGGCAACTTTTGCATTTGCCAGAGTCGTTGAATATGGCCTTTACGGCTAGAACTTGCGTTGGCCGCAGAATTGGCTTGGACGACTAACATCTGGCAAGCTGCAGCTTACTGCAAACTGCAGCCCAACAGGTCAAGTCTGACGTTTCTGGCAAGTAATATCATGTCTCGAGGTTCCCTTTAAAAGTTTTCCCTAGTGGACTAGCTCTTGATCATTTCTCCATCACTTCGGGTTTGTGTGTCTTGCCAGTCTCATGACTTCTTCCGATTATAAACGTTGGTTGTTCTCAATCTCACCGACGGCGAAACTACGGCTTCGCTGTTACCGCAGTGGCTGCCCTGGACGGCATACAGAGGTTGGGTCACAGCCATCCTCCTCTGGCTGCTCGGGTTTGCTGTTACCGAAACAACCGCACACTTTCCAACAGCTTTGGAGGCTTGTTCCTCGGAACTGTCACGCCATCAGCAGCATGATTGGTGGCTACGGCTATCGGGTTGGGGAGACTGACGCCACCAAAACACAACTGGTGCCAGGGAAAGGAAAGCTACCATGGTCCATTGAGGAGCACCCTTGCTTATTCTTTCGGGTAGAAACCTGCATCCAAAAATATCTCGACTTACACTGAGTCTGGCGCGTGGGTTGCAAACGGGTCGACTCTTGCGCCGGGCCGAATACACACGAGCTTTTTCAACTCGGTCATTGCATTGCCACAACCTGCTGAGGCAAATACCCCAATTCTAGAAGCCTTCCATCGCCCACGGCTCTCCAAATTACCCATCAATTGTGTGGGCGGTTGGCGCCACAAGAAGCCATGGCAAATCAATCAGCCAACCATTGGTGCTGCTCATATCTAGCCATCGGGCGTACCGTGGCAGTTTGCTCCAGACCCCAGATACTCTGACCAACCGTTGTGAGAGGGTTCACGTCCCCATCGTGGCGCTGTGTCGGGCGGAGATGGGCAAGGGGACCAAGCCAAGCTTTGAAGCTGATGAGGCTCATCTACCATCCTCTATTCTTTCGGCATAATTACTCGCCGTGACAAAATGAGTGATGGTGGGCATTTATCTACTCAAGTCTGACATGGACATGGCGACTTCGGGGCAGGTCGGATCGGCCGACATGCTTAAAGTTCTGGCAGTTCTGTAAGTGAGGTGCTTCGGGGCATCCATGCCCTCGCAAGTGTAGCATTGCCTCTCCCTTGATGCTCGTGGCGGCGTTTGCTCCTGCACTTGAGCTATGTTTAGCATACGACCCGCGACCACATGTAACCTTGGGTCTCGCAAACCACATACCCACCATGTACTTGGGCGACACCTACATGTACTAGCTGAGCACTCTGGGTCAGTGAGAGAATGCAAAGGAATGGCTCGACGGAATAGCAGGCAATATGATTGGCGGTTTACAAGGAGTATAAGGCTAGCAAGAGGGCATATAGAAAGGCGGCAGAAGATTCGAAAACAAACCACAACTCACATGTATGGTTGAAAAGGGGTCAGGGGCCTAGCGTGTGAACAGGCAGCTTTCACAAAACGCCACAGGGCTACAAGGCCGATGAAGCCATCGGGACATGGTCATCCGAGCCAGCCACCTCTTCGCAACACAGCCATTGACAGCTTCGGAGAGGCCGCAGTGCCTGAAATCACCTTTCATCACGACAGCTCAGTATCGTGGAACTTGGGCAACTCGCAGTCTTCAATTCATGTATAAATAGCACCCCATGTCTCGTCGAAATTGATAGCATGTCAACACACACTCTTCAATTCACATCACCGGCATTCTTGAATCAGAATCTGATACACCTATTCTATAATCATACCACTTCCAAAAAAGACCAACAATCCTACAACTGCAAAATGTCCAGCTTCAGCATCAAGTCAGCCATCGTCGCCATGGGCCTCACTCTCACGGCTGCCGCCGCTCCCCAGTGCACCAAAGATTCAGACTGCATCTCTGGCTACATCTGCGGCCCCAGCGACTACGCCGGCGGCTTGGGGGACGGCGAGAAAGTCTGCGTGGCCATCAAATCTTGCGTCAGCACGCCCGACCCCCAGTTTCCAAAATACGGCCCAAAGTGCGGCGACAGCATCTTCTGCAACGTCGGCGGCTCCTGCGGCAGCGGCTACATTAACTTGAACGGCGAACGAGTTGGAGCCGAGGTTTGCGTCGACCAGGCCACCGGTGTCAAGTGTGCTGCGCCCTCTACTTGAAATGGTTCCAGAATATCCAGATGTTTGAAAGATGGACTATCAACCACGGCGGTTTCATTTCACATGCTTGGAGTTTCTAGACAATATCGATGTTGGTATGCACCATGTGCTGGCGTTGTGTACAGGATTGTTAAGACTGTTTCTTGCTTGCGCATCTTAGTTTTAGTTGGCTTCATAAATTCAATACACGGGTACCTTGGATCTTTGACCAACTTGATGCTTTGAATGGTGCATTTTATTACAAGATAACCAATCGCATCGCCTACACAGGCCATGATGTAGATGCAACTGCCAGTCACTACAATGCTGATACGGTCACCGTCAAGACAGGGAACCTGGGAGATGCTGTTGAGCTCAAATTCAACTCGGCGATAATATCAAGCATTCCGAGAATCTTTAGCGACTCGACAAGATCAAACAGAAACTGTCACCACGCGGGAATCTGCATCCGGCGAGAAACAAACATGGCAAGACCAAGTTCGGCCGTGGCATTGATAGACTGTCCATTCAGCAATCAATCGGGTCGTATCGAAGCATTACGTTCCACTTGTCTTTGTGAAAAACCATTCCTGGCGTGGTAGGATCACGGGCATCACTGGCATCGTGGCAATGACTCGCGATATACTCGGCGCCGTCGGCGATGTCGCCCCATGATTCTAGTGTTTTCGGCTCAAAGTCCTACGCAGGCCGAGTTTAATGACCAAGGGCCGCTCGAAATGAAGACAGACAACATACGTACGTCGTTGCACCACCAAATCGCAGCCTGCCCAGAACAGCTTGCTCGTGCACACAGTCCTGGCCCGGCTTTGCTTTTAGGCTTGCCAGGTAGTGACCTCAGATATCTAATTCCTTGCGCAACGTGGGCCAAACTCACACGCCCCAGCAGGTTGCAACGAGGGTTGGCGTTTCCAAAGTCGGCCCTTTTATGACTGGACTTGCGTCGTCGAACATTCGCGCCATCGGTTTGGAAGTCATTATCCAGAGGCTGAGTGCGAGTCTCTGGCAGTCCTTTATTCAGGATACCAGCATCATGGCCAGGCACCTCGCATCGTGGTACGTGAACATTGGGGTTCTCGATTGGCGTTTTGACTTGCTGGCACGCTGTTGCAAGCGCAACATTCTATCACAGTCAGTATGGCGTGCCAGGGAACAGGAACATGCGAGAAACCGTACAAGCGAGGGCAAGTTTGTCACAATAGAGAGAACTGATGGCAACATATTACGGAAAGCCTAGACTTTTGGGCATTGTGTACAGTCATTATTGCGATAAGCACAAGCTTCATTTTGGCAGCAATCAGTCCCCATCACATGGGACTGAGAAAGAATAGAATTTCATCTTGAATTTGCCAAGCCTTGGGCTGGAGCTCTCGGGCACCGGAATCAACAGCGAGGACGGTTTCCTGTGGCAAATATTGGACACAGTCATGGCCGGCACCCCATTAGAATTACATAGTTTAGACTTTACGGTCCCGCTATGTCAGGTCGCGGGATTGCATCCCGGTCTTTTTATTCAGTCTTCTGCCGGTTTCTTCCCCCCTCCTCCGGCCGTCTTTCCGGCTCGTCTGGACTAGTGCAGGCTAGCCTTTAGATACATCGTGGGAAAGTACTCTGTATTGTTATCGCGACTTGATTCCCCCTGAAATATGTTTCTAGGTGAGTAACCGGGGTTAGTGCTCGAGGCATGGTTGCCCAAGTTGAGCGAGCCATATTGGTGAATCACATGCTGTTTACGACTAATATTCAGACAGTAGCCAAACATGATCAAGGTACCATGCGAATAGACGTGCCTCGTCTCTTGAAACGAAAGCTTTGGGCCACCGGGGGCTTACAAGTCATACTGCCACAAAATCCTTTCGGGAGCCACACATGTAGCGCAATGGGCCTCATTTTCCGGCCTCTCCGTTTCTATCCTGGCATGTTCCTGTGCGTACTTGTCAAGATCCCGGTCTGTGAGGACGGGTAACAGACGCATGTCTCCATCAGTGACGGGCTACGCCGTGTGGGAAGCTGCCAAGTCGTATGGTCAACATGCATTCATGCACTTTGCGCGACAGAAGCAATGGCGTTTGTTTGCCGAATATTTCCGTGTGGAAAAACACGCCCCAAGACGTCATTATCACTTAATCCTGACCCAAAACAAGCCGAGTCCCGCATTATAGGGGTTCCAGCACATGGAACGAACCTTGACAGACAGCAGACAGGCACTAGTATTGAATGTCCCATAGACTGGCTACTGGCTACGCTTTCCTCTGGATTCAAAAGGCAATAGCAGGCTGAGCACAACAAGAAGTCCAAACAGGGACGCGCACACAAACAAGGGCGCCGTCGTTTCCACATTGGCATAGCTTCCGACGAGGACGCCCAGGATGCCGCCGATTCTATTCACAACAACGCAAAGCCCGTATCCGGTTGCGCGGTGGGCCGACGGCAGGATCTCAGGGGTGTAGGCATAAATCGTTCCGTAATATATGTTCCTGGCACATGGTCAGCAGCAGGCACAGGCGGAGCGAAAACGCCGACTACTTACGACGCGGCCGAAATAGCAGCCGAAAGCCCGACGTTTTGGGCCTCGCTCCTGATCTGCGTGTACCCAAACTGGAACAGCATTGTCACAAACGCACCAGCTGCCAGGGTGCCGCGCCGCCCAAACAGCCTCGTCTCGACCAGTACAGCCGCAATGACGGGACCCAGGAGGCCCGCGACGTGGTTGACGGCGTAGTCTCTCCACGTGGTGTAGTTTGATCCGGCGCCAAACTGGGCCCCCCGCGACTTGAGGTAAAAGGGCAGAAACACGCTGAACAGCGGCGAGACCATGCCAATGACGAACCAGTTGGACAGGATGAGCGTGGTCGACCAGGCCAGCTTCCTGGTTTGGAACAAGCCCTTGAAGTGCATCTTGAGGCGGAACGACGACCAGACCGACTTTTCCGTGTGCAGAACCACGCCCTCGGCCTGCAGCTGCTCGAGGGTGAGGCTGTGAGGCCTCTGGGCAGAGGTCGAGATGCCGTTGAGGATCTGAATCACCTCGTCGTCGCGGTTCTGGGAAATCAGCCACCTCGGCGTCTGCACCATCTTGACGAGGGCGAGCCGCGCCAGGGCCAGTATCAAGACCAGGCCGCCGCATGTGAAGTGGAGGTACCGCCAGCCCATGTTGTCCGCCGTGAAGCAGGTTGCCGGCGTGGCCTTGGGCGCGCAGCTAAAGTTGCTCATGAAGGCCCACGCCAGGAACCCGGTGACTGCGTATCCGACCGCCCACCACACCGCCATAAAGGTAACCAGCCACGCATGACTGCTTGGGAGAAACTCCAGGAAGTTGGTGGCATCCAGGATGTAGTTTCCCCCGGCGCCGGCGGAATAAATGGCCACGCTGCTCGACCGTTAGTTGCCATGAGCACGACGGCGGGAAAAGGGGGCCTGCAGCACATACAGCGCCGCAAAGGAGATATAACTCGGCATGCCCCCGGCAATAATGACAAAGACGGCACAGGAGAACAGGCTGGTGTTGAACGCCAGCTTTCTGCCGATAATGTCGGCAGAAAATCCCCATAGGCCCGCGCCAACAAGGAGACCAACCTGCGATGCCAGGGGGATGCCGGAAATGTGAGGATTCGGACGCCCATATTGTTGCTGAACCGCTGGGTTCGCAATCGACTGGCACACCACGAGGAGCTACAAAAGGCCACATGTCAGTTTGTTTGCGTTTTGATGGCCGCGGAAGCCGTACCGAGTCCACGGCGTATCCGAATCCGTTGAGCCAAAACAGCTTCCACTGGAACCCAGTCATGCCAATCTGGTCGATTGCCGCATTCACCAGGGCCATCTTCCGGGCAAGCACGGGGTCAATCTGCTTGACATCGAATACATGGCTGATGTCGCTGGTCGATGCGCCGTCGGATTTGTTTGCTACTTCGTCATCGGTGGACGGTCTTGTTGGCTCATTTCCATGAGCAATCTCATGGAGCTTTGAAGTCATGGCCAAGGCTTGCCGTCAGAAGCTGGCCAAGAAGGTCTATTCCAAAGATTGCAGCAGGTGTTTGGCATGTTATTTATCTGTCAAGCGCGCGACTGCTGAGCAAACAATCCTGCCCGTGCCGTCGCTTCCCAACGCAGCACTTGAATGGCACGTCTCTTGTCACGAAATGGCATCATTTCTTCTCGTCCTTTCGGTCATTGCCAGTAGGGGCTACGGTTGGCTAAATTGCCCCTCGCCAGACACTAGGTGGTGAAGTGATTAATGGCTGAGATGACGCTACCCGCCCTAGTCATGCACGTCATTATTGCTATCCGTGTTGTTCCCAGCACCAGACGAATGACCATGACCTTGCACTTTATGGTGGTTTGCAGTCATTGTACAACGACATGTTGGCAAACCTTTGTGTCGAGTCGTTTCAATTCATCCATGTCGGCTGCTCGATTGCCCCTGCTGATGATGCCATTGGTATCAACGTCGTTTGCGTGGCTCGGCTGGAAGCAGTTAATATTGCCGGAGCCTCTCCGCGCCCTTTCGTAAACAAGACTAACGGACAATATTTGATTGTAAATCCATTCTGATACAGGTCTGGTGATGTCTCGGTGGCGCTCTGTCGTAATGCATCAGCTCCATGACGAGGATAGACTACTGCACGGATATACATCTCTGGCGATGTTTGTTGCCAAAGTCCGAGCCTGAAGACTTCAATTCACGTCGAATGTGCGGTTCAAGCCTCCAGGCTGTTAAATAAGCCCGTGCTCCCAGCTCCCATATTCTGTTGGAGTTGGCTTCAACAAGTTCCTGTTACACCCGCATCACTGACAAGACGGTCAAAATACCACATTAGAGAAACCATGGCCGCAGTTGCAAGCGTCATATCCCCTGCCGTATTGGCATACCACCCGCCAGACCCTCCCCTGCAAGAAATCGCTCCCGCCCGTGACCGAGCCTTCTATGCCGATCCAACCAAGGCGTCGCTGCTAAAGGCAGCCACGGCAATTGAGGACGTAACGCCTTATATCGGTACGGAACTCAAAGGTGTCCAGCTGAGCAAACTCACAGATGCTCAAAAAGACGAGCTGGCACTACTCGTAGCTGAGGTACGGCTTCCGGCAGCGACTCATGCTTCCAAGTCACTGATGAATTTAGAGAGGCGTCGTCTTCTTCCGCGACCAAGACATTACTCTTGAGCAACAACACGAATTGGCATCGTACTATGGTGTTGTAAGAACGGTTCCTGGTTCCCTCCAATGACTTGCTTCTCACACTTGCAAAGCAAGACCGAGACCCAAACCAACAAGACCCGAAACACGTAACCATCATCGGCCGCGGCGGGTTAGTATCGCCTGGTATCCGAGAAGGTTCCGTGTCTAATCCGTGTCAGAAACACCCGGGCCCATGGCAACTTCAGCTCGGAATGGCACGGCGACCATTCATTCGAGCTCAACCCCCCGTCCTACACGCTTCTTCGCCTCGTTCAAACGCCCCCAACCGGCGGCGACACGTTATTCACCAGCCAGACGGCGCTCTTTGATACCCTGAGTCCTGCGTTTCAAAAGTCGCTCGAGGGTCTGCATGCCGTGCACTCATCTGACGTACGTGATGAAGGAGTAAATGCTCTGCGAGTCGGCACGCTGACATGCAGCACAGAGGAGCTATCTCGCGTCAATCAACGGCGGGGGCGCACCGCACCGGGCCCCGATTGCAACGATTCATCCGCTGGTGAGACGGTTCGATCCCGGGCAGACGTAGATGCTGACCGCTTCCATCAGGTCAGGACGCATCCCGTGACGCGGCTCAAGTCGCTGTTTTACAACCCGCACTTTATCGAGCGCATCGACGGCTTGAACGCCAGGGAGTCGCAGCATCTTCTTGCGTTTCTTCGAGAGCACCTTGTCACCGCAGATGACCTCACGGCGCGCTGGAAATGGACGCCGGGCGCCGTCGCCTTTTGGGACAACAGAGTCGTGGTTCACAAGGCGGTGCCTGGAGGCTACGACACTGAGTTGCGAGAGGGCAAACGTACCGCCGTCTATGGCGAGAGGCCCTTTTTTGACCCGGACAACAGCGAAACCTTGTCCGAGAGGACCGAGAGGCTCAAGGCTGCCTAGGGATGTCGGGAAAGGTGACTTGTCCTCGTGCCCGTCACCCTCGTTTCAATCTGTTCAGAAATATGCACATAATAACACTTTATAAGAGCATATAGAGGGGCCGAATGCTCCAGGTTGTGACACAACGTCCAGGTCTATCAGAATTGGATGCCATAGCCAGAGACAGAATGTAGGACAGTTCACTCAAGCATAACCGTAAGGGAAACATGGGAAAGCCTGCCGCTTCAAGTCTGCCTGGGTCAGTCATCCCTGCGAGTGAGACCCCATGCTGTTGTTTCGTTTGCCACCTGGACGTAATTCATAGATCTGCAAAAGCAAGATTGCAGGTCCGAGCCTCCAACTCACGGCAACATCTCCTGGTCCTGAACGCACACGCACAGAACATGGCCTGTGTGGTTGGATATGGATTTCATCAACACTTGGAGTACCGACGGAACGATGCACAAAGGCGCGTACAGATGTCGTGTAAGCCAACTTCATGCACCTGATAGAGTCCCGTCCGTGATTCCAAGTTGATTCTTTCCTTGAATCCTCTGGCGCCTTTCACCATTGGCATTTTTTATACGCCGCTCTGTTCGTTTGCTAGCAGGTGATATTTCTGCTCTCACCAGATGCTGCTCTACAGTGCTACTATCCCAGAAGATATCTCGCAAAACCTCACCACGTAAGCTCTCATCACAACATCTGCTTGCGTGCAATTCGGAGATTAGCTTACTACATCTCTACAGTGACACCCGAAGAGTACACTCGAATCATTTCGCTGTCGACAGGATTTCCACACTCTGTCTTCCCGGGAAACAACATATCTACATTGCGGAATGGGTGCTACATTAACGCAGTCTTCTCGACTCGTCAAAGGCCAGAACAAGATGCCATCCCGTACGCTTCGAGATCTGACATTACCCACGATTTGGTTGTTGTGTATAAGTTGAAGGAGAGTGGCATCCCTAGCAGTATAAATACAACACGAGGCATTACCGACACCAGCTCGGTAGCATCTGGATGCTAGGTCAAGTAGTCTTCATCCGTGGCTTCATATCACCATTATGGGTATCGGCCGTTAGGAGTAAGTATAATATTGATCCCGAGTTCTTCCAGCAACACATGAACTTTCCGCCAGTGTTAACAGACATGCTTATAGGTTCCTATTGATCTCTAGTTCCTTGGGTAATATATTTCGACTTTACGTAAATGCTATTCCTTATCACCATAATTCTAGTAGAAAGATCTGCATTCATGGCGGACTAACTAATCCTAGGACCTTGGCACATATAAACTACGATAACTTGCGTCTACTAAACTCTGCTGCGGAGATTCTCTAGTGCGAGAGTACTTGACTGTGTGCCAGAGCTTCTCCGTGATTGAGAAATGGATCTCCCTCCGTATTACGAACGGACAGAGGCTGGGCTAAGAGACCAATTTATATACCTTGAAGGAAGTAAGATCCTTACCTGCACACCAAGTCATTTTCTAGATGGATCAAGGCAGGGCTTGAGAAGTCTCCTCCTGGGCCATGGCTCAGCCACCTGCGCAACCCGGTCTCGGTGCTGGCAGACGCCGGCAGAACCCGGAGAGCGAGAAGTCAGAACTGTTGGAATCTGATCTTCTAATAATGCCTTTACAGCTAATGCATATTAGATGACCATCAGAAACATGTTCGTTATAGCCATGAGATGTGCACTCGTGGCATAACTCTGGCCATGAACAAAGCAACGATTGGTCATGTTGGAGAGCCATTAAGCAATCCGAAGAAATTGACTCTACTTGCAACTTTTTCATCCCTCCGCTTTTGCTCCAGCCTTTTAGCATGAACATTAATCTCCTGGAGCTAAAGGTCAAGGGGTGGTGGTTTCTTGTCTTGTGCCTTCTAATCACTTTTTGCTCATGTGTTTTACTTGTCGGGGTTTAGAGAATGCGGAGAGGATGCTGCGGTATTGGAACGAAGATTACAAGGGAAAGAAGGATTTGACTCATTGTGTCAAGGATCCGCAGATGACAAGCATGATTATGAGTGCTTGATGTCTGTGCGTTTCCCGACGCAAATGTCGACCCCTCGATGGCTTGCGCGGTATATTTGGTGACTCGGATCATACATGTATTGTGCAAGCGTTGCTGCAAAACAACGAAAGAGTCAGACTATCTTGTCCCAGAGCCATTTTAGACAAGGTCTAATGGCCGCCCTTTTGCCAGAGCAAGTAGCTCCCGGACACGGATTGTTCATGCGCATGGAACAAGTACTAACACAGACTGCCAGCTTCCCCCCCATTAGTGCGTGCATTTTCGACATGGATGGGCTTCTCATCGACTCGGAAGACATGATCACACTGTCCACGAATACATTGTTGGCCAAGTATGGGAGACCTGCGCTTACTCGGCCTGTTCGAGCTCGGCTCATGGGAGTTGCCGACTCGACCAACGGTGACTTCTTCCACAACTGGGCCAAGTTGCCCATCTCTCGGGAGCAATTTGCCCGTGAATCGACTGAAGAAATGCGGCTGCAATTTCGCAACTGCATGCCCCTGCCTGGGGCGGAGAGGCTCATATCAAGCCTCGGCCGTGCGCAGAGTGCTTCTGGGGACGAGATTAAACTGGCCCTGGCATCCAGCACAAAGAGCGGTGCCTATGAGCTAAAGATGTCGAAACCGCAGACCAAGCAGCTGCTTGACTTGTTTCCACCCGACAGGCGAATCCTGGGCGACGACCCAAGAGTGCGCCCGGGCAGGGGAAAGCCAGCACCGGATATTTACCTGGTTGCATTGCAGGCGCTCAACTCGGGCAGGGGCCCTGGCGAAAAGGCCATCATGCCCAACGAATGTTGGTCTTTGAGGACAGCGTGGCCGGGGTAGAGGCTGGACGGCGGGCGGGCATGAGGGTGGTTTGGGTACCTCATCCCTCCGTGGCGGCCGAGCATCGACATGTGCAGGGTCGTGTCCTGGCCGGGAGAACAGGCATCTTCCAGGTCGGAGATGACTGGCAGCTGGGAGAGATTGACGACGGCTGGGCTGAAACTATACCCAGCCTAGAGAGCTTCAACTACGACAAGTACGGTATAAATGTGCCATCATGAGGTTGATCCTTGTGGTGTAGTTATGACTCCATCTTCAGCCTCCTCCTAAGCAATTTCGGCCAATCCAAAATCCTTCTCTAATAAGACGGAATACATGCTGATAAAATCATAAATCCAAACTCTACGTTGACATCCATCTTGGTCGACATCCACAGCCTTGATCCACTCATTGACCCCAGTACTGCGAAGATCTGACCATTCCTGCACTGTAAATTCTCAGGAAGGCGATTTGAGTTATTAATGACTTGCGAATCCAGAAGAATTAATATAATATAACGAGGTCTATGCCGCGGCTCTGGCTCCCTCGACTCGATCCAAGCACCCAAGTAGCTTTTATCTCGCCATTGCTAGTGTTATAAAGTTGTATATGATTAATGAGAATATTATGGAATCGCCTCTTTAGCTCAGCATCGACAGCTAGGTAGGGTCTACGGGGGGTTCAGAATTGCTAAATTCCTTGATACCATGGCAAAAGCCTCATCAAGCTTTCCCATAGCTTGGGCACGCGCTCGTCATCCCTTTGAGCAAAGCAGGTCCGAACCACATAGGAGCCCCAGCAGTCGCTAGCGTAAAGATTGCAGCTAAGGTGTGGTGACAGACATCATCTAGGAAGTTTTGGTTGCTACCACGGAAAGGATGACCTGTGCTGTAATCCAGCAATGTATAATCAGTCGCCGAGGCCCACACGGGACTCATGGGCGTCGGCATCCGTCATATTGGCGAGCGGTGAGAGCAGACATTGCTATGGAAGCTTGCGGAATATTGGTTAGCTGCTGGTAGTCTCATCACTGGTGCCAATGATGCATGCATAAGGGTTCTTGATGGCCATAATAGAGCTTTTACACCGTTCCAAGAACACCGTGGGACATCTCTTGCCAACGGATTATGTGATGTTTACCAAACTGTGGGTGTCTGACTGTCATAAGCAAAGCGCAAGGCAAAGATATCCATATGCACTGACCGACGACATATGCACCAACTACTACTGTCAAATACCAGGGGTCAGAGCATCTCCATCGTGTAGCCCGAATACGAGCTATGCAAGTAGCCTGTAGCGCAATGGTCATGGCAGGGGCGTGAGACAGATTACGAGACAACTATTCAACATGGCAACTTGAGGGTGAGTGGCGGACTTGCAGCTCTCGGCACATCTTTGGCAGGCAAATGATTTGACACATATTTAGTATTACAATATTGCTGTGCGCAAAGTTAGCCTCCTGTTCCCACGCACTTTCTTATCATTAACGTGACGGAGGATGGTATGGGTGCACCTAAGAAACCCTAATTTGCAACAGTTTGGCTAGAATTTAATCCCGTCAATGCATTCAGTCTCGATATGACGCAATTTCTTCCTTGTGGGTCGAAATGAGTCTATTGACAATTGTGGTGAATGTTTCAAAGAGCCTTGCACAGAGGAAGTAAGTTGGCGCAACACAAATATGTAACAACAACTTTTAGAGAAGAATACACAGCACCAAGGACAGAGGTGAAAATAGCCAAGGCCTTGGAGCTTACATGATGTTTGTTTTTGTGTTGTGCTGTCGGGGCGATTGATGACGGCTGAGACAGAAGGCGAGGAAAAAGCAAGCAAAACACAGCGCCGCTAATTTGCCACGGGGAAGCAACTAGATACATAAAGGGGCAGGAACCCCAGCTGTAGGAAAAGGGGACAGAAATCAATACTACAAGCCTTGCATTTCCAGCAGCTCCAACGCTGCTAACCTCCGGCTCCCACTTTGCTAATAGAACCTAGTGAAGTCTTAACAGGTGCAAGTATTCAACTGGTCTGTCGGTCTTGACGGTGGTTTGGTTGCTCAGCCAAACCTAAACATGGGTGACTGACAAAGGCAGAATTGATTGTGATTGCCACCATGGGTATGTAATGAGGGAAACAGCGCCTCCCAAACTACAAGTGCAAATATTGACTACTAATAGTTCATGCATAGATTCTTGACGAATCATGTGGCCACTAGCCAAGTCAGACTTGTCCAGCCCTTAACGCGAGGAGCCGTCACAACATGAAGCACAAGACCGCTTCGACAATGCAACTCGCCGTTGAGTCCCTCTGGAGGCAATGCATCACGTTGGCTGGTACAAGCGAGGGCCTGCAAAGTAATCTGTCATCGCACCATTCTCACGCAAGCGGGCGGTTGCCTTTCTACGCAGAAAGTCAAACTCCTCTAGAGGTTCATGTTGCCAGCTAGTCGGCAAGTGTGAGCATTTCTGTCGAGAGATGCTCCAGCTTCTGTAACCAGACAAGGCTGATGGTTTCATTTCCACCAATTGGTACACGGCCGCAGAGACCATGTGCCAAAGGGACGTCCTACATGAACAGCTATTTTGGGGTTGCTACAGAGCATCTCAACATGCAACGGATGCGCGCATGGGTCCAATTCACCCGTCGGCGAAAAGTGCATGGCTCGAGTGAGCAGCTACAGATGCCGCACCCCATTCAACTGGCCTGGCACTTGAGCAGGCAGCGCTAGCGCGTGCTTGGTGTTGCTCGCAAAGCAACATTGAAAGTTATTGCAGGGACAAATGAAGCAACAAATCTGCCACGGCATATTTTGGGCCGCAAGCTGTCAAGAATGGACCAGACCTGTCATGGCCTCTTTTCTCGCCCAAGTCACTCAACCTCGGGTCGCACACATGGCCCCTTCCCAGAGACGCACCTGGCCAAGCCTACGCGAGGAAGGAGAGGAGAGGGCGTGGGTTGGTGCAAACGCCGGGCTCCACATGACATCATGGCCAGACAACACCAGACCCCCCAAGGTAACTAACTGACTGCGACATTGCACGAGGGCGGAGGCAGGTGCCTGAAGGGCCAGGTGTGCGTTTCGGGAAGGCACGCTCCAATGTCCCCAGGACTGCAGCTCTTGTGAGCCGCAGACTGGTTCCCTCAGCTGTCTGGTTCCTCATATGTCTGGTTCCTCAGCTGTCTGGTTCTGCTCTACTCAAGACATTGGAGGCATCGAGATGCAAGGGAGACCAAGACTGAAAGCGTCAAGTCAAACCAAGCCATGGAGATGGCAGTTATCCTCAGTCTTTGTTCGGCATCCCAACGCATACGAGTTCTTTTCGATAATGTTCCAAAGCTTCTAGGCGCTGCCTTTCCGGCCATGTGCCTCGCTCCTTGTGTGTGGCAGCGTTCGTCCCAAGTGGCTGCAATTTTACAATGGCTGCCCCGCAATCTGTTGTCGATCACACCTTTGACGTCGCCTTTGAAGCCGTCGGCAACGCATCGGTGGAATACTCAGGCCCTGTTCCAAGGACACGGGGCCACGCGCGACTCGTAATTCGGGAGATCTTTGCATCGAAACACAAAACATGAAGGTTGTTATCGCCAATCATGGAATCCGCCAAACGCCATCAACTACGATTCTGGGGAACTCCACAACTTGCCCGCTCCATGCCGGTCGGCGTATTTGCCAAGATGAACATGCCGCGGGGGTGCTAGGATGGACTGGGACTGGCCAGACTCCAACCAAGCCAACAAAGACCGTCCATTCCGTTTCAGTGGCCACTGCTGCACATCATACTGACGCGGTGGGCGGGTGGATGATGATGTGTTTACTGCAAAGGAAGGCCGAAAATGACTTGGGGCGCGACAGACATTGAATCTCCATGCCAGAGAACTCCTCTGCGCTCTGGGCAGGAAAATGCCGCCATGTTCCCCCCGGTCTCTGGTGAGATTACGCATTGCGCAAGGCCGGCCAGCTGCAGGTCGGTGGAAGAAAAAGACTCCGCTTGGCGGCCTGGTCACTCCCTCTCTTGCTCAATCTCGGAGTGTTTTTTAAGCACGCCAAAGCAGCCAACTGCCGCCCTCTCATACTCAAGCAGCCGTGGCTATGACAGCTTCACTGGCTATTTCTCCCGTCGGGACTTTCCAGCCACATTTCGCCCCCTCAGGCAAAGCTCGGAATTTGGCTGGGCAGGGAGCTGGGCAGGGAGACTAGCCGCTGGCGCACAAGGCTGGTGGCCACGGTGGAGTTCGCCCCAGGGATCGACCAGGGTTCCGCTCTTCTTCATCCCGGTTCTATTCCACCCGATGCTTAAGATACCACTTATGCTTGGCAACAGACAACCGTGGGAAGTCGTGGTAGCATCGCCCAAGCGTACTTCTCGAAAGGCGTGAGGGGCGCCGAAACCAAGTTAAATGATCGCCATCCCCAGCTCCTCCCGAAACTGCGCTTCTCCCCGTCAAGAATCTCGGCGCATAAATCGTGGACTGCGTGCGCAGCTCGTCTCTCTGTCTGGACTCTGCATCCGTCACCACCACATTGCCTCCGCCCAAGGTGAGCCCACGCTGCTCCCATCATGTCGCTCAAGGACTTCATCAAACGGCGCTCGCTCAAGGCCGACGACAGTCGCCGTACGCGCGCCGCCGAGTTGACCCTGCGCGACTCCATCTATCCAATCTGCCTCGTCACTGTGCTGTTTTTCCTATGGGGCTTCAGTTACGGTCTCCTGGATACCCTGAATAAGCACTTCCAGGTTGTTCTTGGCATCAATCGTTCACGTTCTGCAGGTCTGCAGGCGGCCTACTTTGGGTATGTAATCCAGTCGGGGAGAGTTGCTCCTGCCCGCGCGCCCACGGCATGAACTGACACCCTTGGCAGCGCTTATCCCCTGGCTTCAATTGGCCACGCCGCATGGATCCTCCGGCACTACAGCTACAGGGCTGTCTTCATCTGGGGGCTGCTTCTCTATGCCCTGGGCGCTCTGCTGGCCATCCCGGCCCTCAAGAACCAGAGCTTTGGAGGCTTTTGCGCCTGCATCTTCATCATTGGCAATGGCCTTGGGTCGCTGGAGACTGCCGCAAACCCCTACATTACAGGTGAGCATGGCCCGTCCTCCCATGGCCCTCGAGCCGCGACAACGTTCTAACTTTGCTTCCACAGTCTGCGGCCCTCCACGATACTCCGAGATAAGAATTAATATTTCCCAGGCCTTCAACGGCATCGGCACAGTCATTGCCCCCGTCTTGGGTTCCTATGTCTTTTTCACCTTTAGTGACGAAAGTGCCTTGGCCAATGTGCAATGGGTCTATCTTGCCATTGCCATCTTTGTGCTCCTGCTCGCCTTTTTGTTCTTCATGTCCGACATTCCAGAAATCACCGACGCTGGTAAGTTTTCCATTCATTTGACGGGGGGCAATTCTGCATCAGCTGGCTGACGAGGCGCAATAGACATGGAGTTCCAAGCCCATCAAACGCATGCCGGCGCGGTAGACAAACCGTTCCACAAGCAGTATAAGCTGTTCCACGCTGCTTTTGCTCAATTCTGCTACACGGGTGCTCAGGTGGCCATTGCCAGCTTCTTCATCAACTACGCCACATCCACCCGCCCCAACACCTCGGATGCGCTTGGGTCCAAGTTCTTTGCGGGCGCACAGGCGGCATTTGCCATCGGACGATTCGCCGGTACAGCCATCATGAAATTCGTGCGCCCGCGATGGGTGTTCCTCGCCTTCATCTCGGGCTGCGTCATCTTCCTCTGCCCATCGCTGACGCAGCGCGGAAACACGGGCATGTCGATGCTCTACGTTGTCCTGTTCTTCGAGTCCATCTGTTTCCCCACCATTGTCGCGCTCGGCATGCGAGGCTTGGGCCGACATACCAAGCGAGGCAGTGGCTACATTGTTGCCGGTGTCGTTGGAGGAGCCGTTGTGCCTCCCGCAACAGGTGCCGCGGGCGACACGTTCGGCGACGGCTACGCCATGTTTGTTCCGCTCATCTTCATGGTGCTGGCTTGGACGTACGCAGCTTGTGTCAACTTCGTGCCCGCCTACCGGGCAGTAGTGGACTCGTTTGGGGATGCTGAAGTTGGTCTGGCGCACAGGACAGACGACGAGGAGAATGCAAGATGCACGTCCAACGAGGAAAAGCCCCGCGGAGTACATGAGCAAGAATCCGGGGCAAATGGGACCACTATTGAAGCAGAGGCATCCCTGACCACGGCACCGAAAGAGTCATAGTTGTGAGCCACGCCACTCGGCTCGTATCTTGTTTTTAGAGATTTACACAACTGTTGAATGAAATTGACATCGTACAAGCCGCGAACTAGCTCGAACAGCGAGTGCACTCTGATCCCATGTTTGGACTGCTAAACACGTCATGGAGGACGCGGAGGGAGCCAAGGATTGCGAGTCCCATGCGAAAACGAAACCTTTTGCGTCGTCCGATATCCGTGACCTCGGTTTTACACGACATAGAAAGAGACGCCGCGACGCGCCCGCCAAAGCAGCGTGTTGCCCGATGGCTAGGATGGTGGAGGACGACGAGGCGACTCTACCTGCTGGAGGCTCCATGGCCAAGATGGTTGCCGATGACAATGAGACTGGGCACGAGTAGGGTTCACATGTTCAGACTGTCTTCACTCTCAGAGGGTTCAAGGGGGGCTCTAATGAGTCTGGAGAGAAAATATCTATTGTCGGCCTGTTGTTGGTTGTTATTAGTCAAGGCTTGCTGTATACGGTGGTCCAGTCCAGCTGCACACAGTTTCACACAAAAATAGCCGACACCCTGTGGTCCAATCCTTGCGCCGGCAAAGGCAAAAGTGCAATACTCTCAATATACCACACGGAATAGCCCAACTAAGCAAAGTTTCTCCTCCTGCCGCCCCTTGTGCTCCTCTCCACGTGGCCCCTCAGGACCTTTCTCGCCTCCACCAGACTCCTCTTGTTCTTGCTCTTCGCCTTGCCCAAGGTCATGAGGAAGTTCTTCTTCCTCGCCTTCTCCCTGTTGCTTGTGCTCTTGCCCGCTGCCTCCTTCTTGCTCCTCTTGATCGCCGTCGTGGACTTGTGCTCCTCTCTGTCCGGCTTGCCCTCCTTTGCTAGCGCCAGCCTTTCTTCCTTTGTCAATTTGCGTAGTTTGGCGGGCGCTTCAATGTTCTCCGCCGTCAGGCCGTCATCCGTGTGGCGGACGTCGGGGTTGTTCTTGCGACGGTTGCCGGAGGCTGCCGACTCGATTGCGGCCGCGGCCCTGAGTTCCTGCAGCTTGGCGAGATCGGCCGGTGTGAGGATGGTGGTGGTGGCGAGGAGTTGGATGCGTTCCAGCTGAGCGGCGGTGGACTCGGGGTCGTCGTCCTCGGGTTCGGACGCGTCGTCGCCCTTCTTTTGTTTTTTGGGTACCGGCGCTTCTGAATCCGAGTGGTCGACGTTGATCCATTCGCCCGAGTCGCTGCTGTCTTCGGAGCCGACTTCCCATTCGTCAGAGTCAAATCCGTCCTCTGCGTCCTTTTCTTCGTCGCTGCCAGGAGTTTCCGGGAGACCCTTTTCGGCTCGCTTTCGCTTCCTCTCCTCGTCCTTCCACTTGGCGAGCAGCTCGAGACCTTCGATGCCGCCGACTGCTTCCTCGCCAAACCGCTGCTGGTGCTGCAGTCCGTTCTTCAGGCCAATGGTGGCGGCCTTGCCTCTGTCCCTCTTTTGCAGCAGCTCCGCGCCGACTTCTCTGTAGAGGGAGAGCAGGCCCTTGGCTGCCATCATGACTCCCTTGTCCTTGCTCTTGCGATACTGAACCAGATCCTGCAGCAGAGTGTCCGTCATGGCCAGCGGTTGTCTGGCGCAAATCTCACGGATCGAGTTGAGGCCGGCGGCAGCGACCTCTGATGCTGCCGCTTCTGAGACGAATTCGTTTGCAATTTTTTGGATGAGCGGTTCGAGAGCATCCGGGGGCACAAGGTTGTGGGTTCCTTGTGCCAGGGACGCGAGAATGGAGGTGACGGATTGTTGTCGAGGGGTGAGATACTTGATGAACCAGGAGTATAATGCCACCACGGTCAGTTTGTGCAACCCGACCAACCGCGTGATCAGCTGCAGCACCAGGATCTTGGAATCCAGCGACAGCTTGGACTTTGTGTTTTGGAGGTGCTTGGAGAAGAGCTGCTCCGCGAACCCTTGCGGATCATGCAGCAGGTGAAGGGCCGAAAAGTTGAGGGGGTGAGGCTTCGACTTTTTCAGCTGGTCTCGCCGAACCTTGCTCACGGCCTTCTCGTACGTCTTCTTTTGCTTCTTGGTCTTCTTGTTGATGCCAATCTGATGCCGCATCTTGGACAAGTCAACCTCGTCGTCGCTGCTCTCGTCGTCCAGTTCCTCTCTCTCCTTGTCTCCGCCCAGGAAAAAGCGCGTGGCGCCAATGACGACCTTTTCGTTATCGGACAAGCACGCCTCCTTCATGACGTCTACAGGCTTGGCGTCTGTCCAAATCTGTCTCTTCCACAGCTCGCGTGTCAGCTTGATGGCCCAAATGGCCCTCGGCGACGATCGATCCGCAGTGACCAAGTTGTACAGAACCGTCTGGACTGTGCGATTAAGCGGGTGGTTTGTCGCCTTGGAATTCGAGTTTCGCATGTCGCTTAGAATTTTTTGGAACAGCAATTCACGCAGCGTTTTGCTCGGCGACAATACCAGGATGGGAAACAGAGTTGTCAACAGACTCGCCGAGTCAATGACGTCTTTCCGCCGCAAGAGCACCAGGCTCCCCACAATCTTGTCCCTCAAATCAGGATGCAGGACGGCATGGTGTTGATTCAATATCAGCTTTAGGTCCTCGGGATACGCCTTTGTCTCTTCGGGGTAGCAGTCGGCAACATGCGCGACCAGGTCAATCATATTGTGGAAGGATTCGATGGAATCAGCCGTTCCGCCCGTCGGATTCATGAGGAAAATCTCGCGCTGAGACTCGTACTGCTCCCACTGTTTGAGGAAGTCATCCTTGTATGATCTGCAGAAGATGTGCGTTAGCAAGATTATTCATGGCCGGTGCTGAGGAGATTCATATCATCCACGGTGGGCAGAAAACGCACTTGGGGTCGCGGCGAATCTTGTACTGCAAACTCGCACTGCAACAGTTGATGATTAGCATAGTTGGACAAGTCTTTTGGATGGTGGGACCAGCACACATACAAGTCTGCGTCGAGCTTTTCGAGCGCAGCAACCTTGCGCTTCACCATTGTGCCGGTATTTTCGTGGCAACGGCGACGACCTGAGTGTGTCGAGCCAAAGCAGTGCAGTGCAACTTTTCAGAAATCAGAAATTTTGGTACATTTCTGGACGATAAGATAAGATAAGATAAGAAAGTCTGAGCTCCTGCGCCACACCTCGCACAGTGGCGTTACCTGGCTTACTGTCACGTGCAACACACTCGGACCTGCCACTGATACGCTTCAAAGAGAGAGACCTCTGGAATTGAGGCAACAACTCTTCTACGAAGATCCAACCGCATTATCGGGCGAGGCTGGCACCCTCACTGATCCCAGCCATCAACCTGGCAGTGCATCAACTTGATGGAAACCAAGTACAAGTAGTTTTCTCACCTTTGAAGCCTGTATCCAACTCGTGCGCAATTGCCAGTCAAAACATGCTGTGCCCTGGCTGGACTTGAGCCATGTCACCGCGTTCTATGCAATGTACTAATTTTAACTTTTCTTGAATAGAGTATTTAGTCTCCCAGCATAGCGGGCTAGCCAACTAACAAATTGTCTGCCAATTGACCAAATACCTAGCCAAATAAGCTAGTCGCGTTCCCAGTCTTCTGTGTCGGAATCAGAAAAGTCCTGTAAAGCCTGTTCGTTGGCACTTGCACTCGAAATAAAGTCAAGATAGCTGCTTATTTTAGTATTGACGCCAGGAAAGCCAGGCACTCCACATTTGAAGCCAAACGAAACTATACCAAGCAGCGTCTTGGTACTGGCATCGACGAGTGGACCTCCGCTATCTCCATAACAAGAGTCCTTTGCCCCTTCTGTTGTTCCTGCGCAAATCATGTTGCGTGTAATTCGTTGTCCATTTTCGGGCAGGCTTGCTTGGAATGGGTTAGTCGTGTCTTGAGGCAGGGCTGCGTACAGCTTATTGCACTCGGCGCGGTCCGCGATGTAGACCGAAACTTCTCGCAACATCATGGGGTTAAGCGGAATGTCCTTGGAGGTATTACTCGGCGGGACATTAGGAGTGAAGCCACCCGAGGTACCACGAGAATCCCCTGGCGAGTCTTGGGAGTCTTGAGGAAACGAGCCAAGGGGGTGAGTCCGTTGAAGCGGGCCACCTTCAGGCTCAAAGCCTTCTGAGGAAATACTCTTTCGGAAAAGATCTTGAGGCGTAGTATCTTCATCATCTTGATTCGGAGTTGTATCTAGATCTTCAGTCAAAGGACCTTCAGTCGAACCATCTGATGTGTCCACTGTAGTTCCCCTAAACTGGTGGTAAGAATTTGTTTCACAGGGATAAAAGACTTCTCAACTATACATACCAGCCAACTAAAATTGCTTTAGCCGAGGGTGCAGGGTCATCGTTTTGCTTCGGCAACACAGCATATTTAATCGTGGAGCTTTCTGGAATTGGTTCGGACAGTTTCCAGATGGAAATGTCATGGAGCTGCGCAGGTACATCATGCTCCGGGTGATTAATGATCCTAGATACGCCAACAACAGTAGCATTCTCGGCCAGGCGATGCTGAATAGTATCATATTAGCGATAAATGGACCAGATATTGATACAAGGAGGCTGGCCCAAGATCTTCTCAAAAGACTAGGCTTGCTACAGGGAAACTTACATTTGAGCCAGCGCGAACTTTCAACTGCCCAAGAAGCTCGTTGGTCGCGCAATGGGCCGCTGTGAGAACAGTGTCGGGTCCTAACAGCGATCCAGCGCAGAAGTTTCGATTGTAGTGCTGTTGGACTGGACCGGTAGACGGCACTTGAAGCTCTATTGAAACGAGAAAAGGCCAAGAACCCGCCGCGGATTCTCTTCCTCCTATGATTCTCGGAGCAAGAGCTGCGGGGACGGCAACCGCTATTTGAGCCGCTAATAACGCGATTGCAGATGTAACAGCTGAGTTGGGCACCATTGTTAAAAAAGGACTAAGAGACACTTTAAAGCACCGCCACGTACTATTGCAAAGAGATTAGAGAGTTGGATTAACTGAGCTTGACCACGATTATTTAATACTGCCTGGTTCGGGGTAGAAATACATGCATTGTTACTATTCGTCTTGAGTATATTGCATTATCAAGGTAAGAAGCTTGCATTGTGGGGGTGGATTTTATATAAAACAGGCCCAGTCATGCGCTACCAGCGCTCCCTTGCTTGAGGCAAGCTTCGCTTGTGCATTAAGTTATAAGTTATAGTCACGGATAGGAAAGTACCAAGCCTTGGTGGTGGTGGCATCTTATGCAACTTGAGTAACGCGCCATTACGGCCCAGTACCGAGTTCGAAACCGCCCCGTCCCGTCCCATGTTCCCCGACCAGCCTCGGATATTTAGGGACCAAGTGTCCATGGCGTCTTGCAGCGGAGAGGGTGTTGCCCCCGTCTTGTTGTCTGGTGATCAAGTATTTGATGCAGCACAGAGCTGCCTTAATATAAGTCTGGTTAGACTACAAGAGTCATGAACTGTTTACTCTATCCCTGTGTTGTCCGAATGCCCCCACATCCTCATTTCGACTCAGACGTGGAAAGACGTCTGCTCCAAGCAATTGTTCAACTTATCACATTCTCATACATGATTTGCAGCGACTCCTTGATCTTGGCTCAATTTCGATTAAGCTTGGTGTTGTGGTGTTGACTGCGCACACGTGTTAACAGGCAGGCGGTTAGTCAGAATCCCAAGACTTTAAAGTCCAGAGGAATGACTTTCAAATGCTGATGCCTCATATTATCCGTATGCCTAGACTTTTGAGAGGACTGTAAATATTGGAGAGACTAGCTCAAAGGCTTGGCATCGGGCCCAGCAGGCACACCAGACAAGATATCAATAAATCCCGCAGCTTCAAATCACGCCCGGCATCGAGACTCAATATAAGCCCAGTAATCACATCAACTCATTATAGTGGCTTTAGTGAGTAGATTATCGCTGTTTTCTACCAGAGGATCGTAGGACAGTGTCTTTATCTAAAACGCTAGCATTTACTACCTGCTAGAGTTTCTACTACTGCTAGTATTATCGGGTAGCCGCCTTGGCAATCTAGATAGCTTTGGCCCTATTTGTGGATCTTGGAAGTCACTAGAAAACGACTGCATTCAAGATCAACACCGCGCACTCATTGACCATGATTGTGATGAGGTGGAATACCTAATATTGCTACCTAGCATTGATAAATTTGAGGGTGACTTGGGCATAAATCATGTCCAATTTAGTACACATGATGCAAAATTCATTCCGCAATGTGTAAAATCACGATTGATTCCTTGTATCGAATAGTCATATTGCCACACCAACTGGGCCAAAGCGCGCCGACTCATTGACTCGTGAGTCAATTCGACCATTTACATGCTAGACTAGTCGCACATTCTGTCTTGAGCCCTCGTCACAATTTGTACGTAACAATCATTGTATCACGTAGCAAAGGAAATCAAATAAGTCTTGGAGTAATTTCAGATAGAATTTAGTATCTTGGCTACCCCTTTGGTATAGATGACTAAATCATGCGCCTGGGACCTCTAAAAAGCTAAAGACGTAGTCCTCCATCCTCTTGCATAGCTGGGTACCTAGGTTACACCGGCTGACAGGCGTGGTCAAATTCATTGAAAATTTGACTGTCCAGCATCCTGCCCGGCACTATTGTCTCCTGTCGTTGTTAAACACGCTAACCTTGCTGCTGATTTGTCTCCGGCTGCGGTTTCTTTGCCTCTGGTTGCTGGATCTGCGTGTTTGGCTGCGGTTTCTTCGCCTCTGGCTGTTGGACCTTTGTGTCCGGCTGCTGCTTGGTTGTGTCAGACTGCGGCTGCTTTCCATCCGCCTTTGGCTTCTCTTGGCCCTTCTTCTCTTTATCCTTGCCACCCCCTGGAACAGTCGAGTTCAATTTGGTGCTAGGTAGCTTGGTAGGTCCTTGAAGTAGCCCGCTGGTCTTGTCTGGGCTCGTCTGTCCGGGGATATTGGACAGGGGGTTTCCAGTAGTAATATTCTGAGCCTGCTTAGCGATGTTGTTGGCCGGCTCAGCGTTGCCGATTCCCGACCCAGAAGAGGCCTGAATGCCTTGAGCAGCCAAGGCCACTAGTTTCCAAATTAGCCAGCTTGTTTGGAAAAGATTTGGAAAAGATGCATCGTCGGTAGTAGCACTAACAAGACATGATGAAGCCAAGGTGAACCATGTTGACGGTAATAGCGCTTGCAGAATGCGGTTGGAAAAGTTTGGGGAATAGATTAGAGATTGAAATCTTGCCAAGGAAGAAAGTATAGTTGTTGTGATGTAGGTACAGCTCGACTGCAAAGGTCATTTGCAAGCCTTATATACATTTCTGCTGTCCAATATATTAACACGATGCGGGCTCGTTTTCAAACTTCTCCGTGCGAGTAGAGCAGAGCTTCTCGCTCTCGAGTCGTCATGATACTCCCATCTGGTCTTCTTCCAAGTATAGAAGTGCCCTTTGTTACCTGTTTTGGTGAACCTGCTACAGCCCTTGTTTGAGTTGCGTGCAAGGTTGAGCTGACATGCTCACATGACGTCTCGGTCGGGCGGCCCAAGCTAGTCGTTCTAAAACAGCATCTCTGTCACATCCTCGAATAAATGGGGCTGCAAATAGATTGGTGTTTCTTATGCAACTGCAGTCGCAGCGGACATGGAGCTGAGAGGGCCCGCACACAACTAATGCAAAAGGTTTGACGTGAATAGGTTATATTGGTTGGCAGAGGTGCATACTATGATCTCATCAAGGTTTGGTGTTCGATTCCACAACGTATAGAATTGGGGAATGACAGCAATACTGCGATACAGCTTGGTACATATTGGCAACACTGTACGGGGCTGCGACTGACTAATACCAAAAGACAGGCCTTTCCAGCCACATGACATGGAAAGCCGTGTAACTGCCATGGACTGTACCTTGCTGATGGGTTTAGCGCCGATCCATGCCACATGGTGGTTAGGGGTCCGAATACGCTCCATTTATGCGCTTCGTGATACATCTGGCGATCCTAGAATAGCAGACTTTGGAACATTGCAGACCAAGATTCCACAATCTTGGGAACTCGGAGCGTTAGAGACTCGGGATGGCCCGACTCGGTAGACGAACATGACTTTCTGCATTGGGTTGCATTTTCAGACGTAAATGTTTCTAATAAAGCGGTCATCTAGTAATGCAAGGCGCAGACAGGGTTACCCCAGACCCGAGAGAAGACGTCCTTGGTTTCAAAACCACGGTTGAGATCAGGCGCCCGGCGATCGCCGTGGTCCAACATGGACATTGGCGTATTCTCGAACATTTCATGATTAGCAACCACTCCGTCAGACCTCAACTCCCTATGTGGTCATGGGGATAAAACAATGACATGACAGGCATCGGACGCAAGAGACCTGTTATTTTATGCACCATGGACAAGTGGGGAGCAACAGCAATCCTCGGACCAGATTGAGCTAGGTGCTGCAACCAAAGCACCGAGAAGCCCCAAGGTCGAGAAGTAGTACTGTCACGAGGCTCTGTGATGGACCCAAACCTCCAAGATGTTGTAGATGTGGCTACCTGGCTAAACCACTCCCCTCCGGACCATTATCTGACCTGACTCGCCATGATGGTATATCTATTACTCCGTGGTTTGGATGTGGCCGCACTGATGGCACCGCCTTCTACCGAGCCGCATATGTTGCTCACCAAGTACATGGGCCGCGTCGTCTGACATGCTTTGCGTCACTACGTGTCCGGAGTCAACGGGATGTTCTAAGCTTTATATGTTGTCACGACGTAGAGAAATCATACCCTTATAGATGCAAGGGGAAGCCTCCGCTCAAGCAAATCTGTACCACATCTCCTACGTAGAGCCCACGAGGTTTTTACAGGTTAGTGCGCCATTGGCCAGGCGAAGTGTCTGGTGTTATTCCGTCAAGGCCACTCTTCATCGAAGCCATTTTGCGTCACGGTCTACAAACTCGTCACTTCTTTTGCTACTGGACTAGCCGTCCTTTGCTCTGCGAAACCACGCCACCATTGGATTCACGATAGACTCACAGAATCGTGCAGCATACGGGTCGTGGCCATGACGATTGAGAAAGGGACGGCGGATTGCAGATGATTATGTCACATTAAGTAATACCGAGAATGAAGTGATGGTTCGGACCTTAATTAGCTAATAATATTATACACTAATTATGCATAAATTGGTTCTAATCACTGGTGCAGATGGCGCCAATGTGGACCGCTGACTAACCCAATCCTTGCTCTCGGTATTCAAAATGACGGTTGAAAATCGGCGATTAAGCCAAGATGATTGTGTCGGGACTGACTCCGGGTACTGCCAAGTACCCTCTTTTTTATTTTCGGATCCTGTCACTCATCCGAGGAGATCCGAGGCGGCACGACTGGTGAATGGCTTCCTGGCCAATGAAAACCATGAAACCAACAGAGGCAAATCATCGCAACGGCTTCATCATCACGACGACTCGGCCCGGACAAGGCGGCCGAGTGATACAGTAGGCTTGCTGCAAGTGTGAATCACGAGCCCAGCGCAATGGCAAGCGTGGGAGCCGTGATTCGTCGGAGCCATCTCAAGTCCAAAACGGGCTGCCTAAACTGCAAGCGCCGCCGGGTCAAATGCGACGAGATCAAGCCGTCCTGGTACGCAACACCAACGCGGACGGATGCCGCCCTGCGCTAACACCACCACCAAACAGCCAGCAGTGTCGCAGGCAGGGAATCGAGTGCGCCTATCCCGCGCGAGACGGCGGCGCCCCGGCGCAGACGTCCACGTCGCGGCTGTGGCCGGCAAACATCGAGGAGGCCTGCATGCGGTGGAAGGCTTCCGGCCGGCCGCCCTTCCCCGGCACGGCCACGGTAGTCTCCCCGAGCTGGCACACCATGCCCCTGTCCACCCTGCGGTACATGTACCAGATACATCTCATCGACACGATGCTCAACCTCAGCGGAACGGGGGACATGGCCCTGCTGTGGGGGGAGATCAGCATGTAAGTAAGCACTAGCATCCCGCCCCCCCCGATCTGCCGTGGCCTATAACGGGATTCCTAAGCGACGCTCTTCCCTTCTGCCTCTGCGTATAGCATCATCCAACTGGCCGTGAGATTCGACTTTGTCGCCAGCACCCTCAGCGCCGTCTCGGCGGAGCGCCTCGCGGTGCGCACGCGATCCGGCGAGGCAGCGAGGCATGCGGCGCGGTATCGCAACCAGGCCTTCGAGGGGCTCGCCCAGGCCATTCGCTGCTTCTCGCCGCACAATTCAGACGCCGTGCTGGCCGCCTACCTCTGCTGGCAGTTTATTTCGCCCGAGTAGTAAGTCGCCTAGGCAGCACGAGCTCGAGCGACGGCGGCTAACAGAGGGTACGCAGTCGTTGCTTCATGACGGTTACCAGGAGCATATCAAAGGTAGACTCCCCCCCCAGCAGTTGTTTCCACGGCATCTGATCAAGTGACAGCTCGTGTCGGAGATGCAATCCGGGGTCGAGCGGTCCGTTTTCGGCCGCATATTTGCGTACGAGCGCCTGCTGGAATCTCGCCGATCCGCCCTCGCCGCGGAGGATGCAGGGCTCCTCCCCGCGACGAGTCCTGCCCGGGTTCTCGCGCTGGGCATCGGCGCGCTGGGCTGGTATGCGCCCTGCTTCCAGCACCAGGCACACATGGCCGACGCCATCCGGCAACAGCGGGACGCGCTGCGTTACGTCCACGGACGGCTCGGCGTCGAGACGATCCCCGTTCCAGCACAGTATCGCCTGCTGTATCCGTTCATGTCGTGGTTCAACAGGAACGCAGAGTCCTCGTATGTCGAGCTGAGCCGGCGAGAGCCGCTCTCGCTCCTCTTCCTGCTGCATCACTTCTCCGTGGTCCTGGCTCTCGTCGCCGCCTTGCCCGCAACAGACACGCCCTTTTTCGCCTCGTTCCGGGTGAGGGCCGTCGTGGATCTCGCGCGGACCCTGGGCGAAATGCAGGGTGCCGTCTGTCCAGGCTGTGACAAGGCTCACGACCACGCCGCGCTGACGGGTTTCCCTTTTGCTGCTGTGCGACTGTATCAGCAGCTCCGTCGGGCGCGGGCAGAACAAGTAGATTGATACCAACAAGCACCATTTTGTCACGTCACCTTGATCCCGCTTTGGCACGGATATGAAGCTCGAATTCAACTCTTTTTTAATGCGCAACACACTGTCCATGTCGCTGACATCTGGGTATCATGTCCTCTCTGTGCCGTCTATGCCTCAACACCAAACTCCCAAAAGCACATCAATGTAAAACAGAGCGAAAAAGATACGAGACCCGTCATTCCAACAAAATAGGCCATGTTCCCCCACCCAAGTGCCCCCGATAAAAGTCGTCTTCTCCTCCCTACAATCCCCATTCGTCAAGCACACTGGGCTCCTGCAACGCAAAACCTTTTCCGCTCAGCCAAGCCCTACAGGCCTCGTAATGCGCATAGTCGCGCATGTATTCGTCACTTTCACAGTTCATCATCTTCACATCCGCAACATCCAACAGGCTTCTCCCCGCAGAGTCTCTTGCATGGACGTTGGCCCCATTTTCGCACAAAGCCCGCATCGCGAGTTTCCTACCACATCTCACGGCAATGTGAAGGGCTGTTTCGCCCCGTCGGTTTCTGGCATGTATATTCGCCCCGCCTTTGACCAACAGCCTCAAAATCTGGGGAGGAAGCTTGTAGTCGTCGTCTTCGGGGACTTGGGCAACAAACGTCATCAGCGGCGTGTTGCCATTCTGGTCATGATGATTGGGGTCGACGCCGGCCTCTAACAACCATATGAGAAGATCTCGGCGAAGCTTGAGCTTTTCTTCGCTTGAATCAAGCGCGTTCCCAGACTTGTGCGGTTTCTTGCTCACCTTCTCCCGCTGGGGGGATTGGAGATGGTACTTGTTCACAACAGAAGCTTCGCTCAAAGTCGCCATGGCCAGGCAGTGCAAGCCATTGCGACCTTCTTCATCCTGTGACTGCGGATTTTTAATCGCCAGGCGCAGGGTCTCCAAGAGCCTGCTTTCCTTGGCAAGACCTGGATCCGCCATGGATATGGGGCTGAAGGAATTCTGGAGGGCAGCTTCACCTGCATCAATATCCATCTCCACCGTCGAGTCGCCGCCAACCGGGGTAAAACCGAATGCGTCCATGGCAGTGCGGAATTCTGGGCTGCAACTCGCTGCGGCCAACTGGATGAGCTCTTGGGAATGATGACCAGATTGCATCATATGAAAGAAGCTGCGGCCGTAATGGTCCCGAGCATGAATATCGCAGCCCCTGCCCGAGACGGTATTCAACAAGTCTGCCACGTATTCCGGATTACTGAGTGTTGAGGGATTCAAAACATGGAGGAAGGTTTGGCCAGCTGAGTTCTTAGCCCCAATGAGGGATCTACAAAATTCAGCTCTCAGGGCATGCTCAAGGACGTCGACGGATCCTCTGGCGGCCAGGAAGTGCAGAACAGTGTTGCCAAAGGAGTCAAGGAAGTCAACGTCATGCTGCTGTGGCCCTTCGGTCAACAGGCGTTGGCCAACGAGAGTGATGCCCTCGCGAGTCACCCAAGGCAGCACACAGCTGTCCAAGGGCAAAGAGCAAAGGCAGCGTTGGCCCAAATAGGCGCAGGACGTGGACTGGCATAATTCGCGATTGCAATGGTCATCCAATCGAAGATAGTCGCCCGGGATAGGAAAGGGTCGGTCGTCAAACTCTGGGGGGCAGTCCTGCTCATCAGCCCAGGTTTGGGGAGTTGAGTTGAGGTCTGAGAGGGGCGACAAGCTAGACCGGCTGGCAACAGGAGCGGTAAATCGTCTGACGAGTCTCTTCACAGTCTGCACATAAGGCTCCGTGTAGTCGGAGAGAACGCGGTGAAATGAACCAGTCGTGTTGTTGGTCGAGCTGGAGAGACAGGTTGTTTGGCGGAGAAAGCGTGAGAAGTGGTTCTGATCCGCCTCGTCTTGGGCATGTTGAGAAAGTTCGGCCGAAGAAGACATTGCCGTGTCGGATCGAGCATTGTGAGGCTCCAGGAGATCAGAATCTCCGGCCTGCTGGTGAAAAGAGGCAAATGTCACACTTGCAGGTCGCGCATTGGGAGCAGCAGTGGCCGGACTCTGACTGCTTTCTATTCTGAGCATTTGGGGACTCGGCGAAATCCTTGAATTGTTGGAAGTTGATCGTGAATGGCCAAAGGCGGCATCCGTAGCTAATCTTAGTCGGGTTGGGGAGTTGGCTAGTTCAGTGACACGTCGGTCCATGTCATCAAAAGTCCTTGGGTGGAGCCATCGCGGCTCCTTGTCAAGCAGGATATTGAGCTTCTTGTGCGCCGATTCATGCCTACATGCGAGAATTAGCACAATATGCAACGAAATTTGGTCTTGACATTGTGAAATGTACCCGGGGGCCGAATCTGGCGTATGGGAATGGATTAGCTCAACAATCTTGGCCAATGGTAGTGTCGTGTACACATAAAGGCGTGTCATCTTCCTCTGTGCAGACTTGCTCCACATGGAAGGGCGTCCGGTCTGTGTTGCAGTGCTGGCGCCAGACGGCGAGCCATGCGAGCGTGGTATCGCCAGCTTCGGCGGTGATGATGTCGTGTTGGTCATGACGACGTGGCCAGTGGATGTTGGATGGTGCAATCAAAGAGTCAGTTCATTATAGAGGGGCTGTCTTTTCAAACGAGGTACAAACCCCTCGCCCGAAGAGATAGCCGAGACAGTCAGGTCGAATCGTGATGCCTGTTGTGGCTGGCTTTATAACAAAGACGAGTTGCGGGAGGGCTGCCCATGTTGTATGTATGGTCGGAGTGGTGGCTTCTTGGCCCAAGCCACACCCATGAAGCAGACCTTTGGCACAAGGCTCAGCTTCTACTGAGTACTCCGTACTTTGGAGAGGTCAGGTGTTAGCTCCCTCAAAAACACCAGACAGCTCGCTCCATGTTCGACATGGCACTTCAGCGGCCTCCGCGGGAGTGGGAGTGCCCACAGCTTGCCGTTATCGCGGGTGCGGCCCGGGGAGCGGCATGGGCTTGTTGAATTGACTGTTGTGTGGTCACTGTGGTGGCCGCATTGTAGGCACCAGGGCCATGATGCAAGGGTCAACGGGTCAACTCTGTGCACCTCCAGTCACAGGAAATCGCACCAGCTGATGGAGAGCGGGTGGGGCAGCCACCAATCACGAGAGCCATAGCAGGAGCGACCCGGCCCCCGCGCACCAGACGCTTTGTGATGCTGCCTCGTGCTGCGCCTCAGGGAAAGCCTGGCCGCTCTTGATGGTCTGGTGGGAATAGACCCTCGTTCGCAGCCACATCGAATGCATTCCCAGCACTGACTGTTGTGAGGCCAACAGGTGCAGCACGGAAATTTGCGCAGGTAGGATATCTCTTTGTGAGAAGCACCTGATTGGTAACGAGCGACCTGGGCCGCTTCGCCGCTCACAAGACGGCTATGCATGTTTTTCTTGAGAAACCAGGCGAGGGAACATGCACATAGCAGACCAGTTGACCATAGTGAAGCTCGCGCAGGACTCCCAATGGGTGACTATACTACTCCGTAGTGACCTAAAAAATGTCTCTTCATGCTACTTCGCCACACTGCTAGCAGATACGGATCGTTCCCTGAACGGCCGATCCGGTTGAAGAACGACAGCGGACCGCCAACCGCTGGAGGCAGCCACGCGAACCGTTGACGGCACGGCGCAACCAAGCATGCTGTGGCGCACCCTGCTGCTGCATGTTGGTCTGATTCCCCTGCGTCTGCCAGCAAAACAGCCCAACCCACATCTGGCCTGGCACTGCCCCGGGTGGCTCGTCTCGCTGCTGGATGACAGCTCCTCTTGCAGCCAACATGCCAGTCATCAATCGCTTTGTTGCCAGTCTCGGCCATGACGCAGGTGCTCTCATCCAAAGCCGCTTATCCGAGATCCCAAGCATTGACGCACTGACATTTTTCACCAAGCTACCAGGACATCTGGAACAGGCCCACTTGCCGCCAAGCCTGTACACAATGTATTGCAATGTGATACGGAGTACAAGCCGTTTACTTTACCTGGGCAGCACAACAACACAACGCTGTCAGAGCTTCCCAGCCAAGGCCACCAACTACGTACCTATAAGTACTTGGGAAGTTGTCTCTTGCCGCTGGCGTCTCTCGGCTGGGTGATTTTGGAAAGCACAAGCCCGCCCAGTATCCGCTCAATGACTATTCAAGCCCGTGGGGGAACAGTTTGGCCCCTTCGTTCCGCGATGCGCAATACAAACCCCAGCCCCCCTGGCTGGTTCTCATACGAGTACAGGCCATGCAGTGCCCGCGTCATATTTCACAAACACTCGGGAGCTGAGCGGACGGGTAAAGGAGGGGGGTGTGCATTGGCTTGCTCAAACATCAGCTCATCAGAGTTCTGCAAAAGACTGGCACATGCATGCCTCTTGAACAGTATCCATCCGTCGCTCTCCAGCCGCAACTCGCGAGCAAGACAAGCGAAACTGGGGAGCACACGGTCATCTGTAAAACTCCATGGTGAATCAGCTTCTCGGCGCCTTCGTCTCCTAAGCGCCATGCATTGGCCACTGGTTCAGTTCAAGCTTAATTGCGTGAACCAATTCAGCCAGGCCCCAACGGGCGAAACATGTGGGTCTGGAACACAAGCTCACGCCGTTAGAGCATGGGGGGGTGAAAGGGTTCGGGTTCAATCAAGCCACTTTGCCAACCACACCCAACCCAAAGAGCCGAATTCTGTGCCACCACCATTTATTTGCCGAGCCGCCGTTTGGGCCACTCGACGGTTCGGTTACCAGCGCGCAATATTGCCTGTGGATCGAGGCAATAAATCACTGTGCCGTTTATTGCTGGAGCACTGAAGTCGTATCTACTGCGCAATTTCATCAGCCTCCGGCCAGTCACTCAGATTCATCGAGATGGACGATTGCTCTGTTTGCCATGTTTCATTTCATACTGACGGGGGACACGCAACGTGCCCGTACCATTCTCATTTACATGTCCGATAATAACCACCGTTGCTTATATATAAAAAAACCCTGATATTTAACCCATTATTCTAGAAGTGGAAAAACGCCCCTTGACATCCTTGGCCACGATTAGCCCCTGTTGGGTTGGCTGGAAAGCTTAGAAATGAAATTGGGCGGCGCGGCGCTAAAGCCATATAGGACGTAACCATTTGCCATCTCGTCATTCTCAGCCTTTTCAAAGGAAGAGGGCGGCAATGCCAGCGGCGGCTGCGGCAAGCCCCATGCTTCCGGAGAGCTGAGCGCCCGCGGCAATGGGAACAACAGATGAGGAAGCGGGAGGAGGAACAACGGTAGGACCAGAGGGAGTAAGAGAGGTAAGAGAGGAGTTCCAGGCCGGGATGGTGCTTGTGCCGGTGGGGTAGACCGTGGTTGTCACGCTGCCCACGGGGCAGTTGGAAACGGTGGGGGGGCAGGAGGATATGGTGTAAGTCTGGGTGGTGTAGTAGGTGGAAACGGTCTGGTTTCCGGAGAAGGGAGGAGGAGTCTGGGTCTCGGTGACGGGGCAGACGGTGGTGGAGACGGCGATGGTCTCCGTGATGACGGTGGTGTGGCCGCTGCCCGGGCAATCGGTCACCTCGGGGGGGCAAGAGGTGACGCTGTGAGTCTTGGTGGTGTAGATGGTCGAGGTGGTCCACTCGGTGGTCTGCTCGCTGGTCGTGCAGGTGGTTGCGGGAGGAGTCTGGGTGGTGGGAGCGGTGGTGGAGGGCGTTTGAGCCTCGCTGGTCTTGGTGGTGGTAGGGGGCTGCTCGCTGGTGGAAGTCGTGGTAGGAGGCAGCTCGCTGGTCGCGGTGGTGGTAGGGGGAGCTGGTGTTGAGGTGACGGTAGAGCCGGTGGTGTGGGTGGCCGTGTAAGTCACGCATGAGCAGGCGGAGCTGGCGGCCTGGACGTCGCAGTTGCTGAAGTCGGTGGGAATGGCCGTGGCAGCGGTGGTGGTGCCGGCGAGCCAGCCGAAGCAGAAGGCATTTGCCTCGTCCTGGAGACCATCCTTGATCAGGGCGCGGTAGCAGTTGTCATGCTCGCAGTTGGGGTAGGTGTTGGCGGCAACAGAGGCGGCGAGAGCGCCGACGACCAAGGCGGACTTCATCTTGGTGGGTGATCAAGTACGGCCTTTTTATCTCCTGCTTGGTATATCGAAGGGAACGCAACGAGGGATTGCAGCAACTTATAAAGCCGAGTGCCGTTGGGAGCGAAAGACGTGTATATAACCAAAGCGATCGTGGACACGGAGAGAGGAGAGGAGGAAGTTGCCCGGTGGTCCAAAGGCGCCCCCGTCCTTTTTATCAGCGACCCGGCTCTTGTTGCTGGGCTGCGGCCAGTAAAACTTGACAAAACAGCCAACAGTGTGGGCGAAAAACTCGGTTGGCACTGCAGTCGAGAGTAGTTCAGAAAATACGAGATCCTGGAAGCAACCTTGCCTCGCAGTCATAGCCCGTGGATCATGGGAGACGGTCGAGAAGCGCCGTTGATTGGAGGTGCGTGTACAGGGGTTGCCCGTGCTGCAGCATGGGTTCAACTTGGTCCCAATCACTAGGGCTGGTGGCGCCGAACAATCGCAGGCCAATCCGCCACTGCCAGATCAATCTGTGGAAGGCTGGCCAAGGGTCACTGGCCAACATCAAACAGGCCAGGCCTCCTGACTTCCCGTCAGGGCATAGCGGTCATACTATAGTGCGTTTCCGCCACTGCACAGGTCAGGGACTTGGGACCGCACGGTCTGCCTCTCCCTGAATATTCGGGTGCTGACTTGAAGTTGAGTAGTCGTTGTTGTTATTTTCGGCTCGTGTTTACCTTATGGTTCATCCCGAGTTTGAGCCAGACATGGGGCCGCCATGCGCGCGCAACTCCTGTTCAAAAACATGGTCGTTGGTGTACCGTTATCTGTCGCTCTCCCCTTTCCACTTTCTGGGCAGACGCAAGCGCCAGAGTGGAAACGGGTTCAAGTTGAGCTGAAAAGAGGCGTTCGGCCCAGGAACCGGCCTGTAAACAGCCTTTCCACTCGCGTGACAGAATTTCCTATTTGACGCTCAAAGTTCGGATGGTGGGGTGCGAACCGCAAACCGCCCCATGTTTTCCATGCTGCCGGGGCAAGGTGGCCTGGAAGGGACCATTTGCTCAGGGGGGCTGGGACCAAGTAGAAGTCCCGATTTAGAACCATCCAAGTGGTATTTGCCGTTATGCGGCTTTTATTTCTGGTCAAGTCGTATGTACGTGTCATTGTGGGGCTCCAGCCGGACGAAACGACGATTTGGGCTGAAATCCTCCTCCCACCACTACTCCTCATGGAGCGTATGCATGAGGCGCAGTGCTCTGTTAATATGGTAACCGTACTATTAATACGATACGGTGCTCAAAATTAAGCAGCAAATCGGGTGAGCTATTAGATCGTGGCTTGGTGGCTCAGCCATGTCTGACCAGACTCGACTACTCCAGTGAAGCTGACCTTGCACACTTCCACAGCAGTCACGCACTGGCTGCCCAGCAGTAATAATAGTAACATTAGTCAAGCAGGTTGTCATTTCCTTCCATCACATTGTGTTTTGCCCTTCCGTCTCCTGTTTGCGGAATCTGGAAGACAGGCAGGCAGTCTGTCTTGTTTCTTTCAAAAAAGACAGAAATATTTGGTCTCCTTATTGGTTAATGGGGCTCGCAACTGAAGTGGTGGTGTCGTGCAGCG
The DNA here is from genome assembly GCA_020975405.1 of Keithomyces neogunnii. NCBI lineage: Eukaryota > Fungi > Ascomycota > Sordariomycetes > Hypocreales > Clavicipitaceae > Keithomyces > Keithomyces neogunnii. The sequence continues at coordinate 6,035,394 of JAIOWQ010000001.1, read as the reverse complement.
TTTTTCGTATTCCCTACACACCCGCAGGTCAAAACGCCGAACCTCAGTAAAGGCATTCCTTCACGGAGCATTATGGCCAAGGGTACGGGGTATAGTTACGTCGTATCATGGGACAATCTTTTGATTAGACCTTCGGCGACTTTTTCTCCAAAGGGGAACAGCCGATGGGCTGGATAGCCGGTTCACCATGGCAATTTCGACCCTGCCTAAGATTGTGGTGGGCCAAATTGGTCCGGGGCGATTTGTTTTGGTATTGACGAGAGAAGCTCGGATCCAAAGGGGACAAGGGGAAAAAACACTTTGGCTCAGTGCATTGGCTCAGTGCATTCGCTCCAATTCTCGCTATTGTGCCGCCATTGATGTTGAGTGCGTCATAATGGGGGCCTCCTTAGGACCTCGCCAAGACAACTAGTGCGAAGGCGCTGTAGCAGATTCGCAAGTACCAGACCCTTTTTTCTTCTGTTGTTCTGGCAGGCTTAGGCCCATCAACAGGGGTCTTTGAGGGTCGAGCATCATTGGTGCGGAATCTTGTGGGAAAATAAACCCCCCCCCCATTGACCCGGCAGCATTGTTGGGCTGTTATGTACAGTGTGTCAGAGGCCACCAGACGCTAATTCATGCCCATGCATGACCGCCTCTGACTTGTACAGCACTGCACATACAACACAGGCGTGGCTAGATCCATTGTGCCCGACAACTGCCAACTTACCGACGACGTTGCAGCAAGTATGGCGCCAAGACAAGGCCGGCCCACAATCTTCCACTGGTCGGGACGAGATATCGTCATCGAAATTGAGGGGCATGTCAGGCATCTTTGCACTGTTGGTAGCTTGCGCTCATGCTTCATCCAAGAAGTAATCTTGCCTCCCTTGCTCGGCCGACCCTCATTCGCAAATGCATGCTTGTGCTCCCTGGAGCAGAACAAAAGAAAAGTAAAAAAGTAATATCGCATGCAGGCCATGACAAGCCAAGGGGGTCTCAGGGCAACAAAAAAAAAAAAAAAAAAAAAAGACCACATCCGGCGCAATCATGGAACAAAGGTCTGGTTGGACAAGAAAAAAAAATCCAGGTACGGGCTATTCGTCGACAATGTCCATAACGCCGCATTCAATGCCAACTGATGACTTGGGTGCTTTCACTTCCCGCTCGTTGGTCGTTGAATACGAGGGCGACTACTGCATCGCTACGTGCTAGCTCAACAACCAGACCACACACTTTCTCCTCTCCTGCCTTGGATGCACTGCCTGCTCACCGACTGGTCCCCTGGTATCAATTACTCCGGAATCCAGCCCTCGTTTTGGATTGGGCGATGGAGTCACGCATGGCCTGTGTTGTTCCCTGATCCGTTGGCGTGGACTGACTCTGGAATGCCCATGTCCTCAAGGTCAGTGCTGCCACTGTTTTTCTCCTGTTCGAGCTGACCAGTTGGCCCAAGGCATGAGGCATCCAACTGCTCACCGCAAATGCATCAACAGCAACGCCATGTCAGGTGATTAGCATAACCGTTCAGCTGTTGCCACTGTCACGGCCGGCTCCAGAATATTCAGCGAGCCAGGTTCCATTTTATCTTTATGCATTCTCGTGAAGTCGTTATTTAGTTTCAGTTACTGCAAACACCCCTGGTTCAACTCTCCGTAGCCAACTTCTCGTCTTTCACGGCTTGGCACCATGGGCTGTCGCATGCGAAAGAGACAGCGTCGTCAAGCAACGGTGCAAAAATCGCCATGTCTGAATATATATTCTAATTCTGCAGCACATACCGGAATCTGGCTTTCCCCTGTTCCATGTCAACAATTGCCTGGTTAGCTTCCTTCATTGGGCGCTTCTCGACCCATGGCTTGATCTTCTTGTCCACAGCCAATTGCAACATTTCTCGAATTTCCTTTGGGCTTCCGGTACCAGACCCAGCAATTCTGCGGCGGCCTGGGATAATGCTGAAGACGCGCAAGGGCACAGGACCCTCGGGAAGCCCAACCTGGACCAGTGTGCCGTCCATTCTCAACGTGTTGATGTAGCCGTTTAGGGGCATCTATCGGATACGTTAGCCAGGCTATTGTGTCTTGGGTGTCTGGGTGTCCAGGCCGACTGTATTTGTCGCAAAACAGGAGTCCATCTCATCACCACATCAAGTACCCCAGTGCCGCTTACCTGTTCGGAGGAAATGGTGTTGATGATGAGGTCGAACCGCCGAGCATTTACCTTGGCCCAGCCCTCGTCATCATCAGTTGCGATGTAGTCGTCGCACCCCAGATCCAGCGCCTCCTGTCGCTTGCTTGCCTTGCGGGATATTCCAACCACCTCGTCCGCGCCCAATGCCTTGGCGAACAAAACGGCAAAATGGCCAAGACCACCGACACCTGCCACGGCGACTTTTTTGCCTGGACCAGCCCCAAAATGCTTGAGGGGCGAGTATACCGTCACGCCGCCGCAGAGCATAGGAGCAGCGTACTCGGGGGCCAGCCCGTCTGGAATCTTGATAACGAAATGGGACGGACAACGGTGGTACAGGCCGTAACCGCCGTAAGCCCTTCCGCCGTTTCTGTGTAGTGAAACGTACGTGCCGACCGTCTTTGTGCAATAGTTCTCGGAATCATGGCTACATTCGTGGCAAGGGCCGTCGCGGCCAAGGCAGGAATCCGATTGAGCCCCAACACCGACAATGTCGCCAACTTTGATGTCGCCTTCGGCTTTGGAGCCGACGCGGACAGCCACACCGACAATTTCGTGTCCGACAACGCAAGGATACGGAGTTTGGCCCTGTGCGGCCCCACAAGTTAGCAATCTGGCTTGAATGAGTCTACTTGTGATGGTTTAGGCTGCTCATGGGTGAGGCTGTCATGAAAAGTCGACTTACCCAGCCAGATCTGAGAGTGTGCATGTCCGAACCACAGATGCCGCAATCCGTAATTTTGATATCAACATCTGTCTCCTCCCAGGGCTTCGGTTCATATTCTCGCCACACCATGTTGCCCTTGGCGGACTCGGCGTCCAGGCCCATCCATCCTTCAAACTTGTAATCAGTCATTATGCTTTCCAAACGACGATATGAAACTCGGGTATGCTAGGCTGAGCATGAGCTCAAGGCGATGCTGGGCCTGTCAGCCTTTTATGCCGGACGCCATGTGCGCCACATATTTGCATCGACCTGTTCCCCTCGTGGCACCCCTCAAGCTTATCTCCGGGGACGCTCCGGACACGCCAAAGTCGTATACTGCAGTAGATCTTCTGTGATGCAACACGACGAAACTTGTTAACCAAGTGGGGTTTGGCCGGCCTCTATGACTATGGCATTGACCCTTCACTCACCCTTTAGCCCCAGTCACCAACGGTTCAACGTTGTTAACCCTCGACAATGCTTCGTGTCGAGCGCCGCCCATGACAATACTGCATCAACTTGCCACGATCCCAGTGATCTGGGATCTGTGGGGAGGACATTGAAATACCCATCCAATCATGGCACGGGGACTTGCCCCACACGTCTGACGATGAGCCTCGGTGCAATACCCTCTGAACCAATGTACTATGGCAAAGCTGCCTAATGTAGCCTGTAGCCTGTCGCCGTTTCGTCGCCGAGCCCACCAACAGCGGAATAGCCCACTGTCACTAATAATAAGTAGGCATTTATAATGCAAAACTCCACCAAACCCCGTGGCATTGCATACTGACAGACAAAGCGCTTTTGTCTGTACAAGATGGCCAGCAGAGCGCAAACCTGGCCGTCTGTGTACAGAGAGAGTATGAACAGGCCATTAGACGAGGGCACTATTGAAGTGTGCCTCACGTTGGCTGCCATTTCGCAGATTCAGGCATTGCTAGGTACGCCAATTATCTAAAGTGGTAGACACTCGGGTACTCCGATGGACAGTGCATCTCTCATGCTGCAAGCTCTTCCTGCTGCAACACTCGGCTGAGGGGCCTCTGACCAAGCATGCATCATGGCGTACGTCCAAATTCTAACAAACCACCTTATTCCTTATACATAATTTGATTGTGAGACGTGCTAGTTTTTGCGAACTGGACCACGGAGTAGGAAAACTTTGCGATTAGGACCTCCACGGCTGGCTCTAGGGTAGTAGACAGCAAGGGATTGTGGCGCACGCGAGCACGTTGTCGTGCTTGACCCGCTGAATGGGTCGGCATTTGCATGAAATGGCGTGAACAAGTGAGACACCAGCCACAGCTGGAGGAAACAATCTCAAAATCGTTCATGTCCTGCCGCAAGCACCTTTGCGTTGATGCGCGTCCATCTCTTCGAGTCTTGGACAATGAGCGGAGGCGCAAGCTCTTCTCAAAGGACTGTCCGATATTATCGAGTCGACATCTGAAGCCGACTCAATCATGTGCGGCAAGAGTCGTGCGTCTTGTCGCAAGCCAAAGCCAAACTTGACGTGGCTGGTGCCCCAACGGCAAGTGGCTGATGCGCTGTGCCTGGGCGACGCTGAGTGGACCGTTCCTGCCGTCTGTGCCAATGGGAAGACCCGATTGTTTCCGAACTAGCAATATTTTTTTTCTCTGCATTGCCCCTTGGCTGTCTCCGCGGCCCCGAGCAGCGAAAAAAGACCTCAGTTCCGAGAATTCTTTTCCCTCCGACCTTTTTCTTATCCCAACCCACTTCACGTCGACACTTCGACTTTCAATCTTCTTCACCCCCAAACTCCACTCTGTACCCGTCCTCTTCAGTCTCCCCTGAGGAAGCCTGTTGCTACCAGATACAATGGCCACCGACGCGAAATCCACTGGCTCGGCCAAGGTCGATGCCATCGTCCAGAATGTCAAGCCTGCCGAGCCCGCTCAGCTCTCCGGACTGGCCCTGTACTCCCGTTTCGCCCTCGCCGGTGCCGTCTGCTGCTCGGTCACCCACGGTGGTCTTACCCCCGTTGATGTGTATGTTCTCTTCTCTCCCGTCGTCGTAACGGTCGGATAGCGGTCGCCTCCCAACGTTGACCTTGTCGGTTTCGCAATCGGAAACGTGTCGCAATGAAAATTGGCATGGAGCATGATTGACGGCACCGCTTCCTCTTTACCTGTCACCACGCATGGCGCGCACGCATTCGCTGACATGTCTTCTCAAATAGCGTCAAGACCCGTATTCAGCTCGACCCCCAGACCTACAACCGCGGCCTGATTGGCGGTTTCCGTCAGGTCATCCAGAACGAGGGTGCTGGCGCTCTCCTGACTGGTGTCGGCCCTACCTTTGCCGGTTACTTCCTCCAGGGTGCCCTCAAGTTCGGAGGTTACGAGTTCTTCAAGCAGCAGTGGATCAACGTCCTGGGCCTCGAGACGGCTTCCCAGAACCGCACTGCCGTCTACCTCGCCTCTTCTGCCGCTGCCGAGTTCTTCGCTGATATCGCCCTCTGCCCCCTGGAGGCTACCCGTATCCGTCTCGTCTCTGAGCCCACCTATGCCAATGGTCTGATTGGCGGTTTCACCAAGATGCTCAAGAACGAGGGCGTCGGTGCCTTCTACGCTGGTTTCGGTCCCATTCTCTTCAAGCAGTATGTTTATTCCTGATGTTGGCCACTGGCCGGCATGGCCTCGATATGATGTGGGTGACGCGACTGACGCTTCGGAACAGGATTCCTTACACCATGGCCAAGTTTGTCGTCTACGAGAAGGTTGCCGAGACCATCTTCCGCGCTTACCCCAAGGAGAGCCTTTCCGATGGCATGCAGACTGTTGCCAACTTGGGCGCCGGTCTCACTGCTGGTTTCGCTGCCGCTATTGTGTCTCAGCCTGCTGATACCATGCTCTCCAAGATCAACAAGACCAAGGGTCTTCCCGGTGAGGGCACCACCTCCCGTCTCATCAAGATTGCCAAGGAGCTTGGTTTCCGTGGCTCCTACACCGGCATTGGCGCTCGTCTCTTCATGGTTGGTACCCTTACTGCTGGTCAGTTTGCCATTTACGGTGACCTGAAGAAGGCTCTGGGCGCCACTGGTGGTGTTGAGATTGCCAAGTAAAGCGGCCTTTTCTCTTGTCATGGCATGAAATGAGAAGGGGGCCAGGGGAAGGGAGGTGGCAGATGATGAAGCCAAGGAATAAACGGGTTGGGTTGGCGTCGCGCATGACTGGATAAAATTGAGCCCAAGCGCTGGGCCTACGTTGGACAATCTTCGCGCTGCCATCCGGTTGGGGGTTCTTTTTTTTTGTCTCCTCGAAACTTACAAAGATGCTGGAAGCGGGCTGTCTCGTTTCTGGGGTTTGCGGGCTCCACTTGAATAGACGGCTGAAGGGGGACTGCGACGCCTGATGATTGAGGGCCATTGGGACGAATGTCGTCTTTGTGTGTTTTGCCTAGTAGAAGCATAGAGTTGGCACACCGGTAGCGTTCCTACCAACGGTTGTATAATAGTCAATTTTCCACATTTAATAGACGGGAGCTTGTGGCTCCTGATGCTTTGTATCCGACTCGTTTGCTCTGCTGAAGTCTACAGGAATAATGGAGGCTGGATTGGCGTGTGTCAAGCGACATGTTTGTCTTGCGTCACCAACACATTATTGTGTACATTGGAGAGATGGTCATGCAGCCCACTTACAATGGAGTATAGTGCCCACGCAGCCTATGATTCGTCGCGCGCGTCTCTGCCTCCTGCACATCCCCAGGTGCCGCTGCATCTTTCTCCATTCACAAGATTGCATGCTTGGGATGTAATCTCACAGGTTGAATGCCATGTGTCTAGTCACTTGATGGAAGAGATGACCCAAGGTGATGAGCAACATGACTACGTATCTGGGTTTAGGGATACAGGAACAGTCTCGTTCGAAGCAGACTGATCCCAGCCACGGAACAACTAGACGTCAGATTGAGCTTGTCATGGACACGGCATCCTGGACTTGTTACACGAGACACTCGACTTGCGCCAGGAAACATTTGTTCCGGACCAGGCTGCATTTATACAGCCCGTCCCCAGCCCTGCCATGATGAACAATTCATCTCTTCTGCGACCAAAACCCGCAATGGACTACCGGCTTTCCCAAGTTGCCACCTGAGATACGACAGAGCATTTGGAATTACCCACAGCACAAGCACGTCTCACTTGCGTCCTGCCAAGTGCCAGGGAGACACGAGTTTGGACCAGCTCCTCGAGAAGAGCCCCGGTAGCTGGATTGACTGCCCAGGGAGAAGAGCAAGAGAACATGACCGACGTCGAAAAGCAAGACGCGGTGCCAGGCGTCGGTTCAAGTATCGTTGAGTCAGACCCAAACACCCTGCATGTACAACCTTGTACAGCATATCGAAGCACTGTTGGACACTGGTGCCCAGTCTCGAAATGTTGTCAAGAGACTGGCCCTACTCCTGAATACTTGGAGCTGATAACGCAGCAACGGGATCGGTTTGTTGCGTGGCGTCTCGAGCTTGTTCCGCGGAACCCCCGCCCAGCAGCCGCAGAAGCCTGTTATTCATATACCGGTGCTCTGTCTCTGTCAACTTGACAAACCACTCATTCCCGTCGGCCTCTCTCCTCGTCTGATTGGCCATTGTATAAATGATTACCCATTTCTTGGACCATGACCTTGACAGTGCATGCTCCTTGAACAATTCTCCCATGGGGATGCTTCTTCATCGAGCAACCATATCATGCCCGTCAAGCTCACGAAGACCACGTATAGGTAGACCGATGCCAGTCCATCATACGAGATGAAAAGGCAAAGACACGGGACTAGTCATGTTGAGCGTGTGACTCAAATGGCCGATCGAACTCAGTTCAATCTTGGGTGCCGGGTAATGCTGCAGAAACTCAGCAGAGTATATACACTGCAAAGAAAGCGGCCACGTGTACCGTGGTCATGCGGGTGCATTTATTCACCTCCCGACTCTGGTGTAAGAGGATCGAATTAATGCGCTCGAATCCGAGGTGCTTTGAAAACAGTTTGTCAGATATCAATGTCGAATTGCCACGTGCAAGGCAACCTAGTTAGAAATCTTGTGACTAACAGCCAGCTTCGCTCTCTTGCGTCACTACAGCAGCTTGGCAGACACTTCTAGTTTGGGGATATCGCTGGAAACCATTAGTGGAACCCATGAGTGCGTAGGTAGTGCATTTCCTGTCTTTAATCACTGGGTAATGCATGTGTGTCAGAAGGATATTGCGTTGAATACCAGAAAGAGAGGCTTGGGTCAGAGTGGGATGTGTACTTGTGCTTCTTATCGAACCTTTTCCTGTAGAGGTGTACCGTCGACGGGTTACTCTTGGGAAGATATCCAGGGCAACCTAACTCATTTAAAAGATGAATGGAAGGAAGTAGTACTTGAGCTTGATGGCAGTGAGAATATGGAGCTATCATATGCTTCCTAGTGACCTGTGTTGAAACCGAATAGCTTGGACTGGAGTAACCCTGGCGATTGGCCTCTCCTCCGAACCCCTTGATTCCGAACTTTTGATGAGCCCTCAGACGAGAAACACTGAAAATTGCGCTGAAAGTCATCCAATGTGGTGATAGTTTGCTTAACCTGATTGAAACCGGCCTAGCGACATGGTCAAAGGCGTCCGATTGCGCGTTGCTGAGCAACCTATCAGAGGTGGGCGGCACTTGCATCAGTGATCAAGCATCTACACAGCCTTCACCAAGGGCAATGTTGCCACCTTTATCAATCCTTCAACAATGAGCACCAAGCATTCAGATGCCGGCACCATGAATATCGGGCACTGCGGCGCTGACGATAGCCTTGGCAGAACGCCTCCGAAACTTTTGCCGCCAACTTGTCCCAGAACAGGCGAGCGGTCGCTGGCGATTAACTCGGTCCAACAACTCCGTCAGTACCGAACCGATCAAACAGCAGACGAGGCCGAGGAGATTGTCCGAATTCGAACAAGCAATGAGTTTGACCCGCACCAGCACCTTGAAGAAATTGGGAACACCTTTCGTCGCTTCGATTGCCTTCCTACAGCTATTTGTGTCCGCATGCTTTCACCAATTCACGAGCTTGTTATTAGCGACTTGGAGCGAGAGTATACGATAAAACAATATCAATGCGGTGGCAGATGCTTGGACATTAAACTAGGTCGCTCATCCCGAGTCTACCTGGACAGGAAGAAGGAGAGTCGTCAACCGGATATACAGTTTCGACACAGATCAGAGAAACAGCCTCGCGTTATTGTGGAGGTGGCGTTTTCTCAAACCGAGAAGGATCTGGAAGTTCTTGCATACGATTACATCCTCAAGTCTGATGGCAAAATCAAGACGGTGTACGGTATCGACCTCAACCCACTTGGCAAACCATCCACAGTTTCACAATGGTGCGCCAGAGTCACACCTTGTAATGATGCAGCTTACGAGAAAGAAGTACGAGTTGAAAAGATTCTATACAAGGTAAAGACGCACAAATATCACTCTGCATGAAGTGGTGTTGACTTCTACTAGGCCTTTCGGGCGGCAGATGGCTCGCTTGCAAATCCGGATGAATGCATCATGATCTCTTTTGGCGATTTCGACATTACTTTGGAGGGACAAACGGGGATATACATACCCTTTCGCAGCATTTTCGATGCGTATAGAGAGGCCCAGGATATGGAGACTCGGAGCGAGACGGATGTTGAGTCACAGCACCCGGCTAAACGTGTCAAGCGCATTGGGCGAACGTCGAGCCCGATTGAAGAATCAAAGCCAGAAGACGAGGCCAGGTTTCAAGCAGCTGAAGAAGCCGCCAAAGACGGAGATAAAGGGTCAGATTTTGAGCCATCGGATGACGGGCACGAGTCGGATCGGAGCAGCCAAAGCAGTTGAGCCCACCTCAGTGGCCAAACTTCCCGACCATGCCAGGAGCGTAGCAAACAGGAAGCTGAACATTATAGTTTCGATTGGAAACATGTATTTGTTTCAGCATTGCTCAGACACAATAGACCGGGTAGAAGGATGACGGAACAAATTCTCACGGAAGCTAGTGCTGTTTGCAAATATGCATACAATCACACGCTTCCAGAGTACAAACGGGTTGGACACCAAGGAATGTACATGATTTTCTATATCTTTGGCAGGTTTCACAAGAAAGGAGCGAACACGATGCCGCTGAAGGCACACCGATACCATTGATGCGACGCGAGATGTGGGCAGTGGGCATCACGAGACCTAAGTCTTCCATCTGGGACTGGAGGTGGCGGCCCGGGTCATCACCTGTGGAGAATCCAGCTTTCCACTTGGGATGCTAGTCTTTGGTAGAGAATAGAGAGAGATATTTGCGTGGGCTGCATGACGTGATCCGGAATGTCAGGCACAGTTTCGGAAACTTGACCAATCACCTTGAGAATACGATTTATAGAGTAAACGCTCCTCATCCCAGCTTCTCTCGAACTACTACCCAGAGTATAGTTGTTTTGTGCAGCTGTTGCTACTCGCCGTTTTCAGACATGCGGTGTGTCTCGTGGGATGTAGAATGAATGAATGTGCCTGGATGAGTGACATCGGAAACCTTTGTACGGAGCAGAGCATCAAGTGATACCGTCGTGATATCCAGAGCCTGGTTTGGATATTCAGAGCGAGGTGGACGACGTAGAAGAGAAGGGGTCGATGAGCTTGCGTTGCGATTCTCTACTTTGCCGCATCCGACAAACAATCATGCCCATTTCCAGCTCCGCGGAACTCACTGTGTGGAGACGGCGCTCACCAGGGAGGATGGAGCGGAGGAACAGGGTTAGGAATTGATTCTACAGTCGTCATAATAGCTTTGGTATAAAAGGTAGCAGGTCCGCCATCTTCTTGGTTATTATGGAAGAATTTAGCAACAAGATTGCAATACTACCCTCGTGCGTGACTGATGCGCAGCCAAGGAAGGAATAAAAGGTTTTACCTATATGATATTCGTCTACTTGATCTTTATTACTGCCCTGACCTTTTATTTCCTTCAAGATTACGAGCCTAAGATCCCTGTGGGCATCTGTTGGAGTATCCAAGGGCATATAAAGGTTACCTTGATCCTACTAACCACGGAGACGATTACGGAAAAGGGGAAGGCTATTTATTTATTTTACTAGAATAAGTAACTTGAGCTTCGTACCTTTCTCTGTATTGCCATCCGTATATCGAATGTACGGATAACGGTCAGATTCCGAGCGTGAATAAGAGAAATACATTTCGATTAAAAGAGACTGCGAAACCACAGAGCTTGACTTTTGGGGCACACAGTTGGTTGGTGTGTTTGGGCTAACAAACCACATGACGGGTTGTTGCTCTTGACTCAGAGACTGTTTACGATTTATGCCTGTTGATTGCCTTGAGGGATTCAGTGGCTCCTGGATACAAGAGAATCTGACGGAACACGTCTTTGCTTCTCATGGTTGGCTTGGAAGTCGAAAACAATGTCTCGCACACCAGTAATCTGCTTGCCACGACGCGGCCTGTTCCTCGTGGCAGGATTGGAGGAAAATACCGACTGCGCCAAAGCCGATTATCCGGCCGCGGACAGAATCAGCAAGCGTAGCTAGTTGCATTTCCCGAGTTCCGTCCAGATTGGTGCAAGCGGCGGGGAGGAATGCGGGGATGGAGGATTATAAGGCTGATCACTTGCCTGGTTGGTGTGAGGCGTTTCAGGTCCCTGTTCAACCCGACTGCAAGAGTCGGTGGACGCATTTTGCCGTATTATACAACTCGTCCGACGGTCGACCCTTGCCGGCAAATGATTTGTGGGTTTGACCACCCGCCAATCACACTGTCTGGTCCGGACTTGCAAGTCGGATGCATGTCGAGAAGAAAGTATAAAGCCGGCTTCGCATCGTGTCTGAACCCCGTGCCCGGCAAACAACCCACCGCCGACTGAAGAATGTACCAGAAATTGCTTCTCGCCCTGGCGGCGGCAGCCACGTCGTTTGCCGCCTCCCCCGTCGAGGGCGGAGCGTGGACCGAGGTCTCGCCCGGCTTCAACGTCCAGCAGTGCGCAGGCGGCGTCGTCTCCGGCAACGTCTTTTCCATCCCGACCTCCCCCGACGGCGACACGTCCGGGTCGGGCTGCTCCAACGGCCATCTTCGCGCCGAGCGCCGCTACACCAACGACTACACGAGCGGCGTCCACCAGTTTGGCGGGTCCTTTACCGTTACCAGCCAGACTGGGAACAAGGTTGCCGTCAAGCAGACCTTCAACGGCGACGCCGGGCCCTACTTTATCATGGCTGTCAAGGACGGCGGCACGCTGTACAGCGTCGAGGGCGGCGCGACCATTGCCGCGGGGGCGGCGCCCGTGGGGACAAGGGTGGTCATCAACACGGTGCATGATGCCAATGCCGGGCGGTTCAGCGTCTATGTCAACGGCGTGGAGAGGTACAGGGACGACGCGGCGCCCGGCGGGGGGTTCTACGACAAGCTGGGCGCCTACACGACGGATAGCGGCACGGGGGCAATGACTGTCGAGTGGGATGATGTGACGTTTTGGACGCAGTAGACGCGGGTCGTGTATATAGTTGAGTGGGTTGCGTGAATACGAACCGCGTCTGCGCGTTGTGTGTCTGCTGCATCCGATAGTCGATGGACTTGGACGATTCTTGGAAACTTGGGGCTAGAATCAAGTGACATGCTAGCTCGTTCTGCTCTCTTGCTTTGATGGGAAGTTTCCACACCTCGCATGCCGGTTACCCCCTCCGACTTGAATTCTGCAGCTACATATCGAGTGTTTTGATACATGGATAAAGGGTCTTTCATGCTATATGGCAACTTCCACTAGAACATAAAGTCGACCCTTGGCCTGGCTTTACTAGGGCCAAGTTGGCATTGCGAGTACAAAACGACCGTCGGCTTGGGACGTTCAACTTGATTTACAGTGCTTAGAAAATGCAGGCCATCAGTGTAGGCCAGAAATATTAAATATAAAACTGCTCCGGCAAGCCGGGATGATGTCCATGTATACCGACCAGATATCACAGCATGGAAAGTGCCACGTCGACAGTCCTTTGCGCCAACTCCTACGGCACCAAGGGGAGAACATCTCCCGGGCGCGGCCTGGCCAAATAATCGGCAGGAATCTCATCATTGGGCGGTCTCTGGGCCGGGGTCAGCATCGAGCGGCATCACGGTGCGATTGTCCAGTCTCACCTGCAGCTTCTCCGCCCACTTCCTTATCTCGTCATAGTTCTTGCACTTGTGGTTGGTGTTGAAGTCGGGGAATGGAAACGGCTTCTCCGAGTTTGCCCAGACCTGGCCCAGAACCGCAGTATCAACGTTGCACATCAAGACTTGGCGAAGGGCATCGAGGCAGTGAGCTGCATTGGTGTTACTTCCCGAGTTGAAATATTAGTCCACGGCTTGGCACTTACTTATGTGAGGGCGCAAGATGGCGTCGTCGTTGATGAACTCGTGCTCTCCGAGATGCTTGTAGTGGTCGTAGTTGAAGTAGAGTGATTTACGCAGCAGATTCTGCGAGAGAAGCGTCAGCCGACGAGCTCTTTTGGCCAGGGACTGGATTAAACTCGCCAGACAGTGCAAATGGTGCATCCCCTCTACATTTACCAGGAACCCCCCGCCGTACTTGTCCGCCCGCTGAACAAACGACGGCTTCAGTCCGCTTGCCAGTCCGTCTTGGTAGGAGATGATGCCCGCCCGGTCTGTGCGTGTCAGAAGTGAAAAAGACAGGTTGGTCAATCCACGGTTGTGCTCACAATCTACGCCCAGGTGCTCCCAAGCCTGGTCAACCTCTGGCGACCCCGGCCGCCTGTAAATGTTTTCCTTGATGAAGGATCCGTTGAATGGCCGAGTCTCGTACTTGACTGCGACATGCTTCAAGACGGGTGCTGCAGTTGTTCAAGATCAGCATGCGCAATGCGCCTCTGCAGGTGACGGCACTTACACCACTGAGTCGTGTGCGATGCGCATTCCGCATCCAGCAATGCCCTTCGCATGGGCACCCTCGTTCCGGCCCAAAAGGACGCAACGGAGCTCGCGACCAGGGCCAAGATGGCGAAGCACCATTTGGTGACGGATCTGCCCCTGGGCTGCCGTCGGAGCATCTCGTCCTGGGACAGCTCCAGGTCATCTTCCGAGTCTCCTGCGCCGCCGGGCAGCAGTCGATGCTGATCAAATTCTTTTACCATTTTGCCTCGACTGAAGGAAGTTGCGGCAGCAAAGAAAGAGAAGCGTCCATCAATGCATCCGAGGGCCTTGTCCTTTGCAGCCAGCCACTTGACGCACAGCACCCAGATCTCGACTTTACGCCACAAACGTGTATTGAAGCCAGCTCAGCAGTGCAGACACTCTCTTCTCCCCACTCGGTGCAGGCCGACCGGTTGGGCCGGAATGCGTTGCTGGCGCAGAGTGCAGAGTCGTGGATGAGAAACCACCTGCTCCGCGTTGATCGCCGGCCCTAGATTTCGAACACGAAGGCCTCAAGTTGGCCATGGCAGCGGCGGCGTTGCTGGGCGCGACGCTGATTTGCCCGCCGACAGCATGGCGCTGCAATGTGGGCGCCGGGCGTGCTGGACTTTGCCGCAACTGGTTGAAGCTTATCCGGAGCCGCCAAAAAAGGCATGAGCGCGCCAGCCGTCAATCTCGTCATATGCCAGTTTTGGCCGCGGCTGAACCTCTTTGACGGTAAGCTTTGCAGCCACGGTGCCCGTTTGAGTTGGCTGTTTGATGGACGCATTCTGACACTATTGGAAGCCGCAAACCAGCAAACTTGGTTTCTCAATGCAGCCCGGCCATTGCCTGCTTGTCCATGACGTCGTCGGAGCCAATGGCGCGCCAAATATAGACACACTGTAGATGCTGCGCTGCAGCCGTCTTCAACCATCAAGGTTTGGATACTGGCGCCATAAGTGGCGCCATGGTTGTCGTCGGGCATGTGTGGATGGACAGCTGCCCGTTGCAAAGGGCAGAAGATGCTGATTTCCGTGGCCATTGTCGAATGCAATTGCCACGGTTTACACGTCTATTAAAGGCCAGGACTGCTCCTCTGATCAGACCCAGAGCCATTCACCAAGACTTGTGCTGCCGAAGCTCTTCATTCCATCAGACACCCCAACCACCAAGCTCATCCAAAGACATACACCGCCATGAAGTTTACACTGCTTGCCCTGGCCGCTGCCATTGGCGCTGCATTTGCCGCCCCCGCGGCCGAGGCGGAGGCCAAACCCGTCGACTACGGCGACTATCCGCCGCCCCCCGGAGGATACGGCGACTATCCCCCCCCTGCGGGCGGCTATGGAAACTATCCGCCCCCAAAGGACGGCTATGGCAACTACCCGGCTCCGGCTGGTGGATACGGCAACTACCCGCCCCCGAAAGACGGCTACAAGAATTACAAGGCCTGATGGCCGAGAGAGGGGGCGGCGGGCCGTCGCGGGGACGGTTTGGAGCATTGGTGACGGAGAATGCATACGCGGCGCGGGAGGATTCTTTCAGAACATGTGCTCCCTTGTACTAGCTATTCAGATCCACATCAGAATACACAAAACAGCAATCCGTGAGATGAAACGGCGTCTTGTTCGGTGAGCAGAAAGCTACTGATACGTGTACTCTGCCTCTGGGCCCGGACACGACACGGCCGGCAAATAGTCGGCGACCGTGACGCCCTTCATCCCAAACAGGTGCTTGCGGACTTTTGAAATTTGGGCGTTGACCTGCGCAGTGTTCAGGGGGTTCCCGTACTGCAGGGAGAAGCCGTCGGTGTGATTGACAAACTGGGTGCAGTCTGGGACGTTGTGCATGAATAGAGACCAGAACTGAGAACCCACGACGGTGGGCTTGGGATGCGCCTGCTGCTTCTCGACAAGCCCGAGAAACTCGTCGAGCGGGCTTGCAGAAGCCACGTTGCCCGTCCAGTCGTATTCGCCGGCCATGTATGTCTTGCCCGCGGCGCGGACGGTGTCAATGTCTTGCTGGAGAACAGCCGTGTCCGTCGGGTAGAAGTGGTTGGAAAAGATGTCGACTTCCTCGAGCCCCAGGTGCGTCTTGTTGATGCCGTACGTGCCGTCCATGATGAGCTTCCTGGGCGCGAGGGACTTGACGAACCGCTGTCGTTTGCGTCAGGCGAGGCGCGCAATCGGGGCACCGTGGCAAGCGCTTACCGAAATGTCTGCCGTCCACTCGTTTGGGACATTCATGTCTCTGAATACGGGACCGCTCAGCTCGTTCCCCGTCTCGTAGGCGAATATGGTGGCGTCGTCGGCGTAGCTGAGACCCGTGTAGGGATTCACGTGAGTAATCAGCTTCTTGACGTACCGCTTAAAGTCGCCGACAATGACGGGATCGGTGTAGAATCGCTCAACGCCATCGTCGCTGCTCACACGCGTCTTAGCTTGAGACATTGGCCAGCTGCAAGGCAGACATACACCTTGGCGTAGCCGTCGGCCCCGCTGATGTTGATTCCGCGGAACCGGCAAAAGTCAAACTTGCCGCCGTGGTAGTAGTCCTGTCTCGGGTCAGCCGCGCTCCCACCGGCCGGACGCCGACTCACGTAGTTGTCAACCAGAGGAACCTGGACCCTCAAGCCGTGCTGGCGGGCCTGGAAAACGGCCCAGTCGATGGGCTCAAACGCCGCCTCGTTCCACTCGCCCAGGCTCGGCATCAGACTGAGGGGATTCCCGACGCTGATGCCCAGGGTCTGGCTCCGAACGGTGCGGGCGCCCATGACCTGGAGCGTGTTCATGAGCTCAACCACGCGCCCCTTGGAGGGGTAGCTGGCGTTGAGCCTGGGGTAGAAGGGTTCGCCGGCCGGGGGGACGACGTTCTCGTCGAGCCCGAGCCAGTACACGTTTGCCCCCGAGGCGGTCCACGGGGCGCCGTTGAGCCTGAGCTGCGTGCCCTCGCGGTACACGTGCGAGTTGCGCTCCAGGGCCACCTGGACCGGATGCAGAATCGCCCTGACCACCTGCGGTGTCAGTTGGAGGCTGGACAGGGCCGCCTGCAAGGGCGACAGGACGGAGGCCGCATTGGCCCCCGCCAGCATGAGACAGACCGGGGTCGGCGCCAATCTCATCGTGCAGCACAAGACGCTAAATGGCAAAAGGAAGGTGTTGCTGCGAGGGAGACGTTTGGCTTGGAAATGCACCTGATGGGCAGGTCCTATACCCGAGTATTATATACTACAGCCATCAGTTGTTGGATGCAACCCTACCTGGAATAACGCGAGACATGCCGGCGATATGAAATGCCGCAACGGCATGGACGAGAACCCGAGCCAATAGCATTCGACTGCCCGGCAATAATGCCCGCGGTTGAAACAATGTTTCTTGACAGCCTGCCGGGTTTACGAGACCCACGCATCGCGATGAGGCTGTTGATGCCGGAAATTGCAAGTGGAATGTGGCACCCGCGGTGGATGCTGACGGGAATATCTCACGGTCAGTGGAGACGTGCCGGGTGAATCTGGGGTGACTGTAATGTACCTTGATGTTTTCAGTGTCCTAGCTGTATGGTTGAGCCAGCTACTTTCCCCGCAAGTCCAGGTATCGGATTGCCGTCTTATTGGTCAAAGCCCGTCACTGGACAGCTAAAGATGTTGACGGCGACATGCAGTAATGGAAATGTATTGAGAAGCATGGCGGATTTGGCTAAAGTTTCCGACTGCAGCCGTCAAGACAATGCAGAGGACACGCGGGGT
Source organism: Keithomyces neogunnii (assembly GCA_020975405.1). Classification (NCBI taxonomy): domain Eukaryota; kingdom Fungi; phylum Ascomycota; class Sordariomycetes; order Hypocreales; family Clavicipitaceae; genus Keithomyces; species Keithomyces neogunnii. The sequence continues at coordinate 6,017,876 of JAIOWQ010000001.1, read as the reverse complement.
TGAGCCCGATAACACGTCAAATCTTGCAGCTTCGAGGTTGTATAAAAGGTTGAGCACAAAATCAAATCTTTCTTGTCCAAGTCTGTCTACCAGCAAGCAACAATTATAAAAAACAATGTACATTATATACCCAAAGCCTGGTCTTGCCATGTTCCTACCCTCACCATCATATCCACCGCACCAATTTCATTCCCATGTGTCCCGTCATTATGCCAGCGAAATTGAAAATTATGCGAGTTTGACAAAGAAAAAAGATTAATGACGAACGCAAATGCAGACTTTTCCGGAAACCAGCCCTGTAACAAGCAAATTATTGCCCTCGGCCACGGCCATTTCACACGGCAGATATTGATTCGGTGTCCGAGTTGGAGCTGGGACTTGGGGGCTCGTCCTTTTCGGCGCGCCAGGTGCGGACCGGGTTCCCGTGCCAGCGGCTGCCGGCGGGGATGTGCTCCCCGCGCATGACGAGGGACGTGGGGGCGACGGTGGTGCCGGAGCCGATGGTTGTGCCCGGGAGGGAGATGGCGTAGGGGCCGAGCGTGGCGCCCGCCTCGAGGTGGACCGTGTCCAGGCGCATGAGCCGGTCGTGGAAGAGATGGGTCTGCAGGACGGAGCCCCGGTTGACCGTGGCGCCGTCCTCGAGATGGATCAGCTCCGCCTCGGGCAGGAGGTGGCTGTCCAGCCAGACGCCGCGCCCGATCCTGGCGCCCAGGGAGCGCATCCACATGTTGAGGAACGGGGTGCCGTAGCACATTGTCACGAACCACGGGACGGCGAGGGACTGGATGAAGGTGTCGGCGAGCTCGTTGCGCCAGACGAAGGAGCTCCAGAGCGGGTGCTGGTGGCCGGGGCGGATGTTTGGCGTCAGGAGCCACTTTGCCAGCGTGGTGACGGCGCAGGCCGCCAGCCCGGCGCCCAGGAGCAGGCCGCCGCCGGCCAGGACCGCCCAGCCGATGCCAAAGGTGATGAGTATCCACATCATGCCGGTCGAGGTGAGGGTGGCGAGCGTCCCGGACAGCAGCAGGGGGAACAGGCGGCACGACTCGACCAGGGCCCTGGCCAGGACCAGGCGGGCCGGGGGGTTGAAGGTGCGGGCCTGGTCCACGACGGTGGTGACGCGCCGCGGGATCGACATGGGCGGGCGGCCGAGCCACGAGGAGCCGGCCGTGAAGCCCGGGCCCATCTCCTCGGGGCCCAGGGCCGAGCTCAGGACGCCGATCAGGACGCCGTCGGGGATCTCCACGTCGGGGTCGACAATGGCCGAGTTGCCGACGAACGACCTGACGCCCACGGTCGCGGTCCCGATGCGGCACCGGCCGCCGTCGAGCTCGTACGGCGACAGCAGGACGTCGTCGGCGAGGAAGCTGCCGTCCTTGACGTCCAGCAGCGACGGGATGGGGACCACGGTGGACGACTCGACGTTGCGTCCCACGCGGGCGCCCAGCAGCCTCAGCCAGACGGGGGTGAAGAGGCTGGCGTAAAAGGGGAACAGGGTGGCGCGCGCGTCCATCATGAGGAAATGCGTCCACCAGGCCGCCCAGGCCGTGGTGCTGTGCCACGAGTGGACGCCGGGGCGGAGGAAGAGGCTGGCGAAGCGGACCAGCAGGATCAGCGAGGCCGCGTACAGGAAGATGCCCAAGAAGGAGCCCGCCGGCGCCACCTCGATGACGGCCAGCCACAGGGCCCTGAAGTTTCTGTAGTCGCGCACGAGGATCGGGACGAGCCCGATGATGGGCGCCAGGGGGATGATGGGGACAAAGTCCATGAGAATCAGCGTGTTGGTGTACAGGAGCCACATGCCCACGCCCTCGCGGGACCCGGTGCTCCCCGCCGCGCCCTGCTCTCGGCCGTGGGACGGGCCCTGCGCCCGGACGATGCCCCGCACGCTGATGCCCGGCTGCACCGTGGCAAAGGGCTCCAGGATCGTGTCGGGCATCACGGTGCTGCGGGCGCCGACCCTGGCGCCCTCCCCGATGGAGACGGAGCCGATGTGCAGCTTGTCGCCGTCGATCCACCACCCGGCAATGTCGGCTTCCGGCTCGATGGCGCAGCCCGCCCCGAAGCTGGCGAGCCCCGTGGTCGGGGGAAACGCGTGGAGCTGCACGCCGGAGCCGACCTCGCAGCCCAGGAGCCAGGCGTAGTACCTGACCCACGGGGTGCCGGCGATTGCGCCGAGGCGGGCGAGCCCCACGAACCGCTCGGCGGCCCAGAGCCGGATATGCCGCAGCCCGCCGCGGTGGTAGGTGCCCGGTCGGATGCCGGCGCAGAGCAGCCTGGCCGCGCCCGCCGTGGTAAGGAGCCTGCCGGGGAAGGAGAGGAAGATGGCCGAGATGGTCGCCAGGAGCCACCAGGGGAGCGCGTACTGGCCGGCCCAGGTGTCGTCGCCGAGGATGACGGCGAAGATCTTCTTGACAAAGGCCAGGGCCGTCAGCCAGCGGGCGCCCTGGAAGCCCATCTCGCACGTCAGGATCAGGGACTGGATCAGCATGAGCCAGCGGGGGGTGGGCACCACCTCGCGCTCGACGTTCTTGGCGCCCGTGAGGTCGTCGACGCGGGCCGACATGGCGGCCAGGACCGGGTGCTCGTACACGTCGGCCACGGAGAGGGTGGGGCACCTCTGCCGGAGCTGGGACACGAGCTGCGCGGCGCCCAGGCTGGTTCCGCCGAGGTCGAAGAAGTTGGAGTCGAGGGCCGGCGGCATGCCCAGGACGCGGCGCCATTGCTCGGCGAGCCACGACGTGGTGGTGTCGCCGGCGGCGTCGGAGCCGCCGAGAGGGGCCGCCTGTGGGGCGGCCGGCGACGGGGGCGGAGGCCAGGGCAGCGCCTTGCGGTCCACCTTGCCGGAGGTGCGGACCGGCAGATCGGCGACGGCGACGAGCATGGGCACCAGCGTCGCGGGGAGCACGCGGCGGAGGAGCTCGCGATCCGCCGCGTTCGGCGCCCGGTTCCCGCTGCGGACGATGTAGCCCACGAGCACCTGGGCGCCCATTTCGCTGCGCTGGACGGCGCTGGCGGCGGCGCACACGTCGGGCAGCGTCATCAGGGCGGCGTCAATCTCGCCCAGCTCGATGCGGCGCCCGCCCAGCTTGATCTGCTCGTCGTTGCGCCCGACAAACACCAGCCCGCCGCGGTCCGCGCGCACCAGGTCGCCGCTGCGGTAGGCCCGCTCCCCGTCGAAGACGGCGGCCGGCGCGAACTTGACCCTGTCCTTTTCCGGGTCCAGGTACCGGGCCATGCCCACGCCGCCAATGACCAGCTCGCCCTCCTCGCCCCAGGACACGGGGCGGCCGTCGGGCCCGACCACGGCCAGCTTCCACCCGGCCAGCGGGAGGCCGATCCGCACCGCCTCTCCCGCCGCCAGCCGCGCGCCGCAGGACACGACCGTCGCCTCGGTGGGGCCGTACGTGTTCCACACCGACTCGACCGTGCCGGCGAGTCGGGCGGCCAGCTCGGCCGAGCAGGCCTCTCCGCCGAGGATGAGGAGCCGGAGCCCGCGCAGCGCCTCGGCGGGCCACAGGGCGGCCAGGGTCGGCACGGTAGACACGACCGAGATGCGCTGCGCCGTGAGAAAGGTGCCCAGGTCGGCGCCGGCCTTGACGAGCGAGCGCGGGGCGGGAACAAGGCAGGCGCCGTACCGCCAGGCCAGCCACATCTCCTCGCACGAGGCGTCGAATGCGACTGACAGGCCGGCAAGCACACGGTCTCCCGGGGCCAGCGGTCGGTTCGGGAGAAACAAGAGGGACTCGGCGTCGACGAAAGCCGCCGCGCTGCGATGGGACACCGCCACGCCCTTGGGCTTTCCTGTCGATCCCGAGGTGAAGATGATCCAGGCATCGTCCTGGGGCCGCGGCCGCTGCTGCGTGGAGCCGCCCGCCGACTTGCTGTGCGGCGTCAGCGTGGCATTGTCGGTCAGGACGGCGGAAACGCTGGCCTCGGTCCAGACGAGCCGGGCACGCTCGTCCGGGTCGTCCACGTCGACGGGAACATAGGCGGCGCCGGCCGCGAGCACGGCGAGGATGCAGACGTAGAGCTCCGTGGACCCGGAGCTGACTCGCACACCGACCCTGTCGCCGATGCCGACGCCGGCGTCCCTCAGCTGCTTGACTCGCAGCGCAACCTGGTGCTCCAGCTGCCTGTAAGTGAGCCGTGACGTGCCATTGTCAATGGCCTGTGCGTCAGGGTGGGCTGAAACCGAGGCTTCGAATATGTCCACCAGCGTGCGAGGCTCGGCGGGTTGCTGATGGGGGTATATGGCGTGAGTTTCAGAGAGCGTAGCGTGCTCTCGCAGATCTTGGCCCATTGTTGCGTTGTCAAGAGGTCACCGCGGGGCCTGTGCGCTGTGTGGTTTCAGGCCTATGCGGTTCGGCAGGTGAGGGGACTGGGGATGTTTTTAAACAAGAGGTTTCAAAGCGGGTGGCATTGACATGATATATGAGACCAATGAGGAATGAGACTGCAAGGAAAACAAGGAGGATTTGAAGGAGAGAGTTGAGCAAGCCCGGGTGCCGGACAAGAATTCTTTTTTATTTTACTTTTCCAGGTGAGACTTGTTTGGCTGTGGGACTTGGTTTGACGGTGCTATACATAGGCCGTGGCATAACCAGCTGTCTCAAGCCACTATTTATATATTGTCCAGCCGTGGCGGCGGTAACGGCTCTGGAGCCCTCGTGTTGAAATGACAACAAATCAAGGCGGCTTTTTTTTGCCGGCGTGCCGCTGGCCGTTTCGGCAAGGGCAGCAGCAGCAGCAACAGCAGCATCCATCCATGGAATCGACGGAGGCGGTTGTAGCTGCGGTTTGGGCAAGAAGCTGACGGCCGTCCGTCTTTGCCTTGTCGATGCGAAAACCGCAAGAAAAGGATGGTACCACTACATTGAGCCCTTTCTTCCACCTGCTGGTTGGGGCGAGGGGACCTTGCTCGATAATGAGATTCAAGTTACATTGCCAGCCGTCATGCACACCAACCTGCCCAGTTTGCGAGATTCTCACACATTCCACATGCTGATTGGCAGGTCGCCGAGCGTTACCGCATTGGACCAAGCATACATGCTCGGTAGGAGATTTGTATCGAGCGGCGCATCACATGACGGGCGTGCCAGAGGCAAGGACGCGGCGGCGCGCGGGCCTGGTGTGGCGCCTGAAGGACATGGAGGCTTGCTGCCATGTCTTGATTGAGAGCGCGCATTGCTCAAAGCAGCACGATGGCTGAGAGACATGACTGTGCGGTGTACAACAAATGCGGTCATGGGTCAGGCCAGGCTCGTTTTTTTTTCTTTTCTTCTTCCTACTGGCGGGGAAGCGGCCACGTCGAGATGAAGGGAAATGGCGGAAATCAGGTCTGGTGCCGCAGGGCGACGAGCTCAGTTGAGTCGGAAATGGTGCAACTAGCACGGGGTAACCAGCGTGGCTTCAGAGGGGGACCAGGGGTCAGGGGGGGGGGGGGGGGGGCCGAAAGGGAAAGAGGACAGGATGCCGCTGACAACTCAGTTACTGCGGTGTTGCGTGCATGAATTGTGGCACTTGACTGGCTGCGAATGCAAAGGCATGAAAGGCCGACAAGGACGATGCCATGTGCCGTCGAGGCCAAAGTGGAAAGTGCGCGCTCTCTGACCTGCAGCCGAAACAAATGCGAAGCTGACGATTGCGTGATGACTTGATGCAAAATGACTGCACTAGCCCGGGTAAAGCGGTTCGGCGGTTCACGGTTCGGCGGTTGAGACGTTGAGACTTTGGAGCGACATGACAACATGACAACATGACAACATGACATGACAACATGAGCCATGTCACAGGAATGGAAATGACGACGACACACGAGCGCGCCCGGCTTGTGCCCAGCTCGAATGCTGTGCGAGCATGGATTCCGGAGCAGTCGGGAAGGGACCGACCATTGACGTTGATTGACGAGAGAGTTCCAGGAACCAGGAACACTGACCCATTCATTCCCCGGCGGCAAGACAGCCACCAGACGGGCCGGGCTCTGTCGTCAGAGGGCACAAGCCAAGGCGCCAAGGCGGAGGAGGAAAAAAAAAAGGGAAAAAACGGGAAAAAAACAGAAAAACCAGAAAAAACAGAAGAAAAAAATTGCTAGCGCCGAGTTTAAGCTGCCGTGGCGTGGGGAAAAGACAGTCTCAATGCATGTCTCAATGTATGTGTCAGTGAATGTGGCGGACCATGGCTTCCGAGCCCAGGCTTGGCTGCCCGCCAACATTTGCCCACAGGGCTGCTAGTTTGGTGAGCCTTCCGGATGCCGAGCTGGGGGCTTGAATGGCGAAATGACAGCCACGGGCGCTGTCATGGGCGGCACCTGGGCGGCACCTGAGCCACGGCGCCTGCTAGGTGCCGCCACTTGGGCATCACGAGAAAGGGGCCGGGAGCCAAGGCCAGTAGCGTCGACGGGCAAAGCTTAATCAAATGCCGACTTCAATATAATGGACGCCGTGGCGGTTCCTCCAGCCCTGCGGCCCTTGAAAGGCTCGAGAGGGCTTCAGAGGCTTCAGACTTCAGAGGCTTCAGAGGCTTCAGGCAGAGGCTCAGCTTGGCTCGGACCTGCAGCCACCTCAGCCCAGCGAGGCACCTGGGCCATTGGCCCCCAAGGACGGACATGGGCTGCTGCAGTGAATCAATCGCCACTTACCAATCTTTACGTTCAGCCTTGGCGGCGCGCCGTCAACGGTCCCTGTCTGCTTTTGCTCCTCGCCTCTCACGCAATCTTGTTCTCGGGTTCTGGTCTGCACCGGTTGGGCACAGTTACGGCACAGTTACGAACGGCAGGCTGGCAACAGGTTCGGCGACGTTGAGAAAAACCAGTCTCTGCTCGCCAATCACGCTCATCGTCTCACTCAAACGCCGCCGCTGCTGCCCGCACAAAAACACAAGACGAGCGCCAAGAGGCAACGGCAACGGCAGCGAGCAACCAAGATCCCCAACGACATCTCAACTCACCCTCATCGTACGCGCACCCGCCCTCGCCTCATGATGCCAAGCTAATAATAGCCCAGATATTGTTTCCGATCCGCGGGCAAAACCCTCACCGTCCTCACCCCCATGTCTCGACCGCGCGCTCTCGTGTATCGGGGACCTTGCACCAGCGACGGGCTGCCCGAGGCGGTTGCCGAGCTGCTGGAGTCGTCGCCGCAAAACTTCCAGGTGCGGTATGCAGGCCCAAGCGAGGCCGTCAACGTGTCGTCTGAGAGCTTGGGCCAGGTCGACTTGTATGCCCAGCCCGGAGGACCAGGTGCGTCAAGCCTCATTGCCGCCCCCGTGGCGACGTGTGCCATTGAAAATCCTCCGTCGTCGTCCCATCCATCGACTCGCTTGAGCCGCCCCTTTCAGCTCCCCGCCGCCCCTGCCTGCCTCATCCCGTCACATCTCGTCAGCGTTGCCCGTCTGCCTCTGTATTTTACAAAAGCAGTTACACGCGCATGACGGGACCCCTGTCCCCCCTCCATTGCAGCACCCCAGATTCTTTGGCGAGAAGCTTGCAAATATTGGCAACTAACGGTGGTGACTTTGTCCCGCCCGCAGACCTCGACGACGCATGGGCCGAGACCAGAGCCTACGCGCCCGCCATACGCGACTTTGTGTCCCGCGGTGGTCGATACCTGGGCTTCTGCCTGGGTGCTTACCTGGCCGGGCACTCGCCAGGCTACGGCCTGCTTCCCCGCGGCGCCGACACCGACGCCGAGTGCGACCTCCGGGGAGCCCAGGTGAAGACGGACAAGGACACCATCATACAGGTGGACTGGAACTTTGCCACGGGCCCCAGGGCCGGCGAGACGGCCAAGAACAGGTGGATATACTTCCAGGAAGGCGCCGTCATCCGCGGCTTCGTCGAGAGCGACACCTGCTTCGTCCTCGGCAGGTATTCAAAGAGCGGCCGCGTCGCCGCCTCGCTGAACAAGTACGGCGACGGCTGGGTTGGCCTTGTAGGGCCGCATCCCGAAGCGACGCACGAGTGGTGTAAGTCGTTGGAGCTTTCCCGGGCTGTGAGCACTCTTCTGGCCCCGATGGTCGAGTTCTAACCTGATCCTGCTGCATAGTCGCCCTGGAGAATATCCGCAGCCCGCACGGCGTGCAGTTTGAAATCGGACACGACTTGATTGCCGCCACCATGGCCGGCGGCCCGTCCAGACGCTAGATGCAGCTGCACTTTTCCTTCTTGGCCCTGTCTTGAGCTGTTTTGATATATGCTGCGGGCGGGCCATGCCGTCTAATTTTCCATGCTCGAGTTGTCACGCATAATGCAGAAATCAGCCGTGATTGCTCTTCCCTTGTCCAAATTGCAACATTGTGCACTGTTTTCTGCAGATCCCTTGGCCCAAAATTCAAACCCATCCACGCTTCCCGATGCCGTAGCCTACCTAGAGTGACGATTGTGAAAGTCAGCCTTGCTCCGATGTTGATTGGCTTCGAGTTGCTGCTTTGGCCGAGTTGGTCTAGGGTGACTTTATTTTGAACCTCGAGGGTTGAAAAGGGTAGCGAAATAGCGTAGCATTCCACAATGTCTTTGTCATGTTGCTATTCGTTACCGAGTTCACTTGGACTTGCCTCCTGAAACATGTTGGTCGGACTAGGCAGAGACCAATGCAGTTTATCGGACTCGCTGGCAAGTGGTGAATACTACCCCGGGTTTAAGCAAGAATGCATGGTGTTGGACCAGTCGGTTGGGTTCTGCATGCACGTCAATGAGCTACCAGTGCCCCGCACATATATGCATCCTTGCGTCCTTCTGAAAATGGCCACGGAAGCTGCAACACAGCGGCCAATTATTTGCCCGTATGCAGGCCGGATGCCACCGCTTCCAAGTCGTGCCATTACAGCCCGGTGCCCTGAGGCGTGGCCCGGATCACGGTCCTCGATTCTCGCGAGACAAGTCAGTGCGGTGGAGACTAGGAGCAACCATGGCTAAAACAACATCGGAGATTTATCCTCCACCTGGATGTATGGAATGTGGGGAAGCGAGCGAACCTGTTGATGTCTCACGTAGGGCCATGTGGACCCGTTGACAAGCAAAAGTACACCAAGGTCGACTCTTGAGCATTCTTGCCCACTCTACTGCATATCCTAGGATACTCATAATGACAAGACCAGGCTGTGTGTCAAATCTGCTTGCATATTGTGTAACCTGCATCATGAGCACGCAAGGCATCACGTACATCATTACCGTCCTGCCCTCAAGAACACGTCGTAAACACATGTTGTACGAGGAAAAGTTGCATAATGTGGAGTCTAGATCTGGTGAAAAGGCGACGCGCTTCCATGCCTGAAGAGGTCAAATATCCTCTATATAGTACAACATGCCCATTGCTTACATGATGAACCTTGAAATTCGCGTCTCTTCTCCGTTGAACCTTCACAAAGCCTCCTGCCAAAGCGCCTTCACGGGGGACAGAAATGCTTTTCGCGACCAGATAAATTGCCCCAATATTCTCTCAACTTCCGGCCATGATGTGCACACGCCCCTGAACCTGGAAGCAGAATTCGACTGCAAAAGTCGAATATAGCCGGAGCGTACAGCTCCCGCGGGGGCAAAGGCACCCCCTATATACAAGAGCCAGAGCAGCAACTCGGGGTGCTGGTCCCAAACGGCGTCGTCGTTGGCCCTTTGCAGCTCGCGCAACAGCTGCGAGGAAACATTGGGCTTTCAAACCTCGCGTCAGCACATGCACCAAGAGCATCTCGCCAAGACCCATCGTCATGGGGAACAAGGCCGGCGGATGAAACAACACGTGTTGATGTACTTACGGGAATTACCAGGGCGCACCAGACCGTGCAGCAGAGCATGACCGAGCATAGATATGCCGCGAGATGACAGCATTCCAGCACGGGGCAGAGACTCGACATGGCAACTAGCCGGGATTGAATAGAGGCGGTATGGTTGTTGACATGAGCCATCATGGCCACGTCGCCCTTTTTGAAATGCGGCACGTCTCGAATGTGCTGCAGTGCGTGCAAGTCTTCAAGAACCTCGACGAGTTCCTCGGTGAGTAAGTGAGACCTGGCCTGAAATCCACGCGGCAACGTGTAGAACGCAGGGGGGAATGGGTCCCGTGTCCACTGGAGCTCCGCAAAGGTCGTGTGACTGACGATGCGGCTTGACCCGGCCAATATTGAAGAGTTGAGGTCTTGCCTGCTTCGGGTGTAAGTGCGAGGTCTCACTGCCGCGCATCAGTACGTACCAAAATATCGCCCGTTTTATTCCGCCGGTGAGATGAACGCCCCGTGTCTGGCAAATCTTCAACAGCCGCTGCACTGCTCCCATGTGAAGCTGAACCTTTGATGTCATGCCAAGGCAAGCCTGCAGAGCGCCAACCGTTAGCGCAGCAAAACTATTGAAAACAGAGACAAGAAGGATACAAACATCAACGCCCGCCAACAGTAGAATGGCCCCAATTGTTGATTCGGAGGTAGCCTCGTCGAGAGAACCAATCTTTTCACGAATGCCACTCATTGCTTGGCTCTGGTACCCCAGACATTCTCGGTCAATGCTGCCCCCGGTCACGGCAAAGGTGAGCGAGAGCATGATTGCATTGACAAGGACAGGTTCAGCCAGACCCGTGCGGAAAACGGAGCCGAAGCTCTGAAAGGCAAGATCTTGGGCAACACTAAAGACGGGCTCGGGGGCTAGCCTAGCTTTGTCTGCACGAAGTCATCGTAAGCATGCAGGAGGTAAACACAAGACTGGGGGAATACGCTCACAGTTGCCAAGCAGGGCCTGCAGCCTGGCAGAATCCACCGCCAGAGCCTGGAACGGATCAAAAACGCCCGCCGATGGGGAGAAGAGGGACACGGCGAGCGGTGCTGCTCCCCTTCTCTTGCTCGCCAGCATGGCCAGCTTCTCCTGGCAAGCTGTCGGGCGGAAATTGTCCCTCGACTCCTGCTCGGACTTGCGCTTGTTGGCAAGGGCCTGCTTTGCCGCATGCGACCGGGCTATCCGCCGCCTGTTCTCGTCCTTTGCATCGCATGGAGTCTGGATCAAGATGAACTCGTAGCGTGCGGCTGACAAGGGCCTGGTTAGAACAGGCTGTTATTGGCCAAGACGGGTGAGGTGACGTACCCGACGTGCCCGGGCCAGGTCCGCCCTTGTCTCCCATGCAACTGCGTATTGACGACACCATCGAGTAGGGGTACTAATTCAAAGACCAGCCCTTGGTTGTTTGCCCGCGTTGTGGGCGCGATGTTTGGATATTTTGTGTTTTGTGCATGCTTAGAAATCATCAAATTATCTACTCGACTCCAGTGCCAGTCTAGCGCGCAATGCGGGGAACCTAAGCCCATTATAGAAATACCCACTTTCCTAAATCGGAAACATGATATTTCCTAATTCGGAAGTGGGTATATACAAAACTTGGACGTAATCCTCTCGCATCTTCATCTTTAGAATCCTGTGGATCTCGTGCGTCGGTCCAGCCGTCATCTTCCAGTCCTTGACTCGAGCCGATTTGTCATGGATTCTGTTTGGAACAAGTATAAGACTGCGACATTCCAGCCGAGGGGAGCTTCTTTAAACCCGCATCTACGAAAAACAGACTCGTTATACTCTTGTACATGTCCAAAATGGCCACAAAACGCATTTTTGAGCCGCTGAAAATTGGCAATGTCGAAATCAAGCATCGTATCGGCATGGCGCCCCTCACTCGTCTGCGGGCGACTGGCGACAATGTCCCGGTCCCCATGATGAAGGAGTACTACGGTCAGCGCGCGGCCGTTCCTGGTACATTGATCATCGCAGAGGGCACCTTTGCCTCGGAGACGGCCTGCGGCGGGTTTCGCCACGCCCCGGGAATTTGGACCGAAGAGCAGATCGCAGCCTGGAGGACAATTACGGATGAAGTGCACCGCAAGGGCTGCTTCATATTCTGCCAGGTGTTCTCAATGGGCCGCACCGCGCAGATAGGAACGGCCGTCGAGGAGAGCATGACGACGAGCATTACGGGCCCTAGCGCCATTCCAATGGATCAAGGCGCGCCGGTGCCTCGTGCCATGACGACTGAAGAGATCAGGCAGACGGTGGAGGATTTCGCCACGGCGGCAAAGAATGCAATCAGGGCTGGATTCGACGGCGTCGAGGCCCTTGGCGGGAATGGATACCTGCTGGACCAGTTCATGCAAGATGTCAGCAACCAGCGCGACGACGAGTACGGCGGCAGCGTGGAGAACAGGTCTCGACTCGTCCACGAGGTTCTCAAGGCCATGGCCGATGCTGTTGGGCACAAACGCGTGGCGCTTCGTCTTAGTCCGCTGAGCGTGCATCAGGGCATGGGAATGAAGGATCCGGTCCCGCAGTTTTCGGATGTCATCCGCAAAGCCAGCCAGTTGGACCTGGCATACCTTCACCTGATTGAGCCGCGGATGAAGGGGGGCGACGACTACGAATCCACCGAGCGACTGGATTTCGCATACAGGCTGTGGAACGGACCCCTTCTACTCGCCGGCGGTTACACATCCGCCGAGGCCCAGAAACTCGTCGAGGAATACCCGGACAAGGACATTGTGGTCATGTTTGGGAGGCAGTTCATCGCAAACCCAGATCTGGTCTACAGAATCAGGAACGACGTCAAGCTTAGCAAGTACGAGCGCAACACGTTTTACACGGTGCAGTCGGCGACGGGATATACAGATTATCCATATAGCGCAGAATATTTGGCAAGCAGTGCAGCTTGAGGGGTGAACCGGAACAGACATGTAGGAAAATAGACTATTGAAATGCTTCAATCGCCGTCCTTGCGGGTTGCATTTACCTTGTCGACACGGTTAGAACACCCTGGTCCTCATTTTAGTGTTTTATTCAAGTTTGAGCTCCCTTTTCGTGACGCCAAAAGTGCAAGTCAGCCCATGAAAAGCATCAACATATTAAATCACTAACAGTCCCATGCCTGCATGCGCATAACCCGCTCCAAGAATTTCTATTGCAATAGCATAGTATAAAACAAACGCCGGCTCTTCCCAAATGCACATGTATAAATAAAAGAAACGGCACTGTCAAAGCGTGGCGTTGGACTCCCAAACCCATTCAAACACGTCAAACCCTCAAACACGTCAAACCCTCAAACACGTTCTACCGCAAACGGCCCGACAACATCACGCATAGTCTATGGATGACTCGCCAACATGGGAGGCTCAATACGGTACCCTCCCATAAGGGGCTCGCGGCTCTTGACTTCATTCTCCTGCTGCGTGAGCGCGCAGCACATGCACCAGTAGCTGGCGCAGCAGTCGCCACACAGGCTGCCCTTGATGTTGTATCGTTTTCGAATCTGCTCGCGCTTGGAAATGTTGTACCTTTTATTTCCTGCGTCAGTAACGACCTGGTTCTGTGGTTCATCCCGTCAAAACTTACAGGCAGCCGCAGCCGGTGAGGACGTGAATTGCACCAAAGACGAGGCATTCCCTGGTTTCGGCCTCGGGGTCCATGCGTCCGGAAGTCTTTCCAAACACTGCAAAAGTGCCGCTATTAGTCCATTGTTTCAAGGCCTGCATGCCGCGCAAGTGAAAGCTTACGGAAGCAGGGCAAACACCATGCCAGCAAGCAGTTGCCGCATCCCGCCCAGCCGCAGAGGCCGTGCTCCCACTCTCCCTCGGGCTTCTCGTGGGACATGTTGACGGCAGTTGTTTTACTCTTTTTGACCAAGGTTTCGCTGCGTTTGCAATGAGCGAGTCTCTGCCGGATGTAATGGTGCAAGTCGAGTACACTCCAGACACTCTGAACGAGTCCCGGCACAGGCTTTTATGTCAAAAGCGCTGTCTGATGCGAAGCCCAAAAGCAATCTCACTTGCATGTTTCTATATTTAGGTACAGGTATGATTTATTTTGGGGCTTGGCGTGCTCTGCCTCGTCGGCTTACTCACCGTAGTGCTGACACTAAATTCCAACACGACGCCCATGACTCCATGCTCCATGCAAGTTACCACGCTACCAACTCATGCAAGCACTGGCAGAATATCCTAAATGGACGTCTTTTACAGCCGAAAATCAGTTTGCGCCTTGTCTCAGACTAGCATGAAATGCGGCTGTGAAGAGAAAAACACTCCTCTGGTATGTCCACAATATTGGGGGCCGTGTCAGATTTTGGCCCCAGCAGGTAATTCCTCGTGGGAGGGACCCCTGCATACTATATAATATCCACATTTTCAATCAACCATTTTCTAGTCGCCGTTTCGGGTCCATCATGGCAATCCTACTGCTGTGTGGCTGCGCCAGTCTAGCCATGCTGGTGGTTGCGAATCCACCATGAGTTTGAGACGGCTTCCCAGGCATATACAGCACGCCCTGACAGAGAGGATACTAGGGGGAATACCCGGTGGCTGCAGCCACTGTTTGCAGCTTTGGCAGGGGAACTCAACTTGTTGTGGAAAGAAAAGAATCGGCCGTGTCCGTTGTCGACGGAAGCGGGATGGAGGTGCAATTTCCATGGGAAGAGGCATCTGCAAGGACCACGTCTCCCTCACGCTCCCAGCACGCCCAAGGCCGACCCCATATCAGACCTTGTTGAATGTCATTGACGCACGTGTCATTGCTTGTGCCGGACCAATAGTGTGCCATGTGTCTCATCTCCATCCTTGGAATATGACACCTTGACTGGGCTCAAAAGGGACATCTGTCATCTCTTGGGTTGATTCTTTCAAATTGAAAACACCACATATCATGCGGCGCCAGCAATTGGGATAGAAAGCCTCAAGCTTTCCTCCAGGCCGGGTTTTCAGCCGATTTTTCGTCGCGCGGCTAATCATGCGGAATGCGGCGCGACGACATGGCGCGTGTTGAGACGAGTTGACCAACGTAGAATGGACGACAAGATGTGGTTTCCGGCAATTTACAAGTCTGCAGGTTGGATTGAAATTTGAATGGTTGAGCTGTGGCACACGCAACGCGGATACCGGCAGACCCATTGGCCAGCACAAGTCGTGGAAGCTGCGGCACTATAGTAACATGCCCACGGACCGGCGAGGGCGTGGTAATAGACTGAGCGCTTGGAGTCGTGCCAAATACCCTCTCCACCTTGGACTGATGCACCGTAGTGCTTAAGCCCTGGATCTGACACGAACGTCAACATGTGCCAGTCAGTGGTCCAGCCCAAGGCCAAAGCAGTCCCCGTTCAAAACTGGATTCCACTCGAAGAACCGCTTTTCTGTAATGTAGCTGTAGGTGTTCAAGATGTTGCAGTCTCATCTAGGGCATCTTGCGGAAGCTCTGGCAATTGGCTGTATTGGTCCGTGGGACGATACTGGAGAGAAACTCGACTTGGCCGTGGTAAATCAGGCCGGCTGGTGCAAAGTCGATGCTGGTGATGGTGTCAAGTCAAGCGTTGACGTGGACCATCTCAGGTTTGGATCCTGGCCAATGTCACGAATACTCGCCATTTACGATAAGATGCAACTTTGAGTCCGTCACTTTGTTAAAACATGTGCAGGAGACAGCCACAGAGATTGCAAGAAAGTTTTGACAGTAAATCATGTCCAAAAATAGCCTGACCATGTTTATCATGCCATATTTTGTCGAAGCACAAGGTAAAATGAATACTTGATATGGTCACCTTGCAGCCTATCTAAGGTCGTGCGAGCGTATCATGACACACACTGTCGTTTGGGGCCGGGAGGCGGAACCACTTGGTCTTTCCTCAGAGTATTGGGGATGAGAGTGAATTATTTGAATGTAAAGTCGGTCGCTGCAAATTGGCTGCCGTTTTCGACCGCCTGCCCGCACGGCAAGGCGCCGCCCGCGACCCACTTTCCACCTCCCGCTGCTTTACAAGACTACCCTTAACCTAAGCCAGATTTACTAGAATTTAGGACAGTCCTTCAGGAATTGCATGAGATATTAAGGGCAGCTTCGCATGAACGCAACATCCGAAATAAAGGTCTCCTTTCGGAACCATCACCTCAAATATTACGTCACCCTGGTGGCCTTATGCCACTCGTAGCGGCAGATGTTCCACTTGAAACCCATAAAAGCGGGCTGTCCCGCGCGGCTTTACCCCTGCCAGCAGAAACCAGGCCGCCCATCACCAATCACTGGGCACCAGACATGTCAAGTGCCCATGCCCTGGTGAGCTGCGCTCGGATAATTAAGAGATCACCCGACGCACGGGTCCTGCGCATTCTATAAATTGGCAAGCCAGCGCTGCCCAAACCATTCTCAGGCATTTGGCCAGTTCAATTACTCCATGGTGGACTGACGAGAGATTTAAACTTCCACACCTTCCAAATTGTCGACTTCGAACGCTTCATCTCCAGCGCGGCTGTTCGCCGTCAATCTCATAATAACCCTGCATATCTCCTCTTAATTGAGTTCAACCTAACGATACTCCGCTGCGATCTACCACATCAATACAACAATGACGTCGACAGATGCCACCAAAGAGGAAGGATGCATTGCCACAACGTTTGAAAGAAAGTATTATCATCTTGGAAGCGCTTTTATCAAGAGAAATCTGCGGCCCAGGGAGTTCCGTACCGGATATCGCGGGCTACATGTGCCTCGGCTCGGGAAGCAACGTCTGCTGAACGAAGCAGAATCCCTGCAATTTATTCGACAGCACACTGATATCCCGGTACCGGCCGTGTGTTGTCACTTTGAAGATGATGAGGCATACTATTTAATCACAGAGAACATTCAGGGCATAAGCATGTCTGAGCTCTCAGAGGAGCAAAAGGCTGTTGTACGGGAAGAGCTGGGGACGCATCAAGCAAAACTACAGACCTTGAAATCCAACCGCCTCGGGGGACCAACGGGGCTTATAATCCCGCCATATCGAGTTTTGAAACGTGCCGAGACAGATGATTGGAATCTGCAATCTTCTAGCGACGAGGAATATGTCTTTTGCCACAACGACCTTTCTCAGCAAAATATCATCGTTGATCCAGAAACGCTGAAAATCAGAGCCATTATTGATTGGGAATATGCTGGATTCTTCCCTGCCCGCTTTGAATACCCATTCCATCGTAGACTTGGCCCTTCATCTGCCATTAATGATGAAGTCGTCGACTCGCTGGATTTGTTTGAATTTCTTCATTCTCGAAACATGGCAGCGCCTAGGGACAGTGGAGATGTTGCGCTAGGCACTTGAATGAATATGTTATGACATATGATATGCTTGGGGCGGTGCGTATATACACAGACTACATAGGCTAGGGCATCAAGTTCTGGCGTTATGGCAAGAGAGACTTTTGATTGCCCAATCCAGGAATTGGGCAAACTACCGCGACCATGACCTCGCTACCTCATTTTTCATGCACCCTGGAACAGATTTCCCGTGATTTCTCAAACTATTGGTAAAGGGGGAGTGCTGATTTCGGAGCAGCCTCGGGCAAGTTCACCAATTGGCGCGGATGAAACTGCTGGCGTAACTGAGTAAGAGAAGGGCAAGGCACCCTGGTGAGGAAGAAGACAGGCACCTTCTCCCACGGCAACCAAGATATATGCCCCAACTCGTTTAGAGCATGTCGCAACTTTCATACAAATCATGCCCCGCCTGCCACGATTGCTCCCCCGCAAAGGACCCCTATTCAGCGACAAAACAGTCAGGGTTGCGAGCAAAAGCAGACTATGGTCGCTTGTGAGTCATGTCGCAACTCCACCTGCTTTAAAAGCTAAAGGTCTATGACAAAGTTCTCCACATGTTGAGATGATCGCCGCATGCTGAATCTGATGAACTCGGTTGACAGATTAGGGCAAGGAATAATGCTTCTTCAGCTCAAAGCGAGATACAAGAAGCAGAACTTCTTCTCCAATTCCGAAATATTTCTCATTAGGCTTGCATGGTCTGGCTCTTTTCATACTCGATTAAGCAACTTTACAGCTAGAGGAAAAGAACTGATGAACTCGAGTCTCCAGGAATGCTCGGTAGTAATGTTCAGGACGATTTAACAAGAGG